>JALMGA010000002.1:105411999-106612833 GCA_023333525.1 Aspidoscelis tigris stejnegeri | reverse complement strand
CTTACTCATATTTATCTGCAGCTTATAGTTTGAACAGTACATAATGAAAGAAAATAACAGATGTTTAAATGTCTGTACACGTGCAAATGACAAGGCATAGAGGCAGCCTGCCATCTGCCTCATTATATTTGTTGTTCTGCAGATTGCAAAGGAGAAAAGAGTTTGATTCAAACTGTGTGTTACTTATTTATTTTATGAGGGAATGATCAGTTGAGTTCACTTTGGAATATGCAACAAACAGATTTCTCGAGATTCCCTGTTGAAACAATAAATGTGTTTTAGACCAATGAACAAGGTATTAGCGGCAATTGTTATTCTGAATCACTGATGATCCCCTGAGCAAAAAAACATACTGATTGCTTTCCACTGTTAGATTTACACATTAGACAAACATTTGATTCTGAGCCAATAAAGCAGAGCAAATGGTTTTGTCTGGTGTGTTCATTATTGCTTCTCATCACTTGATCCTACATGATTATGTCCCTTCATGATATAACTTCCTTTAATGTTCCACACTGAATACAATATTTGTGTGAATTGTTATAGCTACACCTCATCTAGCCACAATTTAGCACAGTGCACAATTTGTGCATTCTTTCGTTTATCTCTGAAACTCATTGGTGACAAGAAAATTTCATTTCATTGCCTTGTTCTCAGATTATGATTTTAAAAAAATAAATTTGCTTTATCATAATCAAATTTGCTTTATTTGGCACTGTCATGACAGTTGATTGCTTATTGAACTCTGCAATCTAACACACTGTTGGGCCACCAGGCCAAAAATAAAGATAACGCTGAGGTTTTCCATTATACTGTGGTTGCCTCCAGATGTCACTTACTTATTTCACTATTATTTTATTTCTGGTAAAAGCATTCTGGGGATTTTTTTTCACCTTGCCTAGACATTAGGTTGATATTCCATATTTTAGCATGTCACACAATGACACTATTCCTTAAACCTGGGAAACCTTTGTAATGCCCGCTAGGACCCCTCAATCCCAAAAGTACGTTTTTTAGTTTAAAATGCAAAGTGTGGCGAACACGGTAAGTCCAGATGCTTAAAAGTGTCGCCAAAGTGTATTTTCACAAGGGTAAGTAGCCTAAGGGAGGGGCTAGTTGAGCACTCCAAGGGGAGGGGTTGAATTTGCATCCAGGCGGAGCTCAGCCAATAAGGGCGAAGCTAGCCAGCCAGGCCCATATTTAAGGGGGCCTGAGGGAACAATTTCTGTTCTCTGCCTTGGGTCGTTAATCCTGGAGGGAGGATAACGAAGGGGAGAAACGGGCTCTTAGCTGAGGAGGCTAAAGTTAGGGTCCTGAGTCTTTTAGTATATGAATGCTAAGCTTGTGAAGTTATTTAAAAGGAAAGCTATCAAATTCTGAACTGATTGAAGTTTTATTCTTGAACTTGTGGAGTCTTTTGACTTAGTGTGAAAGTGAAAGACTGAACTGCTTGACGGCAAAAGTAACAAAGTGTAACTATCTGGAAGAGAAGCTGACTTTAAACTTCATCTGTATTCAATAAAACTTTTTTTGTTGTTTAAGAAGACCTCGAGTGGTGCAGTCCGTCGTCATAGGGACTGGAAGATACTGTAACCCAGACTAGCTAGGCAGAGCTAGTGGGGGAGGGAAGTTTGGTGATTCTAAACTCCATCTTGTTACAATATTATTCAGCCCAAAGGGGCAGAGAAGAAATATACTTTTAAAAGGAAGTTCTGACATCATATCCTTGTTTAGGATATCACAACACGCTACCCAAACAATAAAATAACTATTACTGTAACATTAGAACAACAAGTCGTTAACAACTGGTGGCAGCACATTTAACATTGGTGGCAGCAAGCAGCTTTATTATATATATTTGGACTTTAACTGAGGACAAACGCTGGGAATAAAAGTATTTGAGATTTGTGAGTTTTTTTTAAATCTCAGGCGTTACAACCTTGTCTATGGGTGTTTTTCCACTGTCACTAGAAGTACCCATTAAGTACCCATTAATGGGTACAAAAATGCCATTATGTACCCATTAATGGGTACTTAATGGGTACTTTTAGTGACAGTGGAAAAACACCCTATATTACTGGACTTTATAAGGAGCACCATAATCATGTCTGGCCAATCTAATACTACTACAAAATAAATGTGTGGTATTGGCCCTGTCTGGATGAAGTCTACATTTACTGAAGCTAACACCAAGCCAGTAACCAGATAGTAAAACAGTTAGAATAGAGCCAAGATGCCACTGTATGGATACCATTCTACAGGTTATCCCTGCCTGAACCCCTTAGGCACCAGAAACAGTCTGTCATCTTCTTTTGCAGCTCCCCAGTCCTTGAACTTCCTTTCACCATTGTAAGATGTTCATTTCATATCCCTGAGTTATCTGTGTCCAGAGTAGGAATGTACACTAATATTAGTAGGCATTCAAAATTCAATCAAATGTGCCAAATTTTGACATTCGAACTCAAATAGAATGCCCCAAAATTCAAATGTAAACATTCAAATTGAATTTCGAATTTCAGATCTATTCATTCGAATTATCCAGACATTCATATGTGTATGGGTTCATACACAATGCATACTTGAAGGTTCACATCTTTCCCACATCCATATGCATTTGTACGGATCCGTACAGGACAAAAACGGGTTGCATAAGGGATAACTATGGGATGCATAGAGATGTGTACATATGCATATGGATGTGTATGGATGTCGGGAAGATGTGTACGGGCACATACAAAATGTTGTCAACTTTTGTACACGCAGATTCATAGATTCGAATTTGGCAAAACGAATCAAATCTTGTTAAATTTGAATTTAACAGATTTTAATCAAATTGAATTTTCAGGTATTTGATTCGATTTGAATAGAATGTCAAAAAAAATTGTGCACATCCCTAGTTCAGAGGAGTAAAGGATACAGACAAAACAAAACAGTATTAACTACAATTCACATTTCAATAGAATTCAATGTAACATCTAATTAATTATCTGTAGGTTGTATTATAGCCAAGAATACAACATTAAAAATCCTAGTCCCTGGAAGAAAATATAATTCATAGGTCAGTTAACAGAAATATTGCTAATTTTTTATTTCAATATAATTTATAGCCACAACAGGGAATTGTGTGTGTGTGTATTTGTGGGGGAGGGGGTGGGTAACTGTACAGAGACAGAAAATAATATTTCAAATTTAATATAATATTATATTTCAATATAATGTTTGAAATAAGACTCCTTATTACCATTTAAGTGTTATATTTAAAAATCATAAATTTGAAAATCAGATTTGCCAATGAGTTGTGACAACTTACTTCAGGACACAAGATCATGTGACTGCCAATTGGTAAACACTATTACATATGAAATAGGACTGAATAAGGGTGTGCTAATTTTGTATATCACCAAATATCCATTACATCTAAACAAAGATTTTAAAACAACTAGGAAAGAATCAGCAAATGTTTAATTATTTACAGAACAGATAATATTGCTTCTGATTACTATAGTGTGAAACCAAGATGGTTGACTATTTTTTGACTTTTTGCTAAGTAAATTCAGAAAAAAAGGGCGGGAATAGCTCTCTTTCTCTCTTTGTGTGTATTCTTCAGCCTAATCTTACCTAAGAAACTCTCCGAAAATGAAGAAAATAATCTGTCAGGCTGTTTTGAGTGTTGTGTTTAATAACATTCCAAATGCAACTGTCAGATGCATTATTGATTTTGGGAGTTTTGATGGATGCTCATAATAATATGTGTTATGAAGAATAAACGTATGTGGTTACCCAGCCTACTCCTCCCTTCCCTGTCCTCCACAGAGTAACATGAGTAGGAAGTGAGCTGCTAAGCACTCCAGTCAACTGCCAGTTCCCTTAGGGCTTTATCCTAAAAGTACCCTCACTGGCATCCTGCTTTATATGCCTAACGTAAAGGCTCCCTTAAAGCAGCAGACTGACTCTCATGTAAAGCAAAACACTTGAAGTTTATTGTTACAGTAAAATAAAATAAAGAAGCAAGCTTGAAGTTTAGCTTTAAAGTCTTTAGGTTCCTTGAAAAAAAAGTTGCTTTGATAAACTTCCCCTCCCCTTTCTCAAATTCTCCACTGTAGGCAAACAGTCTCTATAAGGCTCGGTATAAAAGCCAAATAGTCCACAGCCCTTTCCTTGGGCCTTTTCCTCTGCTCTGAGAGGAGAGTATTAACTTAATTGCACTCAGAGTCTGATAGCAGTTTTCTTTCCTCACATGGGCTCTTCTTCCCTCTGGCACCAAGCGAACACACGCTTGGAGCAGCACTCCCTAATCCCTCTCTAAACCCCACCAGGAAACAAGAGAGACCGCGAGCTGCCTTGTCTATCTGCTTAAATAGTCCGTGATTCAGCAGCTGTGATTGGTCCATTTTCAGTGGGCTGGTATGGCTTCTGCTGGTGTTCCACCCTTTCTGTCAATCATGGGGCTCCAAAAGCTTGCCAAGGAGCTGCTGTGCTGCCTAGCCGTGGGAGACTATGATTGTATCCAAATAGCTTCCTGCCTCAAGGAGGAACAAGCAACATCTACTATGAGGGTGACCAAGTTTTAGGAACATGACTGAAGCCCCATGGCAATGAACTGGATGTTGCTATGAGTAGAGGTTCCACGTACAATTGAAAGGATTCCATAAATTCCTATCCTGAGTCCCAGGGAATTGTTTATATTTATCTTCTGTGAAGATTTGGGTGGAATCCTCATCTGTTGAGTCACACCTTTTCCCACTTCATGCATCCATTCAAGAGGCAGAAATCGCCTAACCAAAGTGGCCTTTTTGACACCTTATATTGAATTAAAACAGTGGTTCTCAACCTTCTTAATGCCACAACCCCTTAATGCAGTTTCTCATGTTGTGGAGACTCCCAACCACAGGGGCAGGGCAGCTCGGATGAGGATGGAGCAGGAAGGTGGGAGACTCATCGCAACCCCTCTGAAAAGGTAGTTTGACCGCCAAAGGGGTCACAACCCACAGGTTGAGAACCACTGAATCAAAGCAAGGGTGCTTAAGTTGAGAGTTGGAGAGGGTCAGGGGCCAGTAGAGGACAGAATGTTCATTCACTCTGCTGCTGACCACAAGCAGGACTGAAATAACCCATCCTGTGGATGCAGCCCATGTATATTTAGGCAGCCAAGTTTTCTTCATGCACAGAAGATCACACAAGAGCATAATATTAGTCCGTAAGACTGGTAGGCAAAATGCATTCTCTAAATTTATTAGGCCTGGTATAAACATGGAAACCAAAACATAAGTTATGGATATTTTCATAACTGAATCTCTGGGTGTTTGGGTTACACAGGAGAAGCCCTTAAAATTTGTCTGAAATCTATGTATTTCCATGGCAGATGGTGGGGGTAGGGGGTAGAACAACCTCATTCTAATGATCATGGTTCCACCCAGCTCTTTCACATCATCTGGGGCCTAATCTCACTACAGCCCATAGTGCATGATTAGGGATCTTCTGGGGAAGAGCATCCCTCTAGGTACCCCCTGCCTCACCAGAACTTCCCTAATCATGCACTAGGTATGGAGCAGGAAATCTTCCTCCACTCCATTACTAACCTTAACTAATTACTTACCTGGCACATCCAACCACAGCCATCTGCACCCTTTCCAGTGCTCTGGGGTCATCTGAGGTGCCGCACAAGCATGCTGGTGCCACAGACAACCATAGACACAACTGCACATGTGCAGACTGTCAGCATCATCATAGCAACGGTGCTGAGGCACACACAGTCATGGAAGGCACCACATACAATCAGCACTAGGTGATTGTGCTCCTTTCCTCTCCAGCAGATAGGATGGGAAGTGTGAAATTGCCCCAGGACCGTCTCTAGCTTCATCAAGACAGCACTTGCATAATCCACATTACTTGGATAACCTGGAATAAAACATGGATAATGTGAAATAAAATATATCCGGATGTGCTTCACTCTAGATTAAGATGGTTGCCCTGTCCAACATCTCCTGGCAGGAATCAGAAGTCAGTACATATCCTCAGTCTGCAGCCAGTTTATTCAAAGTGGGAGGACACTGGAGTAATTTTCTTTTCCTTTTTTTAAAAAAATCACCTTTTTTGGAGGATAGGGCAAAGGATCTGGTGTGGTGTCCTGTAGATGCCCGACTCACTAGGTATTTCTGTATTGGTCAGTATAGTTATTAGGTGATGAGTACTGGGATATACTGTGTTTGTTATTGACAATCTGATGGTGGCTATGTGTAGAGTTGCCTTTCGGCCTGTTGGGAAAGAGTTTGCCATGGCCAGCGAGTTATCTTGACAAAACTCTATAGTCTCTGTCCTGCTTTATTTTGTGTCCCAAAGCCAATTTTGCCTGTTACTCCAGTTATCCTTTGACTTCTTTCTTTAGCATTCCAATGCTTTATGATGAAAATGGCATCTTTTTGTAGTGTTAGTTCTAGAAGGTGGAGAGAGGAACTGGTCACCTGAAACCTCTTTGGCATCTGGCAACGGAACATAGACTTAGATTGTGATACTGAATAATTTGCCTTGGATTCTATAATTTTTGAGATTGTATTCCATTACTGCTTTTCTCACACTAAGTTAGTCTCCAGAATGATTTGGGTGCACAACATAGATCATTCATATTTGTACTGAACTATTCAGGACTCTTTGGCATGACAAAGCAGTGATCCTTGAAGGGGATGTGGATGGCAGACCCTTATTCTTGGATGCACAAAAAGGCTGTGAAGCAGAAGTTTCCTTCCTTCCTTCCTTCCTTCCTTCCTTCCTTCCTTCCTTCCTTCCAGGTTGGTCTAATGGTTAGGGAGCCAGACTCTTATCTAGGAATACTCAGTTTGATTTTGCCCTCCCCGATGAAGCCAAAGGGTGACCTTGGGCTAGTCATACCTCTCTTCTGAGCTCTCACTTCCCCACCGACCTCACAGGGTGTTCTGTTGTGGGGAGAAGAATAAAAAGCTTTGTCAGCTGTTTTGAGTCCCCTTAAATGGGTGAGAAAAGCAGGGTAGAAAAGCCAACTCCCTTCCTTCCTTCCTTCCTTCCTTCCTTCCTTCCTTCCTTTTTTCCCCTGTGTGTTCCTCCTTTGTAAAATTTGTTTAATGCATTCTTTGGCAGAATACTTCCATACAAACAGTGCTGAGATGATTGCATGCATGAAAAACTAACATTGATTTTGTTCATAATGTTTTAGTAGATACTAGTTAATGTTATTCACAGTATTGACTGGCTCCATCTTGAACTAAGTTGTGTTTAAAGTTCCTAAAATGGAATGGTTAATTTTCAATAATAACCTTGAAGGAATAAATGGTTATTATTCAGCAAAGGAACTGAACCACGCCATGCTTTCAGGTTAAAACTAAAGAGGAGTGCAAATTGCTATGAATATTTAAGTATCCTTAAAGTTTTTTTTGGACTCTTTACAAAGGAACTATTAAAATCCCATCACATACATTATAAACTCCCACTTCTGAAAACTCTTTCTGCCTTTGTCCCAGTCATTCCCTTGCTCTGTGCTATCTAATTGAGTTACATCATTGTGATGACAGTGCTGTCAGAATGGATAATATAAACATAAAAAATCATGGCAGGAAACGTAAGCTAATTGCCAAGTGAATCTTCTAGATGGAATATATGTTTTATATATATATAGTCATATTATTTTTGTTTATTTTGTGAGTGCATACCCTTCCGTAAGGGTGAATTATACCTTGCTCATTTGCCTGAGTTCTTTGTGTCAGTCAGCATATGGATAAAACTGATTCAGTTGACATTGGATTAGAGATGTGTCAAACTAGTTTGGGTGAGAACTAGGCTGAATTTGCACTTCAGCCCATGGTATGCAATTAGGCAACATCAGGGCAGGTGCATCTTCACTGTCAGGAGGCATTCACAGCTTAGAAACACCCCCTGCCTGCCCTGAGGTTGACTAATTACATGCTAGCTGTGAAGCATGAAGTCATGATCCGCAAGCATGCTATCCTTACCCCGGACACTTACCTGAAGCATCCAGCCAGTGAGCATTTGCACCTCTGCCAGCTGCGAATGTCATCGGAGCTGCCGTACAAGTGTGCTGGCAGCTCCAATGACCACCTGACACAGAGTGTCAGCGTTTTCATAGCAATGGCGTGTGAAAGAAATTTCAGACCAGTTCAGCTTCAAATTAGATCTTCTGTTTATTGTAAACAATAAAACATACTAGAAGGGGAAGTTCCTTCTTTCAATAGCACTTTCAATAAAGTATCGATACTGAAGAGAAACCAAAGGTTCTCTTAATCTTACAGAATGCAGTGCGTTTTTATAGACCATGATTTCACAACAGTTTGACACCTGCTAAGCCACAAAATTACAAAACATCTACTTTTAGGCAAGGTTCAATCACAAAGTACTGATGGTTCCGCTTTTTCCCAGCTTGCACGTTTCCTGTTTGTCCAGTCCATGCGCCCACATTGCATGAACTAATGATAAATTTGCTGTGACAGCTGAATTGTGGATTTATAAAAGATTACAAAAGGCTAAATGTGATTAGAACTTAACAAATCTTGACCACATCAAAGGGTTATTTTAAACAAAGTTCCTCTTTTCTCAGACAAACAGAAGAAATGACTCAGCATTGCAAATTTTCCTACCAAAGCATCTTTAGTATTACTTGATTAAAACAATATTAATAGCTATATTAAAAATGGCAGTGATCTGGCCATCCCAAATTAAACCCAATCTGTTTCCTGTTTCCACAGGTGCTAATGCACTCACAGTCACAGGGGGCACCACACTCAAGATGTCAGAGCTCAGAAGAGGATCAGCCCAGGGATAGATCATAAGTAAGTGATTAATTGGGTGTGTGGGGGGTAGGCTAATGTTGATTAGTGATTGTGAGAGCTAGTCAAATTAGTTTATTGCACACCTTTCCCATCCATGGGAGGAGAAGGGAAGTGCAAAAGCATCCCAAGTTTGAATGAAACTTGGGTGTTGGAATGGTTCTGGTTTGAACCAAACACCATTCATGTTTTAAAAACAAAACAGAGTTTGAATTTGAACTGAAAAAAGGGGTGTTTTAATAAACCTAGTGAACACACCTTGATCAATCCAGGGTTCAAAGTTGTCTGAAGATGTCAAGAGAGAGCTTTTTCCAGGCTAATCATTAGGCTATTCATAAACTCCCGCTGCCATAAGAACAAAACATTGATGAGGCAAATCAGAAGATGAAGATCCCATGTTATGCAGAATGAAAATGACAGAAACATATAGATTAGTGGGCGATCTTGTTAGTGAATCCATTGCTATGCTCTCAGATCATTTCCTGACAAACTTATTGAGATGGTCTGCTTTCAGAGACTTCTTCCCATGAACAGACCACCCACCCACCCCAGCACGAATAATTCAGGCCATGCCTACTGAAAATGATACATTGTCAGCACTGGAGAATGAAAGAGGTTCCGCTCTCTCACTGAGGAGTCTTTAGTGTTATATATATATCCATGGTGAGACAGTTTCATATTTTGGGGGACAAAAGTATTTTTAAAAAACAAATCAGTTGCTTTTGTAATTTTTCTCACTGAGGGTCTCCTGACAATCCTGTGAAGGAAAATCATCCCAGGCCGAAAGACAAGAGAAAAATTAGCAACTTAGACTAAATATAGTAAGGAAGCACCCCATGATCAATGAACATTTTAATCTATTTTTAGAAAATATAGGTATCTATCCCCCCATGTTTTCTAATGGCCCAAAACCAAGCCTCCTGAAGGTAGTTCAGACATTTTTTTTAAAAAAATTAATGGACCAACAATTGCTTTGCCACTCTAGGATTGTCTGTAAGCTTGTCCAACTGGCAGCCAGACCCTCTCATGTATCCTGTCATACTTTATCAAGTCATATGTCTATAGTAAAATATCCCTTATATCCTCCTCCTCCAACTTCTTATTAAGATGAATCAGTTTTGCTTGTTTCCAACAGAGAATTGCCAATTTTCACAGCAACATAAATTGATGCGAGATTTGCCAGGCTATATTCATGAAAGTAAATAATAGACACTGAGCTCAATATAATTTAGACAAGTTGAATATCCTCTAAGAGTATCTGCCCATTAACAGAAGAAAAGTAACTGGAAACTAAGACTGGAACATGCTTAGATGAAAAAGAACAGTTGACATATAGATTAGTCTGGGAAGACACTCAAGGGGCTGCCAGCAGCCTTTATGATTAATGCTAGTGTTTACTTCCTATTTCAGTTTCCAAATCTCATCCAGATTTCTAAAAAAAATAAAAAAAATAAAAATCAAACATTCACACCAAGCATGCAGATTGACTGAATTTTACCGATGTTCCCACATACCATTCAAAACAGAACGTGCTTCATCTTGAAAGAATTAAAAGGCTAGACACAACAAAAACCTCACTCACAAGGATTATGGATGTGCAGAATATTTTTGTCAACTTTACAATTTGAATAAATTGCACCTGACACAATGGAGCAAACTAGCTTAATGTTTTATTTTTTTTTTTCATCTTAATTCAGTCAGAATACCCAAGTTTTATTCCAGAATATCCAAATATAGCAGAATAAATAACTGATGTCTCAGAGCAGGTTGCTAGGTTATGTCTTCTTATTACTAGCAAGCCATATAGTTCTCATGATATTATGGTTCTGAGGAATAAAAAGAAATTAACCAGACAAAAAAGTGCATAATTTGGCAATAGTCCAACTTCAGTCAAATTGTCGCGAGTCCAGCTCTCGCAACCGATCCAAGGGCTCTGGGAAGTGGGGAGCAGCAGCTGGGGGCTGCTGTTATTTGCCGGGTGTTATGATAGATTATTTCCAGGCTCCGGCTGGCCCAGGGCTGACCCAAATTAGGCTAGAAAATGGGGGAAGGGAATGAAGAATCCTGAAGCAGGAGTCAGCTGGAAAAAAGACTGTTTAATGTTGCAAGGGGGAACATTTTGAGGGAAATGACATCAAAGCAACATCAGGGGAGGTGATTGGAGGAAATCTGGTGCCTTCTGAGTCAAAGGGCCTTCTGATGTCACTTCCTGTGGTAGCAGGAAGAGAAGGAAGCTGTACCATGTGCTTGTGGACTCCATAATGCCTAAGGGACTTTGCATGGAGTGGAAAGAATTCAGCACCCTGGTGGTGCTGAATGTGTACTACAAGTCTATGGAAAGGAAAGGTGCAGAAGAGACTAACATGTATTAGCATTTGCACTACAGAATGCTAGTACATGTTAGCCTAGGCCCCACATGCTTGGACACTCACCTGGGTCACGCATCTGATCTTCTGCAGGGCACAGCCATTTTGATCGCGACACACTGTTTGTCTGTGTGTCTGCTGGTGCTGTCATCACAGCAACGATGACACTTTGTTGCATGCGCAGTCATATCAAGTTGCACCTCAGATGCCCCCTTTGCACTGGAAATAGTGCAGATGGTCACTGCTGGATGCTACCGGTAAGTTTCTAGTTAGCATTTGGTTGCATGTGCTGCATGATTTTGTGCACCACCATTAGTTTACAATAGGGGAAGACCTGGGCAGGCAGGGTGAGCTTGTAGACTGTAAAAGCCTCCTGCAATTGCAGATGCACCTGCCCAGATGTTCACCTATTTTAAACTAAAAGGCCAAAGGTTATGTGGCCCCTGGTTCCATCTATTGTAGACCAAGCTGGGCTAACAAGGAGCAGGATTCCTACATCTGCATAAACATGCAGATGGGATGTCCCAGGATTTAGACCAGAGGCTCTTTGGTCTGGATCTACAGGTAGGTGCAGAAAGAATCCAAGATTATTCAGAAACCACTGTAAAGAAGTGGCTGACTGTATCTAATAAGATTATTTAAGCTACCTGCTAATTTATGCATTAATTTGTAATACCCATTTATGATGGTAGTCCTTTTCTACTGAGTCGTCCAGCACTAGTCAGGGAAATACATGGGACATTTAATATTTTATTTGTAATTAACCTCCAGGAGCCATGCAATTACCACAGGAAGACTTTATGTATATTATTCAGACACTTTCATTATATGCTTTATGCCTTAATTTATTAGCACAAAATAATTTTGCTTTCCCATGGTTATAAATTGACTTATAGAATAGACTTCAGCGGTTTTCTAGTGCACTCATGTTTACAAATCAGTCATTTACATCCTGTAGCATTTAGTCTTTGGATTTTACCTTCCAGTGGCAAATTTTACCTTTCTTTGGTAGATCTTCTTTGCTTGTCAGGAAAGAGGAAATCACATTTTCTGACACAAAAGCCGCATTCAGACAGGATCACAAATCTATAATTATCTTGGAATAATATCTGATTTGCCAGATGTGATCATGGTGCTCCTGATACAGTCCTGGAATATAGGCCTGATATTTTGGGTTTAAGGTTTTGTGTTGCTATGTGACATGTGATATGGGCAAAGTGAAATAGCCTTGGGAGTGCCCCCCCCCCAAGATATTTAAAATAGCAGAATAAGTAAGTGATGTCTGAAGACAGTCTCAAATTCAACCCATTATCCAATTCAACTCATCCCCATTTGCCTTTCACATAATCAGCTGCCTATACCAGAAATCATCAAACATTCTTGCTTTTAGAGACATTTCAAAAAGTTTTATTCTTTGTGCTCTGTACATCATGCAACCCAATAAACAACATATAATTTTAAATTTTACACATACCAAATTCCCTGCCCCCTGCAGATCATTACCAAATACCAATTAATTGCTAAAGCTAATTACTAATCTCCTTAATTCTTCTCTCAACGCATTATGGGCTCCTGGTCTATTTACAAAGCTAAATAGGTCTCTCAGCTTTTCTTCAGCTGAATTTATATTATGTATTCCCATAGATTTCATTATTTTTAGTTTAAAAAGAGCAAATTTGAAACAGTCAATAGCATAATTATATCTATCTTCAGTTAGTAATTCCAAGCTTTATCTGGTCTATCCCTGTGAATGCAACAGGTTATGCCAACTCAGACTAAAGAGATTCATGTTAGAAGCAGCCCCTGCTTTTGAACATTGCGTACAAACTATACTTTTCAAGAAATAGGCCTAATACTGAGCTAGTTCATTGTCCTGTGTTGGTCTTGTGATTAGAATGTTGGACTCATATATGGAGGCTTCCCAGTTTGATTCCACAGTCTTCCACAAAGCCAGCTGGGTGACCTTGGTCTAGTCACAGCTCTCTTTCTAAGCTCTCACAGGGTGTTTGTTGCAGGGAGAAAAACAGGGTATAAAAGCAAACTCTTCTTCTCCCTCACTTGATATGTTCAAGAAAAGGCTACACTGCCATCAGTTGGAGATGTTTAGACTTCGGTCTCTGCACATAGCAAGGGATTAGGCTTGTTAGTTCAAATTTACCCTTTCCAACTTAACAATGCATGGATCTCTGAAACCAGAGTCCTATTTGCACTTGGGCCTCTGGTATCCAATTAGGGGGTGTTTCTGCATATACCTCCTGAAAACTGGATTAAGGGAAACCGTTTTTCTCAAATCTGTCTCTGGGAAGATCCATCTGAAATATGGACGGATCCAAATAAAGCCTCATGCTTCTGCACTCGCGTGGGAAGCCCGGATTCTGGAGCATGGATAGAGTGGGTGCTGTGTGGATGCATCAGCACCCATTCCAAAAGTCCTCTGGCTTGCGTGCCACCGATGCCGCCCCCAGATCTGCGGGACTGGAGTGGTGAGCTGACAGTTACTTTGTGTTTACAGTGGCGCCCGGCACGCAAGGGAGGGGTTTTGGAAGCAGGCAGTCCTGCTTCTGCCCTTTCCCAACATGGCAGCCGGAGGAACAACCGTTCCCTCTCCTGTCCGTGTGCGGAAGCTTCCTCCTTTGATGCAGATTTTTCATGCAATAACGGATTAAGACTTAATTTTTCAGGTCTTTCCAGGAACCAGTTTTAGCAGCACCAAGACCACAGGAGAGATGGATCTCACATGAGCCTGTGTGGAAGCGGTGTCCTTGAAGTGTCCCAGATCTGGCCACTAGCTTTTGTATGTGTCTTTAATATGTTTCTAAATGCTTGTGCGGAAACACAAGGCCTGTGTGGAAACACCCTAGGACAGCTCTGGTACAGTCTATCTGTACCAGAGCTGTACCAGAGGTGCCCTAATTGCATACCAGAGGCCTAAGTGCAAATTGGCCCCAGTCTTAAATTAGTCTGAAGGATAGAAAAAAAAAAAAGAGAGTCTTGCGTGCTGATCTTTTAAAATATACAGAATTGAGGAAACTTGTAAGGCAGCCATTTGGTGACATTGGTACCATATTTTTTATGAAAATGTTCCCATTTAAAAAATATTAAATTTTGTAATCTTTTTAGTAAAAGATAATTACAGAAGCTTTTACCTGACAGTGAACACATTGTAATTAATTCTCTAATCTTCCAGACACACATTATCACATTTCTTAGCCTACTCTGTTCTCATAATTATCCTATAATAAGGAAATACAGTGGCAGGATCCATAAAAGAATGAGTCTTTTGAAGAGTGTTCAAAAGAGATGTGAAATTTGGTTTGTGTTCAAAAAATAGATCAAATGGTTTATGATCATGGATAATTGCACTGAACCAAACATTTGGTTGACTATCCAAAAATTCAATCAAACTGAACCAGTTTTCCACTTGTGAACATGAACTACTCAATCTGTTTTCATTTGCTGTGTTTTACTTTGAAAAATGTTCCTTTAAACGCAGAACTAGTTCTTTTTCTAGCTTTTTCCTCCATTTATTTGCAGATATTATTATAGTACTGTTCCTTATCTCTTCTAACAGACCTCTGAAATTCTCTATTTAATTCCTTCACATTATTCACCTGACATTTTGCTACTCTTCTTCTGATTGCTATTTCCCCTCTGTCGGTTGACATCTAGTTTGGCTTTCTTTTAATTTTCCCAGACTCCTCCTTGATGAGCTCTTTAGCTGCAAGCGACTGTTCATCTTGTTCTCTATTAATTAGAGCCAGTGACTCAATATAATTCCTAACAGTCTTTAAAATTAGTTGGAATATCTTCTAGATCAATGTTCAGAGCACTAACGCTTTACCACTTTTTTTTTAACTTCATCAAAATTTAAACATGAGGAGTTAATTATTCCACAGTCTGCTTTGGATTGCGTTTTCATTATCATAAAAGAACTCTCCCATCTATTCTTACCAATTATGTAATTGATGTGTTTTTTTAAGTCTGTCTGGTGATGTCTGATGCCTTTTCTGTACTGAGTCTTATTCTGAATTATATTCTGGAATAGGGACTTGCCATTGGCATGCTAGTGAATGGCAGGTCCCTATTCCTGGATGCAGACTAGAGTAATACATAGTGCAGCAAAGCCCTAAGTGTATAGACACTGTCTGTGGAGCCTGCAAAATGCATCTGATATAAATAAATCAATAAATCAGCAAGCCATATAGCCATGTGCTTTCCAGTATCAGGATAGGTAAATGTTCATTTGCGTCTGGTTTACAATTAGTTAGCATCTGGACAGGCAGGGGGTATTTATAGGCTGTAAATGCCTCCTGCAAGTGTAGATGCACCTGCCCAGATGTTAACTAATTATAAATTAAGAGGCCAAGTGTGATTTTAGGAACAAGATTACTGCCTCCCCCATTAACAATGTTTAAAAATATCACACTGAGAACAGACTGGAACAATTTTTACACCGATCAATTGAACAGCTTCCTCTCCGTTGTTCTCTATGGTTCTTGTTATCACAACAGTTCCCACTACTTTTTCCTCCATTGTTTGATCTCCAGTTCCTGTTCTACATGTGCTCATCACTGTTGATCTAGTATCTTGTTGCTGCAGAAGATGCCTTTCTGATCCAGCTAGCTTTGCCTCACTTCCTACTTGCGTAATTTCTTCTGCTCCACATCAACCTAATCCAAGCTAAAGCCGCAGCTCTGCTAATCTGATATTGCAAAGTTGCACAATTTACCAGCTCACTGACTCCAGTGAAGAAGCGTCTTTAGTCCAAATTCATCCTATCAACCACAGCTTTGCTCTTATGTCCCCTTTACATCACTGAGAGTGAGAACCTACTGCTCCTGGTCAGCTGCTAACCTCTGATTAGTGTAGCGTATTTTTAAAACAGATTATTTGCCTTCCTTTCCTTCCATTCGCTTTAACTATAAAGTCTTCCTCACATTGCCTTTCTATTAATATTTTCCTTTGTGTAAGGTATCGCTCCTTATTTCATCAGCCTTGTGTCTGTGTCACTGTTGGGATCCCCTTCCACCAATAACTTGTATCCATTTGACAATGCTGTGTGCAGTGCTCACCTGAAATTGCTGTTTTACTTTTGCTGCTGCTTTCTTAATAAAATATGTTCCTTTCTTGAAGAAACTCCTCTTAGAATTTATCTTGTCTGCTTAATGGAGCACCTGACAATTTATTGGTATTAAAGATCTCATTGAGAGTTTGTGGTCACACTAAGCTAATTATGCCATATAATACATCTGTCTAGACTACAACCAATAACAACTATTCTCCAGCTGCATTGTTACTAGGTTGTGCAGTCTGACTGCCTTCCTCCCTCAACCATTTCACCTATCATGGGATTCTCATTTCTGATCTACATCCTGTCTACAGCCCCTATCTATTTCATTGTGGACCAAAGCATAGAATTTGTCAATTTCATTTTCTGCAGCCTCCACTGTTGGGGCATAAATCTGAATAATCATTATATTAAAAGGTTGCCACTGAAACTTAACTGGAATTACTCCAGCACTGACATTATAACCAATTACTGTCCCGACACTTTTGTTCTTTACTATCATAACAACACTGTTTCTCCTTAACTTTTCATTACTTGAATATTAGTACTATGTATAGTTCTGCCTGGAATTGCCCAATCTTCAAACAACGGCACAAAAGCTTCTGCTTCACATGCAAAGGGCAGTCTTTGAATATAACCAATATTCAAATGTGAAGTTTCGAACCTTCACAATTTATACAAACTGCGAAAGTGACTAACATTTTTGCCCAACACTACAACCAACTTGAATATGAGTAACCTTTGAAATGAATGCTTCTCCACTGTCATGAGAGAAGAATTATGACCTAGCACTTTTATAGAAATAACCGCAGAGCATTAGATATAATTCTCCATATAAAATTTCACAGTTAAAGAATATGAACAGTCTAGTTATGTACTCTGTTCACAAGTATGGAAGGTGCCCCTGCTATCTAAGTAATGAGAATATTGTCTTTATTTAATAATATTCTTAACAGCGGTGAAATACAGCACAGTAAGACATATTCTGAGGAAATTTTGTTTGCCTACCATGTCTGAATGGAATAAGAGAATAGCCCTGTCTCAGTTCAGCAGCTCTTTGTGGAATACAATTTAATTTACCTTTGTCACTCTCCATTCATGGAGTGATATATGTCTTCCTTCTTTAAGGCTAATTAAGCATCTAGAGATCCTGTTTCATTGCTGATCAAATGCTTTACACAGTCTCTGGGCAAAGCTGACAGATCATATGTTTAATACTTGTTGTGCTTCTGCTTTTATTGAAACCATTTTGCTTGAATGTGAGATAAATAAATCTTTAATTTATTCGCTTTATATAAGAATCCCCAAAATGTTTAGTTAAGAGATTTCTTGTAACATACAAAGGAGTTAAACTGATTTTTTTTCCGCTGATGTGATGTGGGCTATAGCTCATGGTTTCATTGATAGGATGAGTGAGTCACTGGAGACTTGAGTGAATGAGACACCATCCTCATCTACATTTTGGAGTGGTACCTCTTCCATGAAGGACAGGAGAAACTGCCTTGTAAAGGCTGGCACGGTTTCTGCAAGGGCCCCACTACTGCCAAAAATTGAGATGGAGAGGCAGAGGGCACCTTCTTGGACAACATTGGTGGCCCAGATCTGTCAGTGTGTTCACAGTCTTAAGTTGCTGCAATCTCCATCAGAAATGCTTCAGAAAAAGAACAAACATAAGATGATGAGATTAAACATTGACATTTGGGGAGCTAGTGAACTAAAATGTTTGGGAATCAATATATTTAGATTAGATGACCATTACAAGTTTAGGCAAGAATCTCTTATAAGAAATAATAAGAGTAGGGTAGGGTAGGGTCAATAAAAGGGTGGGAGGAAAGCTGTTCTGGAATACAATCTCAAAAATGACAGAATGATCTCTGTTTGATTCCAAGGGAAACCACACAGGGTCAGAGTAATCCAAGTCTTAGCCCCAACCATTGATGCCAAAGAACCTGCAGTTGGCCAATTCATTGAAGTCACGCAATACCTTCTAGAACTAAAAAAAAGATGTCATAGAGGATTAGAATGCTAAAGCTGGAGATGAAAAGATAATCAGATTAACATCAACTTTGACCTCAGAGTACAAAATGAAGATCAGTGATTACTAGAGTTTGTCACAATAACAAAGGTCATAGCAAAAACTCTTTTCCAACAGCCCGAAAGGTTCCTCTGACACAATGGCATAACCAGACTGTCAGTATCAAAATCAGATCTATTGTATGCTTTGCATTCATAGACAGAGAAATTTATACAGTAAAAATAAGCTGACTGTGACTAAGATCATGAGCCTCTTATTGCAGAATTTAGATTTAAATTGAAGGAAATAAGGAAAGCTACAAGACCATTCAGGTATGGCCTACATAATATCCTTTATGTATATGTAGTGGATGTAATGGATTTAAGAGGATAGATCTAGTAGACTGAGTGCCTAAAGAACTAGGGACAGAGGTTTGTGACATTGTATGGGAGACTGCAACAAAAATAATCTCAAAGAAACAGAAAAGCAAGAAAGGGAAATGGTTGTCAATTGACGCTTTCCATATAGCTTAAGAGAGAAGGAAAGGGAGACAAGAATGTTCTTCCAAGTGAATGAAGATTTCCAGAGAATAGTAAAAAGAGTTAATGTCTTTGTAAATGAACAATGCAAAGAAATAGAAGAAATCAATAGAATGGGAAAGCCAAGAGATCTATTCAAGAAATTCCAAGTTGAACCTCGATTGCAGTAGAGGTTCGAGAATGTCGGGAAAATTTTGAAAATGATTTAGCAAAAATAAGAAGGTGTAAAAACAAATGGAGGGAGGTCAAAAATTACCTGGAAGCGAGTGTCAGAAGTGAATTAGTAAAATTACAGTTAAGAATTGTATTCCAAATGTAACCCTTAGCTCATAAATGTTATTGAATATTTACTATTTAGGGGAGGGAGGGGGTGGGGAGGGGTGGGGGGAAAAAAAAGGAAGAATGTATAAGTGTATATTATTAAAAAAAAATAAAAAAAGAAAAAAATATATATATATATAAAAAAAAGAAATTCCAAGTTGACAAGGAAGTATTTCAACCTCAGATATGCATATGATACCACTCTAATGGCAGAAAGTGAAGAAGAATTAACAAACCTCTTAATGAGCATGAAAGAGCAGAGTGCAAAAACTGGCTTGAAACTCAACATTAACACACACACACATATACAAAATCACTAATAGGGATGTGCATGAATATCCATAACATTCATTATTAATGCAAATTTATACATTTGTACATGAACCAAATGTACATTAACATTCATACGAATACAATTGTCTCTGACATTCATATGAATAGTTTGGGGAAGTGGGAAAGTGGCTGTACCAGTTACATCTTCAAGGGATCCAGAGTGAATTTGACAGGGTTTGAGAGCAGATTTAAAGTAGATCCGGGTCAGATTTGACACTTTCAGAGTGGATACGTTATGGGGTATGCATCGGATACTCTTTGGATACGTATTTATACATATTGGATATGTATTCATTCGTATTAGATACGTATCGGATATTTGTTCGAATACATTACATTTGTATCGAATGGAATCCTACCACATTTGAAGGCCATCCTTTTGAATGAATACAAATTTTCTAACACTCGATTCATTAGAAATTGAATGTCCAAACCCCCATTCGTTTCACAAATGCTCTGAAGCTTTGAGGGAATGTTCCGAAACATTCATATTCGTACAACTGTCAGTGTACAAATGTCATAACATTCTATTCGTATACAAATGTCTAAATTCATATGAATTCATATGAATATTGAATGTTATTAATATTTGTGCCCATCCCCAGAATATATCAAAAAAAATCTGAGTGAAGATTAAAATTCTGCTACAAATTTTCTAGATATTGTATGATACAAAATTATTTGACAATTAATGTAATAACTAGAAAATCCTATAAATTTACAGTAAAACATGTATTACACTAGCCCAGGATTGAAAACAAGCTACCAATGCTACCATTGTCTTTCTTCCTGTCTGGTATTACATGGCAATCAGTATAACTGAACTGTTATTGACAGCAGTAATTTTATGGTTTTATGATTGCCATATTAAAATTTGTTTCCTTGTTGAACTCTATGCCCTTTAATGCTTTTGCAGACTTGTGAGTTATTTTAGGGGTATTCTCAAAGGGCCAAGCTGCTGCTATTGATTTTGCTTTAGGAATGAAAAATCCTTTGAAGTATATGCCTTATGGGAAATGCCCAAAACTATAAGGTGAGCTATAACAGATCAAAACCAGTTAATAGCTACACAGAAAATCAAGTGAAATAAAGTAAGTGCAGGCTGGAATAGTCTGGATTTAAAAGTGAACTAATCAATAGCCAGCTGATGGTTTCTTTGGATCTTTTAGGTTTTATTCACCTTAAAAACATATTGGGTTATGTCCCGCTATTTTAACTCATTAGTATACAACGATATTTACAAGTTTCATGCAAATTTAGAAGTAAAAGGCAAGCTTTGTGTTATGGATATAAAGAGATAATTACACTGAACATAAGCAGGTAAGAAGGGCTCTTTCTGCACTTGGGATTATTCTGGAATGTATCTTGGGATAGGGGTCTGCTGCCCGCAAGCTAATGCAGGTTATGGTAGGCCTCGCTTGGTGCCTGCTGTAGCCTAGATGGCCATGTGAACAGCAGGCCCCTATTCTAGGATATAATCCAAAATACTGCTAAGTGCAGAAAGGCTCCACGTCTGTCTTTCACTGAGTTCAGGGCTGAATCCTGAATCAAGTATTCCATCAGCTCAAGTATCATTTGCAGGCTCTACTAAATGGAATTACGTGTAAGATGGGCTGAGCTGTTTCAGTTTTGAACTGGGTTAGATTGAACAGGGGGTATTCAAAAGGTTTGAGTGTGAACCAGACTCCCTGCCTATTAAAAATCAATTTAAATTCAAATGAAATGAAGCGTGTTCAATCAAACCTACTGAGCCCACCATGTTTGATTTGAATTCAAAGGTGTTCAGAGGTGTTTGGATGAAACCAAACACTATGTCTGTTAAAAAAAGTTCAGATTTGAACCAAATAAGGAAGTGCTCAGTTTGAATCTATCAAACAAACAAAGAAAGAAAAAGTACACAGGTTTAGGAATTTATGGTCAACAGTATCATCCATTCATCAGTTTATAAGGTTTGATTGATGCCTATACTGCTTTGGCAAATCTTTGATCCATTTTGGCTTGGATGGATTTTTTATATATATAACATTAACAGCACCATCAGTGGTGCCATGCTCAAGAAATTGCACACTCTACATATACCTTCTGTAAGTCATACTTACAATGAAAGTGTCATCCAAACAGAGAAAGATCACAGCTGTAAAACATCAGAAACAATCGATCCATTACATTTTCTGGACTTTTTTTCCACTTTCATTTCACTTCTAATTCTGCTGTTACCATGTACGAATTGATCAGTTTTCTGTTCAATATCACTTTGATTCTTCCCATCTGAAGAGAATATGGGAAAAATTATAACTGAAAATTAATATGTAAAATATTCAGTTACTTTCTCCCTTTCACTTTCACCTCAGAGGGGCAATGTGACCAGTTTAAGGGTCATAAAAATAAAGTTGGGAAGCATTAAATGAGGTAAGAGAAAGGAAAGAGCAGGCTTGACTTTCCCCCTCAAGTTAACAATTAATGGAACAGCATGTTCTAACTGGCCAACTCCTGAAATGTGGCAATGAAGCAGAAATGATGCTTGGAATAGCAGAGTGCTGATGAGGACAGTGACTCTGCTGTTCCAAATGAGCTCCCACTTTATGTGGAGAGTTGATCACTGAAGTGGTTAATACTGGAAAATTCTATCAGGGGCTGGAAAAAGCAGGACAGAAAGATAGCTCTGGGGCACGAATCTTAGCAGCACAAGAATAAGGACAGGCTATAAGAGACTGAGTGGTTTTGGTTGGTTTTGGTTGGTTGGGTTTGTTTTGGTTGGTTGGGTTGGTGTTGGTTGGTTGGTTGGTTGGTTGGTTGGTTGGTTGGTTTTTTCTATCTCACCGCATGTCAAAAACTCTCAACCTTTAGATCACAATAAAATCACTATAAAAACAGATAAATTAATTAGCCAAACAGTAATAGCTTCTAGTCAAACATCAGGGTAAGGAGGTACATCTTCATTGGACATCTGATACATACACTGAGGTCATACAGTCAAGAGGACATTTCCAGCTGACATCAGAGCATGGGCAGGTCTATATCTAAGTCCTTTAGATATTTGGGTCCCAAGCTTATAACTAAATATTAATCACTTAAGCTGGGCTCAGTAGCATATAGACAACTGATATTGATCTTTTAGGACCTATGTGATGTGTGTCTGACCCACACTGCCAGTCAGCAGTCTAGCTGCTACATTCTGCACCAGTTGCCGCTTTTGAACCATCTTCAAGGGCAGATCCATGTAGAGGGCATTTCAGTAGTCCAATATGAAAGTTACCAGAGCATGGATTACTGTGGTGAGACTGAACTTGCCATAGTTGAATATAAGCACTTGTGGCCATTGCCTACACTTAGGTTTCAAGTGTCCGTGCAGAGTCCAAGATCATCCCCAAATTGCACACTTGTCCCAACATCATCAAGAAAAGAATATCTCCTTTCTCTGTTGACACAAGACCCTTTAATATGCAGTACCTCCATCTCGTCTGGATTTAGTTTCAATTTAGTGGCCCCCATCTAGCACATTCTAGCCCATTACTGCCTCCAAGCACCTGTCAAGCACTATCTCTCCTGGTTCAGATGTCACACCAGGTGTCCCCATGGTAAGGATACCATGAGGCGAACATGAGTTCACTTTGCTAGAGTCCCCATGCAAAGCCCTAATTTGGGCTACATGTTTTAATCTGCTGTTTTAAGATTGTAACCCACACAGAGACCTTCAGGTATGGGATGGGATATAAATATAAATATAAATAAAATAAATAAATCAAAGTAACAAACCTCCCCTTGATAACTGTTCCCACCCTGAATTTTGGGGCAAGAATGGGTTATGCTGGGGGCATGGGGACACTCCCAGGTTATGATCGCAGCATTACCAGGCAGGGTTTCGCCGTCTTCGCTGCTAATGCTGTGATCACAACTGTCCCCCCTTACCTGAGCACTTAATCATCCAGGTAAGGGCTTGATTTATCCCAAATGCTTGCCTGACAGCTGTCCTGAAGTCAGCTGAGCAACTATTAGGTGGGTATAGGGGCTAACATGCACACAAGCAGAGCTCTGCTAAAATGATTAAAACAGATGTGGCTTTCGCATCTGTTTTAACCATCTACCAGAACTCTCCTCCTGCTCTTGACAGCTGTTATATCCACCTGACAGCTGCCCAGCTGACTGCAGGGCAGTTGTCAGGAGGTCATTTGGGGTAAAGCAAGCCCTTACCTGGGCGACTGGACACTCAGGCAAAGGTGGTGGTGGATTAAACCGTGGCATTTACCACAGTTTTCTCCCCCCACCCACCCTTGCTTGAGCACTTAATCACCCAGGTAAGGGCTTGATTTACCCCAAACGACCTCCTTACAGCTGCCCTGCCAGGCAGGTATAGCAGCTGTCATGCACACTTGCAGAGGTCCCCTAAAATGATTAAAACAGATGCAGCTTTCGTGTCTGTTTTAATCATCTACTAGAGCTCTCCTCCTGCTCTTGACAGCCCCTATACTCACCTGACAGCTGATCAGGGCCACTGTCAGGCAATTGTTTGGGGCTAAAGCAACACCTTACCTGGGCAACTGCACACTCAGTTAAGAGGTGATGGAGAAAACCGTGGCATCCCAAAGCAGGGATTTGCTGCGGTTTTCATGGGGATGCTGAACCCGCCCTGTCATTCATTGCCATGGGGACACCTTAATGCGAATTAAGATTCCCATTAAGGCTGCCCCAAATTCAATACGACGCAGGGGCAGCTCTGTGGGGACACAGCCACAGAGAGACAGAGCTGGGTGCCATTTATGTATCAATGAATTTCACTTCAAAACTCTTGGTGATCTGTCCCAGTGGCTTCCTATGCATATTAATGAGCATGTGAGATAAGAATGATCCCTGAAGAATGACACTAGTGAGTGTCCAGGGCATTGAGTAAATATTTCCCCCAATCACTCTAGCCCATCAGCCTTGGAAATAGGAGCAGGACATCACAACGTGGTGTCTTCTACTAAACTTTGTAGCCTTTCCAGAAAAATACCACAGTGAATGGTATCAAAAGCAACATATTGCTCTATGTTATTCACCTGATGTGCATCTCTCACTTTAATGAGTAGCAGAAATGCTTCTTATCCTATATTTCCCAGTGATCTCTTAAAAAACAAAAGTAATTTCACTATTCAATGAGTTCTGCAAAGAGAACTCAATCTGAAACAACCTTTGGGGGAACAAATATGGTGCATTTAAGATATTTATTGAAGAACAGCTACTATCTTTCTTCACTATTGCCCAAGCTGACTGGAATTTATAAGATTTGGAGTCTAAAATCAAGAGGTGGAAACTTCACTGGATGCCTTTATACTAAGTCATTGTAGCTAAATGAATTCCCCTCAATTAAGTATTGCATGAATGTCAGTCTTGGTGCCAGATTTTGTCAGACTTACTGCCAGGAATACTTGCAAATACGAGCATGTATTTGCATAAAATATTATTTCCATAAAAGCATGGAAGCAGATTTCAGAAAACTCTGGCAAGAAATGGACACAGAATAAAGATTACAAGAAATATAGCAATTTTCTACTTTTTATATGCATGCCTAAATGTGACAACTTTTGCAACATTCAGAAATAACATTCATTTTAACACTTCTCTGACTGGAGAAAAGAAAAGAAAGACTGTTTTGCCAAGTGGCTATAAAATAACCTGAAATACTATAATATGTCTGTTCCTGCTTAGGGTCATTGTGAATTCTAGATCAGCCTTCAACAAAAACACAGGAGTTCCTTCCATTTTTGACCTTTTGGAAAGCTTTGTTTTAATCCAGACAGACTGTACTATTGTACACTTCTTTCTTTACCTCAGAGAAGGGGTAGTGGGGATTTGTTCTGTGTGTGTGGGGGGGGTAATACATCCATGGGGGGGTACTCAGCTGGAGTAGAATTTTTTACATTCTGTTCAACTCAAAATAGAATGTGGAAAAATGGCTCTGTGCACACCCCTAATTGCCACTTGGTTGTAAGTACAGAGGAAGGAGCAGGACAGCATGGGTGTCTGTATTAGACACAAATACAGTTGTAAGATACCAAATCCATTTTGGAATAGTCAAAATAATGTTAAGAAAAAATAATAATTCAAGTTACAGTTGAGTTTTATTACCAGTACCAGTACCAGGAACGGCTTAAGGAACTAGGAATGTTTAGTCTACCAAAAAGAAGACTGAGAGGAGACATGATAGCTGTCTACAAATACCTCAAGGGTTGTCACAAGGCAGAGGGATCAGCCCTGTTCTCACTCTCTCAAGGAAGGACTAGAAACAATGGGGTGAAACCGCAGGGGAAAAGATTTAGTTTAGATGTTAGGAAAAAAATTCTAACAGTAAGAGTGATCAACCAGTGGAACAGGCTGCCACGGGAGGTGGTTGGTTCCCCTTCGATGGAGGTCTTCAAGCAGAGACTGGACGGCCATCTGTCTGAGATGGTTTAGGAGATCCTGCCTTGAGCAGGGGGTTGGACTCGATGACCCAGGAGGTCCCCTCCAACTCTACCATTCTATGATTCTATGATTTTATGATATTCCTGGAGAAATAAAAGGACACCTCCTCCTATGTAGACTTGTCCATGCCATGAAATTGGCCAGTGAAGCCCTCTTGGCAGTTAAAAGAGTGGAATATTCTCTGTTCTGAGGTCCATCAAGCACCTTCACTATATGTATTTAGAAGTCTGGTGAAGATAAGCCTTTTTGCCCAAGTGTTTGGGTGAAGAAACAGCCTCTTCTCTTTCAGACACTCAATTCTTTTGAAAATTGTGTTTTTTTGTGGTTTTATTGTGAAATACAGATGATGGTGATGATGATGGATGGATGGATGGATGGATGGATAGATGGATAGATGGATAGATAGATAGATAGATGGATGGATGGATAGATGGATGGATAGATAGATAGATAGATAGATAGATAGATAGATAGATAGATAGATAGATAGATAGATAGATAGATAGATAGATAGATAGATAGATAGATAGATAGATAGATAGATAGATAGATATGAATGTAAAAATACAAGATTTGAGAAACAGTACAAGACACAAGGCTTACATTAATAGACAATATCATAATCTGGTCTGGGTTGGCAATGTCCCAGAAGCAGTGGAAGCCAAAGAAAAGTGAAGCAGGGTTGTAATTGGGGCAGGAAATCTTCAGACCTGAGGACTATAGAAAACAAAACCACAGGACATCCTGAGACAAACAACCGGAGAGTAACCTAACTGCCTTTTGTTGTTGTCTGTCTGTCTGTCTGTCTGTCTGGCTGGCTGTCTGTCTGTCTGTCTGTCTGTCTGTCTGGCTGGCTGGCTGGCTGGCTGGCTGGCTGGCTTCTCAGCCCCCATGTTTCCAAAGGCCATCTAAACCCAAAAGTTCAAATCAACAATTATTGAGTGGAATAATATAGTAATGTTGGACTTCCCAGTATTTGATTTGTACTTTGTTCCACTCTTTCATCGATCTATGTATGCCAAGGTGGGTGTGGGTGTCTGTATGTAAGAGCATAAGAATTTTATTGTGCAGACATGCACACTAAATGAAAATAAGTTTTCATCCACCCCCTCTTTGCACAATGGAGCCTCCTGAACTTTATTACATTTCTCCAAATAGTGATCCAAAGTACAGATTTTGTAGGAAAAGAATCTTTCTTCTTGTTCTTCAGACCAGTCATTCTGTGATTTTTTTTTCCCTTCCAAGTTGTCTATTACTGTGCAATACTGTAGTCATGTTTGGTGCACATATCTGGTGTTTCATATATTTTCATGTTGACTTCTTGATCACTTCCACCAAAACTCTCAAGAGACTATGAATGGTGCAGTACTCTGAATTTCTGCTCAGAGGTAAGTCATCAACTTCATAAACTATCTGTAAATATTTACAAGACTGTAGCATAAGGGCTGATTAAATATACATGTATATTCTCAGACGGAGGTAAATCAGTGTTATTTGAAATATAATATACATTCCCACGTGCAAAAATAGAATCATCAGGTAAAATCAGAAGAATTCATGTTTTTTCATTGCACTGCAAATGCAAATTCTTCTACTTTATGGGTTGATTCAGTAAGAAAATGTTCTGATCTCAAAATCACCAGTAACAGTTTTCTGAAAGTCCAACAGCACAGGGCTCTTGAGAACATTCTCCTTGTTTTGCAATGATAACACCTCACCACCACCCAGATGGAAGTCCAATAACATGTTACTGTTGTTATTTTCTTAGGCCCTGTATGCAAAAATCCTGATAGAGATATATTTAAGTGGTGAGTGCATGAGAGTAATCACCTATATTGTCCTGTTCTCTTTAAAATATATAGGGAGGGTCGGAGGAGAAAAGGCAGCAAATTCAATTCTCATCTCCTTATCTGCTTTCAGCACACTTGTTCACCCGGGACTTTTACTAAATGGAGCAATGTCTTGGCGATGTTGATGTAGAGAATGATGAAAAAGAAAAACCTTTCAGAAAAGCACTTGACAGCATTCAGGATTAAGGTTTCCAGACAGAAGACAAACAGGCAGATAGGTTTCTGTCAAATTCAGAAGCAAAGGCTATTGCTCTATCCAGTCCCACAGAGTTATAAACAACTTTGTCTTTATGAATCACCTTTCTTTAATCTGCAAAGCAAACTACTCCCTTATCTCCTCTCTCCAATTAAAAGAGTTGAAAATGAGACATGTATATTAGGAAGAAGCAAACTATCAGAGCTGATGCTATGTTGGGTCTCATTGTGCTATTGCATATGATACTGAGTAGGAAAAAATGGCTTATTGATCAACCTGACACTTAACATCTGATAATATTGGGTGTTGTTATTCATACTACTAAATGTTTTAAAAGCTTCAGGACATATGAGTTAGCCTAATGCATGTGCTTTATTGCCTCTCCCTCCCAGAGCCCAAGAAATCTTCCACATAGGAAATTAATATTTTAACTCTCATCTTTATAGGTGAGGTAACTTCATATTTCAGCTGAGTGAACGTGTAGGTAGATTTCTTGTATGCAGTTCAGGCATATGATTATATGTTACTACTGAACAATTATAGGACATACACAGCCCAAGACCATTTATCTTAAGGTTGCAGGAACTAAAAACCAGTTAAAAACAAACTATTCACAAATTGCCTACTTTTTCACCTGTATTGGTGAGGTACAAAAATTAAGATGGAGAGCAAAAGTTGTCAACTTGGGCTTGGATTCGGAGCCATAACTGGTGGCAGCAGGGATTTGGAGTGAATTTGAAGCAAATTCGAAGCGGCTCCATTCACACAGATGCAAAGTTCTGTCCTGTTCACTTCAATGTGAACAGGGGAAAAAAACTGTGTTCATTCTCCGTTAACAGATATAGTTTGTCATTTTTATCTATTTATCCGCAAATTATTTTTGAATGTATACTTCAGTTATAATAAACTATGTATTATTGCAGTAATAATCATAGAAATAAATGGCCATATGCTTGTCAGTCATCCCAATGCCTTTGAGGATATCAGCAAAGAAAGTGGACTGCAGGAACAGGTTTCTTTCTTATAAAGCAAGGGCACAGAATATTAACTGCACTTTTCTCATTGTCCTTTTGAAAATAAAAGGGATGCACCTTTTATAAACTGAAAGGGTTTACAGCTAAAGAGTTGCAGGCCTTTGAGAGATCTTTTCCACCTCTAGCCTAGGATTATTTTGAATGTTCACACAATTATTGTCCCTTTTAAAATGTGTCTTATTGTATTTTATTGCACCTTGTAACCCACACAAGACCTTCTAAACTCACTTTGAAGGGCAGGCTATAAATCCTGAGATGAAATGAAATGAAGTAGAATGAAGACCTCAGCAATTTTAATAGTAGCACCAAAAAGTTTGAACTCAAGCCCTCTCCTGAAGGTATTCAGAAGTGAAATAGATAGATAGATAGATAGATAGATAGATAGATAGATAGATAGATAGATAGATAGATAGATAGATAGATAGATAGATAGATAGATAGATAGATAGATAGATAGATAGATAGATAGGAATGTAAAAATGCAAGATTTGAGAAACAGTACAAGACAGACATGAGAGGTGTAAGAGGGGAACTAGATGGCACTAAAACTGGGCACTAGTGAATGGGAGCATATCCAACATGTAAATATTAGAAGTAAATTGTTTTAGTGGCATCAAATATCAGCAGTAAATGCTTGTCAGTGTTTTCATTCTTCCAAGCTCCAGATTTGCAGTTCTCTGCTGGATATGAGAATGTGAGGAGCTACCCCCTGCCCATAAGAATATAAACAAATGAAATCTGCATGTTCAATTAACCATCAAGCCATTGGTTCAGTTGGACAGTTAATCAAACAAACAGTTGTTTCCATTCAGACAGCAAACAACTGTTCTGTTGATTTATTTGTGTTTGCACACAGCAGACTGGCTCAGTTCCATTGGGTTCAGTGTGAACATTCATGAACATTTTGAACATAAACTGAACTTTGTACATCACTGTCTACACATGTTATAAATGTGCATGAATATTCGTAACATCCAGATTCAGACATTCGGACACAAATTGAACATTAGCACATTTGTACATTAAGATTCGTATGAATACAAATGCTTTGGACATTTGTTAAACTGGGGAGGTGGAAAAGCGGCTGCACCAGTCACATCTGCAATGGATTCAGATTGCATTTGACATTGATTGAGAGTGGATAAAAAGTGGATTCAGGTCAGATTTGATGCATTCAAAGTGGATATGTTATGGGATACATATTGGATATGTGTTGAATACATATACATTCATGTTGGATACATATCGGATATTCATACAAATTCATATAAATACATTCATATCAAATAAAATCCTACCACATCCTACCAAATGAATATGGATTTTCTAACATTCGATTCATTATGAATCAAATGTCAAATATCCCATTTTTGTACATCCCTACATTAAGGTAAACTAACTCTGTTTCTGCATGCATCAGGACATACAATCTGTCCCAAGCTGGGATAAATTGTCCCTGGCATGGAAGAAGACCATTCACACTGGAATAGCTGTTTCCACTCCAGCCTTTACACCAGTTCATGCCTGCTTTGGACTGTGGGGTGCCTCCAAATCCTCTAAAGTTCGGGAATGAAAGTTCCTTGCCTTTGGAGTTTCCAGGGGAAGAATTTCAGCAGCATACCTTGCTTCACTGTAGTAACCACAAAAGCTGGACAGCTTTCCCCATGGCTTCCTTTTCTTCAGCCCTCCAATTCTCAAGCCCTGAGAGTAAAAGGAGCAACAGCTTTCCTCTCTCCATAGGCTTGTCATACATGCTCAGCACCACCGGGGTGCTGATTTCTTTCCACTCCATGTGGTTGTCTTTGGGCATTATGGCAACTGCAAAGCACATGGCTTTAAAAAGGACAACTCTTATTTTCCTGTTTGAGGATTTCCACCACCTTCTACCACAGGATGTGACATCAGAAGGACCTCTGCCCTGGAAGACAGCAACGTTCCAGCCAATCACCTCCCCAGATTTTCCTCCATGCCCCTATTGTCTACCATATTTAAACCGGGGAAAATTAAATTCTTGTTCTTTCTGCCTGCACCCTGCCTTCAGCCTAATCATTTATCATCTCTAGCTGTTCAGGTCTGCCATTACACATGGGGGGGGGAGATGGGACCTCAGAGAACAGGGATCACAGATAGACCATTGTAGCAGCCCTCGACCTGCTACCCTGACTTCTGCAGTCCCTCAGCTGCTCCCTCTACTTGCCAGGACCCCTGGATTTTGGCTGTGAGAGCTGGACTTGCAACAATACCTCTCCACTGAAATGTGTATCCCTGTGCTATACCATGCCACCCCCTAGTACTCCAGTAGACTCCCAATTTGAGGCCTTCCAGTGAACTGGACTAAGATGCCATTTCAGGAACACTAGCCCAGTCTATACTCTATCCAGAACACATGGAGCATTTTAGGAGTAGTAGGGGCCTCCCTTTTTCTAAACCAGCATCTAGAAGGGAGGCCTTTAGGCCTGGTCCTGGTTCATAGGCACTAAGAAGCCCAGATCTGTTTTGTAAACCACTTTCAAATTATTTTTTTTAATATTTTAAACGAATAAAAAATAAATTGTCCATTATCTTTCTCCTCTTCTGCAACGACCACTGCCCAAGGGATTCCAAAGCTTCTGTTTTCAATAGATAACAGTTGGCCAACCCCATGAAAAGCCTTCCATGCAACATCAATTCCCCTTTGATCCATACTAGTGTGCTATACTGTCATCACCTGATGCTCCCTCAGTGAGCCTGGCTATTGTTTCACATGCTTGTGTCATATTTGCAAGGGTCATGCAGTGGCCCTGAAGGTTTGGGGGGCTGCCTCCGTTGCTTCCTAGACTAACACATTCAAGGTGAAGAAACAATGGAAAGGCCAGGAGGGATTATCTGAGGTTAATTCAGATAGATGGATACTCTGCTCAGATTTTAATTTGTTAAGAGCTACAAAGTGTAAGGCCAGCTCTAGGACCATTCTTTCTTACATAATCAGGAAGAGGAAAGAAAAGAAACTGCTAGTCTAGCCATATATTTTCCTCTGTATACCTTTTGGAAAACAACAGCAATTTGAGTGTTTTGTTTGTTTTCTAGGATGAATCTTCAGATTTGGGAATTAATGCTTTTAATGTAGTTGGATATGTTGAAATCGTCCATAGATCTAATTGCTTTTAAGTGTCTAGCTCTTGTGATCACAGAAAATGGAATGTCAGTTTTTCACACTCAGTGCAAATTGGACAAATTTTCAGCCAAGGGGGATAAACTCAACATCAGAAAAAGTGTTTTGTCCTATTTGGCGCATGTGAGGGGATGAGGAGAAATGGATGTTAAATAAATTCGGGATTGACATAAGAATTATTCTGGAGCTCATGGACTTCAAAAAGGTCAGGATAAACAGAAGCATATTGCTTCTTGACCCACTGGATGATCAAGGGAATCATTAGACGTTTTCGCACGGGGCTGAACGGAACGCGGAAAAGACAGCTGCGGACACGTCATCCGCATTGCCCGCGCGCGGCTTGCGTTCCGACGTGTCCGCAGCTGTCTTTTCCGCGTTCGAAATGTAGAGCACTTTAAAGTGCTCTACATGCGTTCCAACGCGGACGAGCCGCCCGCAGCCGTTCGGGAGGAGAAGCGTTCGCGCCTGCTTCTGTCTCCCGAACAGCTGCGGGCTCGCCTCCGACGCCGCGCGGCTTTGACAATCAGCTGTTTGTCAAACAGCTGATTGTCGATCTGCCTCCGCGGCTGTCTCCGCGCCCCTTGCCGGCGTTTGCCGGCTAAGACAGCTCCCGGCGCTTTCCCCTTTCGCACACAGACGCTCCGGAACGCGTTTACACGCGTTCTGGCGCGTCTGTGTGTGAACGGGGAAAGCGCCCGGAGCTGTCTTAAGCTTTCCGCCTGAACGCGTTCCGTTTGGAACGCGATGCAGTGCAGAAATGCCTATTGTCTGTGCTTAGTCAGGCATTTCCCACAAATTCTAAGCTGTGGTGGAAGTTTTGCAGGAAACCTTTGAGAATGATTTCAAGAGGGCTTAATAATACGGGTTGCCCTGAAAAGACCTCTCAGCTCACCAGTCTTAGTCATCCCCCCTTTCACAGTGCCATGCTCTTTACTGGTAAGAATGCCTAGTAGGAGCTGGTGAGATTGTGACTGTGGAGCAGCATGAGATGTCCAGCACATAGGACACAAATGGGCATTCTGACCATCTAAAGAGATGTGGCAAAACTCATCTCAGCAAGCAAAATCTCAGTTTGCTTTTGTTTGTGAGTGGCAGACTGGTTTGAAAAGGGGACCTGACTGAAGTATATAAAGTCATGCATGGTATAGAAAAGAAAAATTCTTTTCTCTATCACACAACACTAGAAACAGGGGGACCTCTGTAAAGCTGATGGATAGGAGAGTCAGATCAGACAAGGGGAAGGATTTCTTCACCCAGAAGTTCATCGGTCTATGGAATTTGCTGTCAGAAGAGATGGTGACAGCAACCAGCCCAGATGGCTTTAAGAAGGGTTAGGCAAATTTATGGATGACAGATGTATCAATGGCTACTAGAATTGATGCCTAAGTACATCTTTTCAGGCTGGGTGGGGGGACAGGCAAGATGCTTCTAAGATCATTTGCTGGGATTCGAAAGCAAGAGAAGGTTTGTCTTTGTCTCTGCTTGAGATGCCCATGGACAATTGGTGGGCCACTGCGTGTGACAGGATGCTGGACTAGGGCTCCTCTTATGTTCTTATGATCCTATAAAACATTGCCAGTTTGTCTCATTGCCCTCTGCATGGGTAGGTTCCTGTGAAGGCCTATTTCCCAGTAGTGTAACTAGGGTGGGAAGACTGTGAATGTTTCTAAGGCACAAAAATAACAGCAGTGCAATATAGGATGAAGCAGGATGTTCATCTACTCTGGCTGCTTCTCTCTATGGTGTCTCAAGTAAGACAAAACTAGAAGATAATAACAATAATAAAATCTTCTGTGTGAGGCAAGATGCTAGATTAGATAGGCTGTGGCACAATCCACCTTCTCTTATGTTCTTAAGATTTGCTGAGAAAAATCTTGGAATGTTTCAGGGAATATAGAACAATTATACGATCAAATTTGTTCAGATTTGGACATTTGAATTCTAATTGAATGCCTATGCATTCGTTGTTTAAACATTCAAATGAATTCAAATGTTTTGTAACATTTGTACAAATTAGTAAGACATTTGTATGTGTACGGATATGTACACATTACATACGTATCCATATGCATCTTATTCATATCCGTACACATTTGTATGGATATATATGGGATGAAAATGGGATGCATATGAGATAGAAATGGGATGTGTATGGATGCATACAGATGCATTATTATTATAGTTATATAATCATCATCATCATCATCATCCCCCCATGGGTGTGGTCTTCTCGCGCCGGTGGGGCTTGAGTGCTCCAATGAAGCTGAGAGCTGGGCTGGCAGTAGTGCAAACTACTGGAAGGTTCAACCATGCCAGAGAGGTCGAAGCAGAAGAGTCAGACTAAGTGCACCCAACCCATTTATCACAATGGAGACACAAACAAAAAAGAAGTCTATACTGGCTCGGTCGTCGCCCAGGATAAAAAGGACCGTGGTGGTTGCTGAGGAACCTGGGCAGCTGTCGACAAATGGGCTACAGGAACAAAATTCACAAACAAGGAAGCGGCAGAAATTCTCAAGGTCAGAGAATCGTATAGTCATGAAGTGCTACTACAAATCAGAACCTGGAAAACGAGAATATCAAAAATGGATGCACCAGCTATGGAAACAAGAATACCCAGACATGAAGATAACAGAACTGCGGCTAGCTGATCAGAGAAGATTCATAAGCAGGACTAAAGTGTTCAGTGAAGCTGAACTCGAAGAAATACGAAAAACTAATGAAACTGAAGCACCGCAGCCTATTGTGCCAGTAACAGAAGCTCCAGCAAGACCAGGAGTCACCGATCAAGTAGAACCTGATGAAAATCTGGAAATTCTGCAAGAAGAGGAAGAACAGCAGCATGAAGTCATGGATGAAACACCTGACACATTGTCTCAAAGACAGCAAGAATTGAAGGACAGAATAATGGCTCATACAGCATCAAGTAAAGAGAGAAAGTGACTGCCAACCCTAAAAACTATAGGCAGAAAATGATTTTTTCCACTGATGAATGACATCAACTCTGCCCTTGTAACTGTTCAGGTAGCAACAATCGAAGAACTGAAACAGCTCGCCTACAGTACAGCTGTGATAGTAACAGAAGAACTAGGGTTACTGCAGCCAAAACCAATTAGAAAATCAACTGGAAAACCAAAGTGGAAAATCCAACTGGAACTGAAAATGAAAAGCCTGAGATCAGATGCCAGCAACCTAAAAAACATGAAGGAGAAGAAACTGAACAATGAGAAGACTAAAGAACATCTGATAAAAAAAATACTGGCTGAATGCAAGGAAAATTGACGAAGCTTTGGAAATCGTGAAACAGCAGATAACAGCTACAGCCAGGAAAATTGACAGATATGAAGCAAGAATCATCCAGTACAGGCAGAACCAAATGTTCCAGTCTAATCAGAGGCAGTTCTACCAGAGCCTGCATGAGCAAGTAGACAAGAAAATGGAAAAGCCAGAGAAAGAAGCAACAACCAACTTCTGGAAAGATCTCTGGGAGACTGAAAAAGCATACAACAAAAGTGCTGGGTGGATAAAGGATTTTGAGAAGAAATTCTTCATGAACAAAATGCAGCAGCTGGAAATAAAACCTGAAATGGTCACGAAAAGAGTGAAGAAACTGAAGAACTGGACATCCCCTGGCACTGTTCAGTTTCATGGCTTCTGGCTCAAATACCTGACCAGCCTGCATGCAAAAATGGCCGAACTGTTCAATGAAATGCTGCAAACAGGAAACATCAGTGAATGGCTAATAACTGGCAAAACATACTTAATACAGAAAGATGCAGCCAAAGGAGCCATACCAGGAAACTACAGGCCGATAACTTGTCTACCTTTTATGCTCAAGCTGCTGACAGGCATAATAGCAGACAGAATTCAAGACTACCTCGAAGACAACAACATCATGCCAGTAGAGCAAAAAGGAAACAAATGGAGAAGCAGGGGCACAAAAGACCAGCTACTGATTGACAAAATGATTCTGGAGGACTGCAAAAGCCGAAAAACAAACCTGCACATGACTTGGATCGACTATAAAAAAGCGTTTGATTCCCTGCCACATGGTTGGATCACAAAGTGCCTGGAAACCATCGGGATCAGTCAGAACATCACCAAATTTATAGAAAGTGCGATGAAACACTGGAAGACTGATCAACATCAAAAGGGGCATCGTCCAGGGGGATTCATTGTCCCCACTGCTTTTCATCATCGCTATGATCCCACTGTCACTCATCCCACAGAAAACAATCCTGGACTATCAAACTGCCAAAAATTCACAGAAAATTTCACATCTACTGTACATGGATGACTTGAAGCTTTATGGAAAATCTGAAATTGAGATCCAGTCACTGACCAACACAGTACAAATATTCAGCAGTGACATCAGTATGGAGTTTGGCCTGGACAAATGCGCCACAGTGGCACTGAAGAAGGGGAAGATTACTGAAAGTGAAGGCATTGAAATGGCAAATGGTCAAGCCATCAGGTCCCACCAGCCAGAAGCCTACAAATACCTTGGCATCTTGAAACTGGATAACATTAAGCATGGCCATGTGAAGTCTGTGGTCAGTAAAGAGTACATCCAAAGGACTAGACAAATCTTGAAAAGTAAATTGAATGGCAGTAACACCATTAAGGCCATAAACACCTGGGCCATACCAGTCATTAGATACACTGCAGGAATTGTGAACTGGACTCAGTTGGAATTGGACAACTTAGACAGAAAAACCAGAAAACTGATGACGATCCACCATGCACTACATCTTCGGAGTGATGTCGACAGGTTGTACTTGCCCAGGAAAGCAGGCGGTAGAGGACTTTTGCAAGTGAAACAAACAGTGGAAGAAGAGAAGCACGCATTAGCAGATTACGTGGCAGAAAGCAAAGAATCAGCTTTGATTGAAGTCAACAACCAGAAGCTTCTCAAGGTGCAGCAAACCAAGAACCAGTACCGGAAAACTGCAATTCAATGCCGAATGGACAGCTGGCACAATAAGACACTGCATGGACAGTTCTTGGAGAATTTCGAAGGCAAAATGGACATGGAAAAGACCTGGGCTTGGCTTACGAATGGAAGATTGAAAAAGGAAACAGAAGGACTGATTCTTGCTGCACAAGAACAAGCAGTAAGAACAAATGCCATCAAAGCCAGAATTGAAAAATCAGGAGAAGATCCAAAGTGCCGACTCTGCAAAGAAGTGAATGAAATAATTGACTCAGCTGCTGCAAGAGGACCGCACAAACTGCTTACAAGCAGAGACACAATGCTGTAGCACAAATGATCCATTGGAACTTGTGCCAAAAGTATCATCTGCCTGTGGCAAAGAACTGGTGGGAACACAAGCCAGAAAAAGTTGTTGAAAACGAACAGGCAAAACTACTTTGGGACATCAGGCTTCAGACTGACAGAAAACTGGAGCATAACACCCCTGACATTACAATTGTTGAGAAAGAGAAGGTGTGGATCATCAATGTTGCTATTCCAGGTAACAGCAGAATTGAGGAGAAACAGTTGGAGAAGCTCATCAAATACGAAGACCTGAGAATTGAACTTCAGCGACTCTGGCGAAACCAGTGAAAGTGGTCCCAGTCATCCTCGGCACACTGTGCGCGGTGCCAAAAGATCTCAGTGGGCACCTAAAAACCATTGGCATTGACAAAATATCCACCTGCCAACTACAAAAAGCCACTTTACTGGGGTCTGCTCACATAATTCGCCGATACATCATGCAGTCCTAGGTGCTTGGGAAGTGCCCGATTAGTGATAGAATACGAAATCCAGCATAGTGATTTCGTTTGCTGTGTGTAACTGCTGTTTTTACATAATAATAATAATAATAATAATAATAATAATAATAATAATAATAATAATAATAATAATAATAATAATAATAATAATAATAATAATAATAATAATAATAATAATAATAATAATAATAATAATGGGATGTGTACAGATGCATACAGATGCATACGAATATGTACAGACACATACAAATCTTATCAACCTTAATATGATCAAATACGAATCAAATATTTGTATAAATAGATACCAATGTATTCAAATCAGTTTGAATTTTAAATCATTTTTTCTCTATTTGTACAAATTTGGACATTTGAAAATTTTATTTGAATAGAATATCAAAAATTGCATTCGTGCACACCCCTGTTGAAAAGACTTGTCTCTTGATTCCTGGACTCATATGCTTTTATTTCATATCTACTCTGTCCACTCTTCCTATAGATCAATACAGAGAAGCAATCCAGTTCTTACTGGATAATTCTGTATATCAGACTTCTTCATATCCTTCATGGATAAAGAAATGTGGGAAAAGTGTACATCTTTAATGTAAATGCATTTATTTACAAATATGGCTGTATGTTTTGGACGATAAACATTGCCTCTGGCTTAGATTCAGGTTGTGTTTTTTTCTTGGAACAGAGCAGAAGATAGATTAGGAGTTTTGTCTGCCTTAGCTCTTTTTGCTTTTGCAAATAAATGAATGGCCTTGCTATAAAGCCACCCCTACCTTCATGTATTTGCTGAGGGCACTCGGAGATATTTTATAATCCAGGCACTACACACGCTGGTCTCTCTCTTTCTCTCTCTGCGCGTGGGTCTGCGTTTTAAATTCATAATCATTTTTTAAAATGTGTCCCAAACCATCAGGAAAAATGCACATAATCTTGCATAAGGATTGCTCACTCCTCTGTTATTACAAATGCTATATAAGAATGTAGAAATGTACTGAGAATGTTCTGTCTGCTTCACATTGTATAGCCTCGGGCAATGAGGTGAAAGGTTACAAGCAATTTAAGAACTGATACAGAGTTTTTGTAATTTCCATCTCACAGAATTTTGATGAGCAACAGAGGAACTCAATTCCACCCCATTCCCCTTGGGTCATTAATTACAACTTTGATTTACTGAGAAAGCATTACAGTAAAGTGCCTATGCTTTTGATGCACGCCAATTTGTTATTATGATGGATTATGCAAATGAGGATGCAAGAAACGCCTATTGCAGTAACTACCAATGCAAAGCCCACATTTACTTATTTATTTGAAACAGGGACTCCAACAGTCACTGTGGCCTCAGTCAGGTATGGCAGGCTCTCACCTGGTTGTCTGAGAACAGATGGTCTTCTGGCAAACTGAGCCTAGAAGCACAGAGCTAATATAAGCAAAGAAAGCAAGTGAGAGTGTCTTAACAAATTCTACTGTTGGTATAAGCTGCAGCCAGTCCCACTGGTTAGGATGTCAGGAAATGAAGCAACCACAGCCACTCCAGCCAAGTGTAAAGATGGAGTTACACTAAATCTTGAGCTAAGATTTAAATTGTGTCTAGACAAATGTACCTGGTCATGGAGGCTGATGTACCTGGCCTCCTCATGAGTTTCCTGTATGTGCAGGCATTGGCAAATCTGTTAGGCATGTTGAAGCGTGTCCACAAAATGCTGGGAGATAAATTAAGGTGGTTGTGGTGGAATTTCTATCTTCAGAGTGTTTAGTCCCAACCTCACCTCAAGGTGGCATGTATAGTTTGGAGGTGAGGATGGGACTGAATATGTATTCACAATGTATTCAAATGTATTCACAATTCAATCAAATCTGACCGAATTTCGAATTCATTCGAATTATCCAGACATTTGTATGTGTATGGTTTGCACATGGTGCATACTTGCAGATAGACATCTTTCCCGTATTGGTGTGCATTTGTCTGGATCCATATAACTGAGTTGCATATGGGATAACTATGGGATGCATACAGAAGTGTGCAAACGGGTACGGATGCGTACAGATTGCATAACGATGCATACAGGCACATCAAATATTGTCAATTTTTGTAAAAGCAAATTCAAAAATTCAGATGAATAGATTCAAATTTGCTTAATTTGAATTGAATTTGGTTAAATTCACATTTTAAAGATTTGAATAAAATAGATTGCTTGGATATTCAATTCAAATCAAAATCCCAAAAATTGCATTTGTGCACAACCCTACCCAGCAATGCAATACCACAATACTGGACATAACAATTTAGGACGTGGGGACTATCTGCTGGTGACTGACATATTGTGCAAATCTATCTGTGCATGTTGCAGGCCTCAACAAATTTGTAGCAGACTATGGGCCTTTCCACATATGCTGCCAGATCCGTTTTCCGGCGAACTGTTTTCTCTGAGAACTGTCCCAAGTAGGGACAGATTCTTGGAGGCCCCGTGTGTCAACACACGCGTGGAGTGGCAGCAGCAGGGCCAGATTGTGCTCAACGCACGTGCTGGTGGCTGGTCAATAGGAAGCTGCGGCACATGCATGCACGCACATGCCGGGACTCCCACTGCCAGAAGTGGCCCAGCAGCAAGCAGGTGTGGGCGATCCCAGGTGGGGTGGGGGCAGGTAGGCCACGAGCTCCTCTCACCTGAAAAGGTGCGATCACGCCTTCTTGGGTGAAGGGGAACCCGGGGAAGCCAGCTGCCGGCCTCCTCATGGTGGCTCCAATAGAGCCCATCACGGAGGCCAGGAGGAGGGCCCAGCTGTCAAAGAGGGAGAGCATGCACTCTCCCTCTTTGACAGGCTGGGCATGCACCAGCAATCCGGCTCTTCCCCTGCCATTGCGGAAATGTTTACTTCCGAAACGGTTTCAGGGGAAAAGCCAGATGTAAGACCTAATTTTTTGGGTCTTACATCTGGGTAGGATTTTGGCGGCAAAACCGGTTTAAGAAACTGGTCTTGCATGCCAAAATGTGGAACTGGCTTCCCAAAGGGTCCCTAATTCTGTTCCCTTTGCAGAAGCCACATCTTAATCCCTCCCTGAACTGGTTCTAAATCTATTTTTAGAGCCACTGGGGAAAGGGCTTACAACAATTTCTATGCTGTCTGACATTTCCCTACATAGTATTTTTGCACTAAGGCGACATCGAGATGTCAGTGATTTATTCTGATATATTTGGATATTCCAGAATAAAGCATGGATATTCTGTAATACGAATACTTTATTTCAGAATATCTAGAGGAATAAGCAAGTGACATCTCGATGCAGCTTTAAGGGCACAACCAGTTTTTTAAGACGGAAAAAGAGTTGAGAAAACAATAGTTGATTTGACAGCCTGCATTTTGAGGGGAAGCAGTCTCTGATGGACCAAATATACTTCCAGCATGTTCAACATGAATTTCCTTCTTGTGTGACTGACAGCCAAGTGCACTGAATGTGCTATTAATACTTCCTGTGTGATATCCCTAAACACATAATACAAGCATATTGCCTTACAAAACATTTCTAAAGCATAAGTTAAGTCATGAGTATAGCTAGGGTCACAGATTTAAAATACTGCAGATTCAATTAGTTCCCCACTGGAACTCAGCCATTCAGCTCATGGAGAACGCAAGGCACAGTAAAATGTAGCACAGTAATTCTTAGTGATGCTTAGCTGTTAGGCGAACTCATTTACTTTAAAGAATATTCCAGAGGCCTTTTCGCACTACAGCCAAATGGCTGTAGTGCAGTAAGGCTAGGACACATGGGGATGGATTCCCAATTCACACCTAGGTAGGTAAGGAATGCATGGGAACATGTTCCTACCTGTCTAAGTGCAAAAAGGGAACCCGTTCCCAGGTGTCCTAGCCTGAAAAGGCTGGCACAGGGGTGGGACACGCCTCTCAGGCCTGTCCCCATTTGGTCCAGCTGGACCGAGGGGTCTGCAGGCCTATCTGGTTCCTCCCCAGTTCCTGCAGGTTCTAGGGGACTGGATTAGGCCCTGTACAGCCTGCAGGAACCCCCTGGCACCCACCCACCCCAGGCATGGGCCTATGCAGGGACGCGTGCACCTGTGAGGCACTTACCTTGTGCTCAACGGGTTTTGAGGTGGCTGGCATGGCCAACGGCACTGTGTGTGGGTAGCTGGCCAATCAAAGCTGGCGGGGCATGCAGGCACACAGTGCTGCTGGCTGGGCCTGCCACTTCGGAATCTGACAGTGACAAGGCAAGTGCCTGTCTCTCGCACGCATCCCCACGTAGGCACGTGACCAGGTGGGTGGGTGACTGGATGGGTTCCTGTGGGCTGTAGGGGTCCCAATCTGGTCCCCTGGAATCTGCAGGAACTGGGGAAGGGATTGGACAGGACAGGCCAATGGGGGCAGCCAGAGGTTGGGCTGCAGCTGTCAGGGAGGGAGTGTGTAAATGCTCTCTTTCCTGAACAGCTGTGGGATGGCCAGGGATGGCTGTGAATGCCCTGGGCCAGGTGTAGAGCCTGATTTCATGCTCTACACCTGGAATGTGTGTAGGGTGCTCTGGGACAGGTGGGGGTGGTTCTGTACGGAACCGCTAGCCCAGTGTAGCGAATGCTCCATCCCAGGGTATTCTACATATGTTTCATTTGCCCTTGTGCAAAAAGGCCTCTGTTCTCCTCTTGCTTGGGACAGTTTCACATTCTTAACTGGGTGTGGGTCAAACAGGAGTTCAACAAGCCCAAATTGTTCAGAGAAGGTGAGGAATGAAATAAATTCCTCTTCTTACATTTGTGACAATTTAGGGAATGGCAGTGAACAGCAGATAAGTGAAAGGTAATTGGATTATGGTCTTAAAGACAGAGGCCTTTTCATGTTTGTAGCAGTTTTGGGGCTGTTATGCCGTGTTATAGGTTTCTTCATCTGAGAACCTTTTCTTGTGAAGACCTTCCAAAAGTCTGGTGTCTTCGTAGGTTTCCTCCCCATAGAAGTTTGTGATGGACATTTCTTCTCAGATGAAGAATCCTGGACCATGGCATAACAGCACAAAAGGAGATTCCATCTAGCCGTGAAAGCCTACAGAAGCCCTTTCTGTACTTGACATTATTCTGGAATATATCTCAGGTTAGGGACCTTTTGTGCACATGCTGATCGGTGAAATAATTGCATTCAATTCAATATGAACCAAATAAAAGAAATTGTGCATATTCCTACTCACTTGTTCTCTCTCCATTTTCTCCTGTGGTTGAGCTCCTTTCCCAAGTGACCTTTCAGCTTGGAAGGGTGGGGTCATTGTTCCCTGGCACTTGTCTGGGATCTGCAAAGCCGAATGGGAAAGAAAACATCTTAAGATTGTTATAAAACCATTTTGGAAATATTTTAAGATGGTGGTTGCATTCAAACACCATAAACGGGGTGCCTCAGAGTTTCCTCACAGAGATAGTGCGTGGCCCTTGTGTTCCCTGCCTTCTCTAATCCATCTTTTCTAGGATAGAGTGTTCATGAGAGGGGGAAGGACAAACTGATGTGTGAACAATCCCACCTTGAATCCTTCTCTAAATCACCTCAGAGCTTAGTCATATGTAGGCTTTCACAGCCAGTTTCAATCTTTCCAAACATGGAATAGAAGCCAGATAATTTTGAGAGTTCATACATACAGGTAGAAGTACAGTAGTGTGATCTAGCACTCTGGGAATATGTAATCCAGAAGTTTCATGCTATCAAACAGAATTGCCAGACTGTAGCCGTGTATGCCTCTGACTCAGTATGGTCTGAACTTCAAGGACCTATTGAAGTTGGCTAAAGTCTCCCATTAAGCAATTGTTGATAAATCTCAGTCCTCAATCTTATGACACAAACAGATCTGTGAGGGAGGAAGCATTCCTTCTGATAAATAAAAGTGGTAGCTGAAATCCTGAACTTTGTTAGAGACTAGCCATGATAAAATCTTGGGAACGAAATACGGACCTCTTCTTCAGCTTATTAAGGAGGCATTTTTCTGGTTTGGTGTTTCATTTCACATGTTGCTTTTCCATCAGACTCTTTCTGTGTCTGTGTATAATCATAAGAATATTGTCCCTTTGTTCACATTTATCAATTGTGGTTAATGAAAATAAAAAATATTAAGTTGATCATTCGCTATGGACTGCAACCTTTAGTCATTGACAGCCATCCTGTCTCTCCTGATTACCCATCACTCAAGGGAATAGGATAGAATTACTGATGCAATGTTTGCAAGCAAAGGAAGGAAAGAAGCCTCATTGGCTGTTGTCCAAGACTGCTTTAAAATAAATAATAATAATAACATCTTTCCATATAGTAGTTTCAATCTTTCCAAACATGGAATAGAAGCCAGATAATTTTGAGAGTTCATACATACAGGTAGAAGTACAGTAGTGTGATCTAGCACTCTGGGAATATGTAATCCAGAAGTTTCATGCTATCAAACAGAATTGCCAGACTGTAGCCGTGTATGCCTCTGACTCAGTATGGTCTGAACTTCAAGGACCTATTGAAGTTGGCTAAAGTCTCCCATTAAGCAATTGTTGATAAATCTCAGTCCCCAATCTTATGACACAAACAGATCTGTGAGGGAGGAAGCATTCCTTCTGATAAATAAAAGTGGTAGCTGAAATCCTGAACTTTGTTAGAGACTAGCCATGATAAAATCTTGGGAACGAAATACGGACCTCTTCTTCAGCTTATTAAGGAGGCATTTTTCTGGTTTGGTGTTTCATTTCACATGTTGCTTTTCCATCAGACTCTTTCTGTGTCTGTGTATAATCATAAGAATATTGTCCCTTTGTTCACATTTATCAATTGTGGTTAATGAAAATAAAAAATATTAAGTTGATCATTCGCTATGGACTGCAACCTTTAGTCATTGACAGCCATCCTGTCTCTCCTGATTACCCATCACTCAAGGGAATAGGATAGAATTACTGATGCAATGTTTGCAAGCAAAGGAAGGAAAGAAGCCTCATTGGCTGTTGTCCAAGACTGCTTTAAAATAAATAATAATAATAACATCTTTCCATATAGTAGTTTGAGCTAGGAGGTTCCATTTACAAGACCCAGCTGCATAATGCAATCAGAAAGGATCTTGAAGTAATAGCTGTTTTTAAAAAGTACATTTGAGCAGAGCTGAAAAAGAAGTCTTCCCTTATTCAGCTGATTTTGGCACTCTTTCTGAAACTGTGCACTGATGTGTTTTAAATTGTCCTCTTTTGCTCTCACTCTTTTTTCCTTCACTTGACCCCAACTACTGTTTTTATGTAGCCAAGATTTTACTTACCGACTTCACTAAATTCTGTACATCACATCAGACGGAATTCTGTGAGGTCACCCTGATTGCTGTGTGACCTCTTGTAAAATTTCTGCTTGAAACTCTCCTGCTGCAGAGTAGAAAATAAATAAATAAATAAATAAATAAATAAATGTGCTCAGTACCTCCAGGGGGCCAAGAAGCAGTGTCATATTGTATTGTATTGTGGAGCTCTGTGTTTCTCAGCCCCCTTAAACACCATAATATTACTTAACAATATAGATGTATCAAATTGAATGTTAGAAAATTTGTATTCATTCAAATAGATCCCCTTCGAACGTGGTAGAATTCTAATCAATAGGAATGTATTCATATAAATTCATATGAATATCTGATACGAATACATATGGAACCTGGATAAGGATCCTGCATACGGATCCTATACGAACACATACAAATCGGATATGTATCCTATACCAACCCATATGCATCGATACGTATCCAATACGTATCCCCAGTTTAACGAATGTACAAACTATTCAGATGAATGTTCTGAAACATTCGGATTCGTACGAATGTTAGTGTACAAATGTCATAACATTTGATTTGTGTACAGATGATCAAATTCATATGAATTCATACAAATAACAAATATTATAAATATTTGTGCCCATCACTATTCTGCTTCAGACACCTAATTCAAACATAAAGGGTGCTCTGTTCAAAAGCACGCACTCCTAACACCCCTGTTTGCTTGAATATTCAAGCACACCTCTAGTTATACAGAATATTCAATCACACCTCTAATTATACAGAATAACCTCTAATTATACCTCTAATTATAGTGCTTGAATATTCAGTACACCTCTGATTATACAGAATGATGAAGCTTGTTTTGTTTCTTGGACTTTCTGGACCCATGGCCAGCATGTAACTTTCCATAGACTTTGAAGGTTTCCCCTATCAGTGTGCACATGCCCAAAATGAATCTTTATCATCATTGCTGTATTTCCACCTAGGCAATCAAGGGAAAAGAGACCAAAGACTTTTTTTTTTACTTTGTTTCTTTAAAGATATAAAAGCTTAAATGTTCATGGCCGGGAGAACATCAAATCTATGTTAGCTTCTCTCAAAGTTCTTAGCTATAAAGAATATTTGTTTTTTGAATGCTAGTAATCCCTCCACATTTTGTTCTACTATCCTGCCCTCTCTAAATTTTGTTCACCTTGACCAGACAATCCATATTTCACCTCTAATCTAGATAGAACTTTATTAACAGAGTACCAAATGCAGTTCTCTGGGGCGAGGGGAAGGGGGGAGGGAGAAGACAGAAGGTGTGGGCATATAGGAAGATATATTTTGTAGAGAAGGGCTTTGGAAAGCAAGAATTGTAAAAAAAAAATAGAATCAAGTTTGTTCAGCTTTATTTTGCAGAAATACAGGGACTGTGCAGTTTAAACACAGAGATAACAGTAACTGTTAACTCTTAAATCCATAGATTTGTTGTGTGTTTGCTTATTATTCTTCACAAGGCCATAAAAGTAATACAGTTCCCAGAAATGTAGTATCTCTCTGGACACTTTGTGTATCATAAATCAAAATCAGCAACCTCTCTAAGATCAGTAACAACTTCTTTATGATTTAGAATGTTGACCATAATGGCCCAAAGGACATGAACAAAGCTAGAAGTTAAGTCAAGGTCATTTGGCCAACAGCACAAAACACAGGCATTCAATTAAGCTAAACACCAAGGAAATAGCTTTTCCCTTTACCTTGCTTAATATCTCTCACCAATAGAGCAAATATAAGTGCCAAAAATAATAATGAGGAGTTTGTGCAATTAAAAAAAAAGAAAAAGCTGAGAGATCGTTGCTTTGCCCAGACTATGCTATGAGCCAGGAGAATAAAAGGAAAATAGTTCAAATAAAGAAAAGTTACTTCTTAACTCGCATGCAGGCTATCCTTTCCAAAGATAACAGTCTAAAGTAAAGAAAGGAAACATTGGGTGTTTTTCCACTGTCACTAGAAGTACCCATTAAGTACCCATTAATGGGTACAAAAATGCCATTAATGGGTACAAAATGCCATATATAAATGAAATCTCCTAACAAGTGCATCGTGGAATTTTCCGTGTACACGCCAAACTGCTGGCCCCTCATAGTGCCCTAGTAAACTTCCTTAGTAATATTGTACTGTGTCTTGATTTTGTGAATGGATCCTCTGCTGAACGCATCAGGTAAGCCCGGGAAAAAATTCCAATGCATGTAGAGCACAATTAAGTGCTCTACATGTGGAACGTGTGGAGAACACACAGGGATGGGCTGGGACAGTTCCAAATGGAACCACAGGCCCGGAAGTGCAAATGCTGCATCCCAACGTGTCCTCCACACGTTCAGGAGGCCTAATGCGAAAAGACCTTAGATCTTTTTAGATATTGCTATCCTTTATTTTAAATTCTGTATGCAATTTTGCTATACTGTACAATGGGCAGTGACTAAATGTTTAAAATAAATTACTTTAAAATTACTTTATTATTTTATCTACTTTTTGCCTTTTTTCTCCAACTGACTACACGTTAAGTCTCTTTGATTTAGTTCCATGTACCCTTTAGCTTAAGGATCCTGTTTCAGCACATGACGGAGCCTCTTCTCAAGATGATTCATGTGTAACAACATGTGCCTGAGCATGTTCGGCTTTTAAAGCTCCATTTTATTTTGAATAGTGTGTCATCTATCAAGAGTTCCTCTGCAGCTTGGAATATTATATGAGATTAACTTCATGCATGGTCAGCATCCATTGACTGAACTGCCAGAAATATAATGCTCCTTGAATTTCCTAAAATAGAAGGAATTCAAAAGCTGTACTTGGCATCTCATAGAAAATTATGAACCCTGGCGACTCTTTCACATAGCCTCCATTAAGTATCTCTATGAAGTATCTTCTCACATCAACTACTTTGTTTTGTATTTAGAGGAAGCTGAGTCTAGTGAGTAGGCAGCAGTGCGAAAAAGACTGGAAAGCTTCCCCCCCCTTGCCTGTAGAATCACTCATAGGCTTCTGAAAAGACGATTCGGCCACTGTCTGTTCTGCAAATTGATCTCAAACTACATTTTGAAGGATCATGTTCCAGTGATGGACTATCTTGAGAAATAAAACTTGCAGGCCAGGACTGAGCTATTTGCAAGTTACTGCTTGAAAGTGGTGCACCTGAGACGTTTTCGCATTACTCCCGTTCCATTTGGAACGGGAGTAGGACGGGAAGCTTAAGACAGCTCCCGGCGCTTTCCCCTTTCACACACAGACGCGCCAGAACGCGTGTAAACGCGTTCCGGAGCGTCTGTGTGCGAATGCTCAAAGCGCCGGGAGCTGTCTTAGCCGGCAAAGGCCGGCCAGGGGCGCGGAGACAGCCGCGGAGGCAGATCGACAATCAGCTGATTGTCAAACAGCTGATTGTCGAAGCCGCGCCGGCGTCGGAGGCGGCCGCAGCTGTTCGGGAGACAGAAGCAGGCGCGAATGCTTCTCCTCCCAAACGCCTGCGGGCGGCTCGTCCGCGTTCGAACGCATGTAGAGCACTTTAAAGTGCTCTACATTTCGAACGCGAGAAAGACAGCTGCGGACACGTCGGAGCGCAAGCCGCGCTCGGGCAATGCGGATGCCGTGTCCGCAGCTGTCTCCCACGCGTCCCGTTCACCCCCGTGCGAAAACGTCTCTGATTACTGTTTGCTCACTTAATGGCACATAGCCAGGCCTAGCTGAGGATTCTGCAATGGTAAAGTAATTTGTGTAGTAAGTGTTCAATAAGGGCTCCCCACCACCACCATTTCCTTTCTCCCTACCATAATCTTTTATACTGTTGGCTTAATGCCAGATGCCAACTTGTTGATCTACAGTGTAGTCGTTTGCAGCCAGATGCAACCCACAAATAAAGCATCACAAAGTTTGAAAGGCAAACAATTACTTTAAATTCTGATTTCTGCCTGTCACTTTGGGGCAATATGAACAACATTAACATCTTGGCAGATAGCTTGACAACCAGATTTTCATGATACACCAAGGGCTAGGCTCCCAACTCAGGAAGATTGACAGATCCACTGAAGTCAATGAACTGTACTGATTTACATTGATGTCAACTAGAAGGAAACACATTCCTCAGTAAGGTAACAGCCTAAACCAAAGTGTACTCTTTTGTCATGGAGATGACAGGCGTTTTATCCTTACTCTGGATGCAGGGAGAGTTAAATCCCAGGCATGATTTCCAAACTGAATGGATGTGACAACCAGAAATTTAAAATTGAATGTTGGGATTCAGAACGTCAATAGCTGTAGAGGTAATTAAAATGAAGCAGCTCGAACCAATTCTGTATGTCCATTTCTCAGCCTAAGGTATCAGAAATCACTGCAGAAGTTACTGTAAAAGACAGTAAACACAGTAAACAACAAACACTGAAATAGAATGCTTGAGAAGGTGTCTCTGTCTGTAGACTAGATGGATGGATGGATGGATGGATGGATGGATGGATGGATGGATGGATGGATGGATGGATGGATGGATGGATGGATGGATGGATGGATGGATGGATGGATGGATAGATAGATAGATAGATAGATAGATAGATAGATAGATAGATAGATAGATAGACAGACAGACAGACAGACAGACAGACAGACAGACAGACAGACAGACAGACAGACAGACAGACAGACAGACAGATGTGCCTCCAGGAGATCTGGGCTGAGCCTCTGAGGATGGCACAATGGCAGAGACAGTGGTAGAGGAGGAGGCAACAACAAAAGGTGAGTGGGGGTGCAAGAGAGGGGATGGTGGTTCCCTATGTACAAATATTTGACAAATGTTCATATGAAAAGGTGTGATACCAGATATGATATCAGATATGATATCAGATATGATTTATGGATTTATTAATAAATAGTAAATCTGTGATTTTATGAATTTTATGAAAAGGACTCAGTATCATTCTGGAAAAGTACTGGCTTTAAGAATGGCTATGGCTCTGGAATGTTGGAATGCTGAAAGAAAAACTACTGTATTCCTGTGTTTATGATAAGGATGCAAGCACCAAGGATGCTGTGAGATCTGGCTTTCTAGATAAGAACAGAGACGTTTTCGCACGGGGGTGAACGGGACGCGTGGGAGACAGCTGCGGACACGGCATCCGCATTGCCCGAGCGCGGCTTGCGCTCCGACGTGTCCGCAGCTGTCTTTCTCGCGTTTGAAATGTAGAGCACTTTAAAGTGCTCTACATGCGTTCGAACGCGGACGAGCCGCCCGCAGGCGTTCGGGAGGAGAAGCATTCGCGCCTGCTTCTGTCTCCCGAACAGCTGAGGCCGCCTCCGACGCCGGCGCGGCTTCGACAATCAGCTGTTTGACAATCAGCTGATTGTCGATCTGCCTCCGCGGCTGTCTCCGCGCCCCTGGCCGGCCTTTGCCGGCTAAGACAGCTCCCGGCGCTTTGAGCATTCGCACACAGACGCTCCGGAACGCGTTTACACGCGTTCTGGCGCATCTGTGTGTGAAAGGGGAAAGCGCCGGGAGCTGTCTTAAGCTTCCCGTCCTACTCCCGTTCCAAATGGAACGGGAGTAATGCGAAAACGTCTCAGGACATGGACAAAGGAATTTTACAGCTCGGTGTGACCACAAACTCATAGATTTCTGAGTAAAAGTTTATATATGTTTTCCTCAATTATTAAATCTCAAACTGTGGGGATTTTGGGACATTTAAAAGGTAAAAAGGAGTTTATATCTATAGTCAAGATGCTATGATCTCCAAGAATTGGCTGAGAATCTGTTTGCCTGTGTGAATGCTAATGAGTTAGAAGCTGGCTCTTCAGTTTGCATAGTTATGTTAAAGAAGTTCAGCTGGTAGAGCTTCATTAACATAGTTATCTGGATAGCAGAATTCCTTTCCTATCCTGTTTGTGAGGAAAAGGAAAGACCATGTGCTTGGTAAATTCCATTGCTTAGCTTTTCTTCTTCCCAGAAGTCTTTGCATTTCTTGAGTCATTTCCTTTGGAAAAGAGCAGCCTCCAGAGGATATCTTTTAAAAGGGCTGGGGGATTCAAATTCTTTCTCTCTGATCATTTTGCCAGGATGAGTAAGAAACTGTTTCTTTCCTTTCTTTCTTCCCCCCAACCCCCCACACACATTTTTTATGTGCTGAAAAGGATTTTTTTTCCTCCTTGAGCATGGAAAGCGGTTTCTGAGTCGGAAATGGCTTCTTGCAATGCAGATGCTCTGTCTGGGACTATACTGTGACTTGACTAGTGGGCGAAGCGTAGGAAGGCCCCAGATGTCCTTACCAAGTTTAAATCCCAGAATATTGGAGTGAACTCTTACTGGTTTTACTGGTTTGGGGAAAAATAGCTTTATCTCCCAGTCCACTCTTTTGTGGATCTTAAGCCCTGTGAAGCAGATTTTACCGACTGCCAGTAAAATGATGGAATGCAATTATTTGATGTGGAGTTGTTAGGAAGCAACAGCCAAGCAGGAGTAGAGGAAATAGTGAGTTCCAATTGCTTTAATCTTTGATTTCTGAGGCTAATCTTCCCTATAATTGAGCAGGAAAAGAAAATCATACCTAACTTTGAAAGCATTTAATTTAAGCTGTTTTCCCCTTCACAACAACAAAGAAGAGGCAGGACTATATTTACCTGTTCTGGGTCCATGGAGTAGTAGAAGAAAAAGGCAAGAAGAGAGGGAAAAGGCAGGCAGAGGGGAAAAGACACAAAGGCACAAGGCTGGAAAGAAAGCAAAAAAGTGCAGCAATTTCAGAGAGCAATTTCTTTTTCTGGGGCAAGATGAGGACCAGAATGGACTGTGGGTAGTCAAAAAGTGGGAGAAATTAAGAAATGAACTCACATAACTTGAAATTCCTTCATCTATCTTGGCAAGTGCCACGATCCCCAGTGGTCCTGTAAGTGCCTGCCCTCCTAAGAGTAGCTGGGCCCTTTTAGGATGCTGAGTTCGTGCAACGGCCGAGTGAGTACTACAGCAAAACACTGGTAGCAAGCGTTTTAAACTATAAGCTAGAACAAGTTTATTAAGAATAATATTTACAGAAGTAAAAGAGAAAATAGGAAAGTCTAGAAGTTAGCAGTTTAAGATTTCACAAGTCTCTAGCATAGTAAGCTTCAAGCAATTGCAGCTTCCCTGACTTACTATCTCTCAGTTGCTTCCAGGCAGGTAAGCTTCACCACCACTTCCTCCCTTCCTTTGGTTTGCATGGTATTACCCTAGCCTCCCCAAAGTTCAGCAACTAGGTTCCTCTCCTGGTCAGTTCTTCCTCCTAAGAAAAGGCCAATGGTCAGCTACTGGCAACAGCTCCCTCGGGTGCAGATCTTCTTCTTCTGTCCCCTTCAGCATCAGTCCCAGCACCAAGACCCAGTCTGCTGTATTCAGAGGTTATTTATGCCTTTTTCCCTGTGGCCCTGATTGGTTGCCACCTCCTGGGGTAAACTGCTGAAATAAACTCCTGTCCCTACAGCCTGATTGGTGGAAAACTGCAAACTCCTGGGGGAAACTCCTAAGATAAAGACCTGAGGGAACCTCCTCCTCAAGCTCCCAGATCCCCGGACAGCTTTTCCCTCCAAATCACACTGGCAGCCAATCATTGCACCTAGACCCGGACAGGATTTCCCACTCTTTTTTGCAGCCTAAACCCAGGGCTTGCAAAAAGGCTTTCAAATACAGTTTACAAGAGCTTTGCATGGGCAGAAAGCCATGCACTTTGCACAGAAGTTTGCAAGGAGCAAAGACACATCACTGCCCATTGCAGCCTGACCCCTGAAACCGTCACAGCCAGGATGGTGAAATTTTATTTATTTTAAACCAATATGAAAGCTCAATAAAAATGAACTCACTAAAACAACAAGCATCAGTGCCTGAAAGAAAGAGGGAATTTGTTTCAATATTCAATAAAGTGGTTCAATGGACATCTCCATTAAGATTACAGTTCCGTTTCACTCAACTGAAAATTAACCTCATTGAACATATTTGAGTTCACACCCACCCACCAGTGAACTCTGAACTGAAATGCATATGGTGCATGGAATCAAGCCATGGACTGCCATATTTTGTATGTGTAGAGGTTCTGATCAATTTGCTCTTTTGCACCAACTACCTCTGCTGAAACCCCGAGGAAAAAGACAAATTAATTCACATCCATGTAATAGTGTGGGCTGTTTAGAAAGAATTTTTACAGCATGAGAAGTAACATGTTAAATCATTGCAATCCTGTTCTCCTGCCAACACATTTTATTGAACTCTGTGTGTCCCTTAACATGCACCATATTTCCAGACCAGAGTGAAAGAGGAACACAGGTGACAATATGTCTTAAGCCAGGCGTAAACTTGATATGGTCATAGGACTATCTGATTGACTATTGTTGGAGAAAGAATGCTGGATCTGAACCATCTTTTATTGATCTTACACATGAACGGATACACATAATCCACAGGGAGAACTTTGCTATGTATCCTCTTCCAGAGGATATACAGTGTTCAGATAACTTCATATTCATGATTAGGATTATTAAGAACATTGGTCAGTTTTCAAAAGACCATTAGAACCATCATTTAAAAACACAAAAAATGAAAAATCATACTGCCAATTTTGGATTCCCGTGAGTCATTCTGTTCATTACAGTGTTGGGTTTTTCTTTCTTTTCTTTCTTCTTGCAATACTATTGTACCTCCATTTGAAAGTATTCACCTTGACCATGTTTTCCATGCCACTAGTTATATGGTTTAATAGGTTGCACACAGAATTTGCTTTAAGCAGATTTAATATTTTACAAATTTACATTAATCATCCCTTACCCAATTTAGCAATGGGGTTGCTAAAAATAAAGTCCCTGACATTCCACAGCTGAAATTATGTTATTTTGTTGTTGCTGTTGAGCTTAATGTAAAGTTAATAACTCCCCATGAGCTTTTCCTTTTCCTTTTAAAATTTAATTTGCCAAGAAAAAGTAGCAACAACAAAAATACTATTGCACACCCTCCCTTAACTGAATATGATTCAACCTGTACTCAGTCCTCTAGTCCGTACACCATCTTGATTCCTTCATGTGGCCAAAGTGCTTGATTAAATTTAATCAACCAACCTTGTTTACCTGTCCTAGGACTGTTCCAAGTTGGCAGATCTTTTGTTAATCCCATTTTCTCCCAGACATGTTGTCCTACCTCTTAAGGATACATTTTGGGATATAAGGGCCTTTTTGCACACGCCGCCGAAAACGGATCTAACAGATCCGTTTTCTGGTAAAACGTTTTTAAAGGGGAAACCGTTCCAAACAGGAACGGTTTCTCGGAGACCCCGCGCGTACGCACACATGTGGGGCAGCGGCGGCAGGGCCGGATTTGGAAATGGTTTGGGGTGGGTGCTGTGCGAGTGCACCAGCACCCATCCCAAACCGGCCCTGCCGGCGCCTGCATGCTCTGCCACTCTGACAGGTGGGCGATCCGGCAGCCTGCACCATTGGCTCCTTCAGGAGCTCCCATGGCGCGGCCGGCTGCCACCCTCCCTGGCTTTCCCCTGGCAAGAAAAGCGGGCATGACCCCTTCTCTTTGCCAGGGAAGCCAAAGTAGAAATCCCCCCCCCAAGGTTTCACAGCCCGATTGGGTCTTTCCCCTCGGAACAGAAAGGGCCATAGCCCCTTCTCTTTCCAGGGGAAGCTGCAGCTGCCACCCCGCACCCCACCCATGGCCAATTTTGGGGTGCTTACCTGGTTGCTGGTGGGGCGACTGTGAGAGCAGCAGGGCCGGCGTCCATTGAGCCTAGGCGCGCCGCTGCATACATTTCCCAGGAAGCCTCGTGAGAATTGAATTAGAATTGAATGTTTTGACACTCGATTTGACTTGAATTCAAATGCAAAAATAAATTATTGTGCATCCCTAGTATGGGGTGAAAAACTCCTAGTGACCACTTTTCAATCTTAAAATGAATGTGTATGCATCTTCAATAAATATGATGGTGATCATCTCATTGAATTTGTCAATTAGAGAAAGAAGGGGCGTGCACGAATATTCCTAACATTTGTTATTTGTAGGAATTTGTACAAATTCAGACATTTGTACATGAATCAAATATTACAAGATTTGTTCATTAACATTTGTACAAATATGAATGCTTTGGAACATTTGTACCAATAGTTCGTACAATTGTTAAACTGGGGATACATATTGGATACACATTGATACGTATGCATCCTTATAGGAAACATATCTGATACATATCTGATACGTAAGCATGGGTATAGGATATGTATCCAATATGTATGCATTTGTATAGGATCCGTATGCACTCATATTGGATATTCATATGAGTTTGTATGAATAAATTTGTACCAAATAGAGTCCTACCACATTCAAAGGGGATCTATTTGAATGAATATGAATTTTCTAACATGCAATTCATTACAAATTGCATCCCTCCCAAAACATTCATGCAAATCCCTATTCGCTAGTATTTTATTAAAAACAGGAGCTTAAATGCACACATGCACACACACCCTTTGGTACTGGGAAGGAAGGAAGGAAGAAAGAAATGGCAGCACAAGAATTGCAGAGATCTGTTTTTTGATTCTCCACAATGACCTGAGGAAGTGATAGTTATTGTTTTAATGTTCTATAAATGGTGCTCTTTTTGAAAAAAAAATGAGAAAAAGAATCATGCAGCATCATTTCCTAGGAAGGGGAAAAACCTTCTGAGAAATTTGAGATCTGCTATTGTGAACAATGTTCTCACTGACATCAAAATAAGTTGCCATAGCAATTTTTGCAACACTAGAAAAATAAGGTTCAAAAAGCAGCAGCCAGAGTTGAGGAACTTATAATAGAAAATCTGTTTCTTCAAATATGGAAGGGAGTTATCATAAAACAGTGCTAAAAAACAAAAGTCAGAGGATTCTACTTCCAGAACACAAAACCCAGGATATTTGGTTGCAAATGTTCTGCTATTATCTACCCAAAGGCCACAGCTCCATTCAACTGTTTAAGCTCCCTGGGGCCAACTTTGTTTTCTCTGCCACCGGCAGGATGTTTAATGAGTCTTCTCAAGAGTTGGCTCTGAGTCAGTGAAAGGAGTGAGATGGCTGCAGGTGTCATGGTATGAAATAGTAACTGCAGTGTTGTTCATGTGTCCTGTCCCTAAAGCATCCTTCCCACACTCTGGAGTAATTGCTCTCTTCTACTAGGCATTTCAGTGATGGGGGGGGGGGAATGGAAACAGACTGCAGGTGGGATGGTCTAGCATGGCCTCTTTGTTCCACATAAGAGTGAAGAAGAGAAAAGTCCAAAAGTGGTCAAAGCCTTTTGCTGTACCTAGATAACAGTAAATGAAGAAAGTCCTAGATTCTTCCTTCCTTCATAGCTGTAGAGTGTGTGGTGAATGAACTGTTGGTGAAGAAACCAAAATGGACCAAAAATAATAGAAATCGGACACAGCAGGTTCCAAAGAGCTCCCTGTTTTTCCTCCTGGGCTGTTGGCAAAGAGTCAGGTTCACTCACTCATAGTTACGCTATGTCTTCCATTAATAGGCCCACGACAGGTAAAAATTCAGTGCATGCAGATATCTCTGTCAGGCTAACATATATTGCAGTTGCAGAATTTCTGCTTGTTCTGCAGTTAAACAAAAGGAACATCAACAACAAAGAAAGATAGCAGCCCACAAAGACATTTCAATTTAGCTGACACCAATATGCAGTACCTTTAAAAAGCCATTAAAGCTTGGTTGCATTTGCAGCCAGGAGAGATGAATTAGAAAGTTTCTGCAAAGTTTGCCCTGATTATTCCTCTCATCTGCTGTAGGAAATGAATTTTATTACTGTTTTGGTGCAGGCAGGAATGAAGAGAGAGAAAAAGGTGCAAGAACAGAAAGATGCTGGAATTTCTGTTGCTACAGAATGCCTGGTTGCTTCATGTTTCCTGTGTATAATTTTAGGCCCTTTCTACGCTGGACTTTATTCTGAGGCTTATTTGCTCTCAGGCCTCTGGTATGCAATTAGGACAGCTCTGGTATACAGCATGTGCATGTCCGCTAGGCTGCCTCAGTCTAGAAGTGTCTCTGCCCTCACCAGAGCTGTACTAACTGCAGATGAGATGTGGTGCACAAAATTGTACTGCACACCTACCCTAACCTATACCCCTTACCACAAGCATACAGGTGTGCAACCATTCACTCTATTTTCAGTTTGCTGTGTTTGGTGGGTGGGGAACACAGAGTCCGTACAACTGCGGTGGTGTTGGCAGTGCTGATCGATCGTACACCCATGCTGTGATTGGTCACATGCCCATGCTGTGATCGATCACACAAACATGCCGTGATGGGTGAGGCAATCGATCATAGAATCACGAGAGGGGTGTTTGATCACAGATTAGCCTGTGATTGAACATGACCCTCTCACAATGGTATCCAAGCAGCCAACTGTGGCAGTGAGGAGGCAGAACTTCTGGCTCTGGATGCATTGGCAAGAGCTGGTAAATGGGAGGACCATTTGAATTTCAGGTCAGTAATGAATACTTTGGGGAAACTTTCCTCCCAGCAAATGTGAATGGTCCTCCTTTCTTTGGTGTGTACTGGCCTTAGTGCACAATGCACCACAAAAGAAAGTATGAAAATGCTTCTGGATTATATCCTGGAATAGGCCCCAGCTGTCTGTATGCTATCACAGACTAGGGATGTGCATTATCAAAATTTTCATGTTTGTTTTGTCATGTAAGTGAACATGTTTGTTGGTTTCTCCCAATGAATTACTCCAATAGAAAAAAAAAAGTAGCTTACATATGTTTTTGCGCTAGTTTGAAAAGAAAAGAAAAATGCATTTTTCCCACTGTAAAAGCCCTTTTCATGGGCAGAAATGTAGCACAACTTGAAAGTTAGATCAAAATGTTCATACAAGTGGCAGACTAGTTCGATTTGATCAAATGATTGGATATCCAAACACTTCTATTTTGATGTGAATATCCACAAACTCAAACTTTTTGAGTGAATTTTCAAATGTGAAATTGAAATTTGCACATCTGTTGTCTGCACTAGCATGCAGCCAGTAGATCCCTGTTTCAGGATATATTCTAGAATAAGTCACAGTACTGAAAGGGCCCAAGGCAGGATTCCTTTACAAATGTAATTTGTGTGGTTGAGGAAGTTTGGGCACATGCAGCCTGTATTAGGAATTTTGTGCTTAAAACGGGATTAAAATGGGATGCATACAGGATAATACAGGATGCATATGGATTTTTACAGCATGCATACAGATCCGTATAACAGATACGGACGTTGTCAACATTCATATCTTTAAATACAAATCTAACATTCGAATGTACAGATTCGAATATTACAGATTTGAATTGGATTTTATGACATTCAGATCTTAAATATCCAAATAGAACTGGATTTTTTGACATTTGAATCTACATTAGTGCACCTCCCTAGCCTGTATTACAAGTTATCCTTGCTGAAATTTACTATGCTGTGTTAATAATATACTGACCTGGATCCATGTGCTGCATGTGTTCATATCACAGATGAAGAAGGGCAAGAATACAAATGGGCTAAAGGAATTGTAAATGACTGGAAGACTGTGTGCTGTATACTCAAACCACAGGACAGAATACTAAAAGAAAGAAAAGAAAAGAAAGAAAGAAAGAAATCAGAGCCTTCTCAGTGCATCACTCTCAACAGGAATAGATTATCCAAAGTGCCATCATATGGAAAGAATGCGGAATGGGAAAAAGGCTGCATCTGCTGTCATAAAAAGCATCACATAATGGCTAATATATTTTATCTTTTATAATAATTTTATTGTGACTCAGCCTGAGACCTTGGATATAGAGTGAAATAGAAATATACATTGGGAATGTGCACAAATGTTTTTCTGCATTTGAATTCGAGTCAAATCGAATGTCAGAACTTTCTATTTGATTCAAATGTTTAGAATCCAAATGCAACAAAATTCAATTTGAATCGAATATCTTCAAAACTGTTCTGAATATAAGATTCAAATGTTAAGATACAAATGTCAACAACATTCATATTTGAAGATACGAATGTTGACATTTGTATGTGTTATACGTATTTGTACGCATCCTGTTTTATCCTGTATACATCCCATATTCATCCCGTGTTATAAACACAAATGTGTACAGATATGTATGATATTTAAATGTTTTGAATCATTTGAACAAATGTTTTGGAACATTCAAAATTCATTTGAATGTTTAAATTCAAATGTGAAGACATTCTATTTGAATTTGAATGTTTAGAACATTCGTGAACATCCCTAACATGCATACATACATACATGCATGCATACCTTAGGGATTATAAGATACACTCCATCTGGGACCATTCAGTTCACCATAGCAACAGCCAGGTGCACCAGGTCATTGCTATGGTGGTGGGTGGGTGATGTGGTATGTAACTGCACAGCTATACTACCCCATCACCACAGTAGGGATTTTACTGGGAGAACCATAGGCATTGCTAGTGAAGGTGTTAACTGCTCCACAGCTCTGAAGGTGATGGACAGCCACAAATACTGGGAGCCATTCTGTGACAAAAGTGGCTTTATGGGTTACATATTCTCTCTGATGGAGCATCCCCAGCCATCCCCAAGGGCCAAATGAAAAAGGCCCTACATTAGTAGAGGTTTTACTGTAGCTCTCCTAACCAGTTTTACATTCAGATTGATTTCTCTATAACACATTTTTGCACCAAACATTGTCTCCCACCCACCCAACCCTCAGAATGGAAACATTATTCAAGTTTCTCACACTATATGGTATGGCAGCACAGAACTAGTTGAAAGGAAGGCTATCAACTAAGGGTACCTTGCTTGAGGGTAACTTCAAAATTTGGATACTGCTCTGATTAGCTGTATTCAGATAAACAATTTGATTTTGTATCTTAGATCATTTCTTGAGTTTTTGCTGTCATCAAAATTCTTCTCCCTTTGATTTCAGGTGCCCTCAGCTGTGATGTTCCAACACCAAAGTTGTGTTTTGTAGAATGGATTCCATGGCAACCAAGTGGTGTCATAAACACACTATTCTGGCTTCACCTGAAGATCAAGGAGAAGATGACGGTGGGGGCAAAATGGGGGGGGAATGTACCTTTTCAAACTCAATCTTTTGAAAATGTACCTTTTTAAACTCAAGAGTGACTAATAGGGCCACTTAACCATGCTAAATGCTTTTTTCCCTTTGTATAGCTGTTCTCTTCTCAAGGTTCTTTTTAATGCAATTGCTGTTATTTAGATGGCTAAAGATCTTTCATAATATTCCTGGGAGAGAACATACAATACATGTACTTAAAAATACCAGTACATGTTTTGTATTCATAGGACTTTCTTTTTCCTGGTGTGCACAGATCTTTTATAGTCCAATCTTATATAAGATTTCTCAGTGGTAATTAGTGGTGCTTACTCCGAGGGAAATGTGTTCAAGAGTCCAAACAGTGCAGCATTCTCAAGCTAGCATCTCCCTGGGTGTGTAACTCAGACGTTTTCGCACGGGGCTGATTCGAACGCGAAAAAGCCAGCTGTGGACACGTCATCCGCATTGGCCGCGCGCGCCTTGCGTCCCGACGTGTCCGCAGCTGGCTTTTCCGCGTTTGAAATGTAGAGCACTTCGAAGTGCTCTACACGCGTTCCAACGCGGACGAGCCGCACGCAGGCGTTCGGGAGAAGAAGCGTTCGCGCCGCTTCTGTCTCCCGATCGCCTGCCGGCTCGCCTCCGACGCCGCGCGGCTTTGACAATCAGCTGTTTTTCAAACAGCTGATTGTCGATCTGCCTCCGCGGCCGCCGGCGCGCCCCTGGCCGGCGTTTGCCGGCTAAGCCAGCTTCGGGCGCTTTGACCATTCGCACCCAGACGCTCCGGAACGCGTTTACACGCGTTCCGGAGCGTCTGTGTGTGAACGGGGAAAGCGCCCGAAGCTGGCTTAAGCTTTCCGCCTGAACGCGTTCGGTTTCGAACGCGATTCAGTGCGGAAATGCCTCTCATCTGTAAAGACAGCAGATTACCTGCTCTGAAAGTACTTGCACCCTTTAGGTGCCTCTGCGGCTGCCATATGGATTGTTATGGACATAACCCAAAATTTCTATATTAAATGTGTGCAGCTAATGTATAAATGGGTGCTGCAAAGGTTTATGGGACCATTGCAAAAAAAGGGGGGGCTTTGACCTTAGCCCCCAGGAAAAATTAATCAGCCTACCAAGTAAACAAGTAAACATGACTCTCTGAGTTGCCTCCTTCCATTTGTAGATCTGATGGATTTAAGTTGATTTCCAGTAAATGCCATTTGCATTGTAAATAAAACAAGAGATCTCTCAAGATTCTGAGGTTAATATTTATAAGTAAACATTAAGCAAAAGATTTAATTTTAATTAGCACCTTTTATTTGGTTTCTGGAGTAAATGAAAGACACTTTACGATTCACTGAAGTTGGGCTTAGGAGACATGTACACAATTATATTTTTAGAAGAGAGGAGAAGAGAAAATGAAGACCTACATTGCTAGGTGATTTCTTCCACTTTCTTCTGTGCAGGTAATATGAATCTTTGGGAATTCATCTTGCTGTTTTTCTTTCTGGGAATTTCCAACTAATAGTCTTGATTATGGGAACTAAGTAGGGATTCAATTTATTTTTGCCAAATTCAAATCTATTCGTTCGAATTTTTTATTTGAATCTGCACATACAAATGTTGACAACTTTCATATGTGGCCGTATGCATCTTCCTGCCATATGTACACATCTGTATGCATTTTGCACATGTCTGTATGCATCCCATAGTTATCCTATATGCAACCCGTTTTCATCCCATATGGATCTGTGTAAATGTGTACGGATGTGGGAAAGATGTGGATCTTCAAGTACGCATCATGTACAAACTCATACACATACAAATGTCTGGATAATTTGAGCAAATAGATCCAAAATTCAAAATTTGATTTGAACGTTTACATTCAAATTTCAGGACATTCTATTTGAGTTCGAATGTTGAAATTAGGCACATTCTATTGAATTTTGAATGCCTACAAATATTCATGCACATCCCTAGAACTAGATTACTTTGCTTAGGATTTCTGTTCTGTGTAAACTGTCATGCCACTGGGGTTGCTTTCAAATATTTTTCTTTTCCTCTCACTAAGACAATTTAGATTTTTGCTAGAAATTCTACTTTGCCTTAATAATTGGCTAAAAGTTGTGCTGAGTGCCTATGTCATGTAAAGCTGTTTTAAATGCATTTTGTTTTTGAAGTGTTCTAATGTCATTCTTAATAAATGAAATATGGTTTAAGGACCCAGATGGTTATTCTGCCCCTTCTGGATCAACTGCCAGTTGCTTGTCTGTTAAACAAAGCCCATCGTCCTAAATATCTCAAAACCTCTGCACATGTAGAAAGTGCTAGAGTACATTTAGAAACAGGATGTAGCAATGAAGGTGACTTACCTGGGTCATCCCTCCCTTCAAACCCATTAGCCAACACACAGAAAATTGCCTGCACCCATCTAGCACCATTGCCTACTGGCCTTAGTCAGAAAGTTGGAAGCTGGAAAACTTTTGTTTCCCAGCACTGATGATTACAAGATGTATGAACAGCACATCTTTGAATTCTGAGTCAGACCCTGTGCTTTCACTCATTTGACAGGTTTACTTTTTTTTTCTTGCTTCTTTGTGGGGACTAGTAACATCCACAATCTAAATGGGAAGGTTCCACGTGGATAAGGCACACAGATTTTATTCTGCGTCACAGAGGTCTCTGCCCTGGTAATGGCTTGCATTTACCCATATATTCCTGTGTATAAGATGACTGGGCATACAAGACAACCCCCAACTCTTCCAGTTGAAATATAGAGTTTGGGATATACTTGCCATATAAGAAGACAACACCTGGCGTATAAGACGACCCCCGACTTTTGAGAAGATTTTCCTGGGTTAAAAAGTAGTCTTATACGCCAGAATATACTGTACATAGGAACAGAAAGGTTGAGGTATGTGGAGGATACCTGATTTTCCTGTGCCCCAGACCAAACTCTCTTCCTTGTCACCACACATGAGTGGCATGGCTGGAGGGAAGTGACAGAGCTTAAATTATACTACTCACAGTGATACAGCTACCTTTAATTAAGAGTAATCAGGAAAGCTCCTGTCCTTATTGGCACTGCTCCTATGGAATCTATGGTGGAAAAGTGGCTTAAAGCTGTTTTGAAGTCTGTTAAATCAAGCTTAAAAACAAAGACCAAGAATCCCCATTGCCCCAGAATGTATTTCATTCTGATGCATGCCATTTGGCCAGACAGCATTTGAACCTGTCCTATCCAGGGTTCTTTTTGCATTTGGTCTTATTCTGGAATATATATGCAGACTATGACAGGCCCTAGGAGAAGCCGGCCATAATCTGCATTGGCATACAGACAACAGCCCCATGACCTGAGATATATACCAGAAAAAGGGCCAAGTGCAGAAAGGGCCATGGTCTCCTTTGACCTTTTAGAGTTGGATTTGGACTAAACTAGTGAAAAATAGTATGAGCGTGGAGGGAAAGGTATCAGAAAACTGTAGTTTGGTTCCAGTCAAGGAGAAAATTTGAATTTCCTGCACATATTCCTCCTTCATAGCATAGATGTAGTCATTAGTATGATCAAAGGTTGTTGATGCTTGTAGATCATCCAGATGGTTCTCACAAAGCTATGGAAGATGTGTGAAAACCCACCATACTTGTTTGGAACATAAGCAATTACATGCCAAAATAAATGATTCATTTGAACCAGGAATGTTGCAAGGATATGAGTAGCCAGATTTCCATTGTTCATGAAGAGGCACGTTGTCGTAGGAAAAGAGAACCCAATACAGAAAATACATCACTGCTGAGAATGTGCATGGATGTTCGTAACGTTTGTTATTTGTGTGAATTCATACGAATTTGTATGAATTTGGACATTTGTACACGAATAGAATGTTACGACATTTGTACATTAATATTTGTACAAATACGAATGTTTTGTAACATTCATACAAATAGTTCATACATTCATTAAACTGGGGATCCCTATCGGATCCGTATTGATCCATGTGCATTTGTATAGGATAAGTATCCGATATGTATGCATTGATGTAGGATACGTATACAGGATCTGTATGCATTTGTATCAGATATTTGTATGAATTTGTATGAATACATTCGTATCGAATGGAATCCTACCGCATTCAAGGGGGATCTATTCAAACAAATATGGATTTTCTAACATTCAATTCATTATGAATCAAACACCAAAAATACCCAATTGTATACATCTCTAATCATTGCAGCCACCACCAGCAGAACCATTCCCTATTTGGGGCTCATTTTGATGTTGTGACGTCAGTGTATCTATTGTCACTTCCATTTGCACCAAAGCAGGTGAAATTGACTTGGGATTATATTGTAATGTTTAAGTGTTCCTTTTTCTTTCTTTCTTTCTTTCTTTTTTGAGCAGTGTATATATAAGAATAAATGCTATCCATGGACACTGAATGAGAAAAGGTCATAGAGAAAAGATGAGAATTATGGAAGAAACTCTAAAGGATCAATTAAAAAATGTACTATGATTGCTACAAGAGAACTTATGGTTCATTAAAAATAATTGTTAGTGCTCATTTAACATTTCAAAATCTTGTGCTTTCACTGTGTTTTGGTAATACAAATAAAAGAGTGTGTACTGTGTCAGAAGCAAAGCAAGTTTAGTTCAGGTCCTAAAGAAAAACAATTAGGGTTGAATAGCACTATCTCAGAATTTTCTTTTAAAATCTTGATTCTCTGAATCTTTAGCTTATACCATATTCTTCTGAACTTTTCTTGGCTAGTTTATCTCTAAGATATAAACAGAAATAAATTATATGCAACATGTACATGCAGCACACATACACACACACATTCATTTAAATATTGAGATTTTACTCAAAAAGTTGTTTTAGTTTTAAAAAAATCCAGAGAAAGGGAAAAAATTCAAGCTACTGAAAATGTGTAATGTTCTCAGGAGGCAAAATATTGAAATGGAGATTAATAAACTAATAAAGATAGTAGTGGAAAGAAATATGCATTGAGAATGAAATAATCTTTCATTCTGTCCTTTAAATATTCAGTATACCAGTTTGAGCTGCAAGGAAAAAAGTGACATCTCAAAAATGTGTACAATTTAGAAATTAACACATATCAATCCATCTTAACCAAGGATAAATTATACAAAAACAAAAACATCATTTAACGTTTTATGGCAATTGTTCTTCAGATAAGAATGTGAAGAGTTCTCTTTACCATAATTATAGATAAGAAAGAATTATTGGTCCAGAGATATTTTGTTGTGTATTTTATTATGTTTATTTTTGGAGGTCAAAGTTTTCCCCTTTCCAAGACAATTACAACCTTGTGAGATAAGACAGGTTGACAGATTGGCCTAAAGTAACACAATGAACTTCCAAATAGGAATATTAACCTGGTGCTCCTTGATCGTATTTGACGCTCTATCTCTGTGACATGACTTTCATATGATAAAGTTCATAAGTCAATTTTAGATTATCTTAGACTTAGTGAGACACTGGCTACATGAAGTTGTCACTTACTGATTCTGCTAGTTTTGATATCCTGGAATAAAGCACTCCCGGGAGGTCTGTACATTTGGTGGTGTATTGGCCCAAGCTTCCAAGTAACCCAGATCAGTGGGAGGTCATATAATCTCCATCAGTGGGCTGCACTGATCTGAATTAACAAAACGTAAGTGCAGAAAAGGCCAATGACTATTGAAATACTTAAGAAACGCAAAAAAAAAATACTTAAGGGATAATCACTAATGCAGAGGGTGCACAAAAGTAAATAACAAAGATATGTATTGATGAGTCATTGTAACTGCATAAATATATATGTAGGAATGTGCACGAATATTCATAGGCATTCAAAATCAGATCGAATATGCTGAATTTTGACATTCAAACTCAAATAGAATGTCCCGAAATCAAATGTAAACATTTGAATCAAATTTTGGATCTATTCGTTTGAATTATCCGGACATGCATATGTGTATGTGTTTGTACATGATGTGTACTTGAAGATCCACATCATTCCCACATCTGTATGCACTGGTATGGATCCGTAAAGAATGAAAATGAGTTGCATATGGGATAACTATGGGATGCATACAGATGTGTACAGATGTGTGTGGATGTGTGGAAGATTCGAATGAAGAATTGAATTCTGTACATGTGCAGATTCAAATAAAGAATTGAATTTTGTTAAATTTGAATTTAAAAGATTCGAATTGAATTGGATTTTTGGGTATTTAGTTTGATTCAAATAGAATGTCAAAAAAAATTGTGCGCATCTCTCTATATATGAGTCAAGGGGATCCTCCAAGTCAAGAGGAGCAGCATTTACGATGAATACATCAGACCTGAAGGATTAAAGCAAAACAACAATAAATGTATTACAGAAGAAAAGCAAACCGTAACAGAAATAAAAAAGGAAAGCACAGAATGGAGGGGATAAGTGAAACAATGACATATTTTTATGGAAGAGACTCAGAGGAAGATGAAATGGATTGGGAGAGAGTGATAGAAAGTAAAATTAGCAAAGAGGATAAAGAATTAACAGAAAGGTCAATTACAGAAGAAGAGAGAAGTGATAACGAAACAAAAACTAAATAAATTCCAAGGGGAGAACAATTTTAGTACAGTGTTTTGTGAAAAGTATGGTGAAATATTAGGGCCTTTCTGCACTTGCCCTTACAACAGGCTAGTGTGCTCTGTAATCAGCTTCTGGACCTCTCTCTTCTGCACTCTGGTGTAGGCTAGAGAGATCATGCCTCCCGGTATGCTGCTGGATTGTGGAAAAAGCCCTGCAATATCACTGAGAGGGGGGAGGAAACAGCTTGCAATCACAGAGAGGGGGGATGGAAGATGGTGGGGTGCATCCAGGAACTCCCCCCGGTGGTGCCGCAGCAAGAAGCCAACACGGGGGGAAGCAGTCCAGGGGTGGGGAGGCATGCTGCCTGGTTGGATCAATCTCTCCCCTCCCATCAGTCACCTGGCAGCAACCAGCACATCCAGAACATCTGACGCCAGCAGTGGTAGCCAATCACAACAGCCAGGAGGCGGGACTCCCACAGTGAACTGGAAGAAGAGTGAATGTTCTCCCTGCTGGACACTGCAGGCAAGTCTGGGATAAAGGTTGGGATCGGTGTGGAGCATGATTACATGCTCCTCACCTCATCTGCAATTTGTACAGCTCAGGGACATTTCTTGGCTGTAGCAGCCTAGTGAACATGCTTATGCTCTTCACCAGAGCTGTCCTGATTGTATACCGGAGGCCTAAGTGTGAAAAGTCCTCTGGTCTGGTCTACCAGAGCAGATGGGTTAGGTTAGGCTATGCTTAGAGGGGGGGGAGGGGGCACAGGCTCCCTAGGCTAGGGTCTGATGGTGATGGTGGTGAAGTTTTCAACTGGGAAACTTATCTTCCTCTGTTGTCTTCATCATCCAGCGTCCCTGGGTTGGCAGTGTCAATTAAATGTTGGCAAAGCCAAGCCCCAGTTAGTTTTGGAGGGAGGAGGAGCGTGTGATTTTTAGCACCTTCATCACTGGCTTGACCACCAGATGAGGGAGGTGCTAAAAAAAAAAAATCACACTTCCACAAATGAAGATAGAGTATTAGTTCAGCCTTTTTCCTATTGGCTGAACAATACTTTTTTGTATATTCCACAGGGCGGAGGTGTTTGGTGTAACATGCAGTTATAATGAGTCACCACCTTTGTGAAACAGGATAGAGGACTAGATGGGCTGTGGCTTGAGGCGGCAGGGATCCTCTTATGTTCTTTTAATAGCAAATATTTTTTTTCAACAAAGAAAAATTTATCCTTTATATAGTGTGGGAATATTTGTCTACCCTAGTAGTAAAGATGCCCATTCATCCAGATAATTAGCTTAAAATCCAGCCGGAGAGAATGTAAGAAAATGGTGAATCAAAGTTTACCCTTGAGTCTCTAAGTAATTCTTCTTAGCTTGATTGGATAAAATTGTGCAGAGTATAAAATTTATTAAGCTTAGCTAAAACTAGTATTCAGAGATTGGCATAATCCTTTGTACTAAAGTAAAAGGAAACCAATTATTGCAATAGTTGGATATGCTTGATGATGGATATATTGGAGAAGTGCATAAATTAAATTAAAGGATGGAAAGAGATCTTCTTAAAAACAAAAACAGTGTAGCTTGTATCCTTTTGAAAAACCAAAGCTCCCAAAATAGAGATTCAATTACAGAAAAGCAACCAACCAATAGAATCCCCCAATAAAAGTTACAGAAATAAAGAATAAAAAAACCCTAAAGTATCTCAGTTGGGTAGTATATATGAATATGAAAATGTACAAGAATGAAAAACCCCCACAAAATATTAACTTAAGAACATAAGAGGAGCCCAGCTGGATCAGGCCACAGTTTATCTAGTCCAGCATCCTGTTGCACATTGTGGCCCACCAATTGCCCCTGGACATCTCAAGCAAAGACAAAGGCAAACCTTCTCCTGCTCTCAAATCCCAGCAAATGGCCTTAGAAATATCCTGCCTGTCCCCACGGCTTGAAAAATGTATTTAGGCATCCATTCCAGTACCCACTGATACATCTGCCATCCATAAATTTGTCTAGCCCTTCCTTAAAGCCATCTAGCTTTATTTAATAGCAATTAATTTATTTAATAATATTTAATAACAACATACTAAGTGAAAATAAGAATAAAATCCATATATGTAGCTACTGCATGTCAGTACTCATAGTACTACCTCTTAAACAAGAGAGTGAAGATGGGGTCCCAAGTCACAGAAAAGGCCATCATGCTGTCTAGGGGAGTGTACTTTTTTTTTTTTTTTTTGCATTTGAATTCAAGTCGAATTGAATGTCAAAACATTCAATTCAATTCAAATGTTTAAAATCTGAATGTCAAAAAATCCTATTCGAATCTGTAACATTCGAATCTATTCATTTGAATGTTAGATTCCTATTTAAAGATACAAACATCAACAACATTAGTATCTGTTATACATATCTGTGCACATTTCGTATGCATCCCATTTTATCCCATATGCATTCTGTTTGCATTCCGTATTATAAGCACAAATATGTATATTTGTACAGATTCATATGTAATGCATACATATCTGTACATCTGAATCATTTGAAGAAATGTTTCGGAACATCAGAAATCCATTTGAATGTCTAAATTTGAATGTCATTAAAACCAATTCGAATTTGAATGTCAACATTCATTGGATTCAAATTGGATTTTCAAATTTTTGAATATTCATGCACACCCCTAATGCTCTCTATCACTTTCCCAAATGCTCTATCACGTGACTACAACTGACAGGAGGCACATGGTAGGAGGTAAGCTCTGGGTATTTGAGCCAGTGAGAGCAAGTGCTGCTTCTCAGAGTTTTCCAAGAGCCAGCAGGAAGTGGATGCCATTTCCTTGGATCTAGTGGGTGAATATGTTCAAGGCTTGGCAACAAATGTATTGCCAAGTGGAGTGGCCCTATCCCCTGCCCTGTTTATTGTATTCTCTCTTGTTGCTTCCCTTATTTTGTGTTTTGCTATTTTCTCACCCTCCTTATTATTCTGTCACCCTCCTTGCACATTACTGAAAGTTATTTCTTCTAAAGGTGCATTAAGAAAGGTATATTCAGATTTTTTGGTAGCATATACACTATATGGTTGCCATTCCAATTTACACCACTAATTGCAGACCTATACTTCTTGTGAATGTTCCATTACATTGCGGTAATCTGCTTTCAAGTCATTATAAGGATAGAAACGGGAATTCTTATTCACATTGTGTATAATTCAAAACGCTGACAGTACTTGCAGTGGACATCTGAAATCACTAGGGGCAAAATGACCACTGTGTGTAGCATAGTAGAAGACTCAAACCAAAATGTCTGAATAGCACAAAAATCAGAATCTCAATAGCACAACTGGACTTAAATCAACACTGCCCCGTCTTGGAACCTCTTGCTACAAATCCAATACCAGTTGATTCCAAAGAAGAGCTCAGCTTTTCATTCACAAGGACAGATTTCTTTCCTCCAGATTTCTATAAAAATGAAGAATGTGTTTTACTCTGCACACATATTTTGCACATCTATAAACATATTCTACAGATAAAAGGATATCAAATGTTTATGCAGAGAGAGAATCTATCCATCCCCTGTTGGTTCTAAAACAGGTATAATTGTAACCCTTAACAAGAAGAAACAACTCTGTAATGGGATATAGGTTTTATGCGGCTAAATCCATTATGCCCATTACGGGAGGAGAATAAAGTAGAAAGACCTCTGAACTCATGGATAATAGGATGTGTGCCGTATTTATTTTAACTTTTAGTATTTTCTCTTAGGATTTTATGTAGAGTTTCAAAAATCAGTCTTAGAATACGTAGGGGGAGAAAGGTAGAAAATGATTTGGAGAATGTGAATTCATTCTGGTGTGTTTGGATAAAAGCACTTCTTTGACATTTAACGCTGTTTGACTAATATGACTAGGGCTAAGTGAATACTAGCTGGTTAGTGAATGTTATTGGATTTTTCTTTTCTTTTTTAAAAAAATGAAAACTAAAAGAAAACTAAAATATTCAGCTTATAAGGCACTTCTTTTATGCCATCTTTTTGTCTCCGTGGCTGTTGCTAAAATATCCCAACCTCATTCACCCTCTCATTATATTGCCAGTGTGATTTTATTTGCAGGCTTCTCTGGCACCATGACATAAGATATATTCTCAATTGTAGCAGTTTTGGGGCTGTTATGTCATGTCCCAGGTTTTTTCCTCTGAGAACCTCTTGCAAAGACCTTTCAAAAGTCTGGTGTCTTCGTAGGTTTCCTCCCCATAGAGATTTGCAGTGGAAGTACATAGGGGTGCTTCTGCGTTGGCCACCGAAAAACAGATCTAAAAAGATCAATTTTTCGGCGATCCAACCTTCTGAGGATCCGTCACAAATACTGACAGATCTGAAGGGCCCTTGTGCATCTGCACACACATGGGGAAGCTGGATTCTGGAGAACGGATGGAGTGATTTTTCAGGTCTTACATTTAATCTGGATTTTGGTGGCAAAACCGGTTATAAAAACTGGTCTTGCACGCCGAAATGCAGAAGTGGCCTCCACAAAGAATCATGTAAGAACATAAGAGAAGCCTTGCTGGATCAGGCCACAGCCCATCTAGTCCAGCATCCTGTCGCACACAGTGGCCCACCAAATGCTCATGGGCATCTCGAGCAGAGACAAGGACAAACCCTCTCCTGCTCTCGAGTCCCAACAGATGGCCTTAGAAGCACCCCAGTTCCTCCCCCCCAGCCTGAAAGATGCACCTAGACATTCGTTCTAGTAGCCATTGATACATCTGTCACCCATAAATTTGTCTAACCCTACCTTAAAGCCATCTAGACTGGTAGCTGTCACCACCCCTTCCGGCAGCACATTCCATAAGCCGATGACCCTCTGGGTGAAGAAATACTTCCCCCTGTCAGACCTTATTCTCCTACCCATCAGCTTCATAGAGTGCCCCCTGGTTCTAGTGTTGTGTGATAGAGAAAAGAAAAGAAATTTTCTCTATCCACCTTTTCTATAACCATGCATAATTTTATATACTTCAATCAGGTCCCCTCTTAAACGCCGTCTCTCCAGACGGAAGAGGCCCAGACATTGCAGCCTGGTTTCGTAAGGGAGGTGCGTTCCAGACCCTTAATCATTCTGGGTGCCCTTCTCTGCACCTTCTCTAGTTCCACAATATCCTTTTTGAGGTGTGGTGACCAGAATTATACACAATATTCCAAATGTGGCCTCACTATAGATTTATAAAGGGGCTGTCTTATTTTCTATTCCCTTCCTAATTATTCCCAGCATTGAATTTGCTTTTTTCGCTGCTGCCGCACACTGGGTTGACACCTTCATGGAACTGTCCCCCAGAACTCCGAGGTCCCTTTCCTGGTGTGTTGCAGAAAGCTCAGACCCCATCAGTTTATAGACATAATTTGGATTCTTGGCCCCAATGTGCATTACTTTGCACTTGTTAAGATTAAAGCACATTTGCCATTTGGTTGCCCACTCACCCAATGCTAAGAGATCCCTCTGGAGCTCTTGGCAATATCTTTCAGATTTTACTACCCTAAATAATTTAGTATCATCAGCAAACTTTGCTTTTTTACTATGTACCCCTTCTTCTAGATCATTGATGAATAAATTAAAAAGCATTGGTCCCAGTACTGAGCCTTGAAGGACCCCACTTTTTACTTCTTTCCACCCTGAGAACTTGCCGTTTATTACTACTCTCTGCTTTCTGCCCTTAAGCCAGTCACAAATCCAGGACAGAACTTGTCCTTTTATTCCATGGCTGATGAGTTTACTCAGTAGCCTTTGATGTGGGACTTTGTCAAAAGCCTTCTGAAAGTCCAGATAGACAATGTCTACTGGTTCACCTTTATCCACGTGTTTATTGACACTCTCAAAGAATTCCAATAAATTTGTGAGGCATGATTTACCTTTGCAGAAGCCATGCTGGCTTTTGTTCAGCAATGCTTGCTCCTCCATATGCTCACTAATTTTGTCTTTAATAATGGTTTCCATCACCTTACATGGAACTGACGTTAAGCTAACTGGTCTGTAATTGCCTGGATCACCCCTGGATCCTTTTTTGAAGATTGGTGTTACATTTGCTACCCTCCAGTCCTCAGGTACGGAGCCTGATGTTAGGGAAAGATTATATATTTTTGCTAGAAGGTCGGCAATTTCGCATTTGAGTTCCTTAAGGACTCTTGGATGAATACTATCTGGTCCCGGTGACTTGTTAACATTTAGTTTATTAAGACATGCAAGGACCTCTTCCTTGGTTATTTCTGTACAGTTTAACTCTTCAGAAAATACAGGCTCAGCTACTGGCATGTGTCTTCTGTCTTCCTCCGTGAATACTGAAGCAAAAAATTCATTTAGTCTCTCTGCAATCTCCGTGTCTTCTTTAATTACCCCTTTCTGTCCTTTACCATCTAGTGGTCCAACTGCTCTCCTGGTTGGATTCCTACTTCTGATATACTTATAGAAGTTCTTGTTATTTCTTTTGATGTTTTTAGCAATGTGCTCCTCAAAATCTTTCTTAGCTTTCCTAATGGCCGTCTTGCATTCGTGTTGCCAGTGTTTATGTTCCCTCCTGTTCTCCTCATTTGGACAAGCCTTCCATTTCCTAAATGAACTCTTCTTGTTTTTGATGACTTCATCTACTGCATTTGTGAGCCACATTGGTTTCTTCTTGGCCCTAGAAGTCCCCTTTCTTCTTTGAGGAATATATTCTAGTTGCACTTCCATTATTGTGTTCTTAAGTAGTCTCCATGCATTTTGAAGTGATTTAAATCTTTTGACTTTCCCTTTCAATTTCCTTTTCACTAATTTCCTCATTTTGGGGAAGTTTCCCTTATGAAAGTTTAAGGTCTCTGTGTTAGACTTTATTAAGAATTTACTCCCTGTATTTAAGTTGAAGGTTATTGCATTGTGGTCACTGTTCCCAACTGGATCAGCTACAGTGACGTCCTTTACCAGGTCCTGAGCATTACTTAGGATCAAGTCCAGGACTGCATTCCCCCTGGTTGGTTCCATGGCCATTTGTTCCATGGAACAGTCATTTAGCAGTTCTAGGAATTTTCTCTCTCTTTCCTGAGTTGAGCAGGAGTTCACCCAGTCTATGTGAGGATAATTGAAGTCCCCCATTATAACTACCCTATCTTTATGGGACACAGAAGAGGACTCCAATGTGGAAGCCGCTTAAGGTGTTTTAAATCCTACTTAAGTGGGTGGTGGTGGTTTAAAACTGTTTCCGCAGCTAGTGCAGAAACACCCTAGGCTTTCATGGCTGGAATCAATCTCATTTGTAGCAGTTTTGGGGCTGTTATGCTGTATGCTAGGACACCTTATAACTGCCATAAAACTGCTACAAATGAGATTGAATCCATCCATGAAAGGCTACATATGTCCATGAGATATATTATTCACTTGTAAGTCTTATCAGGTTGGGCAGTGTATGCCCTGGAGCTGTACTTAGGATTCCAATCATGGGGTGTATTCAGACATGTGGTTAGAGGTGACCCAGGGATGAATTAGAGACCCAAGGGACACATATAATATATATATTACCTCATCTTGAAGTCTCATTTTGTACATCCATTTCATTGATAGGATTTCCCCATTCTCAGGGCAACTTAACAGTTTGTGTCATATGGGGTGTGAGACTACAGAGGCTCCTTTGGTCAGTTTGGTCTAGTGGTTAGGGAGCTGGACTCTCATCTGGGAATACTGGGTTTGATTCTGACCTCCCCCATGAAGCCAGCTGAGTGACCTTGGGCTAGTCACAGCTCTCTTCTGAGCTCTCACAGCCCCACCTACCTCACAGGGTGTCTGTTGTGGGGAGAAGAACAGAAGGTTCAACTCTTCTCCTCCTCCTCCTCCTCTTCCTCCTCCTTTAGCTAATCTGGAGGCCCATAGCCTGAAAACAGCCATCCGACCAATCTGTATCCCAAGCAATTTTACCTTCAGAAGACAACTGGCTAAGCAATTAGTAGACACTCTGTAGGCACTGAATAAGCTGCAAAGGCACATTCTCCAGCTCTATTCGGTGCCATCATGGACCACCACCCCAATTAGGAGGTGAGCATGGAAGACAACTAAGAAGCAATTCAAAGTAAGCAGCATCCAGATGTTTGTTTTAATAACAGTGTGGCAGTTTTTCTTTTTTCTTTTGCATCCACAGATGGACTGATCCTTTGTAAACAGGGGCCTCTCAAAAGCATCATTATTGTAAGATCAAGTAATCACTTGGATTTTAGATGTTCTTAGGTGTTTTTTTCACAGTCCTTTTAGACCACGCTAGCTGCTGCCTGGGAAAATCATGTCAGGGAGTGTTTCAATGAGAGATGACTGGGCTTTTGACTGTCCCTGGACACTGAACCACTCTAGCTGTCTGCTAGAGTCATTTCATCAGGTTCCAGAAATGGCACCAGAAATGGGCCATCTGCAAAAGGCTACCAAAATCCTCCAGATTTGTAAGTTCAAAGGAAGGAAACTTTCATTTCCTGGTGTCTGAAGAGGGTCAGAATAGGGCTGCAGCAATATAAGTGGCCTGTGATGTGTACCACCAGTTCTTTCTATTCTTGACCTGGATAGACCCAAGAGTATCCATTATCCAGCACTTCAATTTTAGGAGCTGCCTAGACCCGTGGTATAGTTACAGATGAGAAAGCTAGAATTGGTTTTCTATCCCTGGATAACCAAATCAGCAGGTAGGATATAGGAATGTGATGCAGCAGTAGAAACAACAACAACACAATGAAAAAACACAAAAACACACAGTCACGATTCCTCTGATTTGTTTCCTTCCTAAGAAGGAAGGAAAAATAAAATAAGGTTGGCTTCTGCAGTAACCTCGACATTTATTGTCAGATTCCTCACAAGTTCTAAGACTTTTGATTTCTTCTTCCTTCTCTGTTCTCTCTCTAGACTATTAAGGGGACAACTTCAAAAATATATATAGGGCCCATTGTCTTATCCAAATTCTAAACCTGCGGATTAAATGTACCATCAGACTATTCATCATCCCAGAGTAGCTTTAACACCTCCTGTCTACAGTGTTAACTTTCATTGATGATCTAATTTAAACCAACTGTTTTTGCTAATTCAAAAATTAATGATGTGGTCACCACTAATTATGGTGGAGGAGTTGATGAAAACTGTGCGCCTAATGAAAGATTCAAATTACAAAAGCAACTTTTAAATGGGGTTCAGAGCTTCCTAAACTTTGCAGTTCCACACAATACTAATGGGAAGATTTTGTTTATTTTCATTTTTGTAATGGGGGTGAACGTTTTAAAAGAGCTGGTTGACTTGACGGAGCAACTGGACTCAATGGAGACATTCTTAAATAATGTGTAGGAAAGAGAATTGAGATACAAGGCCTTTCTTCACTTACCTCCCATGATTTGGAACTGTGAGTCCAGATCTGTCAGGCAGTGGTCCAGATCTGGACAAAATCTGTGCCTCAAAAACTTCCCAAAGTTCACACAAACTTGGAGACCCCAGGATGTTCATTTCAGTGGTGCACTTACCTTGCTGAGATCTGGATCAGTGGATCTAGATTAACCAAACCCACTGATCTAGATCTTGTAGAAGCTTGAGCTAGATGAGTGCCATCTGCATAAAGTGGACTAGCAGGAGACATGGCCTCCTAGATTGCATTAATGTAAGGATCTATGTGGCCTAAATGACTTCTACATGGACTCTTAATGTGGATTAAATGTCCATGCAGAAACCCCCCAAGTCAATAGCTTTGCTTGTCTCATAATTGCAAAGTATAAAGAAACTTCAACAGGAGCACTGTGCTAGGAGGAATATAGCTTTCATATATCCCTTCCTAAACTGTTTGTTAAATTCACCATCACTTTCTAGAACATAATGAACATTTATACAGTGAATCCCAATTTAGTGTTGTTTAGCATTTCCATTTCCTGCATGACCCCTGGCACACCAGGATCACTGGCAAAGCTTTTTAATTAACAGCATAGCGTAACTAAGGGTGTTTTTCCACTGTCACTAAAAGTACGCATTAAGTATCCATTAAGTACCCATTAATGGGTACATAATGACATTTTTGTACCAGTTAAGGGGTACTTAATGGGTACTTCTAGTGACAGTGGAAAAACAACCAATATCTTGTAGCAATGCAGCATTATCCCATTCAACACCACTACCACCCCAAAGCTGGATGAATTGCTCATTGATTGACTAATGGACTAAAGATTGTATGAAACCATTGCAGTTTGTTTTGTTGTTTTTATGACTAACTTTCCCAGTTCACCACATGAATATGTGAGTTGTTAAGGGTACAATCTTACCCCATTCTGAATTTTTGAATCAAGAGTCTGAGGCAACGTTTTCACGTTACAGCTTCTAAAATCCTTTTGCTGCTCTGGGTTAAAGTCACTGGATCATACATAAAATTGCAACCCTGTATTCTTTGGGGCTCTTGGAAATTCTGTGGCATGGCTTGGTCATTTCAAAGTTGTTTGACCAGTGTTACAAAAATTAGAGATGTGGCCCCTCAGTTCATCTGACTCACTCTTGAGCTGAATTGGACATTTTCTTTTCAGGTGAAAAGCTGAACCTCATTAGGCTCCATGATATGTTCCTGAAATGTCTTTTTAACACCCATTAAGCACACTTTAGGCACAGATAGGTGTGGCCGCACCTCACCGGAAGTGTGCTTAATAGGTCCGAATGTACAGACGCGGTCTCCCAAAAGTGTGCTGAATGCACGTTGCTGTGCAGACACGCTTCACCAGAAGTGTCCTAAACAGCAACGCATATGCGGACGTGGAATTCTGAATGTGTGCTTAATGGGTGTTAAAAGGCCTGTGCGGAAGCACCCTTCTCTAGCTTACTCCAGAGACACCTGAGAGCTGCTGTGGGTGTGTGAGAGAGATCACAGCCCCAAACTCAAAGATGAGGGAGACTGGAATCCAGTTCTTGGGGCTTCTCAGACAAAAGACAGATAGATGACAGAAAGAAAGAAAGAAAGAAAGAAAGAAAGAAAGAAAGAAAGAAAGAAAGAAAGAAAGAAAGAAAGAAAGAAAGAAAGAAAGAAAGAAAGAAAGAAAGAAAGAAAGAAAGAAAGAAAGAAAGAAAGAAAGAAAAGCAAAAGCAAGCCATCTACCAAATATGACCCAGTCAGTTATTCATTGATGACACAGATGTCACTGAACAGTGAAATATTAGTTTTCTGTATGAACCATCCAGCACAATTTATAACATTTTTTTAAAATCCAACCTGATGTAATGTAAAAATGTAACTGAGTAAGTAGCAAAATGAAAGCACTAGGAGCCATGGGGGAACAAAAATGAGTATTTTCACAGTCTGGCAAATGATGGTTGTTTAGCTCAGTGGTAATTATCACAAAGCATCATCTGAAAATGATAATGATGATGACCATTAATGTTTACATTCCACCTGTTCCCCAAAAGGCTCAGGGTGATGTGCAAAATCAAACATATATTAACTTAAAACAAACAAAAAAGATAAATGAAAAAACGAGAAAACTATTGAAACTTAAAACCACTTACATTCAAAACTGGATCACTAAAACGTGGCAATACATTCCATTAAGCATGTTTAGGACAGCAGGGCACGCTCCAACTGACCATGCAAACGGATGAAAGCAAGGTGTCATACGCAACCTGTGAACTCAACTTCTTACAAATTTTACATGGCATAAAATTGATCTGATTTTTATCCTGTCTATTTTTCTAGGTGAGGGAATTTTGTTAGCTTTGCAATTATAAACTTGGAGAAATGGCCAAAACTCATCTTTATTTATTGATGCTTAGCTGCCCATGTGGAGATGGTGAATACTTTTGAGGATGCCCTTTAACTAAAGTTTGCACTCAGCAATCATTTTCTTAAGTATGTTGAGTCCCCATGGACCTCATCAACCAAACTTCATACAAATATGTAAGTATAGCTGACCTTTGTAGACTCAGCACTAAATGCATTCCATGGATAAAAATCATTTGAAGAAGCAGTAGAAGCAGCGAACAGCTTAAAACCCATCTGGCCTTTAACTAGCTTCTGTAATTGATATTAATAGGATGATTAGGTGGGATCACTGCATACAAGCCAGGTTTTTCATCACTTGATAAGCTATTCATCAAAAAAAAAAAAAAAAAAAAGAGCACATTTTGTGCCTTTGATTATTTTGTGCCTTTAGTAAAAACTGAGCTCTTCAAGATCCAGATCTTTGAGATGGGGTCCTCTTGGAGATCCAGATCTTGAAGTTGCCTGAAGACCCCATTGTGGACACTTTTAATCAGGTCTACATGAAAACCAGATTTAAGGGCCCGAAGGACCCATTAAATCTGGATTTCCCTGCCCTCATGGGGACAGGGCCTTGCAGATGGGGCCTTCAGTGGGGTCCAGGTGAGGAAAGGGCCTTACCAATTGGTACCAATCAGGTACTAATTGGTTCCTAATGGGGTCTTAGAAGGGTTTTAAGCCCTAGTGGAAAAAGCCCCCTAGTTAGTTCCTCAAGAAGTCCAAGCAGATTATGGGGAAAGAAATCTAACACCTCATTGCTCAACAATTCTGTAGTAGAAGTTATCAGCATGTTGATATTTAAGAAGGATCTGAGGTTTCATGTCTGTATGGAGACTTTGGGAATCAGAAAAAAAATAGTTATCCAAGTTTTTTTTTTTCAGTTTGCCTTGCGATGCTTTAATTTTTTATGTAAGGTTTTATTTTTATTGACTGTCAATATTAGAAGCTTAGACACAAACAAACAAATGACTGGTTATCATTATCAGAAGCTTAGACATAAACAAACAAAATATTCTAGGGGTGATTTTCTCTCCTAAGTTCTGGATACATTCCAAGACACCTTGATGGATATTTTTGTTTTAGTGTACCTATTGGATTTGTTGTTACTTGAAAAAAATCATATATATTTTTTAAAAACTTATAGCTAATTTAGTTTGTCTGGTGGAAGTATATGAGCATTCCTAAAAGAAAGAGATTATTTGGGGTGTTTTTGTTAGATACGCTTTCAGGATTATCAAAAGAAAACTTGCAAAACTTGGCCAGTGTTTGTTGGTTGGCCCAAAAAGTACCCCAGGGACAAAAATATATAACTTTATTGGAGTATGGGTTATGGGTTTTGTTTTGTCTTGTTTCAGTCCCTGGTGCTTTATGTGTACAGAAACAAAACTATAAATGATTAAGTCCTGGAGGTTGTAGATATTTTTTACTACTACAGGTCACGATATTCTGTAAGGACAGTATTGTAGATCTGTTTCTCTATAAACTCTCTAATGTGAGGTTTATTGGAGGGTATTTTTCCCAGCATCCAAGTTAGGCTAATTTTTTACATGAAATTGTAATTTTACAATGTGCTTTATATTATGCTATTCTTTAAAAGCAGCTTCTCCAATTGAGTAGAGATAAAATATTTCAACTCTGTTCCAATTTTATCTTAGAGCAGAGTTTCCCAGATGCTGGTGATTCCATTGAAACTCAGAGATTTAGTAATCTGTCTATGATCCCACAGTGTTAGGCTTCAGGAAAGCACAGAGAACCAGAACTTTCATTGTTCTTGCAGAACAGAACTTCAGTCATTTAGAGAAACTTCTTTACATGGTTCTAGATTGGTACTGATTGCTCTAGGCAATGATGAAATTAGCGGTGGCCATATCTCCAAGCAAAATCTTGGCAAAGGTGGCTTCAGAATGCAGAATGCAGAGGCATCCAATGATCCAGCACTCTTCTATAGAGGACCTGTCCCCATGCAATTGAAAGTCTGCTGGAACTCTTCTTTTGCCTCTGAGCGGCCCCATTCCAGGCTTTACAAGGCGCTTAGGGAGCTTAGGAAAGTGAGACACCCGCGATAAAATGCGTGCACTTTAAAGAAGAGTTCCAGCGCTCTTTCGGCGATTCGTGGGTTTTGCTCGCTATATCTGCCTTGAGGACGCTCCGTGGCAAAAGGGGCGGGGATTGCTTGCCTGCACACACAGCCAAAAAGCATTCACACATCTGAGAAATGCAGCAGGTTCGCTTCCTTTCCTTTGTAAAAAGAGCCAGAATTGCTCAGAATTGCAACATTGTTATCAAGTGATCTGTGAAAGCCTTAAAAGAGAATGAGCGAAGGATCGCGCTGCCGATGGCTGCAGCCGCTGACTTTGCCGGGGCAGAAAGCCTTTTCTAACAGAGAACTGAGTGAAAGTAAGTGCTGAAAGTGAATGAATGAGCGATCATCTGCCTTTGCTAGGGGCGGGAAGCCGTTTCAGGAGACGGAGATCTGGCTATTTTTCCTTTTAACAAGAGAGGGGGCGGGGGAAAAAGATGCCCGGAAAGAGAAGATGGCTACCATGGGGACGGAAAGTCCGTTTAGATCGCGGCTACCATGGGGGCGCTTATTCTGGAAGTGTGGGGACTTTTAAAGTCAGTTATAACAGAGTGACGGCAGAGGAAGCCGAGAGGGGCTAATAAGTCTTTTGGGGACAGGGCCAGAGTGCAAAATTGTGCTCTTTGCTGTGAAGGTGCATTTGTGGTCTTGCATCACCACAAATGGAGGCACAGGGACAAGGGTTGTTTCTGTAGTAACCTGCTATGAATATGAATCAGCCCACTGATTCATATCATTGGGAAGAAGTGGACTGGATTAGTGCCATCTGCATAGCATTTGATGCCCCCCACCCCGACCAGGTCTGAACCTCAAATGGGCTTCAGAGATGTCCCGGAGACCATCAGGTCCTACAAATATGGATGGCCTGTCTTGTGCCTTAGCCAACTCAGTCCAATTTGGGATCAGTTGCTAATCCCAGGGTAGAGCAGCTTTTCCTCTCCACATCCAGGCATTTTTGTTATTTTAATGTGAGTGAGTGAGTGAGTGAGTGAGTGAGTGAGTGAATGAATGAATGAATGAATGAATGAATGAATGAGTTTTCATTTCCAACCTACTTTCTTTCTTCTATGTACTGCTACTGCTAGAAAACAGAAGAAGTGTGCAAATATTTAAGGGCTCATTGTGCTTTATGCTAATCACATAAACATTTCTGAATTGGTGCATTTCATCATGTGCAGACTGATTGAATAGTGCCCAACATTTAAAGGACAAAGCTAGCACAAACCTTTCAGTTCTCATATGTCAGGGGAGGAAAACATATTCCCACAGAATTTTCCTGGTATCTGGAAATATTTCCTGGAAAATCTTGAAACAAGCTGGTTGGAAGAGCAGCTATGCAAATATCTGTCAACTTGTTGAGGATATGTTTACAGGATATGTATCAGATACGTATTGGATACATACTGGATACATATGTATTCATATCGGATATTCGTACGGATTCATACGTATACATTCATATTGGATAGAATCCTACCACATTTGAAGGGGATTTATTCAAATTAATGCAAATTTTCTTACATTTGATTCGATACAAATCGAATGCAAAAAAAAACCAAATACCATTTGCGTACATCCCTAGTTGCTAAATTTTACCAACTCAGTTACCTCTGTACTTTCAGGAGAGAATTCCCACAATGATACACTATAACTCTGAGCTAATGATATTATCTCCTATAGCAACATTATAATACAGTCACAAAGCAATTATCCATGTATCCTAGCTGAGATACAAAGAAGTGAGTTTAAATGCAGCTGAAAAAATATTGCCATCTAAGGTTCATTTCCTGCTGTAGTTGTTCCCTTTCTAGTGTTTATATTCCCAGTTGTGATGTTAGTTCTTCCACACACGGTCGCACTAGAGACTTTTAAAATTTTATTCTAAAAAGTGTTCAGAAGCTCCACATACTTGAGTCCTTGACTATTACAGCCTACAGGAATAGATAGACATGCAGAAAGAGAGACAGACCAGAAGATGCCGATATTTCAGTTTTTGAGAACCAGGAACTCCATTCAGGTTCTTAACCATTCAGTTGCTTGCTGCTGTGCAAAGGGGAAGTAGGCTGGGAGGAGGAATCTCAAAGAGAGCTGTTTGTATCTTATGTTCTTGTAGTCAGATCAGACAAGGGAAACTATTTCTTCACCAAGAGGCTTATCAGTCTATGCTATTTGTTCTCAGAAGACACGTGTAATGCCCACGTCTATGCCTTGATCCTAAAAAGTAAGTTTTAATATTTAAATACAAAGTGTTGTCAGAATGGATCGTCTAGACAGTAAAAGTGTTGCCAAACTGTGTTAAATGAAAATAGTAAGATAAGCAAGGGAGGGGCTATCCTAGCTCTCCAGGAGGGAGGGGGGATGGAACCTTGGTGAAGGCGCAGCCAATCAGATTGAAGTTAGTATGGCAGGCTGGTATTTAAGGCAGACTGAGGTGACAGTTGGTGTTCTCTGCCTGGGTTAACTGACCGAGTGGGTGGTTAGCAGGAGGGAAACGGGCTCTTAACTGGCCTGAGGGAAGCTGAGAAAAGAGTCCTGAGTCATTATAGATTGTATATTGCTAGGAAAGCAAAGGGAATTGAAATAGTTATAAGATACTTATGCTGTGAGCATTAGTCTGTGAAGGGTTGGAGTCGTTGTGCTTGTGAAAGAAGCTGAGGGTGGATCAATCTGAATAGTTAAATTGTCTTGTGTCTAATTTGATGAACTTACCTGCTCAACATTGAAAGAACTGTAAACAGACTTATTTCTTGTTTGATAAAGAAGAACTGTCTGGCTGTCTCTGACTTAAAGCAATAAAAGTCAAGCCTGAGAGTTGAAAGGCAATTGTATCTTTAAGGCACACACGCTGGGAGCTAGCCAGTGGGGGAGGTGCTGTCTTATGCAACTCAAGAGGCAGCAGGCTAAATTAATATCAGTCTTAGGAGCAGGAGAAAGGAAAGGTGAGGAGAGCCTCTTGAAAGGAGATCCAGAGTTTAATTCATAATTAAAGTAAAGTACACGCTATCACTACATAAAAAGAAGCTTCCTCGCAAATGGTGACAGCGGGTGTAACAGCGGATGACAGTCTGCCCTAATAGAGGGGTAGGCGTTGTCACAACATGGTTAGCAGCAAACAGCCTAGATAGCTTTAAGAAAAGGCTAGACAAATTCATGGATGACAGGTATATCAATGGTTACTAGAATGGATGCCTAGGTACATCTTTCAGGTGGGGGGAACAGGCAGGATGCCTCTAAGGCCTTTTGGTGGGATTTGAGAACAGGTGAAGGTTTGCCTTTGTCTTCTGCTTGAGATGCCCAGAAGCAGTTGGTGGGCCACTGTGTGGGACAGGATGCTGGACTAGATTTTTATAATTTATATTTCTATCCTGCCCTATACCCAAAGGTAGATGGGCTGTGGCCTGATCCAGCAAGTCTCCTCTGGATCAAATACTTTTTATTTTAGGGAAGAGGGATGTTTTTCTCTGCAGTTGAGATAACAGTTCCTTGTGAGAGGGACATTAAAAAATGGGGGGAGCAGAGAAAAGCAAACTCCTGCCTCTTCCTGTTGCTGCTGCTACATGAATCATGAGTGAAAGTATTTATTTTGCTTTGCTATAAATGTTGGTGTTTGGCTTGCTTAGCCACAGGATAAATAGCTTCCATAACTTTGTTGTATCTTGATTTTTTTTAAAGCCACACTGATGATGTTATATAGCCTTGACAGTTTTGCAAAATGGTGTGGAGCTGGCATAAATAAATCTGTATATATAATGGTTCCTATTGCATAACAAGAATAAAACTCATCGTGTCAAATTGCATTCTTGCTGTTATGTCATATCTCACTTCACCCTAAGATTTACTTGAGAGTTAGTGGACGCTCAACTGCATAATCTTGTCTTCCCAGGGACAAATCTGAAAGACATTCTCTGCTTCAGAAGAAACACTCAGACAAGGTCTGATTTCCCATGTAAATCTCTATACGTTTACTCAGACTTTAACCCTCCTGTGTTATCTGGAACGTTAATCCTAATAAAACAACCCTAGGTTTCAGCCTCAGTTTAAGTACTGGCACAACCTGAATACATTGGAAGTAACAAAATATATTTTTCTTTTTGTTTCCAGAGACATAAGATTACAGCCTCTCAGGAAAGGGCATCCATCTGGATATGTTGGACTCATGATTTGCAAGAGGAGTAGTTAATTTTACGAAAAATGAAGAATCTTGAGTACAAAAGAATCTTGGGTCACAGAGATCCTTGAGAACTATTATCAAGCAATGACCTGACAGTGTTGTTCTTTATATTCTAGGCATTGAGGGTGAACCATTTCAACAGTATCCTTTGTGTTTTCTTTGCAAGTAAATCCCATTTGTATGATGTCTGTGTTTTTAATCTGTGAGATATTAGAGGCTAAGGATGAGAAAGCTTTTGCTTGTTCCACATTTATGTCAGATGGCCCTGTTGGGCAGTACCTAATGAAAACAGGCATTTAAAAATTATCATGCAATCCATGAAGAAGGACAGGCAATTACTAAAGTACAGGTGAAGGACGACTAATAGGAGGAAAGGGTTTTGTTGTTGTTTTCCGCAGCACTATTGCATTCATTCAGGTTGCATTCTGACACAGGATTAAGGCAGGCTTGAAGTTGGCTCGGGTTCTAACAGTCCCAACAATTTCATAGGGATCTCGCGTTTCTGCGGACTAAAGGTCCCCAAAACGCAGAGAATCCCTATTCGGATTAAAAGAGGACTCACTACTGGATCTACAGATAATCCTCACTTTTTATCAATGGGAATGCAAGCATTCCCCATTTGGGTTGTTCCCCATCTGATAGGGGGGAAGGGGGAGGGGGAAAGAGTGAACGCCCATGAATGCACAGTGCTCGTTGGTTGGGAAGAGGAGGAGGAGACAAGTGTGCAGTGGCAAAGGCTCTGCCACCATGCCTCCTCTGTCCACCACCACACCAATCTCTGTCACCACCACCCAGCGTGCCTGATAACAAGAGAGGGAGGAATGGGGTGGGGAAGGGAGGGGAGGGGAGGGGAAGGCATGCGATCAGGCAGGCCGGGTGGTGGTGGTGGCAGAGATCGGTGTGGTGGTGGACAGAGGAGGCATACATGAATGAGCTGCGCTCCAATGATTGTTGCTACCTTCTGAATATTGAGGTGTTATCCAAGGGATTGCTTCAGGAGCTAGGTGTCCATACATCTGGGGAGTCTGAAGGCTGTTCTGGTGTATATGCTATCTTTAATGATAGATGTCAACTCATTTTATTTTATGGTGCCTTCTTTTATTGAAATACATGTTAGACAGAGCAAGAACTTAAAATCATAAGGCTCTTTCTTAACCTAGTGAAGGTGGCTCTTGCAATATGACCTTGCTATTATGAGATACTATGAGGTCTTGAGACTGGATAAGCCTGGCTGACAAAAGCAGTATCATTTACTGACTTATAATTCGTGTTGAATATTCTCTAAACTGCTGCTGATTATGATTTTAAATAAAAGATATAAAGCATATAATCAAGCAACAAAGAGACATCATAACATGAAATTTCAGCAACAACAACAAAACCTGGTTAAATGATCACCTGTTAAATTGATGCTGAGAATTCAAGAATGTGGACAAAGCAAATGCCTCAGATACTTCCAAACTGGGTAACCAGCACCAAGAAAGCTGTTTTCTATGTAACAGTATGTTGGAGTTCATAAGGTTAAACAACAACAACAACTTTACCTCAAAAGAAGATAAAAACAAAAAACTAAAACCCATAGATATACATAAATTTCATATAAAGAGATGGAAATTTTAAAGAATGTGAATAATTTAAATGTACAATAGGGAAGATCTCTGTGACCCAAGCAACTCATCAGAGAGATCTACATAAGCTGCTAATTCTTTGATGATGAATAATAGTAATGTGCCTCCTATTGTTCTCTATTGGGGAGTTTCCAGGCTGAATAAAAACTTGGCAAGTTGCTAGCTTTACAGCAAAACTGGCAGACAACCAAGATTCCATTTTAGGGCACTGCTTACCTATCTGCCTCAAAATCCAAAGTATTGGTAAGATAGTATAGAAAATCCCTCACTGTTTTTCTTTTTCCAGAATTTAGGCCATTCTAAAACCATTTTTCATTCTGTAGGAGTGTGCATGAATATTTGAAGGTACTCAAAATCCAATTGAATCTGGCCGAATTTTGACATTCAAATTCAATTTGATTATCCATAACTTTGAATTTCAAGATTTGAACGAATTTCAAATTTCAGATCTATTTGTTTGAATTATCGGGACATTCCTATGTGAACAGGTTTGTACATGATGTGTACTTGAAGATTTTCATCTTTCCCACATCCGTATGCACTTGTATGGATCTGTACAGGACGAAAACAGGCTGCACATGGGATAATTACGGGATACATATGGACATGTACAGACTTGTATGGATGCGTACAGATGTGGGAAAGATGTGTACAGGCGTCTTCAAATGTTGTCGACATTCATAAGTGCAAATTTGAACAGAAAATTCAAACAGTTTTAAATTAAACATTTGAATTTAAATATTTGAACAAATTTTGCTTTTTTAATCTATTCATTTGAATTATTTACACATTCATATGTGTACGGGTTTATACATAATGTGTACTTGCACATACACATCTTTCCCGCTTCTATACGGATCCATAAGGGATGAAAACCGGTTGCATACAGGATAAATACAGGGTACATATGGATGTGTATGGATGCATACAGGATACCTAATGATGTGTACAGGCACATACAAATGTTGTTGACATTCATAAGTACAAATTCAAACCAAAAATTTGAACAAATAGGTTTGAATTTGCTTAATTCAAATCAAATTTGGAGAAATTCAAATTTTAAATATTTGAATCGAATTGAATTTTCTGATATTTGATTCAAATCAAATTGAATTCCAAAAACTGAATTTGTGCACACCCCTACTTCACACCAATAAATTGAAGATCAGTGTGCTTTATCTGAGTCAGAAAATCCACTTGGAGTTAGATAATGTGGAAGGAAACTTTGTAAATTCATTACTTTGTCAATGAATATCTAAAGTAGTGCAGTCTGTCGATGCTCATTTTATTTATTCATTCAATGATTTTATTCCCCTATATCACAATTGCAAAAAGATGAATAGTAAAATTAAAGAATTAAAATATAAAATCAGAGACATCGCAACATCCAAGGCAGATTAGACAGCAAAAACCTAAGTAAATAAAAGTGTTTTAAATAAATGACAAAGTTCATGAATGTGGAGGTCTGGCATGTATTTGAAGAAGACTTTTCCTTTGGCTAAACATTTTAGAATATTTCACCAAAATTGGATCCATTCTCCATGTGTGCTTTTTATAATTATGCCAATTCCTAAGTGATAGTTCCACTTCATTTTTAGATTTGCCTCAAGCAAGCACCATCCCAGTGTCACAGAGCTGTTGCAATGCTTTTGGATTTTTGCATTCATGTACAAGAATAATGAAGTCATTTGCTTCAAATGTATGTATGCATTTAATTTGTAGTATCTCTTTTGTCAGATTTCCCCTCATTACAGTGGACAATATTTTTAGCACACCTTCAGAAAAGGGCAGAATATTGCAAAAAGACATCTTGTCCGAGTTACACATAGTTGGTTTGGGGATGAATCACCTGAATAAAATTCGAGGAACCTTGCCTGTCACCACTCAGCCCTGCATTATAACCTATGTCCTCTGTGTTAAAATAATTGTTCTTTTAGGCCACAGCAGTTCAATAGGAAAACCAGAGGGTAATTCAGACTTCCTTCACTACTGGAACACTAACCCAATTCTGGCTTGAAGCATGACTATAAGCTTTGCACTGGCAGTCACTTCCCCCCACTTCCCACTAGGAAGAAGTCCATCTTATGCATACTTTTATTTATTTTAAGAAAAAGATTATTTCCCTCTCATTTCCCTCTGCTTTCTTACCAAGAACTCAAATTCTATTATTGTTCTTTTCATTAGCCATGTGCCTGAATTTTTTTTTGAACCAAACTGCATTAAAAAACATACAACAAATCCAATTTTCTCAGTTAAGAAAGCTTTAAAGCAGTGGTTCTCAACCTTCCTAATGCTGTGACCCGTTAATGCAGTTCCTCATGTTGTGGAGACTCCCAACCACAGGGGCAGGGCAGCTCGGATGAGGATGGGGCGGGAAGGCAGGAGACTTGTTGAGATCCCTCTGAAAGGGTAGTTTGACCCCCAAAGGGGTTGTGACTCACAGGTTGAGAACTACTGTTTTAAAGGCACGCTTAACGGGAAAAAAAATACAATAAACAGAAATTGTTTTTTGTCTTGTTTTATCTTTTAGCTGTAAAGTGCCATGTACACCAATAGCACTATATGGATAAATAATGATGATCGTGATGATGGTTTGGTTCAGGTAAAATCAGGGTCTGTCCACACTGAGGCAATCAGGATAGCTTGGCACACTCTAGGATGGAGCATATGTACACTACAGTGCCACCTCCATCCCAGAGTGACCCAGAACCATCCTGATTGTTGCTAGCTGTAGAGCAGTAAAAACTTCTCCAAAACTTTACCGGGAACATCTAGGCAGCTCCTGATAACCAACCCAGAGGCCGCATTCACATTACTTCCATAGGCAAGCTATGTGAGGACAGGGTGATGGTCCTGCGGCTGTGCAGTGGCACACAACACTGATGACTATCATAGCAGTAGTTTGGCATGCATGGCCATTGCTATCACATGCACATGATCTAGTCTGGAACCATTTGCAGTTCAAGGGCCTCCAGGTCAGTTTTGGTTAGGTTTTGGAAAACACTAGCAACTCATTATGCAACAAACACCAGGCACCATTCCTGAACTTAACTTCTGTGGAACACTGTTGCACAGAGGTTACGTGTGAAAAAGCACACAATCCCTTTTGAACAGAGGGTGTTCTGGTATGAATCAAACATCCTTTAAGTGTTACTTTCAATTCAAAGTTTCAAACACACATTAATTATTGCACATCTCTACTTCCCATAAAGTAGTAAACGATACAATAGTCCTTTGGTTGGTGCACCTGTTCTCCCTCTCCCTCTCTCTAATACAACTAAGGATGTGCACAAATGTTCTAAACATACAAAATTCAATCAAATTTGATTGAATGTGGACATTCAAATTTGAATAGAATGTCTGCACATTGGAATATAAAAATTTGAACAAATTATTCATTCAAATGATTCAGAACATTCAAAAGTACAGATATGGATGTAGTACATATGTATCTGTATGAATCTCACGCATATCTGTATGTATTTGCACTGAAAATGGAATGAATATGGGATGTGTACAAAATGCATACAGATATGTATAACACATACAAATGTTGTTGACTTTCGTATCTTCAGATTTGAACCTAACATTCAAATGAATAGATTTGAATGTATTCAATTCACATCGGATTTTGTTGCATTTAATTCTAAACATGCAAATTGAATAATATGTTTGGATATTTTATTTGATTTGAATTCAAATGCAAAAAAAAAATCATGCACATTCTAATACACAACACAAACTGTTCCTGTGTGAGAAACAAGTAAAGCTGATTGAATTGGGAATTATTTCATAAAATGAAATTTGAATTAATCTTTTAAACAGCAGGGTGGCAGGACTAAGCTACATATGTAGCTGTATTCTTAGATGGCATTTCAAGTCCTACTCCCCTGCCATCATGTCTATGGTATCATGGCATTCAATTATCCCTGGGGGAAAAAAATAGCTAAGAATGACATTGACATATTTGCTTCTACCTTCTTGCATTGAAATGCAGCACAATATATTTTTGAGGGGGAAGATGCATTTAAAAAGCTTTAATGGATTAATGCCAAAAGTATGTTTCTGTACAAATTTCTTTGCTTGACAGTAGAATAAAATGTTCAAAGCCAAAGGACAAATTTAATTCTTCTTCTTCTTCTTCTTCTTCTTCTTCTTCTTCTTCTTCTTCTTCTTCTTCTTCTTCTTCTTCTTCTTCTTCTTCTTCTTCTTCTTCTCCTTCTTCTTCTCCTTCTTGGTATATAATGATTTCTGCATGGTTTTTTTTTTCTTTTCAAAATTTAAACTCACATCAAGTTCCCACTTGGCATTTAATCCTGTTTTAAACCAGGGTTTTTGTAATCAGCAGTAAGGTCTGGTTTTTTGCTTTCCCACAGTTACCTTATAAGGTGGACTTACTCTTGATTCCTCAGTGCCCAGCAGGGAGAAACCCCCTCCCCTCCACAGAATCCCATCCACATGCAGTCAGCAATTGGACACCATCATACTCTGACTTCACTGGGCTGGGCAATTAAAAGCCCACCCTGTATATAAACCTGTCCCTGAATCTTTTGAAGTCTTTTGAAGTCTTTTGGCAGCAGTTTTTGTTCACCACTTCTCCCCGCACTGTAGCACAACTTCCTTCTCAGGTTAACAAGGGAACAGAATATTAAGTATCACTTTCTCTTCTTATAATGGTGTTTTGCGCTAGATCAGTAGATCCTAGCAGCACAGCATGGCAGGGATTGAGGCAAAAGGGGTTGATGGCAGAGAGGAATAGCTAGGTCCTCAACTATAGAGGACACTCATCAGCTATAGTATAGAAACAGCCTGTGGTGTTAAGGCTACATTACATGACCACCACTGGCCCAGGCAGGACATGACCGGTTTTGCTGTATTTGCAGCTCATCAGGTGCCCGCAGCCTGTGTTCCAAGTTTTGTTCCCTTATGGGGATTTGAACTCTATACTATAGCTGATGCATGTCCTCCATCGTTGAGGACCTAGCTATGCCTCTCTTTGTACAAGAAAAAGAACTGAAGGAAGGATAATAACCTGTAAATTACACACACACACAAACTTCCTAAGGTAAATTGGGACAGCTAGTTATCATGAAAATAACTGGCACTCTCTGGCTCTTCCTGCTGCATTCCTGACTCACTTGACCCAGATTGCTTCCCACAGCACATACTATAATTGCAGTGCAGAAATTGCCATAGAACCGAAACCTCCATCGTATAGCCCTTACCACGAGTTCCTCATATTCCAACTCCAAGTGCTACTTCTTTTTATCTGATCTGTCTTTTGCTTCAAATTAAACAGCCTATACAAATTAATCCAATAAAATTAGGATAACAAATATGACACTGCAATATTGTGTTCACTGATAGGTATTAAGAACAACACTAGCAAAAAGGAAACAATAATAAATGATTACGGCCTATTTCCAGTAGTTACTTTTCATAGTTTTCAGGTAACTGGGAACTTTTATTACTTTGACTTAAATTGAAATTTTTTGAGTTTTGCTTGTCTGCCTTCTGCCCCACCAGAACCAAGGAGTACCACCTACTCTTATAACCAGTAAAGGCTCAGGTTGTGTTCGGACATAAAAGAAGAAGTGCCTCAGAGGTCCCTCAAAGAGACATATTGTGGCCCTCATGTTCTCAAGCCTTCTCTAATCCACTTTTTCTAGACAGGATGATCCCAAGCTTTCTTTAATTTGTGAGAAAGGGGAGGAGACTAGTGTATGAACAATTCTACCTCAGAGCCTTTAGTGAGGAGCTCCTGAGAAACCTAAATGATTTTGTTGTTATTGTGTCTGATCAAAGCCTGAGAGCCCAGGGCCAAGGTACTAACATTAACTTATAAATCCCCAAATGACTTGTGCCTCAAATATCTAAATGAATGCCTTCTCTCAGTGAAGCCCCTTTCAGTGGTGCCATTTATTCCAGCAATTAAGGGGGTGGGGACACCAGGGAGGGTATTTTTGGTGATACCTAAGGTCTGTCAGGCACCCTCTTTAATATGTAGTTAGTTGTCAAGTGAAGACACAATTTTTTACCCTGGCCTTTGGTTGATGAAACAGCATTTCATCTCATTGCAGTCTATAATGTGAGGTAGAAAACAAGCAAGCAAGCAAACAAACAAACGCCCTGAGCCAAGAACAAGAAACAACATCAAATGGAATCCACTCCATATTTCTTTCTCCTTCCCCACCTTCCTGTGTCTCCATTCTTTACATCCAGGATTATTATTTTTAATTACTGAGGAGTCTTTAAAAGGTAAAACACATTTCTATTTGTTTAACTCTTTTGCAAGTGATTGTGTGTGCAGTTTCCCTAGAGTTTTATGGGAGATAACCTCTTTTTGACAAGAAAAAATTTCAAGCATGCTGCTCCTTCATTCCCCTTCTCCCTCAAAAATAAAACTAAAAAGCCTGTTTGAGAGGTATCCAGAAATTTAACTAAGTTTGCAATTTGAAGAGAACTCATGGCTTCGAACAGCATGAACTTCCATTAAATTTCAGGATTTATTTTTTGGCCCTAGGTGTTTATTATTTCCACAGATCCATGCATTCTGATGGTTATCTGTTGTTATGGCAGCACCTGGCCTTAATTAATACCTTGGCTTCAAGTAAAATTCACTCTCTCTCTCTTAAAAAAAAAAAATCCTCATTAAATTTGTTAAATCCCCCACCCTGGTGGAATTACTTCAAAATCTTATTTCCAGCCACATATTTGTCATCTGAACATCTTTGGAAACTCTCCTGGACACCAGAATCTCAGAAATATGCCTATTTTCCCTCACTGTGTTATTGTTTTACTATTAAAAGCTAAAACAATATCTTGTAAACTATGTATTCAGAAATCTGTGGTATGTAATACCACAGAATAAATAAATAAAATGTCCTTGTGCACACACATGTATAATAATGAGAGAGATCTGGAACTTGTCACACACTGCATGGATTCCAGAACAGGTTTATAAGTGGTAATGTTACAATGGGAAGAAAGATTTTAATATAAACTCACTGTGCAGATATGGTAGTATTATTTTCTGAAGTGGATATACCTGTTGTAACAAGAAGCAAGACTGTTTACAACTAATTTCAGATCAGCGTTCAGATGGCTCCTCCCCCTCCATGGCTGTGGTGTCATTTAATTTTTTATCTGTCAAGTATTTGCTCAGGTAATTTTTCATCTGTAGATCTTTAGGTTTTTGCCTGGGTTCTACAAGAATCCATGGTATGTAGGTTTTATCTTGGTTCTCCTTTCTCATTTGTATCTTATTCCAAACTACCCGTTTCTCCTAAATCTCGTGTTTGCTTGTCTCAGAGTTAGGGCACATCCGGATGCAAGCTGGCTGATGCGTTTTGGACATGTGTGATAAAAATCCGCGTTGTAACACGCAATAAAGCATCCCTATATGGTTTTGGGCAATGCGGATTTTAATCGCACGTGCCTATCTCCATGCAGGTACAGATTTTAAACACAGATGAGGAGCTGGAAAGGAGCACCCAGCTGGCCAACTGACAGGTGGTAGAGAGGCTGAAAAGAGGAGGGGAAAGGTTTTTAAACAGAAACAAAGGAGCTTCACGGCTCCGCGTCTCTCTTTAAAATCCATCCCTGCTCTTTTCAGCTTTTCTGTCACCTGTCAGTTGTCTGGCTAGGTGCCCCAGTTGCTCAGCTGGGCAAATGGGGCACCCAGTCGGGCAACTGACAGAGAGGCTGAGAAGAGCAGGAGAAAGGTTTTTAAACAGAGACGCGAGAGCCCTTTGCTCTCCACATGGCCCCTGGGCAATACATGTTAACCCCTTATTTTGCACGGAAAACACTCGCGAAGTGGGTTTTTTTAAACATGTATTGACTCCCATGTGCCACGTAGTAGGGTTTTGCATGCGGATGCTCCCAAGGTGGAGATGGAGGCCTTCTGGATTATTTTGAGCATGCAGACGGGCCGCTACTGTCTTATGGTTACAAATATGCCAAACTGGTTCAGTTAGTTCATGTTTTGTAGCAAAATGGGGTGTTCATCACATGGTTCTCACATTAAGTGGCCCACCCTGTTCTTTAGAAAAGCAGTTTTCAAATTGAACCTAAACCAAGGAGTAGTTAATGAATCAAGAAAATGATAGTAAACTAGGGATGTGCACAAATGTTTGTTTTTAATTCAGTTCATATCAAACTGAATGTAAGAAAATGTGTATTTGCTTGAATAGATCTCCTTCAAACGTGGTAGGATTCTATTTGATATTAATGTGTTCATACAAATTCATACGAATATCTGATACGAATACATACCTGTACGTATCCCATACATATCTGATATGTATCCTGTAACATAAGTGCTCTGAAAGTGTCAAATCCACCCTGATTTCACTTTGAATCTGCTCTCAGTCTATGCCAAATGAACTCTGGATGTGTTGCAGATGTGACTGGTGGAGCCACTTTCCCACCTCCCCAGTTCATGAATGTTCCAAAACATTCGTACAAATACAAATGTCAATGGATGAATGTTGTAAGATTTGGTTCGTATAAGAATGTCCAAATTCATACAAATTTGTATGAATATCAAAAGTTACGAATATTTGTGCTCATCCCTATAGTGAACCAAGGTAGTTTTCGGGCAGTTGTCTTGGTTCACATGTGAACTGAACCACCCTATTGTTTGAAATACCAAACCGAATCACTAAATTTGTGATCATCCGTATCCTTACCTGTGACCCTCGGAATGAGACATATTTAGGCTTTAGAATCTTATTCCTCTTGCTTTGGACTTAATGGAACTTTATTCTAGATGACACATATAGGGTTGTGTTATCAGCACATCTGCCAGGGACATATTGACCTGCTTTTTATTCTCAGAAGTATAAATAGAATGATGCATTTAGAAGAGACTTCTTATTGCGGTCAATTAAAATGAAACAATAAATGCTGTCGCTTCTGTTCTGGAACTGAACTTCACTCCTGGGCTCTTCCTAAGCGTTCTAAAATTGAAAGAGAACAAAAATAGGTAAGATCAGAGATAGGTTGCAGGGGGCACTATGTTATGTCTTGATTAACCCATAATTATATGCTGCAGATAAAACCTCTCTGACTGCAGAATTAAAAATAGCAGCTTGAAGATTAAAAAATCAGCTGGGAAACGCTCCTGAATAAACACTGATCTCCTGTTAATCAGTGTAGCAAATAGTGGCATTTTAAAAATCCAAATAAATGAGCAAATAATTAAACTTTTCAAGAGTTTTACTTCCCCCCACCCCACAACTTAAACGAAATATGAATCAGTATATGCTCTATGTTAGAACATTTGAAAGTTTTTTTCTTTTTACTTCGATGGTTGATGACTGTGGCTGAGGTTCCACAGAAGGATCAAATAAAGCCTTACAAGGTTAAAGGAATGTTTAAATGGAATCTGTCTTGACATTGTAAATGACCATCAGGCAAAGTAGGAATATAGCACTGAATTTTCTACTCAGGTCAAAATGTTTCTCTCCTCGCAACTCTGATAAATTCCTTCCCATTGCTGTTCATGGTATGTCCTCAGGCATACAATTCATCTAAAAGACTGCAATATAAGTAAATGAAGATGATTATATTTGCAGACCTAAAGAACCATTGGAATTAATTCATTCTAGCTGCCTAGGCATCTCAAAATAATATAACAATAGCATGAATGTGAAAAGGTGAAATTTGACTATATATTAATGTCAAATTCATTCTCAAGAGCAAATGTTACATCTAGCCCAAAAGAGCTATGATTCCGGGCCAGTGCAGAAGCTGGGATGGAACAGCTATCATCATGAAGAAGGAGCTTTTCCAGTCTAAGCCTTTCCGCGATCCATCCCAGATACAGACTCACTGTTCAGGATCATAGTACAGGAAGTGCAGAAAGTGTCAGCTGCGTAGGCCTGCAATAAATCACTCAGGCACAAATGCAGCATACTGGAACAACTTGATAGATCCAAAACACGGAGTCAGAATGCCTTTCCATCCAGAAGGTGCTTTATTGCTTAGTTGCATTATATAGCATAATAAAATAAAGCAATCAATATAAATGCTGAATTAGGTCTTCAATCCGTCCTTTCACCTGGATCCGTATGGAACCAGGATGCTTCCACACTTGGCCAGGCGAAGGGACGGATGTCCCAGCAGTCACCATGTTGGGAGGCACAGAAGCAGGAAACACTTGGTGAATCACAGCTGCCTGCTCCAGTCCTGCGGCTCCGGAGGCGACATCGGCAGCACAGGAATCTGGTGGACTTTTTGAATGGGTGCTGTGCCTTCTGTGCCGCCCGATCTGGCCTCCCCGTGCCTGTGCAGACATGGGGAGGCCTCCTCAGATCCATCCCTATTTGGGACAGATCCTCTGGAGGACTACTTGCTGAAAAACAGATCTTCTTAGATCTGTTTTTTGGTGGCAACTGCGGAAGCACCCCAACTGAGCCTTTCATGGAGCAGTCCATGGTACAGTTCCTGTCTTCAAATTAAAGTATGATATGTTGATCCTAACCTTGCAGTTTGTCACTCATTCATTTAGTTGTGTGAATGTGAGCCAGCTGGGAACTAATGCTGTTCAATTAATTCACTTGTTTTCACCAGTCAAGAAGAAGGTACAGGCCACCTAGCGAATAGTATTTGTTGTTTCAGGTTTACTCATTGGGTGCTAAAACAGAAGAACAAGCGTATGAATTCATTTCATTTTTTTATTCTAATTTATGATTGAATTATACACAGTAGCCTCACCTTAGGCAAACCTTGCAAGTTTAAATGCCTCAACAACAGTGCTGTTTATGCTATTTGATGTAGGGATAAATAAATAAATCTATTTTAAAATCTTGTTTCTTTTGTATGTGTTTGGCCCTAATTCCCATCCCCCATTTGCATTTAGATACATTTTTTTTGTCAAAGAAAGAAAGAAAAGAAAAGAAAAGAAAAAGACTTGACTAAATATATTTTCAGACAAATGTCAAGATTTCTGTTGGAGGGAACATTCAGTAGCCTGAACAGCTCTTGTAATTCTATGTCTTATGATTCAATTAATGTAAAGAGTAGTTGAGATAGCTATATTCCAATTCACATGTTAATTCAGAAGGTACAATCAGATCATCTCACTTCAGACCGCAAAGAAATGAAATGACTGAGGCATCCAGACACAAACACATTTGATAATTTTGTCTTGATTTGTAGATAGGAATCATTGTGACAACAGAAAAAAAAAATGAATATAAATTTAGAGACTGTTTTGGGAATGTCAGTAATTCATAGTATTCAAAGATTTACTACAATCCCCTCCAAAACATTTTACTGCAAGCCCCAATAGGTCTGTTGATTAAATGATCATACTCAGTAGATAATATTGCATTGGGTTCCATGATCCACCATTTTGGAAATGACCACCACACATGTTTTCAGCCAACCTGGACCCAAAATGGTGGCCTCAGTATAAATTAACACCATCAGTACTAAAGATTTGCAAACCATTGGATCCTAGAGCACATCTTCTGTGTGTTTCCCTCACTGCAACCATGCTTCAGGAAACCTTCTTTATGAATGCTGAACACTCAATTTTGCATTACAAAGGGACATTTAGAATTACCGCCTAGAATAAAGATGCAGATATTTCTTATTATTTATTGTATCAAGTCACTTGACGAAAAAATCGAAAGGTAGCTGTTTTATGCATTGCTTCTTAAATAGTACTCTTACTTGAAATGCTGATTTGTAACATAAAGGAAAAGTCTTCAGGGAAACACAACAGCAATTACAACATTTCCACAGTACAGTAGTACTTTGCTAGGAATTAATTATATTCTTCTTCCTCAAATGGCGAGTGAAGAAGAACACTAAACAATGGAAATATTTGCTTAATGAATACTGTGGGTCTTTTTAATATTAAGTAAATGAACTAGCAAGACAAAATAGTTCTGGTGAAAGGGAGAGACAACTAGGTCACTATAATGGAGGACTTAGACCAGAAGTTTCTATGTTTGGTTGTATATTTCACATTTTCTGTCCTGTACACTATTTTTGTCTCTCTTATACTTGATACTGGCAACTCCCTCATCTACAAAGATAGTCTGATAGTTCATAAGACTGTAGCTTCATCCCATCACACTATTTACATAATCTGAAATAAAGCATGGATAATGTGGAATATTGTTTCTCTGCCTGTTTGCTTTTCAGTGTTTTTATGGATTTTATTGTTTTAATCTGCTGTTTTAAAATTTGTAACCCCACCCTGAGACCTACTGGTATAGGGCAGGATATAGACAGACAGACAGACAGACAGACAGACAGACAGACAGACAGACAGACAGACAGACAGACAGATAGATAGATAGATAGATAGATAGATAGATAGATAGATAGATAGATAGATAGATAGATAGATAGATAGATAGATAGATAGATAGATAGATAAAAATGAATGTCTGGATATGCTTTACTTTGGATTGTTTGGAGGGTTCGCCTTGAACCCGCCCTGTCCTCCATTACCATGGGGACACCTTAATGTGAATTAGATTCACATTGAGGGTCCCCTGATCCATCATGGGTTATTGGCAGCCCCATGGGGACTCAGCCTAATAGTGTTCTCTTTGAAGAAGCGTAACAACATAAGAGGAGCCCCTCTGGATCAGGCCACAGCCCATCTAGCCCAGCATCTTGTTCCACGTAGTGGCCCACCAAGTACTTCTGGGCATCTCAAGCAGAAGACAAAGGCAAACTTTCACCTGCTCTCAAATCCCAGCAAATGGCCTTAGAAACATTAGACAAACATCATTTGTAAGCAGGTCTATGGTTAATTTTAGTAGGTTGGTGATTCTCCCTAAAATGCAGTTTCTTATCAAAGTATATAAGGAAGAAGAGGAACAGGAAGATGATGAAGAAGAAAAAGAATGAGTTGTGTTCATATAGAGATGTGAGCAAAAAAGAAAGAAATGGAAGCAAAAACAAAAGCAAGAAATGAAAGGAAAGGCAAGTGGCACTGCTTTTGTTTTACTCTAATCACTTCAAAATGGTATTATTGTGGTAACCCTCTGAGGCCAGGGAATGAAAGATCCCTCGCTTTGAAGTTTCCAATGGAGTCATTAAGTAATGTGCCAGAAATGGTCCCACGATTCAGCTTGTGTGTGTGTGTGTGTGTGACAGAGAGGTATGTTATGGCCCCAGGCAGAGAACACACATGTAAACTGTGCCTGAGGCTGTTGTCTTTTCACATGGTAGTCACAGGAGCGAGTCAAAATTGGATTCTCTTTACAGATTGCTTTGCAAAAAGAATGCTCCCAATGAGGGTAGCTTTTGTCCTTATACTTGGAGTTAGCTGCTGGAAAAGTGTGCTGTGATGTGCCGTGATGTACCGTGATGCACTGTGATGTGCTGGCTCTTTTCACTTCCCAGAAAATGCTGGCACATGGCTCAAATGTTGGTTATAGGTTTTCCTATGCAACAATAATTTTAATAAACCCATTTTATTAAAGAAGTTCTTTTTTTAATAACCCCCCCTTTGAAACCTAAGCAACTGCCTCCAGTTACCATTTCATTAGTTAGGTTTTTTTTTCCTTCTGTGGCCATGTCTGCATGGCAGCTGGATGATGCAATTTGGGCACATGTGGAAAAATATCCGCATTGTAACACACAATAAAGCATCCCCAAGTGATTTGGGGCAACGCGGATTCAAAGCACACGTTCCGGTCCCCATGCAAGCCACATCTTTTTCTCCCCAGCTGTCATTCCCTCTGTTATTCCTCCACTTGCTGCTGGCATCCAAGGGAGGGAGGGAGACAATCTCCCGGGGAGCCTGTGAATGCCAGTGCCAGCAAGCAAGTTGTTCCTTTCCACAAACAGGTGAGGAGACGCACTCTGGCAGGGAAGGTGCAGATGACTGCCAGCGAGCACCCAGTAGCTGCCAGAGGTGGGCACTTCAGGGCTGTGTTGTGGGAATGCATCTTGCCACCCTTGCTTGAACACCCGCCTGCTTCCAATCGGGGTGAGGGGCAGCCCTAGCTGTGGAGGTTGCTGCCCCGTTGCCAACAGAGGGTCCAAGCGGACCCTGAGGGAAGAAACGGTGGTCCGTTTGCATCATGTGCGTGTCAGGCACCCTCTGGCAAAGTGTGCAGTGGCTCAATCGCACAGCTGTCCCTCCCACAGGCAAAGCGAACGAGCGGGTGAGTGCATCACGGGGCAGGCTACGATGAGCTTTACCTCAGGGCGCACTCAGGGAGCCCTTCTGGGGAAGCAGCAGTGCCAGCAACTTTGGGTGCATGGGATGAAGGCAGCAGCAGAGGCGAGAACCATCCTTTTCACACACATGCGCGCGCACACTCTTTGACAGGGTGGAATCCCTGTCAGAGCCCCCCTGTCTGTCTGTGCATGTGTATGTGTGTGTGGGATGGCTTGGGCTGCTCTGGGAGCATCCCCATTACCCCTGGCCAATACATATTAGACCCCTATTTCGCAGCAAAAACACCTGCGAAGTGGGCTTTTTAAAATACATGTTGGCTCCAAGGTCCCACGTATTAGGGGTTTGCTTGGAGATGCTCCCAAGGCAACCTTGCAGTCACCTCACACTTTTTTTGGCATGCAGACTCGCCCCGTGTGTGAAATGTGAATCAAAATCCTACAAATAGATAGGTAACAAGGAATATTGATGGATTAAATCGAGGGTACATCATTAATATGGCAATGTGTATTACCCTTGCAAAGAAGAACAACTGGCTTTTCTCCTCCTCTTTTCTCCTCCATTTAAGGGGACTCAAAGTGGCTGATAAAGCTTTCTGTTCTCCCCACAACAGTAGGTGGGGCTGTGAGAGCTCAGAAGAGAGCTGTGACTAGCCCAAGGTCACCGAGCTAGCTTCATGAAGAAGGGTGGAATCAAACCTGGTATTCCCAGATAAGAGTCTGGCTCCTTAACCACTAGACGAAACTGGCTCACTGGCTGACTAGGGACATTTCAACTCGGAAAGGCCCAAGCAGGGGAACTAAATAATGGTGAATAAATACAGCCTTCAGGGTCTTCAATGGTCATTTAGCCCAGTATTCTTCCAAGTCCAGCAACAGTGTCCCCCGACAATGGGTTTTACTCTTTGATTGTTCTGTCATCTGCTCAGCTTTCCATTGCAGCGACAGTTGGTTGCCCATTGCAACCATATCCATTGGTTAGACGTCATTTCCAAACAAACAGAAGGACCTCCACCTCTCATAACAGGAAACCACCACATGTTTTTAAAGGGCCAACTGGCAAAGGCAAGTCTGATCACACCACAGTTTGACCTAAAACATTAGTCACCTTAGATTTTTGTGGAGGCGACATTTCTGAGACATCAAGATGAAATAAGGTCCATCAAAGAGGAAAGTGTGCTGTTCATGTTTGGACACAATCTTGGACTGCATTCAAACCTAAGGTTTACTCTAGCTTCAGTCCACTTTCAGAGTGAGAGAACACATCAACAAGTTGACCAATCATTTTCTTTCCACACCATCTGTCCTGAAGATGAATTTTCTGAGCTATTTAACACTGAAAGAAAACAGCTTCTCACTTTGCTGATGAGTTCTCTCACTTTGAAAGTGGACTGAAGCTGGATTAAGACTTAGGTGTGAATGTAGCATTAGCCTCATCACTATTTTCTACATTTTTCTTTAAAAAAAAACAATAATGCCAATAGGGGGCACGGCTGGAATGTTAAGAAATGTTTACTCTTCATCATTCATTTTAGGTAGTTCCTCTCATTTTAGGGATCCCATATGAATTCACAAAAACACCCTGTCCCCATGAATTTGCTCAATACTTTCCATACAGGAAATATTTGGCCTTCCCTTCCACAGCTGCCTACAATAAAAATACTACAAATGCAGAGATTACAGAGTAAAACAGAATGAAAATGCCCTCACCAACCAGCAAAGGAAGCAAAGACTAGACAGGAAACTCTCCAGCATTTCAAGATTTAATAAACCTCCATCTGCTGGCCACTTTTTCTTTCCTTCTGCTTTTTTTTTTAAAGGGAAATAATAATAAACCTCAGATTCCAACATAGTAGCCTATTTCTGTGCCATATAATAATAATAAAACTGCCTAAGAAAGCCTCCCCCTGATTATATATCCACACAATGAGGGTGAAATATGATTAATTAAAATACAGATACTAGATGCTCATCAGCTTTAAAGGCACACCTGAAAGGGAATAGAAGAAACAGAGAAATGAGGATAAAATAGGCTTGTAATTAAACATTTACAATTCTTAATTGTTCTGCTTCCTTATGCTCAGCTACTAGCAGCTGAGAACATAGCCAGCAGCAGCTCTGAATAAAACAGCCATCTATGAAATAAAAAGAGGGGCCACCTGTAAGCAACCATTCTATTAAACATCCCACTGTCTCCAAAGCAAAACAAAAGGGGAGTAGTTTACCTTTTCAGATTCCTCACTCAGAAGTTGAGGAACAACACAGCGAGGCAATATCTGCACATGCATCGAAGAGGGGCAGATGTGTGTGTTGTCTATGCATGGAACAGCATGGTATGAATTTTGTATCTGGAAGGACAACCAATTCACATTAAAGGCCATGAAGTGCAGTTTGGAAATGCTTTTTTTTTTTTTTTGCGCATTTGATGTGGATTAAGGCACTACCATGTGGATGATTCTATCTCTTGGCTGGCTGTGAGCCACTGTGTGTGAAAGCAGCCTTTGTGGAGGAAATCGATCAAAAGCTTTTTTGAAATGGCTACTTCAGGCAGCTGGACTATTCCTACTGCCCTGTACTAAGACTTCTATACTCAGAAAGCACCAGAACTGCCCTTGCACTGGCTACAAAGACTATACAATTATAAGAGCCAGCTTCCATGTTTTCTCTGGGGTGGTGGTGGTATTTTTGAAATAGGTCACTCTGCAAAACCAGCACAAAGTACATGTGCCCTTCCATGCCCCTCATGGGCCTGATTAGCACTCCCTAGACCACGAGTTGATCTTTATTAAGAGGTCTGCTGGTATTCCAGTTTAGGTAGCCATTTTGGCTGTTTAGACCATGCTACAGTTGTGGATCACGCTAAGTAGGGTGTGTAGCCTCCCCGGAAGCCAGCCCCTGAAGCTTTTCCTGAACTGGCTTAAGAGAAAATACAGAAAGGTCTTGTACCTACCTGATACCTACCTGTGCTGTATCAGGACAGTGAAGATACCCTCCTCCCATTTGTACTAATTCCCACAGGTCTCTTCTTCCTTCCTTTCTGACCTTCTAACCTTCAAAGCCTTTGTTCTGACTTCTTGGCTGTAAATGTGTAGTTTCATTTATGATTGTCTGCTGCTTTTTTGTTTGATTGATTTTGCTGGAACATTAAAAACAAAACATATAGTGATGCAAATATGAGCAACGTATAAAATTTACAACCTGTGCAGTTTCATTTGAAGGTTGCAGGCTTTTATAGTCAGCTTGGTTTGTCTAGAGCCCTGTGTTGAGGATTTTTCTTTGGACGCAGTTTGGAATCATAAAAGAAAGAAACAAAGAAAGAAGGACAAGCTGTTGACCAGTGTTCTTCTTCCCTCCATTCAGTCCTTATAGCATTCCTATGAGATAAATCAGGATGGGAGGCAATGGATGGCTGCAGGTCACCCTGTATGCATCTATGGCTGAGTGGGGATTTAAAGCCAAGCAGATTTCTAGGTTCAGGTCTGGAATTTTACCCATTAAAATATGCTCCCTGTCAGAATACCAGGCTGCAGAATATACAGTTAGACTGGACCCTTTGTGACTTCACTTGCTATGCTTTTGTGACATCGGGGCTTCCACTGGAAGCTGCTCACTCCCTCACCACCTCTATGACCCATTGGATGTCTGGCCCTGACTGGTCCTTATTCATATAAGAACATAAGAGAAGCCCTGCTGGATCAGGCCACAGCCCATCTTGTCCAGCGTCCCATGGCACACAGTGGCCCACTGCTCATGGGCATCTCAAGCAGAGACAAGGACAAACCTTTTCCTGCTCTCAAATCCCAGCAAATGGCCTTAGAAGTGTCCTGCTTCCCTCCCCCTCCCGCCGGCCCGAAAGACGTACCTAGGCATTCATTCTAGTAGCCATTGATACATCTGTCATCCATAAGTTTGTCTAACCCTACCTTAAAGCCTTCTGGGCTGGTAGATGTTACCACCTCTTCCAGCAGCAAATTCCATAAACTGACTTATATGTTTATTGACACATTCAAAATTTCTGAATTGTTAGTCATAAGAATTTAGACCACAGCCCACGCTTCATGGATTGAGCCAAACGTTTTGTGAAGCTAAAGATTTTGTGAAATTAAACATTCCATATTCGTTCAAATAGATCCCCTTCAAATGTGGTAAGATTCATATTCAATATGAATGTTCTGTTCCACACAGATCCCAAAGCTTCATAGGAATGTATCAAAACATTCCATTTGAATTTGAATGTCAATCTTCAAATATGCCAACATTTGATTCAAATTTGACCATCTGAATTTGGTCAAATTCAACGAATTTTGAATGTTATGAATATTCATGCACATCCCTAGCTCCTGGATCATCTTAGTCATCCTTCTCTGAATCTCCTCCAGGTTTCTGTCATGGTCACACTTTCTAATTTTATAAGGACATGATAATATCAGGAACTGTTTTCATTACCTCCAATATATTATTGCCGTTTATTTACAGCAGACACTCAATATGTTGACACTTTCATAAAATGCCTACCACTGCTACAAGTCTTTCCTGGTCCGTCTCCATCAGCTTGGAACCCATTTGCAGGTATATGAGTAGTTTTGGATTTTTAGCTCCAATGTGCATCACTTTGCACTTGTTCACACTGAACAGAATCTGTCATTTTGATGTCCAGTCCCTGAATATGCTCAGATTCCATTAGCCATGCGTTTTATTTATAAATATATTTAAAAGCATTATTTCCCAGAAAGACTCTAGGGGGACACTACTTGTTACACCTGACCTTTCCTTTGTGAGAATTCTTCATTATTGGGTGTTTTTCCACTGTCAGAAAGTACCCATTTTTGCAACCATTAAGGACCCATTTGGGTGTGAGCCGGATGATCCCATTCCTATCGCAGCACCCATTTGGGACGCGATTGTTTTGACTGCCGCTGGGGAAATCCGGATCAAATGAGTACTTTTTGGGCTTTAATCCGGATTTTCTGTACACCCCATTAATGGGGTCTACAATGGGGTCTTCAGCTAGAAAATCTGGATTAAAGGGAGCCTGTTTCCACAGTTGTGTGGCAATGGGGTCTAGAGGAGGCTAGGGGGAGGGGGCACCCATGTGGGGGAGCCCCAAAACCTAAGCTTCGAAGTCATTTCAAAGTCACTTCAAAGTCTGTGCAAAATAGCTACGGAGCGTGTTTGAAGTCTGTGCTGATCTCCAGAGTGAACTTTGATGTGACTTCGAAGTTCACTCCAAAGATCAGCACAGACTTCAATGGAGCTGTTTTGTTCAGACTTCGAAGTGACTTCGAAGTGACTTCAAAATGACTTCAAAGCCACTTCGGAGATTGCACCTCCTGTCCCCCCAAACACCTGGGGTGATAGGCAGACCCCTCGTGGGTAGATCCGGATTTCCAAATGGGTGCTCTGGTGTTTCCACAGCTATTGGGTGCTAGACCACCCATGGAAACACATTGGGTACTTCCCTTAATCTGGATCTACTAGATCCGGATTAAGGAATGTACCCATTCCTTAGATCTGGATCTTCTTAGATCTGGATTAAAGGAGTGCGGTGGAAAAACACCCTATTTCTACTCCTTGTTTCCTATTCTATTACCAATTTCTTATCCATAGTAGGATCTATTTGTTTATTTCATGTCTGTTCAGCTTATACAGGAGTCTTTGATGAAATATTTTATCAAAAGAGTCCTTTCTTTCCTACAAATCTACATGTTTGTATCCATGTTTGTGAACATGCTTTTTTTTAAAAAAGCAACCTTTAGAAACCTCATACTGTATTATGTTAGTTTTCAACTGAAATAACTTTTTTAAAAAACTTGTTTCAAGTGAAGTTACTTTAAAGATCACTTTGTAGAAATGGAAAGTTATATATCTCTTAAGCAGATAAGTAAATGACACTTTCAGGTTATTTCTTTGTAATCTTTTCTGTAACTTTTCAAAACACTGATCTTGAAAGAGTTTAATATAATCAAAGTGTATTCTCTGTTCCTAAGCTGGCACATGGATTTTTTTTTAAAGTCACCTTTAGGTCTTCCTGTCTTTAAGATAACGACTAGTCCCTACCACAGAAGGATACTTGGAACAGCAGCTATTTAAACATTTATACGTGGCATTGCAAAATGTATGTCTACATAGGCAGCTTTTTAGCATGTAGACCTAATTAAAGCAGCAGATGAATACATGAAATATTTAAAGATTCATTTAGGAAAGTTTAAAAGGACTTGTAAAACTGAGGGTAGGGGGAAGTTCTGAAGACTCAGTTGTAGTTTTACCCAATGTAAAGTAAAGGGTAAAATGCAGTGGTCAGCTTTTTCTTATTATCTAAGAAGTTTATTTCTAGCCAATTCCTAGAAGCTTCAGGATTCTAGAATGAGGATTCTAGAATTAAATTATGACACAGGCTTGAAAAGTTTGACCACTGTCCAATGATATCTTCAGGTAAGCCCATTTACTTATTTCAGGGTGAATAGTCATTAACCATGGGCCTGTTCACACAACTTTGTGGGATGGTATTGTTATATTAACCCACTGAAGTTAATATTGGGTGAATCATGATGCCACACACTTCAAGTGTTGATCCAGTCCCAATCTGACTACTGGCACTTGAAGTGCAGATGGTCAGCTCCAGCCATGTTACCATAGCAATGGCCATGGTAACATCTGGACTATGTAAGTATATTGCTATGGTGATCATGATGCAGTGCATGATTGTGCAGCTATAGATGTCCTCTTCCTATCTCCACTCAGCGTTCAGACTTGGAAGGGTGTGTGAATGGTGCATCCAGGAGTTCACTGGCTGCTTCTGGTGAAACTATGGAGATGTTTTCACTTCTCCACAGTGTCAGAAGTTTGAGGCTGCTGCCAGACTCTCCTGGATGCTGTGGGTTGGTGGCAGTGCTGCACAGGGCAGACACTTCCCCTGGGCAGTCCAGAACTGCTCTGAATGGGTAAGTGTGGACAAGCCCCACTTACCAAAGGAGGCACTCATCACTATCTGAGAAGGTCCTCACTTTCACCACATCCCTACTGGTAAGGCCGCAGGCAGCTTGGTGTGATAGGTGCAGATGGCTGGGAAATGGATCAAAATATAGCCCAGCCCAAGACCCAGTACAGAAAGGACCATGGTCTGGCATAATACCATATTACTGTTATGGAAGTGATCAGAGGGCTTGGGGGCTCCACACCCTTACACCCATTCAGGAAGCATCCCAATTTAATAGCTGTTAATAATGTAGAAGAAATACTCTCATTGCATTTTCTCTTTCTCTGCTGTACTGCTGTAATGCAATACTGAGCTGATACATCATTTGTTGATACATCAACAAAGTACACAGTTTATATCAGTAAAGATTTTCAACTCGTATCTTTCATTCATTGAAATCCAAGGTGTGATTTCAGTTTTCCCTTATTTTTTTTAGCTCTCTCACACACATTGTGTGTGTGTGTGTGTGTGTGTGTGAGAGAGAGAGAGAGAGAGAGAGAGAGAGAGTGGTTTCTGAATTCAAGACATGGAACTGATAAACTGGTACATGAGGAACAGTGTTACATGAATTTGCTTATATTGGCTAATATGGGGTAAAATGAAGGACTGACCATATATCCTGTAAGGATACAGCTTGCCTCATAATGTCAGCCTACAGACAGATGTAGTTTTGTTCTTAGCAAAAAAAAAAAAAAAAAAGATTAGCAGGAACATATCAGAATTCAATATTTCCAAAATCAGATGTTTTGAAGTTTGCAAATTTCAGCCAAATCCATTTTTTAAAAATGGCCCATTTGTAGTTTATAGCTCATGTGATCTTTCTTTGTTGTTGACAAGACTTTGGGGGTGCCTACTAGCTCCTGGCTGGCAGGCATTGGGCATTTAAAACACATTTAGTGCACCATGCTCACATCAGACAAGTATACCAAATTCAGTACTTCACTGCAATGCACAAACAGGAACCAAAGAGGCAACAGTTAACAAGACAGTCACATAAAATAGCTTCTATTCAACTGTATTCTCAGCCAGTCTCCCAGAGGCTGTAACTGAAAATTAACATGGTCCTATTTACTATCTTTTGCTCCATTACAGCCATCAGTTCTGGGAATTAAGTTGCATAACTGCTGCAGGGGCCTCAGATAAATTGCTTCAGTTTATTTTCTTGATTTCCCTTTTCATTAGATATTCCCACAAAATTCAAGCTGTATTGCTATTGCTCTAGAGCAATTTAATGGACTGATTTAGTGTACCATTCCAGACATTAAAATGGTCACCTTAGTTTCCTGGGAGAAAGCAAAGAGATATAATTTACAGAAACACACTCCTATTAAAAGTGAACTTTACAGCCCACATACTTTCAGAAAACTCCAACATAACAACTCCTGCCGTCCTCATTTGTTGTTGTCATTGTCGTTTAGTTCCAAGTAGATAGAATTTTAATAAATACTGATAAAAAATGAGTGTAGAATGATTTCACAGACTTGGTGTAAGAATTGAAGTTACTGGCTAATAAAGGTAGTATTACAATAAGACACTGGTAGGTGCTGGGCTTGTCAATTTTGGCCATGATTCAGTATATATAGATTGATCAGTGCAATGCAATCATGAGTCTCTTTATTTAAAAATTTGAGACATTTTTCTAAAACATGAACAAGTCAGGATATTATTCCAGTTTTTAAAATATGAAGTAATCAATCAATCATCATCATCATCCACTGGAACTTGTGCCAAAAGTGTCATCTGCCAGTGGCAAAGAACTGGTGGGATCACAAGCCAGAAAAAGTGGTTGAAAACGAACAGGCAAAACTACTTTGGGACTTTAGATACACTGCAGGAATTGTGAACTGAACTCAGCTGGAGTTGGACAACTTAGACAGAAAACCAGAAAACTGATGACGATCCACCATGCACTACATCCTCGTAGTGATGTCGACAGGCTGTACTTGCCCAGGAAAGCAGGCGGTAGAGGACTTTTGCAAGTGAAGCAAACAGTGGAAGAAGAGAAGCATGCATTAGCAGATTACGTGTTGATTGAAGTCAACAACCAGAAGCTTCTCAAAGTGCAGCAAACCAAGAAACAGTACCGGAAAACTGCAATTCAATGCTGAACTGACAGCTGGCGCATTAAAACACTGCATGGATAGTTCCTGGAGAAAATCAAAGGCAAAGTGGACATGGAAAATACTTGGTCTTGGCTTATGAATGGAACATTGAAAAAGGAAACAGAAGGACTGATTCTTGCTGCACAAGAACAAGCAATAAGAACAAATGCCATCAAAGCCAGAATTGAAAAACCAGGAGAAGATCCAAAGTGCTGGCTCTGCAAAGAAGTTGATGAAACAATCGACCATATACTCAGCTGCTGCAAGAAGATTGCACAAACTGATTACAAGCACAGAGACAATGCTGTTGCACAAATGATCCACTGGAACTTGTGCCAAAAGTATCATCTGCCAGTGGCAAAGAACTGGTTGGATCACAACTGGTTGAAAATGAACAGGCAAAACCACTTTGTGACTTAAGGCTTCAGACTGACAGAAAACCGGAGCATAACACCCCTGATATTACAATTGTTGAGAAAGAGAAGGTGTGAATCATTGATGTTGCTGTTCCAGGTGACAGCAGAATTGAGGAGAAACAGCTGGAGAAGCTCACCAGATATGATAACCTGAGAACTGAACTTCAGCGACTCTGGCGAAAACCAGTGAAAGTCTTCATATCTGGTTGCAAGAAATGTTGCAGATTGTGACATTTGCATGGTGCAGGCTTCAGACGCGCACTTTTTCATAGGCTTTTGCAGCAGGGTGATTGACAGATGGGAGGAACAGCGTGAAAAGACCGTCAAAATGCACCAATGAGAGCAACTGGTTTGTGTGGTATAAAAACCAGCAGCCCGGGGCTCTCAGTGTCTCTGTTCTTGTGGATTCAATGAGAGAGGGATCACAGAGAGCTGGAGCTGAACTCTTCAGGCTTCTAGGCCTCACACTCTTAAAATAGAGGGGCAGGGGATAGAAGGGTCTAGTCTCTAGGGCAGAGGAAGACAAAGGCACATGTCAGCCACAGGGTAGATGCATGAGCATGTTGCTAGCTCAGGAGGAGTGAGACAAGCCTGGAAGTCAATTTATACTGGCTGTGTGTTTTCTTTATTTAAGGGAAAAGTCATTGCATTGAATGGTGGTTGGAATCCATTCAAGGGGCAGAAGGACTCAGTGTAGCTGGAGGCAGGAATCCTTTTAGATTTTTGCTTTCAAGTGGAACTCCTTGCTGGGGCTTGAAATTTATTTTATTTTCAACATCATTTACTTTCTAGCAATTCAAGGACTATTGGACTAATCTCATCTTTGCTTCTACTATTTATTTATTTGTGTAAATAAACAGTGTTTGGATTATACTGATGCTTATTGTGCTGCTTCAGTGAGAGGGCTTAATCTCCAGCCAGTGGAGCAGGATGTCAGTGGGGAGTATAGTTCAGTTCATATACTGACCCCAGACCATTGCAGGTAGTTGCGTCGTGACGCTCAGTAGCCATTTCCTTGCTGTGTAGCTCTGTGGAGTACGAGTCACAAGGGAGGGGCTTGGACCGAGTCATCACACCGATTTTACAGAGGCCAAAATGCTAAAGAATACTAATGAGTCAGTCCTACTGGGAAGTTTTGACTTATTATGCCAAAATACTTTAACATTAATGGGAGCGGAAGAAAACTGGAGATTGATTAACTGATGAAATAGCTGCTTAATTTAATAAGGATGCACTATTGACAGTGCTGAGAAAAATAATTTGTCTCCAAGTTATTGTTTTACAAAGAAAAAAAAAGAAACAGCTCTATATTCTAGAGTTCCGTTATAACATGTTAAGTTTAATTAGAACAGGAATAAGACAAGACAGGAAATTTCCCTCACAGGACTGTATAGGGAGTCGAAGTTTATTTTATTGAGTGGTGTATTTCCAAGTCTAATGGAGTTTGGCACTTGAATGGCATCTGGGAATGAACTACTGTATATCCAAATTGATAGAATAAGACTGAAGATCCAGGCAAATGAGTAGAAACTCACTCCCAAATAGCCATGTGGTACAGCATTTGCTAGTTCATACCTTTCCAGACTGAAGGTTGAAAACACACAGTGAATTTAATACACATATTTAAGGGTCTTCTAATACACCCAAAATTAGTACGACATTGAGAAGGTCGGATTTATTTTGGTTTTAATGCAGGATGGAATTATGTAGAAAACTGTAACGATATGGCCAAGGAAGAGCTCAGATTGACACTTTACAAGTATTTGTCAATGGGGAAATATATATCAGGCTGTCTTGTAAAAAATACCCACACAATAGAAGAAAGAGGCAAAGAAGATACAAAATGAGATAGCAGCATATCTCTTACTTAAGCTGTGATTAAACACAGCTAAATAAAAAATAACATAAAAACTTTGAGAAGCACCTGAGGCAGCTTAGAGAACACCTTTTGAGGTGGGATTGTTCACACACTACTCTGCCCCTTCCCCCTCTCCTAAACATTCTGTGATTGAAAAGGTGGATTAGAGAAGACATGGGAACACGGGGTCCACACACTGTCTCTCTGTTTGTCCAAAGTGGGGGATCACACATGATTAATTTACGCACCCTAAGAGGCTTTTCAGAACCTTTCTTTGGATCATATAACTCCTTTGGTGAACTGAAGAGTCACAATGTATAATGTCTTCATATATAGGTTACATAGGAATGGAGGAGTTTCCATTGAATTAGGAATGAACAAGGGATTCAAATGAAATCAGGAAATGAAAGTTCATATGAGGATGAACTCAAAACACTACCTGAAGGAAAACTCTCTCTCTAATTTTAGGATATTTCCACAATGTGAATATGAATTATAAGGATTTTTAAAATAAAATATTCATTGATCAATCATCCCCAATGCTAAAATAAATCCCAAGCTTTAACACCTTCCAGTAATACTCCTGTATATGTGAAAACTGGATTCTAGGTAATCTCCATGGATGAGATAACAATTCTGCTATTATCCTTCATGAAACTGAGACATGTTATGACATAATTTATGTAAACACTTTTTATTTTTCTTGGCTGTGAGGAAACAGAATTTCTGATAGATACATGCTGAAAAGCTGGAAGAAGAAATTCCTAGTTATCACTTTGCTTGAGGGTGGACTTTGCAAATCAGAGTCATGCATATGGCAAAGAAGATAACTACCAACTTTGACAGACTTGTGATTATTCCATTTCCAAGTGCTACTATTTGCACATTGCCTCAGCAGTTTAAGATTAGATACATATTCAAGTGGCTGCAACCTGAACTCTGCACCTTTCTCCACATACTTTTGCAGAAAAAGAATATCCATTTTCTCTTCCCAACCAAATATGAACTCTTTCTTGATTATTGCCAGAAGAAAACATCTGACAATCATTTTTGTTCAGTCCTTTCCATATCTGGCATCTCTTTCTCAGTTTCTAATCTATCCAGAAAGTCTTCCTGAGCTATTACCTATATCATGATATTTACTGGTATTGTAATGGGGACCAAATGTTTTAGATACATGTGTCCCCATACTGGCTGTCTGGCACTCTTTGGGCACTGGTTGGGCACACATGGGCCAGGCACGGGACCAGGAACACATTTCAGGTGTCCCCATGACATTCCCAGCAATGTGGGATGGGGACGGGTTGGGCACGGATGGTGATGTCCCCATGAGAACCACGCTGAACCCTGGTATGGGAGAGCAGCATCACCTCCTCTCTGCCCCCTCTCTCCTCATTGGCAGCCAGATTAACATCAGCTCACCCCTGTGTCGCATTCCCCCCTCCCTTAGCGGCACTGACTGGGGTGGGTGGTACAGAAACAAGTAAAAATAAAGCTTCATTCATAAACATAACTTAAAAAAAAAATTAAATGCCAAAAGCTGCTACAATGCTTAGCAGCAGTAGGCACTTGAGCAATTTTGCACACCTCCACTGCACCAGAACAGCTGTAAACTGAAAATCAAGCCTTTATTTATGATCGCCTTGCAGATCAGGAAAACAGGGGTTGCAAATGGAACAGAAATCAAGCCATTATGCAGCCTACCTTGGCATTCTTGAAATGGGGTTGGAATTACCTCAGTGGAAACGGCAGAAAATTTAAAAACCAAGCCGTTCTCCAGCCTGCCTTTGTGATTGGCATTTTAAAAAGTCAGTGGCCATGATCTTCAATGGACAGGGCAGGGACAGCAAGCACACTCCACCTCCCAAAGATGTGAGCGCAAATCTCCTCCCTGTTAGCCTGCTAGTGTCCTCATCTGCGTTCCCGGCTCACTGAGCAATGTATACCATGCCAAGACTTATTTTTTCGGGTATCAAATTTGGCACCCTTCTGGCACGTGGTTTTTTTTTTCTTTTGGGGGGGTGTTGCCATGCTTTTTGCAGACCAAATCCAAAATCCATAGGGACAGAGCTTGCCGATCCCACGCTCGGAACTGTACCAAAGTTGCATTGGGACAAGCCCTTGGATAGCCTTGCAATCTAATTCACGCAATTCCTCTCACATACTGATAAGGACACGATTTGTGATGATGATAAACATAATTTTATTATAGCCCTGCAAGAAATAAAATCCCTTGGAGAGATAGTATCTCTAGCATTTATTCCACGTAGGCATGTGAACAACTCTTTGACCTGAAATCTTTCACATTCAGAAAGGACTGTCCCAGGTACCCAAACTCAGCACAGACTCCCTTTTGAAAGGGCTCTGTCCTTAATTTTTTTTTATTTTTTTTTTGGGGGGACAAATTACTGTCCTTTATGGAGGATTCAAGATGATTGGCAATCCTTTGTTTATCTGGTGGTGAAGATACCAGGAGCACTGGGAAAAAGCAAAGAAATCTCTTCCTTCTTTCAATGCTTCTGCTGATTATCTTCATGTGACAATCAGGAATTAGAGATTTTCTGTTCTGATTGGTTTCACTGCCATGATTTTTTTTTTTTTACCTTTTTGGGGGGTGATGAGGGGAAGCTATTTTTAGTGGCAATCACGTCCGGAAGAAGGATATCAGATATTTCAGCGTTTCCTATAGTGGGAGGACTGTGTGATATTAAGATTAGACCCGCAGTATCATCCTAAGGTGGATTCAACATTGCACAGAAAACAGGAATTACATTTACCAGCATATGTCCCAGACACAGGAAGTCAGAGGAAGAAACACTATGAATGTTTGGTTGTTAGGAGGGCCCTTCAAATATATATTGGAAGGATAGAAGGAAGTAGATTAAGTGAATCTCTGTTTGTGAGCTTCCATCCTAAATATTTGGGAAGGAAAGTGTCATCTAAGGCACATTTGGCATGGATAAAGGCATGCATAGCAATGGCATATGAATCTGAAGGGCTAACACCTCCAGATAGCATTACAGCTCACAGTGCTAGAGCAGCAGCAGCTTCAGCTGCATATGGCAGATCGGTGTCATTGGAAGATATGTCAGAAAGTGATATGGTCTATACCGACAATATTTATAAAACACTACCATTTGGATAGAATATATAAAGTAGACTTGGCATTTGGAACAAGGGTGCTATATAAGAGCAAAATATCAACTAACTGCTGAACACGATATCTTAGCCCACCCTAGGGATAGTTTTGGTATATCCTATTAGTATTCTGCTTGAACCTTCCGAGAACAAAGACTTGTTCATACTTACATGAACCTCTGTTCTGGATGGCTCCAAGCAGAATAGCTTTCCCACCCTGCTAAGGGAATTGTTAGAACTGATAGGTAGTAATAGTCTTGATATCTTTTAATGCACATACTTTGTAAAGATATAAGGTTTTTCAACTAAAGATTGTTACTGATAAAGTTTATATTGTTTATTCTGAGCTCCCTCAGATGAGTTAAAGGGGGCCCCAGCTGGAGAGCTATTATAGTTTAGAGGCTGTGCCCCCTATTGGTCATTGTGGTTTATTTGTTTATTTATTTATATTTATATCTCGCCCCATACCCAAGGGTCTCTAGGTGGCTCACAACATTTAAAAACGAACATATCAAAACTGTATAAATCCTAAAAACAATTACAAAATTTAAAAAGCCAGCATTAAAAAATACAAAAACGGATTGGAGCCATCCATAACAGAGGTTCACGTAAGTATGAACAACTCTCCGGGTTCTGCTCTGGAGATAGAAGTGGAACCAGTGCCAAGCATTGTCTACCACTCCTAAACTCCATAGTCTCTGCAAAAGGATACCATGGTCAATGGTATCAAAAACTACTCTTTCCCGGAGGAGGTCATATGGATATGGGAAGCACTGTGAAGGCCCCTGCCAAATTTCAGGGTGGTCAGGTAAACCTTTGATTTGGGGGGACTTTTCTGTGGGGGAGCTTGCCTGTCACTTTTCCCACAGGAATAACCAGTGCACTTACTTTTGGTCCTGATATCTCTGTAGGATGAGCATTATAAGTGAGAAGTTATGAGTGAAAAACCCTTGTGTTGTTTTCAACTCTTTTTTAAAAAAACAGGAGTCTTGAATTTTCGATTTTGAACTTTGATTTTATGGTTAATAAAGACATAATGTAGCTCAGCTCTATTTCCAGCTTATATCCAGAGAATCTAATCACTAGTTGTGGTGGATTTAACTTCTATATTTTTTTCTGCAATCCTCTACCCTATAAAGCAAAAATCAATCCAGTTTTGAGTTAACAGCAACTGAGAAATAGTTATGGAGAAAATGCTTCCAGTCTTAACTTCTCCTTTCAAAGTTTGAGTATTTATATGGAGGCAAATAATATCACATAATGCTTCGTTCATAAACTCTGCTAGTGTTCCACAATATGTGCAGATTTCTACATGCACAGACAATTTCAATCTTATCTCAATTGAACTGAGGTATTTTAGAACCCACATGGTAGAATACTAGAGTATTAACTTCCTATCTGTGCTAATTTTTAAGGCAAAACTGAATTTTAAGTATGAACAAAGCCTGAAGCACACTAACCTCAAACATACAATTTTTTGTTTCCCATATTTCAGGTAGTCTTCAAATTAAGTTTCTAGCTTTTGGTTCCATCAGAATACACAAATTAGACATTAATGCAGTTTTACTTGTTTAAATGCACATACAACATACATACAGAATTCAAGGATGAGGGTTTTAAATGAATTTTTAAAAAGGGATTGAATTCCTACATATTTTTGAATTAGTTCAGGAAAAGGGAACTTGTGTGATTTTCACAGTCTGCAGATCCCAATTCTCAACCATATATTTTTTCTTTCTCTTTTACTTTCCTGCACTTTGATCCTTGTGTCATATGCAGCAAGGATGGAGAACCCCTGTGATTCTATATTGGACTCTAGTTAGGGATAATGGCATTTAAAAGTTCAACAATATCTAGGGAACCATATCCTTCCTTCCTTCTGATTCTCAAGGCTTACTACTTCATCTAAGTTGTGTGTGTTTATACAATACACACAGAGCAATACTGAATCAGGTTATAAAGGATTTCACAAAAGTTAAATTAAAAATGTTGCATCAAGATTAAATTTGGACCATCTGGCTTCAACAAAATGCCATTTTTATGTCTTTTTTCTACTTACCAGGTATAGACTGAATTATTCAAATATATTTTTGCTTTGTTTGGTGTCTATTAATGAATATGCATATTCATTTAAAAGTGGCCTGCTGAACTTAGGATAGATTATCCTTCAGCTATTTGTCTGACTTTATATTTGGTCTTTTAATATATTATAACAGCGAATCCATCCATTTGTATCTGTCTTTTAGATTAAAGCTAGCTAGAATTTGTCATCATTATTTTTCAGTTTCAAATGGTTTCATACACAAGGATGTGTGAAAAGAAGTCAATTCATGAGAGCAGAACAGGAGAAAAGTTTCAGGAATCACTTCCAAATTTGGATTTTTGGAACTATACCATCTTTACTTGCTTCTCAGCTTTGATACTAGGCCTAGAGTTATCGAGTGACTGTTCCAAGAATGCAAATATGCCATTGAATGACATGATCCAAAAATGCAATTGTATCATTGAATCATAGAGAAGTTATGGCCTTGGCATTTCAATTTTGTTGAGCACAGGTATATGAATTTTAATAACAGAAGGTGTCATCTAAGGAAAAGTAAATGTTTTATTTTGTAGAACACATGTTCTGCATATATTCTGTATAACAATATAGGAAGTTAGCATAGGGAAGTTGCCTTAGAGGGTGATTGTTCTGGGGACCCAGGTGATAGAAGTAGAATTGAAATAAAATCCCAACAAAATATAAACATAATGAAATTGGACTGGTCTATTCAGCTGCTGATTATAAAATGCTCAACAAGGATTAAGTAAAACAAATACAGAGTCTCTCCCCAAAGTTTCTGATCTTATCATTAGTAATATTCCTTTGTGGAGAAATATTATTTCTCTCTCTAAAAACAAGGGCTTTTCTATCTGCTCCATTTTCAGTTTCTGAGTGCTCAAAGAGGAAAAACAGCCATCATGACTAAAACTGGTTCTAATTGATTAAATTAATGATGTAGATTGTGTGTGTGTGTGTGTGGTCTATCATTGTGTGGTATTTGTTTGTTTGTTTGTATTTCTATCCCCCCTATACCTGAAAGTTTCAGGGCAAGTAACAGCATTTAGAATCAGACATACATTAAAACAGCAATAGTATATATTAAAACAGCAACAGTGTCTATAGAATGGGAACAGATAGTATATTCCCATTTAGCCAAAGGCCGGGACAAAGAGGTGCGTCTTCACTGCTTTCACTGTCAGTGAAGGAACCTGACACACCTCAATGGGGAGACAATTCGTACCCGGGTTCCCACCCCTGGTTTTGTGGTTCCTGCCATTGTCTGTTCCCTGCCAAGAATTAAACCAAGTCATAGAAGACAGGGTCATTGATAATAAGCAGTCATGCATATGGGCTGAGGAACATCTTCAGTACTAAATGTAGCTTGTTAGAAATGGTGAGCAAGGAGACTTCATGCGTCCATGTCTTAGGAATGTTTAAGAGGTATATGATAGTCTACACAATGCTGGGTAAAAAGAATCATGAAGCTAAGTGTGAAAAAGTCCTCGGTGGGATGAGGAAACCTTATAATTTAGTCCTGTAATAATCATAGTCACAGAAGGGAGAGTGGGCTATATTTTGTATATGTTTTATATATGTTTAATGCTTTATATGTCTTATTTTTTTACTATTGTGATCCATCCTGGGAGATCCTGGTGAAGGGCAGGATATAAATTCTTAAATTAAAAACAAACAAAAAAGCATACTGATGTTTAGGCTACTTAATTCCAAACTTTTGGTGCATATTTATCTTGGTGCTAGATTGTAGGTCAAATGATTTTAAAACCGCTCAGCAAACATTTTTATCAGAAATTATAGATTTATTTATTTTTTTTAAAAAAAATCTTACATAGAACCAATTTGCTTGAACTTTCTACTGTACTTTCATAGTCATTAAAAAAAATGAAGCCCTTTATCCCTTAACCAGCATTAACCTTATATTTGATGTAAACAGTACAGAATACATTTTTTCACTGTGCCAGCAAATGTTTGACTGTGACAGTGCTTATCGTGCCCTCCATATGCATCATAAATGTAAACTCCACAATTTATTTGGATAATCAAGAATTGAGGGAATATTAAATCAGCAGGCAAAAAGTTAATCCTATTTTGACAAGACCCTAGCCACAATAGCGTTACTTTCTTTAAATATACCTATTGAATGAGGGAGTTTTATCCTATGCCTTCTATACTGAATTGATGTCATTTATACTTAATATACAAGGAACAGGATTAAGAGAGGTAAGACTACGGAACTTTGAGGCCCCAGGGATATAAATATTATAGTAAAGTTTCAGACTTTAATTTTCTAATGCCCTTTTCATTTGCTATAAGTACAACAGAAAGATAGATATGGGGGGAAAGTTTCAACTTCACTGTCTGCCTATTTCCTACCAAGGCCAGTTCAAGTTCCTAAATGGCTTAAGACTAGGGATGGGCACGGATATTCATAACATTTGTTCTTCATATGAATTTGGCCAAATTCATACATTTGTACATCGAATGAATCGAATGTTACAACAGGTGTATATTAACATTTGTATGAATAGGAATGTTTCTGGACATTTGTACGAATAGTTCAGAAATTTGTTAAACTGGGGATGGGAAAGCAGCTGCACCAGTCACATCTGCAATGAATCCAGAATTTTATTCATTCATTCATTTATTTATTTTATATTTACATTTATATGCTGCCCTACACCCATGTTGAATGTATTCAACGTGGATCAAGAGTGAATTAAAAGAAGAAGAACAAGAACAGGAACAAGTCTATAGAAATGATTCACTCTGTTCCTGCTATCAATGTCTTGATGGAGCTGAAAATCAAGTGATGCCTAAAGCATCCAAAATGTTTGCAAAAAAGATGGCTCATTTCTTTTTAAAGAAGAGCCACATCATTAACCTATTGTTCTTACTTATTTTGATCTTTATTTTTCTCTTCAGATCACATAAATCTTTCGCCTTTTACTTATTTTGGTCTTGACTGTAAAGTGACTCTGTGGGGTATTGATTCAGTGGGCTTAGTTGAGGCGACATGGGTACACTTGGCTCTGTGAACCTGGCCCAACTTCATCATCTCACCTGCCTTAGCTCCTTTGACCAAGGGTTTCATTGTGTCAACCACTTATTCATTCACTCTTAGACCAAGACAAGGACTTCCTCAACATTCTCTCAATTCCAGCCCAAAACCCCTCTGCAAGTTGAGACTGGTGAGAGCACCCATAGACCCCAGCCCAGAGAGCCCAAGGGTGTCCCTCACAGTGAGGTGGAGATTATGAGCCACATAAGCCATGTTCACAAGCTCCAACTAGATGGGTGTCATGATTATATTCTTCATGTTTCAATGACCATAAATCCACAGCTGAGGGTTAGATTTTGGCTCAGCCAACACTTCCCTTGATGGTTCATGGCCTCAGTAGTGTGAGTGATCTCAAACTTCTTCGCATGCAGAATGACTCAAAGGGTTCTCACTGCTAGGAAAGAACTTGGAGCACCAACACCAGTGTTATCTGTCCCATCACCCTCACCCTCCTTTACCTACTGGTGTATAACAAAAATAGAAGTAATTCATTTTAATTTATTTGTAATTTCTTGTGGGGTCAGGAACAATTTTGTCTGTGAGAAATTAGGATTATGTTATCAGTTCACACTATATTTCTAATTGCTTCTTAGCTATTTAGGTACCATATATCATACTTTCTATATCCCCTATTTCCTATGAAACATTTAAGAGCATAAGATCAAAACATGGAGCCTGTCCCCAAGCAATTTAAAGTCCTCTAAAAATCTTCTTTTGCCTCTGAGCGCCCCCATGCCCGGCTTTTCAACGAGCTTCCAGCGCTACAAAAGGAGGGAAATCCGTGACAAAAAGGTGCATTTTAAAGAAGAGTTCCAGCACTCTTTTTGGAAGTCGTGGGTTTTCCTGGCAGCATTTACCATGGGGGTGCTCCGTGGCAAAAGGGGCGGGGATTGCCGCCAGCAAACACAGCAGTAACACATTCACACATCTCTCAGAACTGCAGCAGCTTCCCTTCCCTTTCTAAAGCTCAGAACTTTCAAAGAGCCAGAATAGCACAGAATTGCAACATTGTTATCAGGTGTGAAGTTGGTGGATTGCAACACTGTTATCAGGTATGAAGTGGGTGTATTGCTACAGTCACTGCTGCTCTACAGGGTGGATTTTGACAGTGATCTGTGAAAGTATTAAGAGCGAATGAGCGAACGATTGCACGGCCGATGGCTGCAGCTGCTGCCTTTGCCAGCACGGGAAGCCATTTCAAACAGAGAACAGAGTGAAAATGCTGAGAGTGAATGATCGAGAGATCACTCCCTTTGCCTGGACGGGAAGCCATTTCGGGGGACGGAGATCTGGGAGACGAACAGAGAACCGATGGCTATTTTTCCTTTGAACAAGAGAGGGGGCGGGGAGAACAAGATGCAGGGAAAGAAAACACGCTTCCATGGGGACGGAAGGTGCATTTTAAATGCGCGTTTTGCTGAGCCTCATGTGGACGCTTATTCTGGAAGTGCATGACACTTTTGAAGTCCGCTTGAATAGAGTGACAGTAAAGGGAGACTAGAGAGGCAAATAAGTCTTTTGGGGATGCAGCCGTGGTAAAAAAAAAAAAAAAGCTTACAACTAGAATCTAGCCCCCTATTCACTGTCTTCAATCTCCTAACACATGGATTTTTTTTTTCTTGAAGCAAACATTCTGCATGTCAGAAGTACTCATGTGCACAAATGCAATTTTCAACATTCGGTTCATAGTGAATCAAATAGTAAAAAATCCGAATTAGTAAGAATAAAGAAAAATGAATGTCTGGACATTCAAACTGATACAAAAACATTTGTATTTATTCATTCAAATATCTGATACATATCCAAAGATATGAATCTCATACACATCCGTATGCGTTCCATATGCATCCTGTACGCATCTCATTTTCATCTCGTACAGATGTGTATTTGATTTGTCTGGACATTTGACTTGTATATGAATTCGTGCACATCCTTAGTCAGAAGTACTTTCGCTAGATTACCCTAAAACCAATGTATAATAACCACTTTTGGTTGATATTAAACAGCTGCATCAGCAGATTTTAAGGAATGTCTAATGCACAGAATAGAGACTTAAGTAGGATCCAGATGAGGGCTACCAGCAGTATAACAAAAAAGCTAAGGAGAGAACTACTCTTATAGCTCTCTTCTTAAAGTGGCTGTGTGCTGTTAACACAAATAGCGCATCTTGAGGAATTTTCATTCCACAGTTGTGATGTTTCAAGATGGGAAACTTTCATCAAACACAAGAAATGGCCCCAAAAGTAGGTGACTTCCTGGATTCAGCGAAATTGGGATGCAAAAGCCTTATCAAAGAATGAAACGTAAGTGGCAGAAATGGCAGTGATCGTGGTGACTGCTTACTCTTGCCATCCCTTTACAGGACTTTAATGAGTGCTTATGGTGGGATGCTTACTGAAAAAGCATGGAGTTATGCGGACACTCACTCATCCAGATTACCCATCATGCCTATATGTGGACCCTTTACACTGTGTCCAGTTCTGGGCACCTGAAGGAAGGCTACCAAATTGTTTAGTGGTCTGGAAACCATGTCCTATGAGGAAACATTGAAAGGTCTAGGAGTGTTTAGCCTACAGAAGAGAAGACTGAGAGGAGACATGATAGCAGTCTTCTAGTATTTGAAGGGATGGCACAGTGCAGAGGGATTGTCCCTATTCTCACTAGCACAAGATGGGAGGACTAGAAACAATGGTATGAAACTTCAAAGGAGTCAATACAGATTAGATATTAGGAAAATCTTCCTGACAGTGAGGGTGATCAGTCAGTGGAATAGGTTACCATGGGAGGTAGTGAGTTGTCCTTCACTGGAGGTGATCAAGCAGAGGCTGGACCTACATCTGTCTGGGATGGTTTAGGACGGTTTAGGAAATCCTGCTTTGAGCAGGGGGTTGGACTCAATAACACTAGAGTCCCCTTCCGACTCTATGATTCTATGATTCTCTGACTCATTTCATGGTAATACAATACTATATGAACATCGTCATGCATTCTATAGAAGAAACCGGAGGCATGAAGCATGGGTTTGTTTGTTTTATCCCCACCCAAAACTTAACAATTACTTGGACTCTTTTCTTGCACAAAGATGGAATTGTATGAAGAAAATATCTGTACTGTTTTAACCCCATCGACAACTCCATACTTCACAGACATTGAACTCTTGAATTTTGGCTTGCTATTGCAGCTTTTCAAGGCACAAATCCTCTGGGTGGGAAAAAAGTGGGGACGTTAAAATTTTACTCAGCCTTATTTCCATCAAAAGTACTTTGCTGGATCACAGGCTATATAGCAAAAACAGAAACTATCAAACTCTATGTCTGAAGTTGTCATAGCAACCCCTATTGCTTCATGTTTGCTTGACATATTCTCAGCTCATATTTCATGCCAGTTTATGATTGAACCGTAACTATAAGAAGCAAAAGATATGGTATGGATCCCTTGTTGTTCTACAATGTGCTCCCTATACATATTTGCACCTCTCTACTACATAGGGGACATTTTAACATAAATGCTAATTGCACTATAGTTGAGTCATTTTACACAATGCAAATACATTGTCAGGTAAGATGTCATTCACCAGAAAAGAAACAGCCAGCTGCTATGATTTAGAAAGCTATCAACAGAAAGCTGCTGTGATTTAGGAAGTTCACTACAATCAGAATTGTAATTATAGGAAAAGTTGCTTTGAGAAAATTTATTAACAGTGTAAAGATTAAAAAGATGTGGATGTCTGTCAGCTGAAGTGCAGAAGCAAAAACTATTTCATGTAGCTTTGGAAAGGAGGGGATCTCTTTGGTCCACTACCTGTCCCCCATGCTTGGGGGGAGGCAGAGAAAGAAAATAGTAACCATTCCGTACACATTCAACTACAGGTGATGCAAAGAACTACAGCCAAGGCATTGATGGGTGTTCCTACCCATAGACACACAATTCTGGTGCTTAAAGAGCTAGACTAACTTCCTCTGAATTTCTGAATCCAATTCAGTGTTTCAGTCCTCATGTACAAAGGCCCATACGACCTGGGTTCCAAGTATCTGAAGTAGCATGTCTTCCCATATAGACTTGCCTGTCAGTTATCCTGTTTGCCAGAAACCCTTCTAGCAATATCAGACCCAGAGGAGATTCAAAGGACAATATCTAAAAACAAACACTTCACCATGTTGTCCCTCCATTATGGAATAATTCCACGTTAGAGATTCACTAGACACCATCATTAGCCATCTTTTGACATCTGGTGAAAACACAGATGTTCACCTTGGCTTTTGGTGACAGATGCGATCTGCCTCACTTTTAGAACTGCTATTTTAATTTTCTCTTTCCCCCTTACTTTTTATGCATTTAGTTTGTACACCACACTGAGACAGTAAATAAATCGGAGGCTTTTTTTTTTCAGCCTGAGGTATCTAAATGTAGATTTTGGGCAGTTTTCCAAGTTAGCAAGGAAATCACCAAGTTTTATCCTCTCAGTAGCAGTATTGTTCGTACACTAATCCAGCTGTTGAAAAAAAATTGAGAAAAGTTTTTTTTTTTTAAGAAAACTTCCCCTTTTGCATTACAGTTTCCATGACTGTTAATCACAGTGATCATTTGATCAGACTCCACCTGTACCTACACTGAAAACACCCCATGGGGAATTTTAGAGATGTGCCATCTAGGGATGTGCATGAATGTGTTTTTTGACATTCAATTTGTAACAAATCGAATATTAGAAAAATTGTATTTGTACAAATAGGCCCTTCTGAATGTGATAAAATTATATTTGATACAAATGTGTTCATATGAATTCATATGGTTATCTGATATGAAAAAAGGCATATTGGATACAACAAATATGTATCCAATACATAGGGTGTTTTTCCACTGCAGCCCTTAGATCCGAGTCTAAGAAGATCGTGATCTAAGGCATGGGTACATTCCTTAATCCGGATCTAGTAGATCTGGATTAAGGGAAGCACCCAATGTGTTTCCACAGGAGGTGTAGCACCCATTAGCAATGGGTGCTAACACCCCTGCCATGGAAACACCTTTGCACCCATGTGGGGAATCCGGATTGACCCACAAGGGGTCTGCCTGTCACCCCAGGTGTTTTGGGGAACAGGGGGTGCAATCTCCGAAGTCCCTCTGAAGTCCCTCCGAAATCCCTCCGAAGTTGCCTTCAAAAGTTAGCAAAGGCTCCGAAGTCCCTCCAAAGGCAACTTCAGAGATTAGCAAAGGCTCCAAAGACAAACCCCGTGCAAGAGCCTGCATATGAATTAGCTCTTTGTGAGCAGGGATGAGCCAGCCTCATTAAATATGTACCTCTTTCTATGCCTGAAGGTAACAGTCTGCTTTGATCTCCCTTTGTTATCTGAGGTTTGTCTTCGGAGCCTGTGCCAATCTTCGAAGTTGCCTTCAGAGGGACTTCAGAGCCTTTGCTAATCTCCGAAGGCAACTTTGAAGTAACTTCGAAATGGCTTTGAAATGATTTCGAAGCCTAGGTTTTGGGGCTCCCCCCGAAGGGTGCCCCCTCCCCCTAGCCTCCTCTAGATCCCATTGCCAAACTAATGTGGAAACAGGCTCCCTTTAATCTGGATTTTCTGGCTGAAGACCCCATTGTAGACCCCATTAATGGGGTCTACAGAAAATCCGGATTAAAGGCTGAGATGTACCAATATGATCCGGATTTCCCCAGTGGTGGTGGAAACAAATGTGTCCCAAATGGGTGCCATGGTGGAAATGGGGTCACCCGGCTCACACCCAAATGGGTCCTTAATGGGTGCAAAAATGGGTAGTTTCTGCCAGTGGAAAAATGCCCATATCCTGTAACAAATCCGCTATGAAAGTGTCAAATCCAACCTGAATCCACTTTGAATATTCTCTCAATCCACGTCGAATGCACTCTAGATCTGTTGCAGATGTGACTAGCGGAGCCACTTTCCCACCTCCCCAGTTTAACAAATGTCCTAACTATTTGTACGAATGTCCGGAAACATTTGTATTCGTATGAATGTCAATGTACGGATATCTTAACATTTGAATGTTCAAATTCATGCGAATAATGAACGTCACAAATATTCATGCACATCCCTAACACCATCCAACTCCACCAGACCCTATAAGCTGCTGCCCCTCTGAAGCTGTCCCCACAGCCAACATGGAAGAGGAAGGAGCAACTCATTAGAAACTTCCAGTCACATTTCCAGTACTCCAGAATGGGTCCAAGTGCAAATATTGCTCCTGTGAAAAAGTTTCCACTGGTAGAAGTAAGCAGAAGCCACAGTAGGGTGAATAGAGTTTGTCCACTGCTGATCCCTCTCCTGTGTCAGATCCTGTGCCCCATATCCCGGATCTAGCTCCTTCCAGTAGGAGTCTGGATGTAGTCTTCACCCATGTCACAATCTCTCTTCCACCATACCTTCTGTAGTTGCCTCTGCATTTAGACATGTTTATTTCAATTTTATATTTATTGTATTTTTTTCTAAACAGTGCAAAATGCAAGTAAGATTTACTCGGGCTACCTAGGTTCCATTGGAGCAACCTACTCAAGTCTGAAGATGTTAGGGCAAACCAGGGCTGTGTACCCCCTATTCTTGGCCAAGGTGGGACACCTATCCTGGGATACACAGCTCAGGGCAAGTCTATCCACATTTCAAACAGTCTGACCCATCCCGACTTGGCCTGGCCCACTCTCAGCCACCAGCTCTGAAGATGGAGCCAGTGCAAATTAAGGTATAATCATTACAGTTTTGATACAGATAGCATCCACGTGCCATTGTGAGTGAAGGGAAAAATGTAATAAACTTTTATCATTCCTTATTTTTCAGTCTTCTTTCCATTGAAAGAAAATGTCAAGGAGGCTCTTTTTCTCTGTCTTCAGTTTTAAATCAACCTTGTATTGGACAGCCCGTTAACTAAATGACCTTCCAAACTCAGATATGCCTTCTATAAAACAGGCTGCAAAAACACTTTGCCTTTCCAGGAAATTCTAGGCACATAACTTGGAGAGTCTGTAAACTGCTTCACAACATGGGGTGGCAAACAGAACCTTCTATTTCTTGACAGCTGGATGAACAAGGCTTCAAATGACTTTTTTATGACATGCAGGGGGATGGGGAGATGGCAGAGAGGGAAAGCATGTGTTCTTTCAGACCTATAGCAAAGTTTTAGATGGAAGACTTTGCTGTTTGATCATAGGTCCCAGAAGAGCAATGGGGCAAGGAGTGGTGGTCTGCAAAGACATGACTAGAATTTTCTTTTCAATGAGCCATTCAGGGAGAATGTAGTGGTGTTTGGTATTCCCTTGGCATAATACAAGGAAGCTGAACTCTTTCTTTATTTAATGCTCTCTTACGAGCTGTGCACTGATTTGACTAGTTAGAGAAGCAAAAACCCTCTTCCACAGCCACAGGCTCTATGGCCATGGATGGTCTGCAGACCACATTTTAGATACCTGGTTCTTTGTCTATGGTGTGATGTTCTCCACCCAATTTCTACTATGTTTTTAACCAATTGTATAATTTTAAGTAGTTTTGCCCTTCTTTTAAATGTTTATATTTGTAAACCATTTTGAGATTTTCTTTGTTATGGGAACGTTTTATAAAAGTTTTATAATTTATTAACTTAATGAATTGTATACCTCCTAGTTATATGACTCAAGGCTCAAGTTGTGCTAAATGATTTTACCAGTGATCTATATTTGGCAATATCCTCTATCTTTCCCTTTGGGCATGGATATTTAATAGTATGTCCTGGCATATGAGGCAAGTTGACAAGGAATATTTAGGAAAAATAACATTTAAAAAGAGCACAATGTGATTTTAGAAAGACAACAACAACAACAACAACTCAATATTGACAAAATTACCATCTGTCAACTGAAAAAGACCACCCTGCTGGAATCTGTATATCTTATCCATTGATACACAACATCATCTTAAGAGCTTGGGAAGACATATGATCTGATGTCCTGCTGTATTGTTATGTTCATATCAATAATAATAATGGTAATAAGGGGGAGGAAAATGTAACATATAATATTATTGTTCTGTTTCCTGTAAAAGGTTTCTTCTCTTGTAGGGTGAATCCCCACAGCAAGCTTATATCAGATTCAATACGGGTTCAATCCTTGCAGACCCCACGTCAGTTTGGCTTAACACGCTTTCCGTGTGTTAAATTGCCCCAAAGCATTGTAAATGTTAACCCTCATTTCAACAGGTCTCACTCCGGATTGTGCGCTTGATATGTGGGGACCCTACCATTTTAAGGGATGAGAATCCATGTTTAGGGTTTCCCTCCCCCAATAGCTTGCTTCCAAAGACAGTGATGTCAGTGTAAAAATCTACCCTTTACAGCAGCTGCCACACTGTAGCAATCCAGGCACTTCTCACCTGATAGCAATGTTGCAATTTTGTGCAATTCTAGCTCTTTGGAGTTCTGACCTTTAAAGGGGAAAGGAAAGCAGGGGCAGGTTTTGAGAGATGTGTGAATGTTTAAAGCAAGGGGGCTTGAGTTGCTGCTGCTGCTGTGTGCCCTGGGCAATGGGGAGAATTGCTGGCTGCCCGCTGCCATTTTTCCTCCATCCAGGCAAGCGGCAGCTACCCAGCCAGGCTCCGTGAAGGGGTCCGTTATGGGTGGTGCGTTCACGCCAGGAGGAAGAGGGCAGGGCAGCCCCGAAAAGCGGCTTTTAGAAAGTAGCCACTTGAGTCCCCCCTTGAGTCATGTATGCCACGTACGAGCCTCAGAATCCGGATTGAACGCGATTAGGCTGAAATTAATGGGATCAGGCAACTTCGCGTTTGGATCCGATTCTATTATTTTGGTTTAGGGAAACTGGATTAAGCTTATAATGGGGATGCGGCAGTAGTCTCATCAGTGCAACAGTATAAATGAGTATAGTGGATTGAGGACAGTTCAGATTGGGAAGTGTTTCTCCATAGAGTCTTTATGAGTTAAAAGTAGCAGAAATAGTTTGTCCTGTTGCTGAGTTAACCAAGCTTTCTAGGCATTTAGCTGATAGACCTTGTACAGATAAAGTATGAGAAATGTTATTTCTCCCCAGACATACATGCACACTTATTTTGTTGAGAAAAAGTTAATGTACATATGATCTCATTTCTTCCTTCTATAGAAAAGAAAGATGGTGTCTATTGCTTCTGGCAAGTTCAGAGGGAGAAGATTGGCCATTGTGATCTTTGGCTACCTGTCTTAAACAATGACGCTGCCCATTGTGACCTACTGATGATGTCTTCTGAATAGCAATAGACCATTGTGACCATTCAGTTATGCGGACCTCATAGGAGAAAGTCACTCTAATGCAGATGGAACCTGAGGAAAGGAAAGAAACTGGCCTACTTTAAGATAAAAGAGACCTTTGTATATATGCCTCTTGCAAATTCAGTAAGTAATCTGAGCTAAGAAATAACAATTGTTATTATTGTGGGTTTCCTGGCCCCTGATTAAAAAAAAAAGTTAGACTCCCTTGACTTAGACAAACATCTCTGGATTGCTTTGCAAATTTCCATTCACTCTTTTTTATCATGGTGCACCTAGAGAGCTTGCTTGCTTTTTAATTTCCTTTACCAGCTTCTGCAAGTGCTGGATTCAGTTTGCAAGTGCAAATGAGCATCTTGATGATATCTTCTAAATTAGGATTTCAGCACGGGCTTCTTAAGCTTAACCTACCAGGTGACCTGGGTCCCTGGAGAACAGTCTAACTCATAAATGGAATCACCCAATTGACCACAGTAAGACATCTCATGAATTAGATTAATACACATCCCTGAAGAATCATGGAGTAAGCCAATAGCAGCCCTCTGTTCAAGTATTTTAAGGGACCAGATTATTCCAACAGGCTCCTGTGGGATGGAGATTTATGACATGAGAGCGGGAAAATGCTCTGCCATCTTAAATAGCCAGGCTGTCCCCAATTCTCCTTGCCACCTCTGCCTTCCGGCAGGCACTCTCATTAATAAAATATAAAGGCTCATTTTTCTGGTAATTACTCTTTTAATTTTATTGACAAATGCATTTTTAAATGGAAGCTTTATGCCTCCATATCATGCTGCCATCCACTACCAATTACCATTTTTGGAGATAATAAAAGGAGAATGTTGTGAGCAAAACAAATACCTATTTAGAAAAGTCTAATTGCCTGTTTATGAATACAAGCCTGGGAATTCATGCAGGAACTCCAGCACTTTTCTTTATATTTTCAATTCCCCACCACAATTCAACATTCTTTGTCTGATGTCCTACCAGATACAGTTTTAGTACCTGCTTCCTGTGCAAAAGAAATAACACCTGACATGGCAGAGAGGGCTCACACTGAGGTAAAGTTTTCACATACCTCTACTGATGCCTCAACAATGTGTCTAGAGCAACGGTTCCCAAAGTTGTCTGGGCTATGACCCATCTAATATAAATTTACCAACTCGGGACCCACCTCTAGGAAATTTAACCATTACCAATATGAATAAAGGACTTTTCAAATAACAAAGTTTTAATACAATTTTTTTATTACTTAATTAAATAATTACATCAAAAAAGTTATTTCAAATATGGTTAAATTTCCTAGAGGTGGGTCCCGACCCACAGTTTGGGAAACCCTGGTCTAGAGTGTGAAGTAACCATGTTAAGCAACAAGACTGAGGGAAGGGCATGAAATCTGGCTGTTTCAACAACTGCCTTGTCTATCACATCCTTGGATACCAGCATAATCTGGACATGGAGACAAGGAAACACTCACTTATGTGGGCAAGTGTGCCTCCACAGACATCCTTATCCTAAGATGTCTTCCCCTGTGGCTGTGGAGCCACAGCCTGAGTGACTGTTCATAATACAGTATGAAATTTGACCTTATTTTTTTTCATCAGAAATGCACATTCTTGGTACTGTTTTTGGTTAAGCCATTGCAGAAATAAACATAAATATGATACAAATGTTCTTAAAAATGAAATTTTTTAAAAAAAAGATAAAAGAGGCTAACTCAGACTTTCCATCAGGTTACCAGACACTTTTTCAGGTTAACCTGTTTTACAAGATTGTTATGAAGATAAAGTGAAGTGGGGCGGGGGGATAGTGTTCAATTTTTTTAGAAGAGAAGAAGGATGTGAATATAAATGAAGAGGAGGAGGAGGAGGAGGAGGAGGAAATTGCTCATGCTATCTCATTATCACATATACTCACTGTTATGGGTACTACTCTAAACATGTATTTTACCAGCTTTCCTAAAAGCAGACAGGATTTTTAAAAAGAACTATTTGTTAGGTTTAACTGATAATAAGTTGGAGCTGATTCCTAGAAGGTGGAAATAATTTGGCCGATCTTAATTCAAAGTTTGCTTTATTAGAGTTCAAAAGACATACTGTACATAACTATTACACATCAAACAGCAAAAATATTCAAAGTTTCAAAGTTGGTTCAAGTGATAAAAAAAATAAAAATAGGATAAATTAGCCAACAATGTATAAACTTTAAAAAGTCAGGGTTGATCTGGACAGGGCCTAAAACATGAGATTAACTTGGGGCTTTCGAATTATGACACACATGTATGGAAGTCCAAGTATAGCCCTAGACTATAAAGGGAAAATCCCATGAAATCACTTTTCTAGAAAAAAAGAACTCCCAACCTGAGTTTTCATTTTCCCTGGTCACAGCAGTAGTTTAGGACAACTTCAGGTCATCTTCAAGTCATGTTACTCACATTATTTTTATTTAATTCATTTTCCAGGCCAGCCTACCCCTGTTAGATCATCTTAACCTGAGTCCTCATTTTTAGAGGACTGGGGAGGACCAAGGCATCTCAGGACATCTTTGTTTCCTCAAGTGTGAGTGGGGTGATGGGCTAAAGAAGGCTGAACCATGTTGTTGATGGGTGGGTCTGGTCTTACCTTTCAGCCAATGTGCACATGCGGAGTTCATGAGGCATCTCCCTTTCTCTCCTCAGTTTATGTGTATCCCTACCTAGTGTTTTTCCACGAATTTATTATTATTTTTAATTAATTGCAAGGAGAACAAAAACACTTTAAAAATGAAGGGGGGCATGGAGGTGGTGGAGAAGGCATAAGAAAGAACCACAAACATACACAGTTGCCTCCCTTGGGTGACAGAATTTCACTGAATCAGAAAAGAGATAGACTCAGGGAAAGGGCTGGAGAGCCAAGAAGAGGCTCAGGTCAATCCAACACAAACACATACATATCCGATATGAACCCCGTAACATATCCACTCTGAAAGCCACAAATCTGACCTGAATTCACTTTTAAACTGCTCTCGATCCATGTTGAATGCACTTTAGATCCACTGCAGATGTGACTGGCAAAGCCACTTTCCCACCTCCCCAGTTTCACAAATTTCCAAACTATTTGTACGAATGTCCAGAAACATTCGTATTTGTACGAATGTTAATATACAAATGTCATAAAATTTGATTCGTGTACAAATAGAAATAGGATAGAAATACAAATAAATAAATAAATAAATAAATAAATAAATAAATAAATAAATAAATAAATAATGTTACAAATATTAATGTGCTTCTCTAGTTCTGACATCTTCTAGGAGGGACTCCTCCCACTTGACTTTTTTGATTATGAGAATGAAGTACAAATAGCATTCCTCCCCATCCCTTCTTTTACCTGAAAGAGTAAGTGAGAAGGGAAAGGAAAGTGGGATGCCACTTCCCTCTTTTTGTCCCCCTCCCACCAAGTTTTCTACATGTGTTTCATGTATAGAATGCTTCCAAAGGGGATCTATTCGAATAAATACAAATTTTCTACCATTCAATTCATTACAAATTCAATGCAAAAAAAAATCCATTCATGGACACACCCCTAAACAGTCCACTTCAAAACATGTTGGTGACCATTTTTGCTTTTTAAATGATGTTGATTAGAGATCACTGCCTGAAGCAGATTCTCCTGCTAGCCTTCTTTTCTTGTTTATCCTATTTGCATTTTGTTTCGTGCATGGAAAGAAGGAGAGTTTTATTCTCGTATTCTGTACTTGGCCATTTTTTTCTTTCTGGCAGACATTATGCAGGAAAAAAAGAGAGAGAAGGGGAAAAAAAACAGACCATCACGATGGGTCCAGTTTTATAGGCTTACTTCTCATCGTTACAGCCTAGAGCTAGGGAAGCCCACGCTAAAAACTTGACAGCTTGAATTATGAGTACTTGGGTGACGGAAGCAAAGGTCATTCACCATTTAATGCAGGGCCATTTGCTTGAGGGAAAGAAGGAGGAGGTTTCATTACAAGTAAGGAGCTGCCAAAAGACTCATCAGCAAATGAAAGTTAAACAGTGAAGGGAAATGGATGGCATGCAAGATGGGAAAAGAAATAGCAGCGAAAAAAAGACACGAGGAGATATGTGAGAATTTTATATAATTATGAGTAATGATGAGAGAGCAATGTGTTTTCTCTTTCCCTCACAGAGATTATTAGCAGTAATTTCCAGGACAAAGTAGGAAAGCCCTTGCACAATACATAATTGAATGCTACTGGATTTGAAAATGGCTACTACCATACTCAAATAAATAAATAGAAAAAATAAAATAAAAGCGAGTAGACTTTCCATTGACTATTTCAATCGTAAATGTTTCTGGTTTTGTATCCCCAGGTTACCATCCAGGTGGATAACCTACTGGCTCCTTTGGCAATTATAATAATACATTTCAAATCATAAAAATAAACACTTTCCCCAAATCAGAAACTATGACTAGAAATACCTTTCTTTTTCGATAACCAAGAACAGGGACAGACAAAAGATTCCCATGGCTTCATCTGCATAGGAACCTCATGGATGGAGTTCCAGCAGTGCAGCATCCTTTCCTTGATGAGTTCTCTGTAGCTGGCTTCCAGGGCAGCCTAAAAATAAAAGGCCAAGATAACTGCTCCCAGGGTGGCTGCAATGGCCGAGTCATTCCCACCCACCCCCAAGCATAGATTCACGGCTGTGTTCCCAAAGGCACTAAAATCTGGACTGGGTGGGAACTCGGCACCAATGGTTCCCATTACATCAGCCAGTAATCTGAATTCGGCAAGCCCCGTCCCCATTCCACTTCTTATCCCTGGATTTTCTGAGGACTAACTTGCAGTAATCTGGGGGTTGGGGGGGGGGCTGGTGAAACAGGGCTTTTCTTATGGTTTCCTACCCTAGCCCACATTTTTTTTCCTGTACATGGGAACTGTCCCAGGCTTTTTGATGTGGAGCTGCAGCCTCCTGCCCAATGCCAGCCACATGAGGGTGGGGTCTCACAGCTCACCATACCTGCCATGCCCGTCATGCCCAAGAAAAGGCAAAAGGCTAATGTTTAAAGCCAAATGAGTCAAGCCGTTCCCCCTAATCTGCTAAAACGTTAAGAACTTCTGGTTATTATATTGCTCATGTGGATCTGTGCTCTAGAATCCTCCAATCTGCTTGCGTGTATGTGGCAGGCTAGAAGGAAAGGGCCATGGCTTGGCCATGAGTCATGGCTTGGCCAAGGGGGGGGTGCGCCCAGGCAACATCGAACCCGGCAGTGGTGGTGGTGGCAGCAGTGGTGGTGACTCCTTTCTCCACCTCTCTTCCATTTCCGTACACAGAAGTGGAAATCTGCTTTTTCCTAATTCCCTCTCCTTTGACAAAAACGGCCGCACCATGCTGTTTTAAATCAGCTGATGTGCTTGTGCGCACTTGCGGGTCTGGTTAACTGGCAAGTAAATGGGAACAGTCCAATGAATGCTCAGTGCTGTTCCCTGCCGGAAAGTCAAACACGGACCAGAATTTTTCTGATCCTGACCAGAATATCCTGGTTGTCCCACTGCCCTCAGTAGTGAAACAGGTGGGCACCCAGGAAAGGCCCTTCTCGATAATGGCCCCCTGGTTATGGAATAGTCTCCCCCTTTAGGTGTGTCATGCCCCCTCTCTGTATATATTCGGGAAGGCAGTGAAGTTGTACCTCTTTACCCTGGCCTTTGGCTGATGTGATTATACTTTCCACAGCAGATACTATTACTTTAACATGCTGAATCTTTTAAATGTTTTTATGTATATTATTGGTTTTTATATTGGTTTTAATTTGTTTTTTAAAGGCTGTTACCCACCCTGAGACTTTCGGGTACAGGGTAGGATAGAAATATAAATAATAAATAAAATAAAATAAAATCCCATCAGGCCCCAGTAATACAGGGGAGGTCCTACCCCAAGACAGTTTTTCCAGGGCCCATTTTTTTTTTTTAAAAAAAGGGGGGAACTATCTCTGGCCTTGTAGGAAAGACAAAATGTAATAGTGATGACAGTAAATTCTTCAGAAGCAAAAAGAGTAGTCACTTTCCAAGTAGAGATATTCTGCAGTATTTTAAAAGCTTTTCTAGATGGATTCCCCTCTCCTGATGCATTTTCATCAAATCTGCACACAGAGGAAAGCAGGTACCATAGATTTTTCATTTCTTACTGCTCCAAAAAGTCATGCTGGAAGCTTGAGGGTGGGTTGTGAAAGAAACTGGCAGAATGCTGACACACAGTTTTGGGAACAGCTTGCTATTAACAAAGCAAACTCCACCATTTTAATGGTCCTCTTGTTAGCACGGTGTTTGCGTGGTGCCACGTGCTGTAAGAGCTTTTGATGATAAATTTGCTCTGCTGGCCTAAGCAGATTTTTGTCTCAGAGGTACACTTTCTTTCATTGATGGAATAGAAATTCAGCGTGGTTGGCATTGCTCTGTGTAAGGAGCAACAACTGTGAAAGGGAAAACTTCCAGAGAGAGAGTAACATATGTAGGATGCAGGCAGAAATTGTCTGTTAATGCAAAAGCATTTCTATTTCTAAGTATATGTCTATTAATGGGTACTTCTAGTGACAGTGGAAAAACACCCTACGACACCTCACATATTTATTAAAAGGAAAACACAGGGAAACCTCTAGGCTAGTTTACTGTTGCTGGTTTTTATTTGTTTCAAGTGTGTCAGACCTCTGGTTTTATATTGTGGAATATTAGAAGTCTGGATCTCACTGAAAGAAGAGTGCCTCCAGATCTGAGGCCTATTCACACTTAGACCTCTGGTATGCAATTAGGACAGCTCTGGTATGCATACCAGAGGCCTAAGTGTGAATAGGCCCTCAGGCTAAAATGCACAATTTTCTTGGACTATATTGAAAACGCCAGATGTAGTTGCAACTTTCCAGGTTAGTTCAGCGATAAGATTTAATATCGCTATTACAGAAAGTTTAGCAATGATTCCAGGTTTCTCATAAAAGCATTTAGTTCCATGTCTTCTGGCCAGTTTTGTTATGATCTTACTTAGTGCTACGAGGAGTCTGCTGAGCACGCAAGCAAACAAACAAACAAAAAAGGAAGAAAAAAAAGGAAGTGGCTAGACATTTTGGCTGGCTTCAACGGCAGCAGTATTAGCAGAATTTCTAGACCTTTTAGATATGTATCTGACATGAACACATAATTATCTGATATGTATCTGATATGTATCGCATAACAAATCTGCTCTGAAAGTGTCAAATTTGGCCTGAATCCACTTTAAATCTGCTCTTGATTCATGTTTCCCCCCCCCCCACTTATCTCCCTTAATCTGGATCTAAGATGACCCGGATCTAAGAAATGGGTCTTTCAACTAATGTCGATTTAGAAAATCCGGATCTAAGAAAGTACCTGATCCATCTCCATGGGCAGTGTGGCACCCAATAGCAATGGGTGCTAGGCAAGCTCACAGTGGGAATGCCAGAACACCCATGTGGAGCATCTGTCTCTTCCCAAGTGGGAGATGTCCATCACACCATGGGTGTTTTTTTTGGGGGGGTGTGACGTGTCTAATCCAGATTTGATGCCTGAAGATTGGATTGTAGAGCCCTTTAATGGGGTCCACAGGTAATCTGGATTATAGGTCCTGAAGGACCTATTTAATCTGGATTTCCCTAGTAGAGGTGTGAGCAAATTGAGTTCTAATGGGGTCTGCAGTGGAAATGGGATCTTCCTGCTCTGAGCGTAATGGGTCCTTAATGGATCCCTAATGGGTACTTCATGGGTACTTAGTGCCAGTGGGAAAAACCCTATGTCTAAAGCAATCTGGACCCATTGCAGATGTGACTGGTGCAGCCACTCTCCCACCTCCCCAGTTTAACAATGTCCAAACTATTCATACAAATGTCTGGAAGCATTCATATTTGTACAAATGTCAATGTACAAATATTGTAACATTTCATCTGTGTATGAATGCTCAAATTAGTCCGGATAAAGAATGATATGAATATTTGTGCACATCCCTAGTTTCAAGCAGTTATAGGGTGGTAATCCACGTTTATTTTGTGTGTGTGATCAGGGAAGTGGACTAAAAGGGACTGAACCCACTGCATGAATCTGCCTTCTATTTTGCCCAATGTGTGATTACACACTGCGGAGTCACAGAATTTTTATCCAATCAAAATACAGGGGGTGTTTTGGAGAGTGTTGGAGATGAAAAAAAGTCTTGTAAAGGAGTCTCAGGATGGGAAGAGAAAGGTGTGAGTATAACAACCCAAACTGATGATGAACTGAGGAAGGATTATCAGGTATTGGATGTGATCAGAATTAATGCATTTTGAGTTTGGTTTCTTAATAAAACAGATTCTTTCAGCAAGGTGTGACCATGACTCTAAAGCATTCTAGCAATTTGCCTCCCAGTGACAGGAGGACAAAGTGTCAATTTGCCAACAGCCACCAATAAGTAAAGATACACTTAAAAATGAATTATTATAAAGCAATAAATAGTAAAACAACAAACTGCAATATTGCATGCAATTCCAACCAGGAACAATGGAATAAAGTCTTCTTGGAACTGCTCATCAAACTCAGAGGTTCATTTCTGTACTGAATGCTATATTTGAGCAAATGTTTGAAAATATACACTTTGAACACCCTGTGGCTGTGTTCACACTTAAGTTTTAATCCAGCTTCAGTCTACTTTCAGAGTGAGAAAATACACCAGCCGAGTACCAAATTGTTCTCTTTCGGGATTATCTAACTTGAAAAACCACCTTTGGATTAGATAAAGAGAACAGAAAATGATTAGTCACTTTACTGATGTATTCTCTCTCTCTGAAAGTGGGCTGAAGCTGGATTAAAACTTAGGTTTACTTTGAACAGTATTTAAATTGAACTGAGGCACAAGAACTCTAATTGATTGCTGGTTTTTGATATAATAGGACTGCGAGATCCTTGCATTATATCAATATTAGATAAACATGTGAATTCAAATCATTGGTCAATTTCAGGATCTCTTCCTGATATAGGGTTGGCAAGAATTAAATATTTGTGTTCTCGTTTTCCAAGTGATAATTGTTCTCTCATTATTCATGCTTGAGAACTGATTTGTAACATACACAGTGGCCGCATTCCCACTTGACTTTTTAAATATGGGTTGGACTTTTAAAATCTGGTTAAATCCGGATTTAGGACTGAGTACACCACCTGTGTGTCCCCATTTGTCTGCCAATAAACCAGGCTGAACCTGAATATTCCCTCTCACCGCCCAAATCCCCAGAGGGAGAAACTGTGATCTCTGCCCCACCTTGTACAAACCCTGCCTCCCCCACTCAATCAGCTGAGGGGAAGATCAGGGCAATTACAAAGCAACTCTCCCTTTCTGATCTGACGTTCTTGGTAACATCACCTCCACGTTACCAGGCAGCAAGTTTAGCCTTTCAAACGGAGGCTTAAAATGGAAGGGTGTGGAGAGAAAGGCTTATGACTCTTTTAGTTTCCCTCCCCTCTGTAAAAGGATTGCAGCTTTGCTCTTAAAAGATTTCCCCTGCTTTTAAAGCTTTTTGCAGCTCTACAAGACTTGCAACAATGTTGAGACTGGTGTTTTAAACAGATTTACTTTCTCCTCTTCTGCAGTCTTGGTGTTCAAAGCAGGCATGGCAAGGGGTGGGGGGAGAAGGTTCCCAGCTGTGAAAACCCACCCACATCTGGCAGGCGTTGGACAGGAGGGGAGATCTCTTCCCCACATAGCCCAGTAGCATTCCCATTTTTTTTTTGGGGGGGGAAGCAAACTGGGCTCCAAAAGGGAACAGAGAACAGTTTTTCTGAGGACTTTTTTTCTGCGGATTTTCACAGGATAGTCCTCAAAAAGTCCAGGAATAAAATATTAAATGATCTCTTGATCCCAAATTCAGATTCAATTCAGATTTAAAGTTGTATGGGAATGTAGCCTGTATCTGCTAGGCTTTACTTCTATAGGAAGTGGATTAAAATACTTTTTTTACAGGCATTCTAGTATGCTAATTCTGCCTAGTTGCTCATGATTTATGGTTCCTCATACTAATAGGATTTTTGGCAAGTCTCGTGTTAAAATTAGCCAGGTTTTGAGATGGAAGAGAGAGGATACAAAGGAGAATATAACAGTGCATGTTTATTGCATTTGGATGTACATGGTACTGCAATTTATTGAAAAGCACTCTGTGAAACTTCTGAACTTGATGTTTCCTCTTACCCAATATTCTCTTCTAATCCCAGAAAATTTGTCTTTGTCTCAGTCTAACCAACTCCATAGGATATATTACAAGTTCCCTCAATTAAGGACTTCAGAACATCTGCAGCAAAGGAGAGGGATTTCTTCATCAGTGTTATAAAATTACTTTCCTGACAAAGGCAACATGATCTTCTTTCTAAAATCTGAGCAACGTCCATTTACAGAGGTATTTTTGGGCAGCTAAATAAAATGCCCTTTAGCTTCAGCTGAATACCAAGCTTAGGTAATATACCTTAGGTGGATAAGGAGGGACTGTTAAAGGTTAGGGAGTATGAGGTAACGTCAGTTGAAACAGGGACTGTTAAATCATTTCATATGTCACCAGTCAAGACAGCTACATCCACATGTGTGATGGGCAGCACCCAGTGGAGACCTCAGTGAGGTACATCTACATGCCTGAGGTGTCTATGGGCCAGAGATACTCCTCCAAGACACATCCTGACTATCAAGTGAGATAAAGGACATCAAGAGCTCCCAGCACCCTCATGTATCTGTGCTACAGCCTTACAGACACAGAGCAGCTGTGCCAGTGACATACCTGGTTCACTCTGGGTTTGGAAAAACAAACAAACTAATCCTTCTCCAAATGGTCCAGAGGGAGAATGACATCTCCATGGGCTTGCAATGGCATCATTACCGGTGCAGCATGTCCCCTCCCCCTCCCATCTGCAAAGTAAGCTGAGAAAAAGAGCCCTGCCTCAGAAAAAGCCCACAAATGTTGTAAGTATTGCTTTATATTCCTCAGATACACCTTTCACTCACCCTCACTGGCAGAGAGAAAGTTGTAGGGTAGAATTCACCTTCCTTGAGAAGTTCATGTTCAACGAACTGCAGTTCAGCACATTCTTAATCAACATTCAGAAAGAGAGAACACATCAGCAAAGTGACAAGCTGTTTTCCTTTCACAGTTTCTAACCCCGAAAATCCACCTTTGGTTTAGATTGTGCAGAAGCAAACTGGCTCATCACTTTGCTGATGTGTTTTATTAAACTGAAGGTTACTTGAAGGTGGTTTAAAACTTAGCTGCTGTGAAGAGAACTGTAGCAATCCTTCTAAAAGAGACTGACGTGATCCTGGCCACACAAACATGTCTCTGGCCAGGACTGTTTCACTGAATATGTGAAATACCCCCAGAAGTGGACCATTTCCTGTGTACATTAGGGGCTGTGTACACCACATTAAGAATGTGACTCTAGAAAATTGTATGAAAAACAATGAAGGCATGAGAGTAATGTCCTTTCTGCAATGGATCTGGAATAGCTGGGCCCACTGATCTAGATTATATGGAATCATGGACAGGTTCAACACCATCTGCACTGATGGCATTGATCCAATCCATGCTTCCCCATATCAGCAAAGCTTTCATGAGCTTCATAGCGACCCTCTTTGTGCCTCAAAAGACTATTAGAATGAAGGAGGGTGGGGTTTTTTTGTCAGAGCACTACAGTGTGCCACTGAAGAACACCCTTAGTTCTGGAACATGGAGTGGGGGTTCCTGGGGGTTCCTGCAGGCTCTAGGGGACCCGATCACATCACCTAGGGCCCGCAGGAACCGGGGAAGGGACAAGACAGGCCTGCCCACCCCTGGGTTGAACCCGACCTAATGGTGGCAGGCCTGGGAGGGGCATATTGCCCCCACGCTGGCATTGTTTGGTTAGGCTATGCAGGGATGGGTTCCACATTTGCACCCACGTGTTCCTTACCTACCTAGGTGTGAATGGGGAATGCGTCCCCACGTGGCCTAGCGGCTGTAGTGCAAAAAGGCCTCTTGTCTCTCACAGTTGCCCACCAAATGCTTATGAGCATCCGAAGCAGAAGACGAAGGCAAAACCTTCACCTGCTCTCAAATCCCTGCAAATGGGCCTTTAGAGGCACACTGCCTTTTAGGGGTGTGCACAAATGCAAGTTTTGGGATTTGATTTGATTTGATTCAAATCAAATATCTGAAAATTCAAATCGATTCAAATCTTTAAAATTTGAATGCATTCACATTTGATTTGAATCAAATACCTTCAAATCTATTTGTGTGAATTTTTTATTTGAATTTGCAAATACGAATATCGACAACATTCCTATGTGCCCGTACACATCCCATACGCATCTGTACACATCCACACGAATCCCGCAGTTGTCCTGTATGCATACCGTTTTTGTCCCGTACGGATCCGTACATATGCATATGGATGCGGGAAAGATGCGTACATGCAAGTATGCATCATAGAGATAAAAAAAAGTTAGAGTGGTCAATGGGGAAACATAGCATGCTTTAGAGATCACTTACTTAATCCACATTAATTGGATACTCTGGAGTAAAGCACATTCCAGACACATTTTATTCTTGAGAGGATGGCCAGATGGGAAAAAGCTATGAATGGCAACACTGTTGGGTTGTGTTAAACAATTGTTTAGCTTGAATAACAGTGTATTACAAACAATTAAAAGTGCATGGTTTGTTTTTCTCTTCTTTGTTCCAGTCTGGTAGCCTCTGTTTCCTCATGACCCTCATAACCTGATCTTGAATCCCCTTTTATAACTATGAGATGTGCAAAATTCTCCTCCACCTCATGGTACTAATCATAAAACTTCATTATTTTCTGTTTATCCTTGTTTTTCATTCATAATTGCATTTAGTATTTTATTTGGCTTTTATGGATTTCTTACTCCTGCTCTTTTTAATGTGCCTGTAAACTACCTTAAAACTTTTACTTGAAATCTAAACCTGATATGCTTTATCTTTATCAGTTGTGTGTCGTGGAAGCAATTTAAAGTCACAATGAATGCAATATGGAGCGTACTGTTTTAAATTTGCTGAATTTTAAAGGTGTTTTTTAATCTGTATTTTGTTTTTCATGCGTACTTTGTTTTTAATCTGTAGGTTAATCAGTTGTTACTCGCTCAGAGACCTTCAGGTATGGGGCAGGATAGAAATTTAAACAAACAAACAAACAAATCATCTGTATCCAGACAAATGTCTGAATAATTCACACAAATAGATTTGAAAATTCAAAATTTGTTTGAATGTTTAAATTCGAATGTATAGTCATTCAATCCAAATTCGAATGTCCAAATTCAAATGAATTTCATCAAATTCTATTGCCTTCCTTTCCAGCATGGAGGAAGTACTTAGACCTCTATCCTAGTAGCCATTGATACATCCACCATCCATGAGTTTGTCTAACCTTTTCTTAAAGCCATTTAGTCTGATTGCTGCCGGCCATGGACAAGAAGGGGATGAATGGGAAAATAACCTTGCTTGCTTGCTTGCTCGCTCTGCTGGTAACGTTACCTCCATTTACATTGCTGGGAAGGCAACAAGTTTGCGCTGAAGCAGATGAACTGTCAAGCAAATTTGCACGCGTTTGCTTGACAATTCATCTGCTTCAGTGCAAACTTGTTACCTTCCCAGCAATGTAAACGGAGGTAACATTACCAACAGAGCAAGTGAGTGAGCGAGGTTATTTTCCCATTCATCCCCTCTGTGAGTGTCCACATGGTACCAGGACAATACATGTTAGCCCCTTATTTCGCATGCAAAACACTTGTGAAGTGGGTTTTTTTAAAACACGTATTGACTCCCATGTGCCACGTATTAGGGCTTTGTATGCGGATGCTCCCGAGGTGGACATGGAATCCTTTCAGATGATTTTTAGCATGTGGACAGGCCCTAAAAGGGGACCCATTTCACCAGCAACATGTGGAGCTAATGACACACTACGATGAATACAATATATGCATTAACTTATCCCTCGTCAGTCAGTGAAATTAGAAAGTACACTCATGCTTCATCCTGGTGTTTCTCAGAGATTTTTGTATAGCTGATATCACAGATTACAAAACATTTGCTATGGACACTAAGGCCAAATCACCATTACAGGATCTTAGTGGTGCATATGCACTGCTCCACAACAAAGCTTCTGGGAAGAGGCACTCATACTCTCTTTAGAACTTTGTTGCATTGTGTCAATAATTGCCAAAACAACTTCATAAGAGAGGTTCACAGAGTTATACCAGAATGAGATAAACTCTTCTCCCAAGCATGATCTCAGAACAGGAACTTCTTGGCAAAAATCATGAGGAAATATAAACAAACATAAATAGAAAGTAAATAAAATAAACAGCATTTGGAAAACATTATAAAAATTTAACTTATTTACTTAAATGTGAAGTTTACCTCTATCATAGAATTTAGAAAACTGGATAATTATATAGATTATTTTCAGCTAACAGACAATTAACTGGAATGAATCCTGCAAAAACAACAAGCAGACAGCAGGAAAAGCAATGTAATAAAGCACAAAAAAATGGATCAGCGGGACTTAAAATACAAGCCAAAACAAACAAATGGGGTCTGGCAATCATCTGGGCCTGTTAATATCAAAATACAAGCAGACGTCTCACTTGACAATTCAGCTACACTGTAGTGAGCCTAATTTTATGACTGAACCAGGACCAAAGTAAATGGATTCTGAGAGGAGGCTTTAAAAGGCTGTTGCGAAGAGTTAGAGCTGTGAACCCTAAAATTAACCACTAGCAATGGACTCTAAACTAATGGGAAACACGCGGATCATCTCACTCTCCAGCATAGCATTACACTGGGTTCCAGGACTCTGCCCTTGAAGAGAATACAGGTCCAGTAAAGTACCCATCAAATGGAAAGGTGAAGGATGGAGATTGTGATGCTTGGCAAGAGTGCAATTCAACAAGAAGGTAGCTCCTGAGCTTCCAAATTCAGTGATCCAATGATCCACAGGAGTGAATGGTGAAGACTATTTTATTTTTTGGGGTGTGTGTGTGTGAGCTCTGAGCAGCACCAGCTAAAAGAGCCTCAGTAGATAAACTCAATCCATGTCTACACTACCATGCCCTTACCTCCAGGTGCTTGAGAAGGATGTTGGACTCTGTTGGACAGTGTCATCAATGCTGTTTGGGGAGCCGGCACACATTGCTCAGCAAGCTAGAATCACACATGGGGACACTTGCAGGCTAATGGGGAGGAGATTTGCACAGCCGTCATTTGGAGGTAGGGTGTGCTTGCTGTCACTGTCCTGTCTATTGAAGATCACAGCCACTGAGTTTTTAAGATGCTGATCACAAAGGCAGGCTGGAGAACAGCTATTTTTAAAATTTTCTGCCTCTTCAGCAGAAGTAATTCCAACCCCATTTCAGAATGCCAAGGCAGGCTGCATAATGGCTTGATTTTTGTTGCACTTGCAGCCCACATTTTCCTGATCGTGAAGGCAATAATAGAGTCTTGATTTTAAAATTGACAGGTCCCTGGTGGAGTGAAGGTGCACAAAAATGTTCAAGCGCCTACTGCCACTAGCGGCTTTCACTGGTGTTTTATGAATGAGGCTTTATTTTATCAATAGAGCTTTATTTTGTCAATGGAGCATCATTTTATGAATGAAACTGTAGTTATTTTTATGAATGAAGCTTTTTTCCGTGCCTCCCACCCCAGTCCTGGCTGTCTGTGCTGCTAAGGGAGGGGGTGAGGCAGCACAGGGGTGGGCTGACAAGAATCTGGCTGTGGTTGATGAGAATCCAGCTGCCAATGAAGACAGAGGGTGCAGAGAGAAGGTGGCATGGCTCCCCCTTACCAGGGTTCGGCACGCTTTGCATGGCGATGCCACCATCCATTCCAAACCAATGCCTGTCCTACCTTGCTGGGAATGACATGGGGACGCTCGAAATGCATGCCCGGTACCGCACCCAGCCTCTGCGTGCCCAAACAGCACCCAAAGTGTGCCAAATGGCTTGCTTGGGGATGGGGCCATAGTGGACCTTAGTCCATGCACTATCTGCATATAGGCACACTCTGGTGTACTAGCTGGAATGTTTCATGGACCTCTTACAAGTGTCCATGGCTAGAGCAGACTATTATGCCAATATCACACTGTACTCTGCTTCAACACATCATCTAGTATGTATGAAATGGTCTGCTGAGAGGCATGGTCTCCCATAAATTGTCCTGTAGTGTAGACAAGACATGCTAGTGAATCCCTTGGGCTTGCCTACCAGCCCAGTGCAGGCACAACTTTAATGGACTAGCTGTCTCCGTTCATCCTGGTGTTTAACAATTTTCTTTATTTCTTCCAGATTTAAACTAAATCTTTCCTGATCTTTTCCATTCAAGGTCTTCTTTGCCAGCCCCATGTTCTACTTCCACCAACCATAGTTAGCCTAGGTGCCCACCCCACCAGCCCAGTGTGTTGTCCTACATGACATGAAATATGTCAGCTTTAGGATGGTTTTCTGCATTTGCAATTATATTTCTGGATTAATAACATTCCAAATCTTGATATTTTTAATTGTCTTATTCTATAATGTATACAGGAGCCATCATAAGACTGATAACCCTAAAGAATCCAGGTTTTTTTCAGTCACTTTTCCTTATCGTCCAGCTTTCACAACTATAAATAAATACAGAAATAAATATGGCACTGACAATTTTACATTAGTTTCTGAGACTGATGTCCTTGTTTTCCAGATCTTCTCTATACTAGTAGCTGCAGTACAACCAAGTAATATTATACATTTAATTTCAGATTCTGAGCTTCAAGTTAAATCAATTTTAGTACCAAGGAAAATAAAATCCTGGACTGATTCAGTTCCTTCATTCTCAATTTTTATTTTGATGCCACCCTTTCCAGCTGATGTCATAATTTTAGTTTTCTTAGATATTTAGCTGCAACCTGTTTTTTCTTACTTTCAGAATATTCCTGGATGAAGAGGGTATAAAAGGCTGCTCCAGTTCTATGCAAATCTACATGAGAAGTCCCCTCACTAAATATAATTATGTACACATTAGTCAATTCTGCATTGAAAGATAAGTGAAGGAGAAAGAAGGATTGGACTCAAGCTCAGACCTGTTGAATTGAGGTGGGACACTGACCAAATTGACCTCCCTCCCTCCCTCCCTCCCAAAATTTCTAACCCATGGATATAAAGTATTGGGTACCATCACCATACAAACTGCAAAAGATTGCTTTGTTTGGCCTGGCACAGCCAAATACAGCCATGTTCAGACATCCACAGTGGGTGCCTTCAGGGCAAGTAGTTCTCAGGGTGAGAGATTTACATTTTCTCCTCCGCTGAAGCATCCAAAGTCTCCCTGAGAGAGAGATAGGATGCAATGACCTCAGACCAAGGATTTCCTACCTGGAAGTAGTCCTGTTCTATTGATTTGGCCATTTAGCTGCTGGGAGCAAAACTGATGCTGACAGGTGTTATGGCAGGCCATAAAATCAGTCAAACTTTGCAGGTACTGGTGTTCCCCCAAACTAATTTGGTCTCCAGCTGTGTAATAACACCTTTACCTGAGGTTGGGAAAGATGCGTGAGTGGTGATTTCCCCCTCAAGAAGTCTCAAGGGAGGTGACATGTTCATGCAGACTAAGACAATCCAAGTGAGACTTCAGGTCAATACTGCATGCCTCAGAAACAAGAGCAAAAACATGTATGTGCTTCCTTTCTTTATACTGTTGTGGATGAAGAATAGAGGAAAATTTACAGAGCCTGTTTTTATTAGGCACTTGTAATATATTTTATTTACAATGCTCTGCCAATTGGGTATGCCATCATCATATATTTTGAAAGTCTGTTTCCCTTGGATGGGATCCAAAAAACCATGGAATCTGATCCCTAAGCCCAAGGTATTCTATAACTCTTCCCCTCCTCTTCCATGGTTTGATAAACTGTTTTGGTTTGTAATTTGGCAGGCATTAGCCATTCTGAAGGGGCTAATATACCAGCAAATTTCATTTACTTCTGTCAAAAAGTGGGGGGAGTAATAGGTCCCTCCTCCTTGCATAATAAAAGGATTGGGGTAAAGTGATTGCATTGCAGTTCTGAATTAAAATTAAGCACTTATATATATTTCCTTTTTTGGGAAAGTACGTTTTAGAGAAGCTGATAATAAACATTTCTGAATCTGCTATTTTGATGGGTTTTATGCACAATAGTAGGAATTGTGGCTATTTCTGTTAACTGAGAATAAATACACACACGCACACGCACACGCACACGCACACGCACACGCACACGCACACGCACACATACATACATACATACATACATACATACATACATACATACATACATACATACATACATACATACATACATACATACATACATACATACGTGGTTTTGGCTCCCCCCGCAGAATTGAGTGTGAGTAGGGGGAATAAAGGAAACTTTGTCCTGATCCAGATTAGAGTGGTGTCTGTTCTGCACAAAGAAAGACTGTAAAAAGGACCCTATGGCTGTTGTCACACCTTCACTTCAAACCTTTTTCAGTCCATTTTCAGGTCTGACTGGTCACACCTTTCCATTTCTATCCACTTGAATCATGGACTGTGCATGCTCCATTTGGGCTTTCTTGAACGGAATAAAATGGAAATGAAAAGGTATGAGCAGTCAGATGTGAAGGTGGACTGAAGAAGGTTTAAAGTGAAGATATGACCACAGCCTAAATTTGCTGTGCTATTTCTCTCTGTCTCTTTTTGTTTGTGTGTGTCTGTTACGTTCCACTTCATCTGCCCCATGAATAAGAAGGATTTACTCTAGTTCTTTTGCTCAAACTCAATAGGTCACCTGTTGAATTAGTTGCTTGGAAACCACACACTACAAGTTAAGGATGGTTAGTGTTTCACAAGGGGCAAGGAACTGTACTGATTTGCCAGCAGAAATGTGGCTGACTGAGTTGTTTAGTCAGTTCAACTCAAACTGAAACCACCATCGGTTTGGAGGATCCATTTGAAAGCAAACCAACCAGGGACAAGCCAAACTGGTTCATGTTCATCAGTATTTGCCCTCGATAAGTCCTTTTAAAAACTTTTTAAATGTTATTTTTGAGCAATGATCCGATTCAAAATGTTCAGCGTCTGAATCAAACTGAATTGAGCCTGCTTGAATTCAAACCAAACATCATGTAGTTCTGTCTGATTCAAACTGAACCACAATTTTTAGTTCCATGCACATTTCTATTTACATAAAGAACAGAAGAGGAGCTCTGCTGGATCAGGCCATGACCCATCTAGTTCAGCATCCTGCTGCACACAGTGGCCCACCAATTGCCCATGGGCATCTCAAGCAGAGACAAGGGCAAACCTTCTCCTGCTCTCGAATCCCAGCAAATGGCCTTAGAAGTCTCCTGCCCTGTCCCCCCAGCCTGAAAGATGTGCTCAGGAAAATCCCCTATAAATCCACCCACTGCTGCCCACATTTAAAAGACTACTCTTATTCCAAGTGATGATGCTTATTTAGGAAAAGAACAATGGACTCAGCAGAGATTGTATAGATCCCATTTTCCCTTGGATTTATCTGACATCTCTATGGCAAGTCAAATCATTTTATGGAGCACTGAACCATTAAAAAGATTTTCATTCTCAGGTACCAATGTGCCTTTGAAGAGCAAAGGTGATGGGGAAAATTGACTAGTCAAACTGAGCCTCTGGCAAGATTCACACAGGGGAGGGTGAAAAGATTACAGGCACAGCAATCATTGTGCTGCAAATTAAAAGGAGCTTATACCACTCCTCTTGAAGCAGTGGTGTGCTGTCTGCATGCTGCCCTCTGCCCCCCAAAATCAGTTTTGCAGTGGGGGATCTCACTGAGGCAAGTGGAGGGGATGGCTCTCAGAACCTGCCCTTCTTCTCTGCCGTTCAGGCATGTCAAGTATGTTGGTGGTGAGAAGAGTGCGGGTCCACGTGGAGGCCACATTGGTCCTATGCACCAAAATGGCCACTGAGGCACAGGGCCGTGTAGGGATGTGCACGAATATTCAAAACATCGGAAATTCGATCAAATTTGTTCAAATGTGGACATTCAAGTTCAAATCAAAGGTCTATGAATTTGAATTTATACCTTCAAACAGATTTCAATTTTTTTGGATCTATTCATTCAAATTATTCAGACATTCGTATGTGTACGGGTATGTACATGATGCGTACTTGCACATATGCATCTTTCCCGCATCTGTACACATTTGTATGGATCCATACTGGATGAAAGCTTAATGCATACGGGATAAATATGGGATGCATACTGATGTGTACAGATGCGTAAGGATCTGCATGGGATGTGTGTTTGGGCGCATACAAATGTTGTTGACATTTGTAAGTGCAAGTGCAAATTGAAAAGTCAAATGAATAGATTCGAATTTGCTTAATTTGAATCGATTGTGGGTAAATTCAAATTTTAAAGATTCAAATCGAATTTTAAAGATTCAAATTCAATCAAATCTTAAAAACTGCATTCGTGCACACCCCTAGGCCTATGTGGAGCCTATCCCTTATGACTCACTCACAGTACCAGAAAGACCACATGTGGATCCTATCTTTATTAAAGAGAGAGCCAGAACAGTATTTATTTACTGTATGCAGAGAACAATAAACACTGGGCTCAGGGTAGGATTTTGAGATTGTGCCTGGAATGCTGTATTACTTATGTCCTGATTTGCTTCTGCTGAACGCTGCTGCTTCTTTTCTTAAATATCCATTATTCCTTTATGAAGGTATGAAGTTTACTTTCAAGTTATCTCCCACTGCAGAAAGCAATTGATTTATCATATAAAACAGAGTACCCTTGCGATACCATCTGTGAGAGGTTGTAGAGTAATTGTTTTTGAGTGTGTTTAAGTTGTGCAATTTTGTGAATATTGCATTTGCTCTTCATAAATTACAGCCCCTGCTGCCACATTGAAGAGCAATTGCTTTGCAGTGGAAGCTTTGTGGCCTCTGTTAAAGGCTAGGAATTCAGACCTAGACTATCAATACTCCTAAGTGATGCTGTAGGCATCTCTTCTTTATCTCTCAATATAAAAAGAGCTGTTTAGTTCCAAATGTTTGTTGTATTTATTGTCCATAGTAAACCTGAATAACTGAACCTGTAAACTCACTTTTGCAAACAGGAGGGGGGGGAAAAGCATCAGGGACATGCCAACAATTTGTGTCCTTCATTTCTCCCCAGGTGATGCAGTGACAACTCACGCCACAGAGCCAGCAAGAGGAGGAGAAACAGTGAAGCTCTGATTGAAGCTTCACCATGGACCTCTCTGGGGCATGTTGTGATCCACAGTGTACAAAAACCTTTGCTTCCTACCCACCATCTTGCTGGTGTGCTTCCTACCCACCTATGCAGCTGTGATTCCACTTCCCATTCAAATCCCCAGTTTGTTTTAGTGGTTAAGGAGCCGGACTCTTATCTTGGAATACCAGGTGTGATTCCACACTCCCCCACGAAGCCAGCTGGGTGACCTTGGGTCTTCTGAGCTCTCACAGCACCATTCAGCTCACAGGGTGTTCTGTTATGGGGAGAAGAACAGAAGGCTTGTCAGCTGCTTTGAGTCCCCTTAAATGGGTGAGAAAAGCATGGTAGAAAAGACAACTCTTCTTCTTCTTCTAATGTGTGTGCACATGTGCCTAATGAATTGTACCTATATACCCACATGCAAATTTCACAGACGTAACCAACACTGTGATAGCCACAGAAATGATACATGATGGGCCTGAGCAACTGCAGCTTCAGAAACCACCTTTTTGCAGTTACATGTGGTATACCAAGTTAGGGATGTGCATGGATGCAATTTTTTTGCATTCGGATTCAATTCAAATAGAACATTTGAATATTCTATTTGAATCGAAATTCAAAAATCTGGATTTTCAAAAATCCAATTCAAATCTGGATTGTCCAGATCCAGATTTTTGAAAATCCAATTCGAATCAAATGATATGTTACATTTGTATCTGATTTTTGAATCTGTTTGCATCCTGTTTTTATCGCGTTCGCATTCCGTTTGCATCCTGTATTATATGCACAAATAGACCCAATATTTGGATGTGATATACAATGTCAAATTCAATCAAATCATTCAAAAATCCATATCGGGTTTTCAAAAATCTGGATTCAATCTGAATTCAGAAATTCGGATTTTTGAAAATCCGATTCTAACTCTAATATCTATATTTATCGGATTTGTATCCGACTTTTGAATTTTCGAATATCCATGTGCATCCTTAGTGTGGATGGAGCATGCTAAGAGGGAGAAGCACCTCATCCCACACCAGCATGCAGAGGAAGAGGCCTTGAATCCTTTATCAGCATTAATTTATACATTAGATTTATATACCTCAGATTTCCAAAGACTCTACACGGTTTAAATGATGGTGACGAGGAAGATGAAGAAATTATTCAGACAGATTGGAATAGGTTCAAAGAACTACAGCTAATCACCTTTCCATCCTGTGTGACACTGGTCCAAATCATGCAACCCAAATCATGATGGAATGGACTGCCCAGGAAGCACCATCAGCCATCTCTGTGGTTCATAGAATCATAGAATCATAGAATGGTAGAGTTGGAGGGGACCTCCTGGGTCATCGAGTCCAACCCCCTGCTCAAGGCAGGATCTCCTAAACCATCTCAGACAGATGGCCGTCCAGTCTCTGCTTGAAGACCTCCATCGAAGGGGAACCAACCACCTCCCGTGGCAGCCTGTTCCACTGGTTGATCACTCTTACTGTTAGAAATTTTTTCCTAACATCTAAACTAAATCTTTTCCCCTGCAGTTTCACCCCATTGTTTCTAGTCCTTCCTTGAGAGAGTGAGAACAGGGCTGATCCCTCTGCCCTGTGACAACCCTTGAGGTATTTGTAGACAGCTATCATGTCTCCTCTCAGGTTCCTTTGTGGGTGGCCCATGCTGGCCCAGTGTCAGAGACCGGGAACAAATGTCCCTAGCCTCCAGAACTGCTGGCTAGAGCTGTTTCAGCCAGATGTCCAGCAGTGGTGTACTTTGTACTTCCAGCACTGCTTCATGCTGTCCAGTGAAATGGCAGTGGGTGTTCTGCAGTGAAACTTACCAACCGACTGAAATGCTGCATAGACTGATAAGAAGTGGTCCATACTTGGAGCAAGCTATGGCACCGTTTTCACCTTGTGACTGACCTTCAACACCTAATCCAGTGTTTCTGCATCAGCAGAGAGATGTTACAGCTGCGATGTTTTCTTTCCATGTGACCTAACCTTCCCAATAGTATTATAGGAAGTATTTCCATGTCATGACAGCTCATGATGAACCCCTCCCCATGTACTTCTCATGCAGTAATTCAAACAGAGCTGCAATTATGGAATTATAGGCTATTGCACTGTGATAGTTAATTTTACTGGAATAATGATAATCTGGACTGTATCAGAAGGATCATTATCAAGTCTGGTAAATCAGGTACAATTATGAAATAATTGCTAGTTTTTGATCCTATCTGGAATACTAGGGATGTGGCAAATTGCCATTCACTGAATGAATGTGAATGGTGATTAAAAACACTTAAGTGCTTTTCTTAACAGCCTCAGATATTTTTGACACATGAGTAACCCACACGAATTGGAGAATTTATAGAATTTTTTGTGGGTGAGCAGGGGCCTTTCTGCACTTGGCCTTACTCTGGAATATATCTTGGGATAAGGGTCTATTGTCCACATGCTAATGCAGCCTATGGTACACCTCGCTTGGTGCCTGCCCTAGCCTGCATTAGCATGTGGACAACAGACCCCTATCCCAAGATATATTCCAGAGTAAGGCCAAATGCAGAAAGGCCTCTGGTCATGCTCATTGGTGCACATGTGTAAGATGTCCTCGAGCATGCACAGAGAACCTCAGCAAGTATCTACAAAGGCCATTTGGAAGTATTTGAGAGCAAGTGAAGGTTTTCCCTTTGTCTTCTGCTTGGGAATGCCAAAAAACAATTGGTGAGCCACTGTGTTGGACTAGATGGGTTGTGGCCTGTTTCAGCAGAACTTCTCTTATGTTTTTATGTTCTTATGATGAAGTCACATGTATGTGCATTTATTTGTGCTGCAGGTCTGTCACAGTGGGGCCTAGGAGGACAGCAAGAATGTGTGGAACAAGTGGGTATATTTCCCTCTTCATGTGGTTTACTCATGCTTAAGGAAGTAACTCCAAAAACTGTCAGGGCTATTAGAGATGTCTTTGGCCTCTAACTGCCATACATGTTTAAGAAAGTTTGGCACACCCTTATAAAATACAGTATTTTAAAACTTTATAAATATTTTAAAGCAACTGAATGCATACTTTTGAGTTCAGAAGTGCACTGCAGCATTAAGAGAAGTGAAATATCAAAGAACAACATCTTGTTGCCTGTGACTGGGTAACAACTAACTGGCTGTGAGCCTCAGAAAGAGTAGAATAGATGGATAAAATAGATTCCAGACCGTGTGTTATGTTATGAAAGCAGTATGAGTTAGACAGATTACTTTTGAAAATTGCAACCCAAACAACTTGTCCCTCATTCAGATATGATGTACCAGCAATTTTCAATATTCTTTAAAAATCAAAGTACATACAGGAGGAATATTCAACATGCATGCTCAGAAAGGAGTATTTGAAAAAAAAAATTGGAAACAAATTAACAGATATTTATGTCATTCTAACTGGTGATTCTTGTTTCAAATTCAAGCAAAATATCCCCCCCCAAACCATAATTGAATACGTGACCTTTTGGTACTTGCTTTATTTTAGAATACCCTCTTTACTGCTGTGTGGTGATCAAAGTATATTAGGGGGTTAAAAGCAACCGGGGCATGTCTGGAAGATAAATGCACTGCAGGGCACAAGCTTCGGGGAATTTAATTGGATAGCAAGTGAACATAAATGTGGAGCCTGGGCTGGATATTTTTGGCAAGGATATTTTGGATGAAAGATCTGGGGAAATGCATGTATCTGCTATAAAAATAAGCTGAACTTTATTTCTACCATCTTTGGTCTTTTATGCTCCCTATCATTAGTTCCTTAAAGATCCATAGCAGGTGGGCTGACACAGTTTGAACTCAACCGATTATGCTGAAGTAATTAAGCTTGGATTCCATTTAATGTAATTAGCATCTGCTTAAGATTTCTCATCATGCTGGATCTCAGAGAAGTATAAAATGGCAACGTCAGGAACAGTACTGCTTCAGAGAAAACACGCTAATTGTAAACTAGTTTTGAGCAGAATTCTCATAGCTTAGCCTAGCTCTCTTGGATACTTCTGAGGTAATATTGCTAATACAGGTCGTGATCCCACTTGGCTTGTTTAAAATGGAATTAGCAAATACGGATGCGAACACGAATTATGCACGTCCCCATTTTTGTTAATTACACTTTAAAGAGCGGAGCATGGCAGCAGCATGGCAGTGGTGGTGGCTGGAAGGGAGGGAGGGAGGGAGGGAGGAAGGGAGAGCAGGGCTCAGTCACCTGCTCGACTGATGTTGTTCCTCCCCATACCCCGGGACGGCCATGGTTGCTCGGTGGGCTGCCAAAATGGCGGGTGGGTGGAAGAGGCAGCAGTGGCAGCTGAAAGGAAGGAAGGGAGGGCAGGGCTCATGCAGGAAGCTGAACAAATGAGGCAGCAGCAGTGGCGCAGGCCAAAAGGCCAGTGTTGGCAAAATGGCAGGAGGCCAGACAGCTGGGCAGGCAAGCAGCTGGGTGAGCAAGGCACTGGTGCAGTGAGGTAGCAATAGTTACAGATGACCCTAGTGAAATTTGGAATTTCTGCCTGACAGCCTACTTCGGGTTCTGTATGAAAACCAAAAATTTCCATCACAGTGGGCAGGTAGGTGGGTAGGATACTGTGAATCCACCATTCCCAAAGGAAAAATAAAGCATGTTAAAACAAAAAAAATGGAGCGACAGTTCTTTTAAAAAGTGGTTTTTTTAATGTGTTGTTTTTTTTCTGATTTACTCCTCGGAAAGTGTGGGAAGCCAATTTTCAATGCAGACAAACTGTTTTCAAAACGTTTTCGACATGCAGTAAAGTCCCAGTGGGAATGGGCCTACAGCTGCAGCCTTTAAGGCCTAGTATCTGCTTCAAGGTAGAAGTCTGCGCAGAACATGCTTTGAGGTGATTCATGGTTGGAGCCCCAACTGGGGGTGAGTTTCAAGGTTGATACCTCATATCTGGTACTCAGTCCCTGAAAACAGCAAGTAATAGACACCATTAACAGGAACACGTGTATATGCGTATCAGATCAACTGAGTGTTCTTAAGGCAATCCCACTCTGTCTTATATCACAGAGTTGTTATGAGGATAAAAATAATGACCCAGATAATGTCCTACTTATAGGCAAAAGCTGCAAGAACTATCACTAGAGGAGGTATATCTTTTTGCTTTTGCTTTATTTTTATTTTTCTAAATGTCATAAAATTTAGATTGAAAAGATGACAGAAGATCAAAAATCTAAAATGCAGCATAGGTGTTTATGGTATATGCTTTGTGAGAAACTGCATATAGCCCTTGACCAACAAAGAGTGGAAATGCAGGAGAAGCACTGGTAAAGAAACATACACCATCTGCCCTGAGTTAGTAGAATGAACCAGTGATTCATCTGGAATACATTAATGACACTGTGGAATGGTGACACCTCCTGGTAGGCAGCTTTGAATACACTGGATGAGATGTTGGAGAAGCCTATAGTGCAAAAATCTGGCACTGTGCTAGCCTCCAAGCATGGCCAATTTATAAGTAGTCCATGAAACATTCTAGAGAAGTTATCCATGTGTGGACAGCACACAGGCTGTAGTCTTGAATACTAAACCAGATGATATTCTACCAGGAACCCAAGAGCATTACCATAAGTGTGACACTTCAGAGTGTCTGGCCAAAACAGCTCCTCCTCCTCCTCTTCCTCTCAAACTCGGAAGTTGTCTGCAACATGGATGGGACTTGTAGGCAAGTGGCAGCTCAGCTCATCATGGGCTGGGTTTCCTGATTCAGGCCAACATGGCACAGGAGAAGATGCATCATGCAGAAACATCCTTTCAATGGTTTGTTATGTTCCCATTGACACTACTAGAGCTATGTCATCAGCCACTAAACTGTCCCTCCAAATGTTGGTGAGGCACTATCTACAAGGCAGTTTCTGACCAACATCTGGACAGATGGGGAGGCAAATGGCCATATGCCAAATGCAGCAGATTCCTGCCTCACAATTACCAGGGTGACTTGGGATGCTATAAACTACTCTGATGGTGTCCTGATGGAGTGACTACAATCCATCTTTCTGCATCTACTGAAGACCTGGAGCACAGGGGCATGCCGACTTTTAAGTCCACTTCTGGTCCCTCACTGGCATAAGTGGAGAGAATATTTAGACATCAATATTTTGCATTAGTTTCAAAACTGGATCACAATTCTCCTAGGACCAGTTTATCAGAGTTACATTTGGAAGCAGTATAAGAAGCTTGTCCAAGCGACCATGCCATAGGATTCATGGTGCTTGCCTGAAATATATGAGATCGTTAAGGGAAAAGGTCATTTAGTTCTTATTAACACTAGAATCTTATTTAGGTTCCTTAGACCCTACAGGCATTTTAACTCTTCACAGTAAAATGGTTTCATGCTTCTTAATGGTGAACACTTTTAGAAACTGAGCATATTACACTGTGCCTCTGCAAGATAATAACAGCAACTCCCTCCCCTTCCCCCAAATAGACACTTATTACAAATGTAGATCAGCTCCAGTGAACCTGGAGATGAAGTTTACTAGGATATGTATTACTTCTTTTATCCATGACATCCAGTGGGGATGGGCTTGGGAAGGGAACAGAACATATCTTTTGTTCATGAAGTTTGGGCAAAGATTGTTCCCTGCAGCAATCTTAGTAACTCTTGGTTAATAATTTTTTTTTTGTATCTAGTGTTTCACCTATTACAGGCAAAGCTTGTTTCTCAGCATATTGTGAGAGGAGGAGGAGGAGGAGGAGGAGAGTTGGCTTTCTATTCCACATTTCTCACCCGTTTAAAAAAGCGGCTGATAAAGCTTTCTGTTCTTCTCCCCACAACAGATACCCTGTGAAGTAGGTGGGGCTGTGAGACCTTAGAAAGAGAGCTGTGACTAGTCCAAGGTCACCCAGCTGGCTTCATGGAACAGTGCAGTATCAAACCCCATGACTATGAAATCTGAGTCCGGCATGCTAACCACAAGTCCAAAGTGCCTAAGGTGGGACCACAGCAGAAGCATCTGCCCTAATGAGTCACTGGGCACTTTTCTGTTGCGGTCCAGATCACATGACCTGAATCTGAGGGCTCCGGGAAGCAGGGGGGGAGCAGCTGAGGGAGCTGCTCCAATGTACTGGGTGTTACAATAGACAATACTGGGATCCCGACTATCTTGAGTCCCAGAGATCAACCACGTGTTAGTGGCTGACACGATTAGGCAGGAAAAATGGGGAGGGGAAATAAGAGGCTGGAAACAGAGATACAGCAGGAAAAAGACCACGATTTTATTCTTGCAGCCCTTTGAATACAGCAATCAAAAGGGGCATGGAGGAAATGACATAGATGCAACACCAAGGAAGGTGATTGGATGAAAGCTGGTGCTTTGTACTTCACAGGTCTGGTGATGTCACATCCTCTGGTCAGCAGAAAGAGAAGGGTGGTTATTCTTTGTCTCTCCACATAGCTGAGCAACTCCATTATTGCCTAAGGGCAGCTGCATGGAGTGTAAAGAATTCAGCACCCTGGTGGCATCAAGCTTGTACTATAAGACTATGAAAAGGAAAATTCTTGCTCCTTTTACTCTGAGGTTTGTAAAATGGAGGACTGCAAGAAGGGGAAGCTAGGGGAAAGTTGTGTAGCCTAGAGATTACTACACTTCTCAGTCTCCATGCCAATGTGTAGTTTACCTGATGATGTGGCAAAAAGTATGATCCTCCAAAGAGTACAATTTCATGTCCTTGACCCCAGATCCTCAAGCTTCTTGATAGGTGCCTTGTGCCATCAAAAGTGGAGAAACAACACTTCTCACAAAATCTACAAGGTAAGTGGAAACACAGTTAATATATGTATCCATATTAGTGATGTGGACCACGGAGGTACTGATGGACATTTTTCCACGGTCACTAAGTACCTATTTTAGCACCCATTAAGGAACAATTTGGCTGAGATTCAGATGACCCCAATTCCACCACAGACCCCATTAGGGAAACACTTGTTTCCACCACAGCTAGGAAAATCTGGATCATAATAGGTCCTTCAGGGCCCATAAACTGGGTTTCGTGTAGACCCCATTAAAGGGGTCTACAATGGGGTCTTCAGCCTGAAAATCTGGATTGTATGGAGCCTGTTTCCACCACAATCTGGCAATAGGGTCTAGAGGAGGCCCCCATGGGTGTGTGTGCCCCAAAATCCCTCCAAAGTTGCCTTCTGAGATTAGCAAAGGCTCCGAAGTCCCTCCGAAGGCAACTTTGGAGATTAGCAAAGGCTCCGCAGAGAAACCCCTTGAGAGAGCAATGTAGCCGGGAGCTGCCTGTTACCTTCAGGCATGGAAGGAGGTGCATATTAATGAGGGTGAGTCATCAGTGCTCACAAGGAGCTAATTAATATGCACCTCTCTTGCATTGCTCTCCCAAGGGGGTTGTCTCCTGAGCGTGCGCTAATCTCTGAAGTTGCAACTTTGGAGGGACTCCAGAGTCTTTGCTTGGCACAGAGGCTAAGAACTTTTGTTCCTGGCTTGTAGAGGAAATGCAGTAACAGCCAGTTCTCCAATTCTGCTTTCAATTTCAGATTTTCTGAAATCCCCTGCCAATTTTATCTTTATGTTTGGTTTTATGGGTAGTAGCTTTCTATTTCTAGTGTTTGTGAACAAAGCACGCACTGCATCAGTATCTGAAACAAGATAAGAGTTATTTGTAGAAATGACACAAACACTCAAACTGTGCATTTTTAATTTTTATGACACTGGGCAGAATTTGAACTACTATGGAATCTGGTGACTATCCATATAGACGTACAATTCCTAAGTATTTCAAAATTTAGTCTCATGAATTTCACAGAATTCTGCCAGATTCAAATTCCTTCAGATGAACGACCAAGGCTAAGCTGAGGAATTGAGATTCAACTTGAGCATCTTCAGGAAAAGATAGAAATGCCTCCTGAATGAAAAACCAATGCAAGTCAGCTTAGATAATAAAGAACGTGAAGAACCATTGATGTTCTCACTTGGTATAAGGCAGATACTGTAGTTCCCTCTTCTCCGACTAATAAATTACCTGAGAATCTGTTTGGCTTTATCGGGTTGCTGACTTTTAAGATGTGAGATCCAACACTATTTTGTGTCTTAGTATTTCATTTGATATTTTATCCGTGTTTCTTTGTATCTTTATTCTTGGTCTAAATCGCTTAGGAAATCTGAATCTGTCAGTCAAGTACAGCCACTAAAGGATTAAGGAATTAATGCTAACTGGCAACAATATCTAGAATCTTTGCTTCTGACATCCTCCTTGTACAAGGATTTTCCTCTGTGTCACTCAGAAAGATTAGTTACCTAAAGTGCTATGTTCCAGGAACAGGTTTTTCACCGCATCTGCTGAATTAAGCATAAGGAACAAATAGCAAGCTTCATAGGCAATCCTGCCTCTTTACAGGCATTCCAGCTCCAAAGTCATTGGTTTCCAGATCCATGCACCTGAAGGTTTGATGATCTAAAAGATGCTAGTAAAATCATACAATTAATACCTTGTTATAGCCATGTCTCCACTTACCTCCATGGAGGCTTATTGGAAGTGTTTGGGGCATGCCCACCAAACAGCATGATGCCTACTTGAAGTATCTAGGGTTAAGGATATAGAATCACATTTTCCATAAAAACATTTTTGTCAGCTGATGTGTTGAATAATGTAGTAGTAGTAGTAGTAGTAGCAGCAGCAGCAGCAGCAGCAGCAGCAGCAGCAGTAATGTTTATTTGTAACACCATTTGGGTCAAAGGTTGGAACACCAAACATATATAATCAATGAATTAAATCAAAGAAAATTTGCCTCAGGTGGTTTACATCAAACAGAAAAGATACAATATAATGTTACTGGTTGTGAATACAAGGATACAACCAGCAATGTGGCTGGAAAGCATTTTGCTGGAGCCATGCATCCCCCAGGCACCTACTACCATGGCCATAGAGACTTGGCCTTAGAACTATTGCACTCATTCAAAGCTAAAGAGAACAAAAAGAGCCCCTCTTATGTGGTAGAGCAATTCAGACATAGGATGAAGGTATATGGGACCTATTTGCAGACATGCCTCCCTTGTTTTGGATCAGGGCTATGCTCAACTGCTAGTATCTTAACCTGAATCAAACTTCATCTAAAGCAGGCGGAGCTGTACCAGTGAGGGATGAAGCCTCTTATATCCACCTTAATGTGCATATCTGGAGGACTAGATGTATACTACACGGTGTCATGCCTCATGCCCTCTCTGACTCCTCTGACTTCTTGGATGGTGAGGTCCCACCCAGGCCAGCCAAAACAAGGGAGGCATTCCCCAGGGTTCTGTGCCCCAGAAGCAGAGGACTCAGGTTCAGAGTCAGACGCTGTGCGACACCCAGACCAGAGTTTTCTCTGGAGACAAGAACACCTGTGGCGCTAAGTGCGACCCCCTCCATGCATCGGCAGGGTTGCAACTCTCTGAGTCCTACTTAAGAAATGCCCAATCCAGCAACCTCCATTGCAAACAAAGAATCTTCTTGAGAACCCCCAACTCGTGTGAACTCTGATTCCCGACTCCTGACTGACTTCCTGACTTACGACAACTCTCTGGTAACCTGACTCCTGGCCTGTTTGACTACGTGTACTCTATATCCCCAAGGACCCTGGAAATTGACTTAGTTTCTTGCTGTGTGCATGTGCTTACTACTGCTACCTGCTCTGCACATGACACACGGATCCTTCATCCACATTAAGGATCCATGTGGCCTGGCACTGCCCCATTGGCAAGTGTGCTGTAAATATAATAACTATGTGGCTGGCTGGGTTATTCATCTTATTTTTTAATAAAAAAATAAATTCTGATTATATACTTATTTAGATTTCATTTATGATTCCATCTTTAAATTGAAGGTTCTCAGTGCTTTATTTTGTAGCTCACAGTCACCTATTTTGTATAGCTAAAACCTCTGTGGTATCCCTCGCTGCCCAGTCTGAACATGAGATTGAAATTGAGCAGCCTGCACCTTATTTGTTTCTAATCATATTACGCTTGTCTGCAGCACCTATGAAATTCCATCATTGGGGAAAGGCTAGAATCAGATTATGAAAGCCACTGCTGCTATCATATCTTTCACTTTAATCTGTATCCTAAAACAATTCAGGCTGCTAATGGAAACATTGGTTCCTCAAACTGATAAGAGCCTAATCCACACAGTTTTCTGAATAGCTTTCATAAGAGAAATTACTGGAACATGCTGCGGCATTGGGCTTCCTTTGTGTGAATGAACAAGAGCCTCACGGAAAAAAGCAAACCTCTCACGCTTCATACAGGAGCTGAAAACTGAGGCACAATTTCCAGTACGTTTATTTTGACATGTTTATGTTGATGTTCAAAATGTAGCTGTAAGAAGCCATCTAATTCTAGATGCAGATCTCATCACCCTCTCCTTCTCCTCCAGCATTCTGGGTGAAGGGAAAAGGGGAATCCTTCCTCCTCCACCACCCCTCCAAGAGGGGAATCCTTCCTCCTCCTCCACCCCTCCAAGTCAGCTGCATCAGAGGAAGTGGCGGCAGAGCCAAGCCCCCTGCGCCCCCCACCCTGATGTCACACCGCTGGAGCAGCTGCCATCAGAACGGCTGGTTTGGTGTTGGAGTATGGCAATCAGGGCAGGGGGGTGCAGTGATTAATCACCCCAATGCCCCTCATCACCCCCACCTCATCCTCCCCAGGGAAAAAATCAGCTTCAGTCAGGTCCCACCACCATGAATGTGGGGGTTTCATATTCATGAAAAAATATTCAGAATAATATGCATGAAATGAAGCAAATCCCCTCCTCCCTACCTGCCTCCCACTCACCTGTCATCTCCACCATCTCCACCATGCGCCTTTCTCCTGCGCACTTCTGGATCTGTGCAATTGTGATCCCTGGATGGAGAGTTTTGCGTGCAACTTTGGAAGTGCTTTTTTGTCCTCTGAAGAGTGCCAAAATAGTCCTCGGAATGCCATTGCATCCTCCCCCCCCCCCGAAAGTTAGAGGGTATTTCAGAGGGGAAGGGGAGGTAGCAGCGGCATCCTTGGGCCTATTTTGGTGCTCTTTGGGTGAACCAGGCCTTTCAGTAATGCTATACAGGGATTACACGATGCGGTAGGAGCTGTGCACGCAGAACCAGAAGGCCTAGGATGAAGGTGTGCAGTGGTGGCACAATGTAATACTTAGGAGGCCACAAGGGTGGGGTGGGAGGCCCCAAGGGCATCTGGTATTCACCAAAGCCTCAACCGAAGCTTCAACGAATACTGGATATTCCAATTTGTGGAATGCTGGAATACCAGATAATCTGATTTGGCTGTGAATGTTGGAATTCGTACATATTCATATTAATTCTGAATGTGTCAAATATTCATGCACATCCCTAATCTACACACACTAATAATCAGCACACAGTACCAAAGCACCAAGAGTACAGACAAATCCCACAAAGCACACAGGAAAAGCGCTAACATACATTCACTCAAATAAACTAAGAAGGGGTCTTTCTGTACTCTTCCACACATAGTAAAGTTCTAGACTTCATAGATCTGCACAGTTTTCCCTGCTGGGCTACTTGGTCTCCATTAGGCAGAGTGCAATCCAGATTAAGGGAATCTTTAATCTACATTAATAGTAGACTTGATCTCCAGAACATGAAAGGTGTGAAGACAGCATGTTTCTCATGTTCAGGGCTACCACAGGGAGACTTACAGAAGCATGAACCTGTTGCAGCTTTGCAACCACAATGTGGGCTAATCTGGATGCTAGTGCCTTAATCAATTAAGTTTTGCAGGCAATTACTTGAAAGTCAACTTCACTAAAAATTAAAGTGAGGAAAATGGAAATGTAAAACCATATCGACTGTAGGCCTATGATGGGGAAATTCCAGAAATAGTCATTGTCTGCAATTTTCTTTTAAAGGTTAAAAGAAAATTGCAGACAATGACTATTTCTGGAATTTCCCCATCATAGGCCTACAGTCAATATGTTTTTACATTTCCATTTTCCGTCAGTTATTTCCATTTCATACACTTGCATGAAGATCCTTAAAATTGTTCCACATCCTGAAACTACAGTAGATAGGAAGGTGTTATCCCTCAAAAGGTTATGTCTCTTGAGATTAATGTATTGCGATGAACACAAATATCACTAAGCAATTACAATGTGAGCACACTGCAACCACCAGGCACTAAAAAGAAAAGAAAAAAACTGCTGGTTGTAATTGCACAGACTCAAGATCACTTGCAAAGTGACTGTTGGCATTTCCCATTAAGAACCCACCAGTCACAAATCACATTTCATCAGCTGAGCAAAATAAAAATAACACAAAGGATATTGAATTCTTGTGTAATTCCATCCCACAAATGTGGCACAGTTTGACATTTGCAGGTTGCTTCAGAGAGAGCGAGCAATTTGGCACTAGGCTTTATTGCAATGCTAAAATGTGTGGCTAACAGTATAGAAGGTGAAGAGGGTGAGAGGGATGCTGATAGGCTGTGGACAAAAGCATCAACAGCCTTTTTCTCCTATTCAGTTTCTGATACAGGCAGCAAAATGTCAGCCTGTCACTGAACCAAGACAAAGAGATATGAAGACTTCCAAACCCAAAGTGCAAAAGTGCAGTTATGGTTCTATAGAGGAGTACTAATGTGCGGCAGCAATCATGTTACTAAATTATTAGTAGAATGAAAGTTGCATCTGTTGAAGTACAAGGCAGGCTAATTCTACAGGATTATTCCTGGTGGAAGGCCCTCACAGAAGACCAGAGGCCTTTTCCCAAGAGCGCCTGAGGAACGCATGTAGGACGGCGTGGGACAGAGTATTTGCTCTGATAGGCTGGCAGTTTCATTTGGAACTGCCCCGGCCCATCCCAGGGTGCCCACTAGTGTTCCAGGTTTAGAGCACGTGGGTAGCTAGCCAATCAGAGCCAGCAGCACACGCAGGCACACAACAGCCACTACAGAACCCAGCAAGCATGAGGTAAGTTCCTCACACTTGTGTGCATTTCCATATAGGCCTGTTCCTGGGGTGGGGGGCTGCCTGGGAGGGGGGGGTTCCTGCAGCCTCTAGGGAACCCAACTGGGTCTCCTAGAACCTGCAGGAACTGGGGAAGGAAAGCAACAGGGCTGCCCACTCCTGGGTCCAGCCAGACCCAATTGGGATAGGCCTGGGAGGGGCGTCCTGCCCCAATGCCAGCCTTTTCAGGCTAGGACGCATGGGGACAGGTTCCTCTTTCACACCTAGGCAGGTAGGAACATGTTCCCATGTGTTCCTTACCTGTCTAGGTGTGAATGGGTAATCTGTCCCCACGTGTCCTAGCCTTATTGCACTGCAGCCATTTGGCTGTAGTGCAAAAAGGCCTCAGGTGGTGGGTGCAGGTTTTAAAGCAAAAGCACCTTCTTTGTTTGTGGAAAGTCTAACAGATGAGTTGCATCACAATGTGAAGATTCATGACATTACTTCACCTTATAAAAACAAACAAGCCAGTAACATTTCTGACCATCCAAAAACGTCAGGTTGAGGATGGAGCCTTCTATCGACTGTAGAGAGTATTTTAACTGCCTCCATCACATAGAATAATGAAATCCTAACCAGTAATTCCTGCCCAAGCCTCAAGGCTTCAAATGTTTAAGCTTCATAGCATCTGTCCCCTCTGAAACTCTGCAGGGACAAGTCTAGAACTTTGTCAGTCACTAGAAGGTAAGAGTAGAGATGTCCATGAACCTAAAAAGTGCAGTTAAATTTGGATCAAATTGAACCATGTATTGTTCAGTTTGAATTTAAACTGGATCAAGCTGGTTTGATTCAAATCTCAAACAGGATTCAAACTATGGTGGTTTTTAAAAACTGTTTAATTGGTTTGGACAACCATTGATTTGGTTTGAGATCCAATCAGCCCCCTTGAACTAGGGGTAGTTTGAATTGGTTGGTCCACCCCACTCAATTCAAACTTATTCAAAAGCATATGAATCTGGCATATATCTAAGCAAGAGTCACCAATGTGTGGCCACCCAGATGCTAATAAACTATGGAAACCAGCTACTACAGTCAAGTTCAAGAGATGATAGGGATTTGCAAAGGACAGACCTTTATCTACTGCATTTGAAGGACTTCTAAGTCCAAGTTTGAATGCCAAGAAGTTATCCTATCCATCCACTTCTGAACATCAAATTCAAAAATAGAAGGTTTATTTTATACGTGGCCATCCCATTTAAAGTCTTCTTCATGCCCAGTATTCTGCATTGTTGTGAAAAAAGCACCTTTAATTAATTGCTTGCTTGCCCTAGTCTGACAAGTTGGTCAGTATTCCTTATAACACTAGTGCTCTGTTGTACTCAATATCCTAAGGGGGTTTCTATCTCTGTCCATAGATCAGGCATGAGGCTGTAATCTCTAGGATAACTTTCTAATCCTGCACTGTAATTAGTGTGTGGGTGGGTGTGGGTGGGTGGGTGGGTTGTTTAGTGGTGGTTCTAAATTGCAACTTTATGTCCTATTTGTTAGTACAACTGGCCAAAAAGGGAAGGGAAACAAGCCAGAGGCTTTGGGGCTGAATTTGTAACGAGTGTTTGGACAGCAGACTAAGCAGACAGAAAAGCCATTAAGGCAAAGACTTGCTCATTATAGGGAACTATATTTCTGTTTTAAATTATAGTAATGACAGTATGTATTGCATATATCACTAGTAACTGCAAATTATATGCAAATAGTTTTTTTCTTTTGTCCTCTTCTGCACTTAAGTGGCCTGTATGCTTTTTTTTTCTTTTGATGATGTAGAACCTGCCAACCTAATAGGTGTTTCAACTGAGGTTTAGAATCATTCATAGATGAAGGAATATATGGCAGAAGTCAAATTCAATATCTAGCCAAGTTACCCCAGACCATTCAATACTAATAAGCCCTTCTCAGGACTGCTATCCTCTGTCTTTCTCTGTCCTCTCTGTTCCCATGTTAGGATTTCTGAGTGGTGTTACACCTCTGCTACTCGTTTCCTGTTACATTGGTACAATGGGAGTTGAGGTCAGTAAGTAAACTCAGATCAGAGCTTTTCTGCACTGAGCAACAGACAAACAACATGGGCCAGTTTAGGCTTCTAGTGCAAAACAGCAAAGGTCCCTCCCCCTCCTCATATGCTCCTTCCACGTAGGATAGAGCGTAGACCAGATTAGGACATCCAAAATGGTGTTCTGGTTCAGTTTGCTGGTAGACTTATCTTTCAAGGATTTCACTAGATATGGAGTGGATTCAGAGAAGATTCGGAGTGGATTTATGACTTTTGGCGACACCGATCAGGTGGGATTGCTGCTGTCAATGAACATTCAAACTGCATTCAAAGCCTAGCACATTAAAGTGGTTCCATTTGCACAAATGGAGTGGGGGCACGCACATCCCTAGCTGAGGTAATTTTGGAGCAAACACCATCCCAGCTGTCAGCTTCAAGGTGGTTGCCTTGGAGGAATTCATGTCGCCTGGTATTCTCAACTTAGTGAGGTAAGCATTGTAGGGAAGAGAAGTTTCACTTTAGAAATGCTCTGAATCCATGCCAAATCCACTCCAAATCTGCAAATTTGTCTTTACATAAGAACATAAGAGAAGCCCTCCTGGATCAGCCCATCTAGTCCAGCCTCCCGTTGCACCCAGTGGCCCACCAAATGTTCATGGGCATCTCAAGCAGAGACAAGGATAAACCTTTGCCTGCTCTCGAATCCCAGCAAATGGCCTTAGAAGCACCCTGCTCCCCACCCACCCGCCTGAAAAATGCACCTAGGCATCTTTGTGAGATGTAACAAAGCTTTGAATGAAGGGACAAAAGTTTTTGCTTCACATGTGAAAGTCAGCCTTCAAATATAGCCAGTATTTGATTCAGATGCAAATTTCACTCATCCCTAATCTCAGCCATGCAAGAAGGAGATGAGGTAGTGCAAACTGATTTTATTTTCCAAAGAGAAGGGCCCAGCTCCTCTCTAGAAAGAGGATTTGGTCTTGCCTGGAACTTTGAGAACCTGTTAAAAGGACCTCTGCTCTAATGGCCAAGGAAGATTTCCACCCTTTGCATCAAGATCCCAGGATGTGTATGGGATAAAACCGGATGCATACAAAATGCATACAGACACGTATAACACATCTGAATGTTGTTGACATTGGTATCTTTAAATATGAATCAATCTTTGAATGAATAGATTCAAATGTTATGGATTCGAATCGGGTTTTCTAATACTTGGATTTTAAACATTCAAATCGAATAAAATGTTTTAACATTGCATTTGACTCCAATTCAAATGCAAAAAACCCCACAGCATTCGTGCAAATCCCTAATTCCAGGAAGGCAGAATGCATACTGACTATAGCAAATCAAGACTTTGATATGTGAAGCACTTTAAAGACTTTAAAAGTGCAACATAAGTGCTAAAAATGTTAAGTATTAACTATTATAATGGTCTTTATTCCAGATAATTAAACACAGTCCATGTGGTGTGTTCTCAGAATCATTTAAAGCACCTTCATTTCTCACTGAAGCTCAGTTGCCTTTCTCTTCATTTTTGCCATTTTATGCTTATTTAGAACACAGCTGCTTAAAATTCCTCAGAAAATCCATAAAGCGTCCATGGAAATAATTCTATAAAGATTTTATAGCGAAGGTTATGGGCTACAATTAATGCATTCAGTTCAGTGTGCATCATGCTAACTACAGGACTTCCATTCAATATATCTTGTTTTAAGTGTTGCTAACTACGAGTGCTGGTATTTGTGGAGACAGAAATATTTGCAGCAATGAATTATAAGGTTTTCCTCTAGTAGAAAGCCTTCCCTAGAGGTGAGGATATCCACCAGACTCTAGTCTCTGCAACCAGTTTGGAACAAAGTGAAGAAACTGAGCAATATTCTTACTGTGCTGGCTATCTGGAAGTTCAGTCAGGATGCATTGGTTTATACTTCCTATAAGGTTACATAAGTACATTTCTACTGTTTCATTCCTTTAAAGTTCCATGGATTTACTCTGTACCCTATGCTTTGTATTATGGGCTCAATTGGAAACTTTAGACTGGGAAATTTTGTTTCTCTGACCTGGATATTGCACAGGTCAGGGTGTGCGAACTGAACAGATAGCTCTCCTCCCTGTTTCGAGGCTGGAGCAAACATGCCAACCCACAACAGACTCCAGATGTGTCCAGACTTACAGATACCAAGGGTGTTTTTCCACTGGCAGAAGGTACCCATTTTTGCACCCATTAAGGACCCATTTGGGTGTGAGTCAGATGACCCCATTTCCACCACAGCACCCATTTGGGACACGTTTGTTTCCACCGCCGCTGCGGAAATCCGGATCATATGGGTACATCTCAGACTTTAATCCAGATTTTCTGTAGGCCCCATTAATGGGGTCTACAATGGGGTCTTCAGCCAGAAAATCTGGGTTAAAGGGAGCCTGTTTGCACATTAATTTGGCAATGGGGTCTAGAGGAGGCTAGGGGGAGGGGGCACCCATGGGGGGGAGCCCCAAAACCTAGGCTTCAAAGTCATTTTGAAGTCATTTCGTAGCCATTTCTTAGTTACTTCAAAGTTGCCTTCGGACATTAGCAAAGGCTCCGAAGTCCCTTTGAAGGCAACTTCGAAGATTAGCACAGGATCTGAAGGCAAACCTCTGAGAACAAAGGGAGAACAAAGCGGACTGTTACCTGAAGGCATGGAAAGAGGTACATATTAATGAGGCTGACCCATCCTTCTACCTTCAGGCATGGAATGAGGCTGACTCATCCCGGCTCACAAGGAGCTAATTAATATGCAAGCTCTCAAAAGGGGTTTGTCTTCGGAGACTTTGCTAATCTCCAAAGTTGCCTTCGGGGGGACTTCGGAGCCTTTGGTAACCTCCGAAGGCAACTTCGGAGGGACTTCGGAGATTGCACCCCCTGACCCCCCCAAACACCTGGCGCGACAGGCAGACCCCTTGTGGGTCAATCCGGATTTGCAAACAGGCGCTCCAGTGTTTCCACAGCAGGGAGGCTAGCACCCATTGCTATTGGGTGCTAGACCACCCATGGAAACACATTGGGTACTTCCCTTAATCTGGATCTGCTAGATCCGGATTAAGGGAAGTACCCATTCCTTAGATCCTGATCTTCTTAGATCCGGATTAAAGGAGCGCCCCAATATTCACACCTGGAACCCAATACTGTGTAGTGACAGCGCATTACACCACAGCTACTTCAAATTTACCTACTGCAGAACCATGAGCATTTGCTCTGCAGTATCAGGTAAACTTGAATGTTCCCGCCAGTCTGGACAGGATGGCGAGACAGCTAACAAGACCTGAGCCTGCAGCTCAGCTCCAATTGGCTGCCCCATCCCACATGACCCATGTCTTACCACACCCACTGTGGTGAGGCTGCCAAAGCCCAGATGGCGCATTGTGGATTCACAGCAGGTAAGCTGCAGTTTTTTCTCTAACAGCAGATTTTATTCCGCTAATTTCGATACTACCTTTTTGTGTTTCCTCCTGGACCCAAACAGATCTCGCCCTTAAAGTGCAGAAAGGTTAGGCTGAAAATCAAACTTTCTTCCATTCACCCTTCTTTCTTTTCCTTTTAATGTACAATAATACTAAAAAGTTAAAACAAAAAAACACAATCCTCCCCCCACCATCACCCCAAAATTTCATATTAGATACAGGTTTTCTTTGCATCAGGTGAGATGAGACTTTGTTCTTGTGACCCACAACTCAATAGGTACTGCCTGAAATCCGGGAAGAAATCTTGTCATTGAATAATCATTCCATGTAGATAAAGCATGCCAGGAGAACTGCAGTTTCTGAAATCTTGCACCAGGTTCCTTCATAGCGCAAACTAGTAGTGAATGTGGAAAGGATCTAAGTGTTACCAAATATGTTTCTGGAAAGAGGTTTGTATACACAACATCCCAATTCATACCTCTCCAAGGAGATTGCGAGGTAAAAGCTATTTTACCTTGCAAACATCCACAAGCAAAGCCCTAAATTGGGCTAAAAGAGGAATAAAATCCTCTAATTCGAAATACCCCCCCTTATAACTGTACTCACCCCAAATTAGGGGGCAAGAGCTGGTTATAAAGGGGGCGTGGGGAGACTTGCGGGTTACAATCACAGCATTAGCGGATGGGGCTTCACTGTCCCTGTCGCTAATACTGCAATGGCAACTGTCCCCCCCTTACGCTCAAATCCTTGCTACAATCCTGTGGTTTGCCTTGCATACTTCCTGGCTACAAGGCAGACTTGTAGCCAGCAAGTATGCAGAGCAACTGACAGGATTTTAGTGTGGTGAAAGCTCACTGTCTCCTCCTTTTCCACGGCCCCCATCCCTGCATACTCAAGTTTGCAAAAGGAGGAAGGCAGTGAGCTTTACCCACGCTAAAATCCTGTCAGTTGCCCTGCAAATGACAGGATTTGGGCAAGGATTTGAGCATGGGGAAAGCTTCTTGTCTGCCTCCTTTTCCATGTGCCCCCATTCATTTTCAGCATCAAGTATTTATTTATTTATTTATATTTCTATCCCACCCTATATCCAGAGGTCTCAGGGCAGGTTACAATTTTGTATATTTATTATTATATTATATTATATTATATTATATTATATTATATTATATTATATTATATTATATTATATTATATTATATTATATTATATTATATTATATTATATTATATTATATTATAATAATCTTAGATATATTTGGTTTTAAATGTTCTAACCCACCCTGAGACTTTTGGATACAAAGTAGGATCTAAATAAATAAATAAATATTTGAGCAGCCTTTCCAAAGAAGCCAGTTTGTTGCCATCTTTATATGGCTTTAGATACCAGATGGAGACTTTGTTATTCATCCAGGCATTTCAGAGATCAGCTTGGCTACAATGGTTCAGAATATTTTTATCTATATGTTTTTTAACAATACTGTATTTTTAATATATGTTTTATATATTTCCTGCTGTGAACCTCCCAAGAGACTTTTGGTTATTGAGTTACTGTAGAAATTTAGGTTTTGTTTTGTTTGAAATACTGATGGATTTGTCCACAGTTTTTGAAGGATTATGACTATAATTATTTTATTTGTTGCAGACTTTTGGTCCTTTCTGTACTGGTCCTTATTCTGAATTATATCCCATAATAGGGATTCACTATTCACATGCTGCTGCAGACTATGACAGATATATTTCCAAAGTTGCAAGAAGGTGTGGAGTGTAAATAAAACTCTTGGGTTTTTGTTTTGTTTTATTTTGTTTTGTTTAAAAGAATGGTGTTCAGGAGGAAGTTGGTTATAAAACAGAACTTCTAAGTAAAACAAACAGCCAATGGACTCCTTAGCACTTACATTGATTTAACCTGCATTCTTGTAAATCAACCATACTGATCAATCACAGCAGCTCCACTGAGAGCAAAGCATTTTTTAAGCTATTACAGCATTCAAGTTCTATTACCAGAAATGCAGACAACAAAGCTACAGTTTCATTGAGCTTTCTTATGCATAATGGATTCACTTTGATTTTTCCCAAAGTTAAAGGTTGTGAACTTATTTGATTTGTGTCAACAGACTGATTTTAAGCAGGAGTTACTATTTGCTGTATAACTCTTGGCTTGGGTAGAGAAATCTTGTGACAGAGAGATCTTTTTAATAAAGAATCCTAACTTTGTGTGAGTATCAATCAAAGCATTTATTACAGTCATAGACCCAAAGACATTTAAAAACATAGGAAAATGAAATCATACATTAGTTGCAAATTTAATAAAATTCTGTAGTCATGCAAACTCTGAAGAAGCAATAGGTTAAAATAAACCCATGTGGAAAGTGTTTTATAGATCATACCAAACTCCCAATGTTACTTTCCCGCTTTGGAAATAATATCTTATCCCTTTGCTGGCATGGTTGTGAGGAAATAAGTCTATTTTCATATCTTGTGGGCATGCCCTTAAATTAAAGCATTCTGTCAAAAAAGAAAAAGAAAAAAATTGGATCTGACTAATGTACAGTACTGCATAAAGCACTTATGCTTATACCAATACCCTGTTTTTTTTCCTCCTACAGATTTGATGATCAACATACTAGATTGTCACAAAAAATCTGTTGTTGTTGTTATTATTTTCACACTGCTGGAAAGACTATACTTACTAAAGCGTATGATTTTTTAAAAGGCCTTCTGGAATTAAAAAAAACCCTTGGAACATTGGAACATGAATATGGCTATAACGGGCATATTTGGAGATGCAATATAGACCATCTTTTTGGGAAAACCTGTGGGCTGATAAGACTCTCTCCATTTTGGAAATTTGATGAAAAACCTCATGTTTAAAAGACACATTTTTCAGGTTGCAAAAGAAAAATTTCTAAGCAGTGCTTGTTTGTGACCTGTCTACTAGAAACCAAAGGTAAAATAAATGCTAATGTACAATCACTAACCAAAGGTTGATGTTTTGGCAGTATTTGTCTGTTGATTGTAAAAGGTGTGATTTTCTAAGGCTAATTGCAAGGAGCAAACATTTGAGCTGAATGCTCAAGTATTCTTCCTTATTTTGAAATTTTAACTGTGCTGATCTTTGGAATAGGAAATTACAGGAAGCAACTTTAATTAAAAATGTTTTCTTTAAGATTTATCATCAGAGATGGTGAATTCTAAGAAACAGGGGGCCTTTTCGCACTACAGGGGAATGACTGTGGTGCACAAAGGCTAGGAAACGCAGGATTGGATTCTCCTTTCACATCCAGGCAGGTAAGGAACATGTGGGGACGTGTTTCTTCCTGCCTAGGCACGAAAGGGGAATCCGTCCCTGCATGGCCTAGCCCAAAAAGGCTGGCGCAGGGGTGGGATGCTCCTACCAGGCCTGCTGCCATTGGGTCCCGTCCCTTCCCCAGGTTCCTGCAGGCTCTAGCTGATGCAGTCAAGTCATCTAGAGCCCGCGGAGGCTGAAGATCCATCCAAAATGCTGCCAGCCAGGCCTACCACTTTGAACCCAGCGGCAACGAGGTAAGTCAGGTGCACACACATCCCAGCTAGGACCAGCACTGGGGAAGGTTAGCATGCTTGTGGAGCACAATTTTGAGCTCCAATGCAGAGTTTAGTCTGAAAGCTTGGCTAGCCGTGATGTTCTGTTAAGGAATTTCCAGACAAAGGCTTGGTAATCCATCCAGACCCAGCATAATGATCTTATACTGACAGCCACCAATAATTGTCAAAAACAGAGGAAAACAAACAAAAGAGTTTCCCTTCAAAAATAAAGATACCTTGCTAACGTGGGGCCAAGCCTTTCCTAAGAGTGAAGTGTTCTGGCTACAGGTGTAATTGTGATGTCACAGGGGTTGTCACTAGTCCTTTGTTAAGTTTTGCATAAAAACAGCCATAAGGTAGGAGCAGATATGGATGTTTTGTAAGGGTGCCCCCACTTCATTCTCTGCTCTACAAGAAGATTAAGGGAGGGTTTTAAAATCATTTTTCAATTGTAACTATATATGGAATTCATGGTTGTCTCAGCTAAGAAAAGCTATTTATTTTTAAAATTGATTTTCTTTGGTACTCTTTTAAAAAACCGACTTTGTCCTTAAATTGAGAGTATGTGTTTTTTCCTGGAATTCTACAGTTTTCGGGGGGAAGGGGGTTGGGGGTGAGGGAAGAATTTGGCTGAATTTGGACTAATCCTGTACTAGAGCTTTTTTTTTTTTTTTTTAGTAGTGGATGGGTGAGAAATATATATATCTGTAAACTTTTCCCTCTCCTCTTTTGTTGAGTTCAGAAGGAAGGGTTAAATTTATTTTCCTTTTTCCTATTTATGCTTTTAATTTAAATTGTTCTTATTTGATTATTTTAATTCATAATTCTCTCCTGCAGTTTTCCTTCAATGCATGAATAAAGAAATCTTACCAGAGAAATAGTTATTAGGATGTTTTATATGATACTACCTTTGTGCATTTGTCTGCTTTTTTTCCCTTAAAGTGTTACTATTTGCTGTTTCAGTAAGATGGCTTGATTCCATTTTGTTTTTCTTCTGTATTCTTAATAAACTTTTTTCATTGGTTTTGGAAGAATCTGTTATCTAATCAATTTTTATATGGGTTTATTATGGGTAATTTTGTGTTTTTCAAACCCAAGTCAAAAGAGCTTGTCCCCTAAAAAAGGGTTTTGTGTTTGGGAGTTATTTTTTTCCTGGTATTTCCCAGGGCATTACTCTTAACAAATATAAGAAACTCAGTATAGATTTTGGGAAATTAGGAAAATGTAACATCTGGATATAATAAATTATTTCCAAGAAACAAAGGGCGAATCCCCATAGCAACCTTATTTCAGATTCAATACGGGTTCAATCCTCGCAGACCCCATGTCAGTTTGGCTTAACACGCTTTCCGTGTGTTAAATTGCCCCAAAGCGTTGTAAATGTTAACCCTCATTTCAACAGGTCTCACTCCAGATCGTGCGCTTGATACGTGTTACATTTTTTACTGTGGGGACCCTATCGTTTTAAGGGATGAGAATTCATGTTTAGGGTTTCCCGCTCCCAATAGCTTGCTTCCAAAGACAGTGATTTCAATGTAAAAATCCCACCTTCACAAGCAGCCACTACACTGTAGCAATCTAGCCACTTCGCACCTGATAACAATGTTGCAATTTGGCACAATTCTAGCTCTTTGGAGTTCTGACCTTTAAAGGGGAAAGGAAAGCAGAGGCAGGTTCTGGGAGATGTGTGAATGTTTAAAGCCACCTTGCTTGAGTTGCCACTGCTGCTGTGTGCCCTGGGCAATGGGGAGAATTGCTGGCTGCCCACTGCCAGTTTTCCTCCATCCAGGCAAGTGGCAGCCACCCAGCCAGGCTTGGTGAAGGGGTCCATTATGGGTGGCGTGTTCATGCCAGGAGGAAGAGGGCAGGGCAGCCCTGAAAAGCAGTTTTTAAAAAGTAGCCACTTGAGTCCCCCCCCCTTGAGTCATGTACACCACGTACGATCCTCAGAATCCGGATCGAACATGATTAAGTTTAAAGTAATGGGAACAGGCAAATTCGTGTTTGCATCCAATTCTATGATTTAGGTTTAGGGAAATCGAATTAAGCTTATAATGGGGATGTGGCCAAAGTCTCCTCTGCTGAAAGCCATAATTAAATTGCACTTGACAAACTAGTTGAACCCAAAACTATTTAACTGGTGGTCCCCCCCCAAAAAAAAAAAAATACTTCAGTATAGGTTAGTGATAACAGAATATGAATAAGTGATGATGAGTTCTTATATGTTGGGCATATGAAATGTTGTAAGTTAAAATTAACAGGTTTCACTGGTTTTTATTTATTCATGTTGTATTTTTTAAAGAAATATAATTTAATTTTTTTAAAAAAAAACTTGGCACCTTCTACAGACCATGAAGAAATTTCTGATAAGGCTGCACAGACAGACAGACAGACAGACAGACAGACAGATAGATAGATAGATAGATAGATAGATATATAGATAGATAGATAGATAGATAGATAGATAGATAGATAGATATTTACCTCACAGTTTTATCATGCAAAGTAAGTAGCTTTGTTCTGAGAGAAAAAACCAAAAACCTGTGATTTTATTCATGAGAATGTTGCTTTGCTACCAAAGAGAAAGCCCACATAGTTGTTTTGATGCAATTTAACTTCTTTTAGTATAAGGGATTTCTGGATGTTTTTTATTGGTATTGTTTCTGACATTAATGCTATAACAATTAATTTTTTCTTCTCACTATACAAAGCGTTTTAACAGCCTATATTACATTTCATTGCCCAGTGTCTTTTAGAACATTAGGTTGACGGTTAACCTTAAATGTAAGAATGTCAAGGTCAATTTTCCAATTCTGCCCTAGAGATCTCTTAAGTGGCAGTAAATTATATAGGCAAAGACTCCTTCCAGCTTGGAGTTTTGGCCAGAATTCAGAATTTAGAAGAGGCACCACAGAGTTAACAAGTATATACAACAGCTTTATCAGAGGGTTCTATTGTGGGGAGAACAGAAGCTTTGTCAGCCACTTTGAGTCCCCTTAAATGGGTGAGAAAAGTGGGGTATAAAAGCCAACTCTTCTTATTCTCCTCAAGATATTCCTTTGACCTGTTCTTGTGTCTTTTCTGCTTCCCACATTCCCAACAGCTGCACAGTCCATGGGCTGCTCAGTATTCCAGACATAATATATGGTTATTTTACATAATACTTTTAGCAAAGCACAAGAGGCGATGAGGACCAATGCTGCAACCATACTGCCTGTTCACTAGAAAATGTACAGCTCTGTTGACATGTGACACTGACCCACATAAAAATCAGGCCATCCTCCAGGCAATGAGGATTCCAAAGCCTTTCTCCTGACAGGCACCGACAGCTGGAAAGCCTTGAAGTCACATTGCAAGTGTGGATGATATCTCTGGCTGGTGAGGTTTTCCCTTCTGTATTGTCAGGAAATGTATTTGAAAGACAGAGCATAAAGAAAAATGCAGCAGACACAGACATCTTCCTCCCTGAGGTTATGGCTTAAAGGCAAGGCCTTCTAACTGTTTTCTGCCACCATGGAGAGGGAGACATCAGATATCTAATCACCAATTGATTTTCATGCAGGTCCATGTGATGTGCTGTCAGACCTTCTTTTAACATTTCACTGTTCCTCTGAGACACTGCAACACATTGTTTGCGCATTTTCAAGAATATCTAAGAATGTGACATAAGCTTCCGAAAACAAACATAAAAAATTAAAACAAATTCAACTGAGGTGCAGGTAAATAGTTTTAGATCATGGACTCAGTGCTCTTTTGGGAAAAAAGATATATTTCTACAGTTCTAATATTTGCAATGAATGTGCTTCATATTTTAATTCTATTTTAATGGCATGTTTACATTTTTCAAGAATCTCTCTATACACACACATACACGAATAAGCATTTGTAATAGAACAATCTTTTTTTTTTCCTCATGAATTTCACACACTATTTGAGTGAAACCAAGGGCCTGTCTATATTGCCCCATCTTTCTTTCTATGTTGGAAGAAAAAATGGCATACATTCAGAGCCATTACTTGTGTCTGCAAAAATAGTCCCGGCCAGAATTATCAAAGCTGGGCAACAAAACCTTCCACCTTTGATGAGTCTGTGACCAGGACAGAGAAGTTCATGAGAACACACTTCCTACTCTTAGGGCTGGAGCACCTGTTTGCAAGCACCCTAGCTGTTCAAGTGGCAGGAACCACCATTGTGTGCCCACTGCTCTAATTTATTGTGCAAACTACGACAGCATTAGCCCTGTTTCAGGGTAAGGGCTGTTTTCATGTTGCTTGAGTACCATTGAATCGGGGGCAACTCCAGGTGGCTTACTCTTGTATATATCCATGCCCTCTTAAATATCTTTCTACCGGATAGCACTAAAAGCAAGGAGTGACTGCAGATAAGGCTTCCACATACATAACTCTGTTGAGGGACCCTCTTACTCATAATAGAAGAGAAGTGGAGATAATGGTTGCTGCCACATCCACACACCCCTCATATCCCAGAACGGAGGGGGATGATCTTCTCTGGGAAACGCAACCTATTCTATACTGCTGGGACAGGCTGTTGCTGGAGCGTGACAGGGTCATGCACATTTAGGGTGGTCCATTCCATCCTGCCACTGGCTCAGCCCTCAGAGCTGGGACTGGGCCATTTGAAACCCAGCCTTCATTGTTTCCAAGAGGGTCCTTTTCACTGGCCTGTCACTTCCAGTGCCACTTCTAGCAGTACTTTCTGGAGTACCATTGACAATGGGTCCCCCATGGAATCTACTTCTTTTGTGCCCTATCCTATTTTATGCTCTGTCCTATGTGGATGAAATGTTCCAGAGGGGCAAGGCCTCTGTTGTCCCATGATAACAAGTGGAAACAGCACTTTGGTCCACACTAGTGATCATTGTAGAAACAGTGTATGATGCTGTCAATTTACCCCTCTTTGTACTCAAACAGCTAAACAAACAGAAAGCAAGGTTCGTTTTACCTTTTTCTCTTGAATCTGCCCAAGACCTAAGCAATGCATTTAAGAAAAATAAGGAGACTGAAGTGTGTTTTGACCATATCTTCTACTATCCCTACAAGTTGCTATTGGAAAACTTGATGCTCTGTTTATTAAATATTAAAGGAGAGCAATCCAACTTTGTTAGGGGCTAGCTGTACAGTATGCCTTTTAAAAGCTTAATAAATATAAAAGATACTGGGCACTACATAATCTGAGAGGCATTTCTTCCAGGAAGGAGGCTGTTGATGTATTGTCCTGTCAAACTGCTGATATAGTGTGCAAAGTCTGGGTAACGCATACCCTCAGGACTCACAGACTAGGCCATTCTGGAAGCATCAACACTTTTTTATTATTTGATTGATTCAGGGAGCATGGACATTCTGTTTAATATATTGTATATACTATTTCAAGTGCTCAAGGTTCCACATATGACATTTATCCTGTAAGGGATTATTAATAATAATGATAATGAGATATATCATCTTTATCATCTTTAATATTCGTATAGTTATGGACTCAAAACTAGAACTATCTGCATGAGGATACCACTGAATAATCTAAAACTGACTGAAATGTTCTCTGCTGTTATCTCTGGAAATAAACACAAAGACCTCACATATGCAAAGAATTCCACCAATTACACTGATCAATGTCCTTAAATATAGCAGAACATATAATATAGATTCAAAAAGTCTGAGGTTCAATCATTTCTAAGAGGAGTTGAAAAAGATATAATCTGAAACCTTGGTGAACCACTGCCAGAAAGGTGTTCTCCCTGTTCAATTTTAGTTGTATGAGGTCACATGAGATGCGTATTTGGCTCCATTTATTTTCTGCACCTGCTCATGGAGGCTAGTGTGGGACTCTGTGTGTATGCTCAGTCACCTCTGAGTCACTGCAGCACATTTTCACTGGACTGGCCTCAACCCTTGTCAGGAGGTGAAAACTATTCACATGAAAGATATTAATACTAGGATGCTAACACTGACCCAAGGTCCACTGCCAAACCAAGTCTTTCTATACTGTACAATATGAATTCTAACCTATGGGGTCTACCACAAGAGAGCAAATGCGCAAGCATCTTTCATCCAAAATCACACAATGGAGAAATAAAAGCCTTTTAATATTTGCTTAAAGCTTCGTGCTTTTCAACAAGGGTCTCTGCCCTGACTTAAAATTCTTACCAAGTTTATTTTAATTGCCAGTGCTATATCTATGCAGCACCTCACAGACAAAATGTTGAGCTGTAGGTAGTGCTAACAAAGTGGCAAAATACTCTGGAATTTGTTTTTCAGACTCAGACACCATACATATTCTGTGTTCTCAGGACAACATCATCTAAAAGTTTGAAGAAAAAATAGAACTCTTCACGGCTAACCTGCTGGAAGCTGTGATTTTCTTGAGGGTGCAATCAGGCAGGATTTTTTCAGGCACTAATTTTCTTTTTCATTTAAGAAAAAAGTCCCTTTGTCACAAAGTTTTAAAAACAAATGCCTAAAAACCCACTACCTCACTTTTCTTTCTCATCTTCACTTTCCATGATTATGAGTGCCAGTCATCTGCCTAGTTTCCATGGTCCTGACTGGTCAGCCATTCATACTAGCTATTTCCAGACTGGGATTGGCTAAAGGAACCTCTGTCGCTTCCTGACCAGTCTGACCCAAATAGTGAGTCACCCTGAGAGTGATTGTTTCCTGTCTGGGAAAAAACATTTAGAGGCTTCAGGATGTGGATAAGTCAACTTCTGATGTTTTATCTGTTTCCCTTGAACCTCACATTAGCCCTGGGGGTGCTCCTTTAACTATGTCTGACTGCACCTGGAGTAGCATTGTTCATCAATGGTTGTGTCTCCGTATGGGAATACTGAGGACATACAGTAGAGAGAATATCCTATGGGCTATCTACAAACATGTGTGACTACAGAGTGTTATATGCAAGCTGTACTGTACAACCACCTCTCACCCAAGAAAACACCACTCACTTGCTGAAAGCTCCTGACATGAAAATTGAGGAAAGAGGAGGAAAATATTGTTGCAGTATTGCAAAGATCACCTTCTTCCTCTAAAATATATAGAAGAGGAGGAGAGAACGGCTCAGTGATCAAAACGGGGAAAAATACAATCAAGTGCATTGAAAAATCTCTGTTTAAAGTGCCAGACAGAGGTCAAATTCAATTGGACTGAGTCAAACTAGATGGTTTAACCCATTTAGTTGAACATCCCACATCTGGTTCAGATTGAACCATTTCCTTTCAATCAAGGGGATAATTCAGTTCAAACTGTGTTGAACCACTTGGTTTGATTCAAACCTAAATCCTATCTGCACATCCTTGCTCACAAAGTGCAAGGAGATGTGGTTTTCTAACAGAGCTACTTTCATGTTATGGTCAGGTGGATCTTTTTTATTTTAATATCTGGAGGTTGCCCAAGTGGCAGTTATTAATGCAGTTTGTACTGGCGACTGCCTTTAGCTGTGGAATTTCTCAAATATCTGCATCCTAGTAAAATGGAAAAGTTGAAGTAACTCCCTGAATTGTGAAGTCAGAAGGTGCTTGAAGATCATTCACCTGAACCCCAGCAACTAGGGGTGCGCGAATGCAATTTTTGAATTTAATTCATAGTGAATCGAATATTCAAAAATCTGAGTGTATCCAAATAAAAAACTAAAGTCTGGACATTCAATTCGATAAGAATACATTTGTACATATTCGTATGAATAATTCGGACATCCGTATCTTTAGGGCCACATACACATTTTGTATGTACCTGTAAGCATCCCATGCTCGTCCTGTATGCATCCCGTTTTCATCCCATACGTGTCCGTACAGATGCATACGGATACGTCCAAATTCGTACTAATTAGTATGAATAACAAATATTTCAAATATTTGTGCACATCCCTACCATCAACTGCCCTTAAGTACAACATTTCCTCCATAAAATAAAATATATATGCTTGTAACCAGGGTCCAGTGATGAACATACAAATCCAACAGGTACGGAAAAATGGGTGCTGTCACAATTCCAGATCAGTGCTGGCGTTCAACCTTCCTGCACCTGCCAGCATTGCTTTTTTGACAGGTATAAATCACCAGTCTTCAAAAAATGGACTGCAGAACTGACAACAAACCGGTGTCAGGCATCTGAAGGTAATTACTTTGTTTGGAGCCTTAGGAGATTTTTCACCCCCTATGGAAGAATAACAGGTGGTCTGTCAGGATTGCCTGCATATAGTTATTTGGAATCTAATGAAATCTAAACAAAACCAGAGCATTTTGCAAAGAGCACTGTCAAATGTAACATCCTATGGGTCTGATGAACACCTTTCCCATTCCATTTTCAAAATTATATGCCTATATGCCTTTCTTCTTTTAAATTGCAGTTTAAACCCCCATGTATTTCTCAATGCATGTTAATGTATTTCAACATAAACTGAGAGAGGCTAAGCTCTGGTGTGTTGCTAGGGGATTGATGGCCCCCTTTGGCCATTTTGTTTAATTAGGTGGCTTTTTTAATGATGTGCATTGTGTAGGCTAATTAGCAGGATCTGGACTACAGCCATCCAATTCCTCCTTTAATGATTCCTGTTGCTTCCCCCATCATTCTTGGAATAGATTTTATTTTCTGGTTAGGGGTGGTAATGAATGAAGACCACAGATGGTCAGATACCATTACATAACCTACCTGGCTCTTTTTATGAGAAAATAGAACCAGTTCAAAATGGAAAAGGCTGGCATTTGCAGATGGGGAAAGCTGATCCCATTCTTCATTGCTTGTTAGACGCCTTTAAGCAGAATGTCCAATGGAGCTCAAAATCAGAATAAATGGTGAACAACTGCTGCCACAAATTTGTGTCAGTTCATATGTAGAAGAGCTATTTGTTATTATTATATGGTTTCAAAAAGGCTAGCTAGATCTATGGAAAACTGAGCTTAGTGGTTGGGCTGCTTTCAGATTTAATCTTTGAGAATTCTGACCAAAAATGATCCAGTCTGTTTCTCTCTTACTTTGATTAGTGAGCAGTTTGCATACTAAAATTTTGTGGCCCACTGGACTGGTAGCTATTAGTACTTCTTCCAGCAGCAAATTCCATAAACCGATGATCCTCTGGTTAAAGAAATACTTCCCCTTGTCAGATCTGGCTCTCCTATCCATCTGCTTCATAGAGTGCCCCCTGGTTCTAGTGTTGTGGAGTAGAGAAAAGAAATTTTATCTGTCCACCTTTTACATACCATACATAATTTTATATATGTCAATAAGGTCCCCTCTTAAGTGCCATCTCTCAAGACTGAAGAGGCCTAGATGCTGTAAGCCTGGTTTCGTAAGGGAGGTTTCCCAGTCCCTTAATCATTCTGGTGGCCATTTTCTTCACCTTTTCCAGTTCCACAATATCCTTTTTGAGGTGTGGTGATCAGAATTGTACACAATATTCCAAATGTGGCCTCACCATAGATTTATAAAGAGGCAAAATTACACTTGCTGACTTGTTTCCTATTCCCTTCTTAATTATTCCCAGCATTAAATAAGCTTTTTTTCTGCTGCTGCTGCTGCTGTGCACTGGGTTGACACCTTCATTGAACTATCCACCAGAACCCCAAGATCCCTTTCCTGGTGTGCTGCAGAATGCTTAAACCCCATCAGTTGATAAACATAATTTGGATTCTTGGCCCCGATGTGCATTACTTTGCACTTGTTAAGATTAAAGAGTGGATCAGAATCCTATCCAGAAAGAACCAGGATTCTGTTCAGATTGGATGCGGATATTGATCCTATCTGGATCGTCTCCTGATCCTGTCCACATCAGATCCGGATCCTATTTACATCTTGTCCAGATCCTGTCTGGATGATAACTGGATTGGATCTGGACCCTGTCTGGAGCAGATCAGGATCCTGTCCAGATTGTATCCGAATCTTGATCCTGTCTAGATCTTGACTGTGGGTGGATGCATGGATGGATGGTGTAGGTTGGGAGAGCCATGGTGGGGGAGTGGTTTGGGAGAGTTTGGGGGAGCTGGAGCACCTGGACACTTGTAGAGGAGGGGGGAGGGGGAGGGTGGTTAGTTAGCCTGGTGTGAGGGGAACTGGCACATTCCTAAGTCAGAGACATGAATGGACCAGTCACAACTGTTAAGGCACTCTGAAGTGCTTTGAAAGGTGCTTCCCACACAAAACCATCCCCTGCCATCAATCTCTGCTACAGTGTCCTCATGCCATTTATAGACGTAAGTGTGAAAAGAGGATTAATCCAGATCAAGGAGCACTTAGCACCCTTTAGATCTGGATCTCCAACTTCTGTGTAGATGATACAGCCTTAATAGAGCCTTAATCCAGCCTGCTGTGCATTCCATATGTATTCCTTGTGCATTCTCATAGGGTGCTTAATTCGGTCTAAAGTGTAAGATGCAAGAACAGATGTGACACCCATATACATTCTCCAAAATTAAAAGGAGAAGAAAAAAGAAGAAAATTTCTCTACTAAATCCTTATGAACACAAGTCTGCTTAGCTGAAAGTAATGTGTTATGGACAATTTGATACAACACTTTTTCTCTTCCTTTCTCATAGATATTTAAATGGGGCAGCTAGGAACTTGAAACCGGGTGGAGTCAGTTACTGCACATCCAATTTTGGAGTTGGGCTAGCAGCAGACTTGGCTGAAGCATCCTTGTACTAATAGGCTGTCAGAGTGATTTGTCAAGGAAGTTGTTTCTTTAAGTTGAAATCTATGGCTTGAAATCAGGCAGTCCGCTCTTCCTCTGAAATGCTCTTTTGAGTGGCAGCTTACAACTCATTTCAATTGCTCCTTTAAAAATAAAAGCAGCCTCAACCAAGAACAAATCAATTGCTAAGCTAGAAGAAATGGCTGGAGCAGACGCAACCATGCACATGTGCACACATCATGTTGATACAGATAACCTCAGAGTTAGCAAAAGGGCTATCAGTAACCATCAACGTATCGAAGCAGGTGTAAATAGTAGGAGTAGTTGTCCTGTTTACTTGTATGCTGCCTTTCTTCAAATTCAACCATTGAACCATTGATTTATATAGAGCTATTAGTATACACAGCGCTTTACAATTTAAGATAAGAAACAAGAATCGTAGTAAATCCTGCCAGTGGCTTACAATCTACTAAAAAGATAAAAATAAGTTACATTAGTGGTGAAATAAGTCTCACTCAGTAAGAACAAATACAACACAAACAAAACTGTTCAGAGGAACAGAGAGCTGTAACATATTTCCACTTGCACTTTTAGCTCTTCCTGCATAATCTCACAGGAGTTTTCATGGTTGCAAGAGGATGTTCAGCCGCAGCAGTGTTCCCCTCACTCCTACAGGGCCTTGGGCTCAGTGTCTGCAGCCAAGTTACTCCCCTTGTGTCTCATACAAGTTCTTCCTCAAGATGGGATGTGGCATGGATGGTGTTGTAGCTGTGAGTGGGAATGTGAAGGCTTTACACCTAATTACACCTGATCACATGGTTCTACACCTGGCCCAATTCTACTACATATTTATGCATTGCTATCCTATCCTTCTTCAAAACAAATAAAAAAACCACAAGATAATGCACATTATTCTCCTCACCTCCCCTTTGAATGTGGGAGGATTTGAATTTGATACAAATGTTCAATACACATTCTAAGAATTGCATATGAACCCCCTAGGCAACCCCTACGAATCCCCTTTGCATCCAATACGTATCACCCTACGTATCTGCTTTGAATGTGTCAAATTGATCCTGAATCCACTTTGAATCTGCTCTCAATCCACTTCAAATCCATTCTGGATCCATTGCAGATGTGACTGGCACAGCCGCTTTCCCACCTCCCCAGGTTCATGAATGTAATGGAGCTTCATACAACTGTTCCGAAGCATTTGATTCGAATTTGAATGTCAGTCTTTGAATGTGCCAACATTCTATTCGAATTTGAAAGTCTGAATTTGGATGAAAATTCAAAAAAGAAACTGCTTGGCAGGAATGGAACAGGGTGGGAAGGGGTTCTGCCAGCTCTAATGTGTACCATCCACAGGTACAGGCATTGGGTGGAAAGGAAGTCAGGTTCCACCCATCATGGTAAAATTCACATACACACACCCTTTAGTCTGATTTGCCATTGTGAAAAGGACTGAGTCCTGTGTAAAAGTTGACTCCAGAAAGTACAAATGGAGGAGGGAAAGTCTACTTATCAATTGGATTGGGGGGGGGGGAGGTGTGAGCAGAGCGACTAGAGGACAGCCTGAAGATGACTTATAGTGAAGGTGTGACCATGGCCTATGTTTGCTGTGCATTTTACCTTTGAAAATATATTTTTAAATGAGAAAAATTGTACTTTTGTGTGGCTTTTGAACAAATTTGATATTTGAAATTGAAACTGAATGTGAATTAACATTTATTTGACTAAATGGTTCACTTTTGAGTGGGATCAATGGGTGCTTGGTTCAATTTTTGTTCACGCACATCACTTTAATCTAATACTAGCTACTACAGTGTGCTAGCTATAATCTCTAATGTATAATATAGAAAGCATGAAATATGCAGTACAATAGGATGTGATATATTCAAGATGCACAACCACTTTGTAAACTTTCTATATTCTAAACACATACACATCCTTACTGGTTCAGGCTGCTTAATTTGCATGTAATGCAAACAGTCTAATTTGCATGTTATGCAAATCAGCATAATTTTCATGTTATACAAATTGGTAATTATGTAAATGAAGTTCTGTTGTGAGAAATTGAAATCCTGTCAACATTTCAGAACCAGCCGCATGGTGAGGTCAATGCACCATGCATAATCCAGCACAGTTTTACCTTCTGCCAAGTCAGACATTCTGTTTGTCAACACTGAGAGGCATAGTCCTGCTGTTGTTTTGTGGATCCATTTCAGTTGGAGCTCAGCTCCAGTTATGGCACAATGATGGCCTTGAATGTCTTCAATGATATTCTCCCCCATGATGTAAACTAAAAAAGAGAAAAGCAAAAATCATAGAATTACTTCAGTTGAGAGTAAACTCCGTGGGAGGAAGATCTCTCTGCTATAACTAACCAGAAAATAACTGGGATTTTGATAAAATAACCTGGGAAAACTGCTGCTGTGCTGTGGTAAGTGTGGGAGGTAAGTCCTCTGGTTTTTGGACAGTTTTGGGGGACTGCTTTTAGAAGCCAGCTCAAATAAAACCTAGGTCAGTTTAGGTGTGGTCAGCTCAGGTTACTCTAGGCAGATTCCTAGGAGATCACATCAAAATAACAAAAGGGACAAAGCATTAGCATTAGCAAAGAGGGCTAGCCACTCCTGAGCTTGTGGGAGTGCCTTAGTTTCAGTTTGAACTTCAGTTGAGAGTAAACTCCGTGGGAGGAAGATCTCTCTGCTATAACTAACCAGAAAATAACTGGGATTTTGATAAAATAACCTGGGAAAACTGCTGCTGTGCTGTGGTAAGTGTGGGAGGTAAGTCCTCTGGTTTTTGGACAGTTTTGGGGGACTGCTTTTAGAAGCCAGCTCAAATAAAACCTAGGTCAGTTTAGGTGTGGTCAGCTCAGGTTACTCTAGGCAGATTCCTAGGAGATCACATCAAAATAACAAAAGGGACAAAGCATTAGCATTAGCAAAGAGGGCTAGCCACTCCTGAGCTTGTGGGAGTGCCTTAGTTTCAGTTTGAACTTCAGTTGAGAGTAAACTCCGTGGGAGGAAGATCTCTCTGCTATAACTAACCAGAAAATAACTGGGATTTTGATAAAATAACCTGGGAAAACTGCTGCTGTGCTGTGGTAAGTGTGGGAGGTAAGTCCTCTGGTTTTTGGACAGTTTTGGGGGACTGCTTTTAGAAGCCAGCTCAAATAAAACCTAGGTCAGTTTAGGTGTGGTCAGCTCAGGTTACTCTAGGCAGATTCCTAGGAGATCACATCAAAATAACAAAAGGGACAAAGCATTAGCATTAGCAAAGAGGGCTAGCCACTCCTGAGCTTGTGGGAGTGCCTTAGTTTCAGTTTGAACTTCAGTTGAGAGTAAACTCCGTGGGAGGAAGATCTCTCTGCTATAACTAACCAGAAAATAACTGGGATTTTGATAAAATAACCTGGGAAAACTGCTGCTGTGCTGTGGTAAGTGTGGGAGGTAAGTCCTCTGGTTTTTGGACAGTTTTGGGGGACTGCTTTTAGAAGCCAGCTCAAATAAAACCTAGGTCAGTTTAGGTGTGGTCAGCTCAGGTTACTCTAGGCAGATTCCTAGGAGATCACATCAAAATAACAAAAGGGACAAAGCATTAGCATTAGCAAAGAGGGCTAGCCACTCCTGAGCTTGTGGGAGTGCCTTAGTTTCAGTTTGAACTTCAGTTGAGAGTAAACTCCGTGGGAGGAAGATCTCTCTGCTATAACTAACCAGAAAATAACTGGGATTTTGATAAAATAACCTGGGAAAACTGCTGCTGTGCTGTGGTAAGTGTGGGAGGTAAGTCCTCTGGTTTTTGGACAGTTTTGGGGGACTGCTTTTAGAAGCCAGCTCAAATAAAACCTAGGTCAGTTTAGGTGTGGTCAGCTCAGGTTACTCTAGGCAGATTCCTAGGAGATCACATCAAAATAACAAAAGGGACAAAGCATTAGCATTAGCAAAGAGGGCTAGCCACTCCTGAGCTTGTGGGAGTGCCTTAGTTTCAGTTTGAACTTCAGTTGAGAGTAAACTCCGTGGGAGGAAGATCTCTCTGCTATAACTAACCAGAAAATAACTGGGATTTTGATAAAATAACCTGGGAAAACTGCTGCTGTGCTGTGGTAAGTGTGGGAGGTAAGTCCTCTGGTTTTTGGACAGTTTTGGGGGACTGCTTTTAGAAGCCAGCTCAAATAAAACCTAGGTCAGTTTAGGTGTGGTCAGCTCAGGTTACTCTAGGCAGATTCCTAGGAGATCACATCAAAATAACAAAAGGGACAAAGCATTAGCATTAGCAAAGAGGGCTAGCCACTCCTGAGCTTGTGGGAGTGCCTTAGTTTCAGTTTGAACTTCAGTTGAGAGTAAACTCCGTGGGAGGAAGATCTCTCTGCTATAACTAACCAGAAAATAACTGGGATTTTGATAAAATAACCTGGGAAAACTGCTGCTGTGCTGTGGTAAGTGTGGGAGGTAAGTCCTCTGGTTTTTGGACAGTTTTGGGGGACTGCTTTTAGAAGCCAGCTCAAATAAAACCTAGGTCAGTTTAGGTGTGGTCAGCTCAGGTTACTCTAGGCAGATTCCTAGGAGATCACATCAAAATAACAAAAGGGACAAAGCATTAGCATTAGCAAAGAGGGCTAGCCACTCCTGAGCTTGTGGGAGTGCCTTAGTTTCAGTTTGAACTTCAGTTGAGAGTAAACTCCGTGGGAGGAAGATCTCTCTGCTATAACTAACCAGAAAATAACTGGGATTTTGATAAAATAACCTGGGAAAACTGCTGCTGTGCTGTGGTAAGTGTGGGAGGTAAGTCCTCTGGTTTTTGGACAGTTTTGGGGGACTGCTTTTAGAAGCCAGCTCAAATAAAACCTAGGTCAGTTTAGGTGTGGTCAGCTCAGGTTACTCTAGGCAGATTCCTAGGAGATCACATCAAAATAACAAAAGGGACAAAGCATTAGCATTAGCAAAGAGGGCTAGCCACTCCTGAGCTTGTGGGAGTGCCTTAGTTTCAGTTTGAACTTCAGTTGAGAGTAAACTCCGTGGGAGGAAGATCTCTCTGCTATAACTAACCAGAAAATAACTGGGATTTTGATAAAATAACCTGGGAAAACTGCTGCTGTGCTGTGGTAAGTGTGGGAGGTAAGTCCTCTGGTTTTTGGACAGTTTTGGGGGACTGCTTTTAGAAGCCAGCTCAAATAAAACCTAGGTCAGTTTAGGTGTGGTCAGCTCAGGTTACTCTAGGCAGATTCCTAGGAGATCACATCAAAATAACAAAAGGGACAAAGCATTAGCATTAGCAAAGAGGGCTAGCCACTCCTGAGCTTGTGGGAGTGCCTTAGTTTCAGTTTGAACTTCAGTTGAGAGTAAACTCCGTGGGAGGAAGATCTCTCTGCTATAACTAACCAGAAAATAACTGGGATTTTGATAAAATAACCTGGGAAAACTGCTGCTGTGCTGTGGTAAGTGTGGGAGGTAAGTCCTCTGGTTTTTGGACAGTTTTGGGGGACTGCTTTTAGAAGCCAGCTCAAATAAAACCTAGGTCAGTTTAGGTGTGGTCAGCTCAGGTTACTCTAGGCAGATTCCTAGGAGATCACATCAAAATAACAAAAGGGACAAAGCATTAGCATTAGCAAAGAGGGCTAGCCACTCCTGAGCTTGTGGGAGTGCCTTAGTTTCAGTTTGAACTTCAGTTGAGAGTAAACTCCGTGGGAGGAAGATCTCTCTGCTATAACTAACCAGAAAATAACTGGGATTTTGATAAAATAACCTGGGAAAACTGCTGCTGTGCTGTGGTAAGTGTGGGAGGTAAGTCCTCTGGTTTTTGGACAGTTTTGGGGGACTGCTTTTAGAAGCCAGCTCAAATAAAACCTAGGTCAGTTTAGGTGTGGTCAGCTCAGGTTACTCTAGGCAGATTCCTAGGAGATCACATCAAAATAACAAAAGGGACAAAGCATTAGCATTAGCAAAGAGGGCTAGCCACTCCTGAGCTTGTGGGAGTGCCTTAGTTTCAGTTTGAACTTCAGTTGAGAGTAAACTCCGTGGGAGGAAGATCTCTCTGCTATAACTAACCAGAAAATAACTGGGATTTTGATAAAATAACCTGGGAAAACTGCTGCTGTGCTGTGGTAAGTGTGGGAGGTAAGTCCTCTGGTTTTTGGACAGTTTTGGGGGACTGCTTTTAGAAGCCAGCTCAAATAAAACCTAGGTCAGTTTAGGTGTGGTCAGCTCAGGTTACTCTAGGCAGATTCCTAGGAGATCACATCAAAATAACAAAAGGGACAAAGCATTAGCATTAGCAAAGAGGGCTAGCCACTCCTGAGCTTGTGGGAGTGCCTTAGTTTCAGTTTGAACTTCAGTTGAGAGTAAACTCCGTGGGAGGAAGATCTCTCTGCTATAACTAACCAGAAAATAACTGGGATTTTGATAAAATAACCTGGGAAAACTGCTGCTGTGCTGTGGTAAGTGTGGGAGGTAAGTCCTCTGGTTTTTGGACAGTTTTGGGGGACTGCTTTTAGAAGCCAGCTCAAATAAAACCTAGGTCAGTTTAGGTGTGGTCAGCTCAGGTTACTCTAGGCAGATTCCTAGGAGATCACATCAAAATAACAAAAGGGACAAAGCATTAGCATTAGCAAAGAGGGCTAGCCACTCCTGAGCTTGTGGGAGTGCCTTAGTTTCAGTTTGAACTTCAGTTGAGAGTAAACTCCGTGGGAGGAAGATCTCTCTGCTATAACTAACCAGAAAATAACTGGGATTTTGATAAAATAACCTGGGAAAACTGCTGCTGTGCTGTGGTAAGTGTGGGAGGTAAGTCCTCTGGTTTTTGGACAGTTTTGGGGGACTGCTTTTAGAAGCCAGCTCAAATAAAACCTAGGTCAGTTTAGGTGTGGTCAGCTCAGGTTACTCTAGGCAGATTCCTAGGAGATCACATCAAAATAACAAAAGGGACAAAGCATTAGCATTAGCAAAGAGGGCTAGCCACTCCTGAGCTTGTGGGAGTGCCTTAGTTTCAGTTTGAACTTCAGTTGAGAGTAAACTCCGTGGGAGGAAGATCTCTCTGCTATAACTAACCAGAAAATAACTGGGATTTTGATAAAATAACCTGGGAAAACTGCTGCTGTGCTGTGGTAAGTGTGGGAGGTAAGTCCTCTGGTTTTTGGACAGTTTTGGGGGACTGCTTTTAGAAGCCAGCTCAAATAAAACCTAGGTCAGTTTAGGTGTGGTCAGCTCAGGTTACTCTAGGCAGATTCCTAGGAGATCACATCAAAATAACAAAAGGGACAAAGCATTAGCATTAGCAAAGAGGGCTAGCCACTCCTGAGCTTGTGGGAGTGCCTTAGTTTCAGTTTGAACTTCAGTTGAGAGTAAACTCCGTGGGAGGAAGATCTCTCTGCTATAACTAACCAGAAAATAACTGGGATTTTGATAAAATAACCTGGGAAAACTGCTGCTGTGCTGTGGTAAGTGTGGGAGGTAAGTCCTCTGGTTTTTGGACAGTTTTGGGGGACTGCTTTTAGAAGCCAGCTCAAATAAAACCTAGGTCAGTTTAGGTGTGGTCAGCTCAGGTTACTCTAGGCAGATTCCTAGGAGATCACATCAAAATAACAAAAGGGACAAAGCATTAGCATTAGCAAAGAGGGCTAGCCACTCCTGAGCTTGTGGGAGTGCCTTAGTTTCAGTTTGAACTTCAGTTGAGAGTAAACTCCGTGGGAGGAAGATCTCTCTGCTATAACTAACCAGAAAATAACTGGGATTTTGATAAAATAACCTGGGAAAACTGCTGCTGTGCTGTGGTAAGTGTGGGAGGTAAGTCCTCTGGTTTTTGGACAGTTTTGGGGGACTGCTTTTAGAAGCCAGCTCAAATAAAACCTAGGTCAGTTTAGGTGTGGTCAGCTCAGGTTACTCTAGGCAGATTCCTAGGAGATCACATCAAAATAACAAAAGGGACAAAGCATTAGCATTAGCAAAGAGGGCTAGCCACTCCTGAGCTTGTGGGAGTGCCTTAGTTTCAGTTTGAACTTCAGTTGAGAGTAAACTCCGTGGGAGGAAGATCTCTCTGCTATAACTAACCAGAAAATAACTGGGATTTTGATAAAATAACCTGGGAAAACTGCTGCTGTGCTGTGGTAAGTGTGGGAGGTAAGTCCTCTGGTTTTTGGACAGTTTTGGGGGACTGCTTTTAGAAGCCAGCTCAAATAAAACCTAGGTCAGTTTAGGTGTGGTCAGCTCAGGTTACTCTAGGCAGATTCCTAGGAGATCACATCAAAATAACAAAAGGGACAAAGCATTAGCATTAGCAAAGAGGGCTAGCCACTCCTGAGCTTGTGGGAGTGCCTTAGTTTCAGTTTGAACTTCAGTTGAGAGTAAACTCCGTGGGAGGAAGATCTCTCTGCTATAACTAACCAGAAAATAACTGGGATTTTGATAAAATAACCTGGGAAAACTGCTGCTGTGCTGTGGTAAGTGTGGGAGGTAAGTCCTCTGGTTTTTGGACAGTTTTGGGGGACTGCTTTTAGAAGCCAGCTCAAATAAAACCTAGGTCAGTTTAGGTGTGGTCAGCTCAGGTTACTCTAGGCAGATTCCTAGGAGATCACATCAAAATAACAAAAGGGACAAAGCATTAGCATTAGCAAAGAGGGCTAGCCACTCCTGAGCTTGTGGGAGTGCCTTAGTTTCAGTTTGAACTTCAGTTGAGAGTAAACTCCGTGGGAGGAAGATCTCTCTGCTATAACTAACCAGAAAATAACTGGGATTTTGATAAAATAACCTGGGAAAACTGCTGCTGTGCTGTGGTAAGTGTGGGAGGTAAGTCCTCTGGTTTTTGGACAGTTTTGGGGGACTGCTTTTAGAAGCCAGCTCAAATAAAACCTAGGTCAGTTTAGGTGTGGTCAGCTCAGGTTACTCTAGGCAGATTCCTAGGAGATCACATCAAAATAACAAAAGGGACAAAGCATTAGCATTAGCAAAGAGGGCTAGCCACTCCTGAGCTTGTGGGAGTGCCTTAGTTTCAGTTTGAACTTCAGTTGAGAGTAAACTCCGTGGGAGGAAGATCTCTCTGCTATAACTAACCAGAAAATAACTGGGATTTTGATAAAATAACCTGGGAAAACTGCTGCTGTGCTGTGGTAAGTGTGGGAGGTAAGTCCTCTGGTTTTTGGACAGTTTTGGGGGACTGCTTTTAGAAGCCAGCTCAAATAAAACCTAGGTCAGTTTAGGTGTGGTCAGCTCAGGTTACTCTAGGCAGATTCCTAGGAGATCACATCAAAATAACAAAAGGGACAAAGCATTAGCATTAGCAAAGAGGGCTAGCCACTCCTGAGCTTGTGGGAGTGCCTTAGTTTCAGTTTGAACTTCAGTTGAGAGTAAACTCCGTGGGAGGAAGATCTCTCTGCTATAACTAACCAGAAAATAACTGGGATTTTGATAAAATAACCTGGGAAAACTGCTGCTGTGCTGTGGTAAGTGTGGGAGGTAAGTCCTCTGGTTTTTGGACAGTTTTGGGGGACTGCTTTTAGAAGCCAGCTCAAATAAAACCTAGGTCAGTTTAGGTGTGGTCAGCTCAGGTTACTCTAGGCAGATTCCTAGGAGATCACATCAAAATAACAAAAGGGACAAAGCATTAGCATTAGCAAAGAGGGCTAGCCACTCCTGAGCTTGTGGGAGTGCCTTAGTTTCAGTTTGAACTTCAGTTGAGAGTAAACTCCGTGGGAGGAAGATCTCTCTGCTATAACTAACCAGAAAATAACTGGGATTTTGCTAAAATAACCTGGGAAAACTGCTGCTGTGCTGTGGTAAGTGTGGGAGGTAAGTCCTCTGGTTTTTGGACAGTTTTGGGGGACTGCTTTTAGAAGCCAGCTCAAATAAAACCTAGGTCAGTTTAGGTGTGGTCAGCTCAGGTTACTCTAGGCAGATTCCTAGGAGATCACATCAAAATAACAAAAGGGACAAAGCATTAGCATTAGCAAAGAGGGCTAGCCACTCCTGAGCTTGTGGGAGTGCCTTAGTTTCAGTTTGAACTTCAGTTGAGAGTAAACTCCGTGGGAGGAAGATCTCTCTGCTATAACTAACCAGAAAATAACTGGGATTTTGATAAAATAACCTGGGAAAACTGCTGCTGTGCTGTGGTAAGTGTGGGAGGTAAGTCCTCTGGTTTTTGGACAGTTTTGGGGGACTGCTTTTAGAAGCCAGCTCAAATAAAACCTAGGTCAGTTTAGGTGTGGTCAGCTCAGGTTACTCTAGGCAGATTCCTAGGAGATCACATCAAAATAACAAAAGGGACAAAGCATTAGCATTAGCAAAGAGGGCTAGCCACTCCTGAGCTTGTGGGAGTGCCTTAGTTTCAGTTTGAACTTCAGTTGAGAGTAAACTCCGTGGGAGGAAGATCTCTCTGCTATAACTAACCAGAAAATAACTGGGATTTTGATAAAATAACCTGGGAAAACTGCTGCTGTGCTGTGGTAAGTGTGGGAGGTAAGTCCTCTGGTTTTTGGACAGTTTTGGGGGACTGCTTTTAGAAGCCAGCTCAAATAAAACCTAGGTCAGTTTAGGTGTGGTCAGCTCAGGTTACTCTAGGCAGATTCCTAGGAGATCACATCAAAATAACAAAAGGGACAAAGCATTAGCATTAGCAAAGAGGGCTAGCCACTCCTGAGCTTGTGGGAGTGCCTTAGTTTCAGTTTGAACTTCAGTTGAGAGTAAACTCCGTGGGAGGAAGATCTCTCTGCTATAACTAACCAGAAAATAACTGGGATTTTGATAAAATAACCTGGGAAAACTGCTGCTGTGCTGTGGTAAGTGTGGGAGGTAAGTCCTCTGGTTTTTGGACAGTTTTGGGGGACTGCTTTTAGAAGCCAGCTCAAATAAAACCTAGGTCAGTTTAGGTGTGGTCAGCTCAGGTTACTCTAGGCAGATTCCTAGGAGATCACATCAAAATAACAAAAGGGACAAAGCATTAGCATTAGCAAAGAGGGCTAGCCACTCCTGAGCTTGTGGGAGTGCCTTAGTTTCAGTTTGAACTTCAGTTGAGAGTAAACTCCGTGGGAGGAAGATCTCTCTGCTATAACTAACCAGAAAATAACTGGGATTTTGATAAAATAACCTGGGAAAACTGCTGCTGTGCTGTGGTAAGTGTGGGAGGTAAGTCCTCTGGTTTTTGGACAGTTTTGGGGGACTGCTTTTAGAAGCCAGCTCAAATAAAACCTAGGTCAGTTTAGGTGTGGTCAGCTCAGGTTACTCTAGGCAGATTCCTAGGAGATCACATCAAAATAACAAAAGGGACAAAGCATTAGCATTAGCAAAGAGGGCTAGCCACTCCTGAGCTTGTGGGAGTGCCTTAGTTTCAGTTTGAACTTCAGTTGAGAGTAAACTCCGTGGGAGGAAGATCTCTCTGCTATAACTAACCAGAAAATAACTGGGATTTTGATAAAATAACCTGGGAAAACTGCTGCTGTGCTGTGGTAAGTGTGGGAGGTAAGTCCTCTGGTTTTTGGACAGTTTTGGGGGACTGCTTTTAGAAGCCAGCTCAAATAAAACCTAGGTCAGTTTAGGTGTGGTCAGCTCAGGTTACTCTAGGCAGATTCCTAGGAGATCACATCAAAATAACAAAAGGGACAAAGCATTAGCATTAGCAAAGAGGGCTAGCCACTCCTGAGCTTGTGGGAGTGCCTTAGTTTCAGTTTGAACTTCAGTTGAGAGTAAACTCCGTGGGAGGAAGATCTCTCTGCTATAACTAACCAGAAAATAACTGGGATTTTGATAAAATAACCTGGGAAAACTGCTGCTGTGCTGTGGTAAGTGTGGGAGGTAAGTCCTCTGGTTTTTGGACAGTTTTGGGGGACTGCTTTTAGAAGCCAGCTCAAATAAAACCTAGGTCAGTTTAGGTGTGGTCAGCTCAGGTTACTCTAGGCAGATTCCTAGGAGATCACATCAAAATAACAAAAGGGACAAAGCATTAGCATTAGCAAAGAGGGCTAGCCACTCCTGAGCTTGTGGGAGTGCCTTAGTTTCAGTTTGAACTTCAGTTGAGAGTAAACTCCGTGGGAGGAAGATCTCTCTGCTATAACTAACCAGAAAATAACTGGGATTTTGATAAAATAACCTGGGAAAACTGCTGCTGTGCTGTGGTAAGTGTGGGAGGTAAGTCCTCTGGTTTTTGGACAGTTTTGGGGGACTGCTTTTAGAAGCCAGCTCAAATAAAACCTAGGTCAGTTTAGGTGTGGTCAGCTCAGGTTACTCTAGGCAGATTCCTAGGAGATCACATCAAAATAACAAAAGGGACAAAGCATTAGCATTAGCAAAGAGGGCTAGCCACTCCTGAGCTTGTGGGAGTGCCTTAGTTTCAGTTTGAACTTCAGTTGAGAGTAAACTCCGTGGGAGGAAGATCTCTCTGCTATAACTAACCAGAAAATAACTGGGATTTTGATAAAATAACCTGGGAAAACTGCTGCTGTGCTGTGGTAAGTGTGGGAGGTAAGTCCTCTGGTTTTTGGACAGTTTTGGGGGACTGCTTTTAGAAGCCAGCTCAAATAAAACCTAGGTCAGTTTAGGTGTGGTCAGCTCAGGTTACTCTAGGCAGATTCCTAGGAGATCACATCAAAATAACAAAAGGGACAAAGCATTAGCATTAGCAAAGAGGGCTAGCCACTCCTGAGCTTGTGGGAGTGCCTTAGTTTCAGTTTGAACTTCAGTTGAGAGTAAACTCCGTGGGAGGAAGATCTCTCTGCTATAACTAACCAGAAAATAACTGGGATTTTGATAAAATAACCTGGGAAAACTGCTGCTGTGCTGTGGTAAGTGTGGGAGGTAAGTCCTCTGGTTTTTGGACAGTTTTGGGGGACTGCTTTTAGAAGCCAGCTCAAATAAAACCTAGGTCAGTTTAGGTGTGGTCAGCTCAGGTTACTCTAGGCAGATTCCTAGGAGATCACATCAAAATAACAAAAGGGACAAAGCATTAGCATTAGCAAAGAGGGCTAGCCACTCCTGAGCTTGTGGGAGTGCCTTAGTTTCAGTTTGAACTTCAGTTGAGAGTAAACTCCGTGGGAGGAAGATCTCTCTGCTATAACTAACCAGAAAATAACTGGGATTTTGATAAAATAACCTGGGAAAACTGCTGCTGTGCTGTGGTAAGTGTGGGAGGTAAGTCCTCTGGTTTTTGGACAGTTTTGGGGGACTGCTTTTAGAAGCCAGCTCAAATAAAACCTAGGTCAGTTTAGGTGTGGTCAGCTCAGGTTACTCTAGGCAGATTCCTAGGAGATCACATCAAAATAACAAAAGGGACAAAGCATTAGCATTAGCAAAGAGGGCTAGCCACTCCTGAGCTTGTGGGAGTGCCTTAGTTTCAGTTTGAACTTCAGTTGAGAGTAAACTCCGTGGGAGGAAGATCTCTCTGCTATAACTAACCAGAAAATAACTGGGATTTTGATAAAATAACCTGGGAAAACTGCTGCTGTGCTGTGGTAAGTGTGGGAGGTAAGTCCTCTGGTTTTTGGACAGTTTTGGGGGACTGCTTTTAGAAGCCAGCTCAAATAAAACCTAGGTCAGTTTAGGTGTGGTCAGCTCAGGTTACTCTAGGCAGATTCCTAGGAGATCACATCAAAATAACAAAAGGGACAAAGCATTAGCATTAGCAAAGAGGGCTAGCCACTCCTGAGCTTGTGGGAGTGCCTTAGTTTCAGTTTGAACTTCAGTTGAGAGTAAACTCCGTGGGAGGAAGATCTCTCTGCTATAACTAACCAGAAAATAACTGGGATTTTGATAAAATAACCTGGGAAAACTGCTGCTGTGCTGTGGTAAGTGTGGGAGGTAAGTCCTCTGGTTTTTGGACAGTTTTGGGGGACTGCTTTTAGAAGCCAGCTCAAATAAAACCTAGGTCAGTTTAGGTGTGGTCAGCTCAGGTTACTCTAGGCAGATTCCTAGGAGATCACATCAAAATAACAAAAGGGACAAAGCATTAGCATTAGCAAAGAGGGCTAGCCACTCCTGAGCTTGTGGGAGTGCCTTAGTTTCAGTTTGAACTTCAGTTGAGAGTAAACTCCGTGGGAGGAAGATCTCTCTGCTATAACTAACCAGAAAATAACTGGGATTTTGATAAAATAACCTGGGAAAACTGCTGCTGTGCTGTGGTAAGTGTGGGAGGTAAGTCCTCTGGTTTTTGGACAGTTTTGGGGGACTGCTTTTAGAAGCCAGCTCAAATAAAACCTAGGTCAGTTTAGGTGTGGTCAGCTCAGGTTACTCTAGGCAGATTCCTAGGAGATCACATCAAAATAACAAAAGGGACAAAGCATTAGCATTAGCAAAGAGGGCTAGCCACTCCTGAGCTTGTGGGAGTGCCTTAGTTTCAGTTTGAACTTCAGTTGAGAGTAAACTCCGTGGGAGGAAGATCTCTCTGCTATAACTAACCAGAAAATAACTGGGATTTTGATAAAATAACCTGGGAAAACTGCTGCTGTGCTGTGGTAAGTGTGGGAGGTAAGTCCTCTGGTTTTTGGACAGTTTTGGGGGACTGCTTTTAGAAGCCAGCTCAAATAAAACCTAGGTCAGTTTAGGTGTGGTCAGCTCAGGTTACTCTAGGCAGATTCCTAGGAGATCACATCAAAATAACAAAAGGGACAAAGCATTAGCATTAGCAAAGAGGGCTAGCCACTCCTGAGCTTGTGGGAGTGCCTTAGTTTCAGTTTGAACTTCAGTTGAGAGTAAACTCCGTGGGAGGAAGATCTCTCTGCTATAACTAACCAGAAAATAACTGGGATTTTGATAAAATAACCTGGGAAAACTGCTGCTGTGCTGTGGTAAGTGTGGGAGGTAAGTCCTCTGGTTTTTGGACAGTTTTGGGGGACTGCTTTTAGAAGCCAGCTCAAATAAAACCTAGGTCAGTTTAGGTGTGGTCAGCTCAGGTTACTCTAGGCAGATTCCTAGGAGATCACATCAAAATAACAAAAGGGACAAAGCATTAGCATTAGCAAAGAGGGCTAGCCACTCCTGAGCTTGTGGGAGTGCCTTAGTTTCAGTTTGAACTTCAGTTGAGAGTAAACTCCGTGGGAGGAAGATCTCTCTGCTATAACTAACCAGAAAATAACTGGGATTTTGATAAAATAACCTGGGAAAACTGCTGCTGTGCTGTGGTAAGTGTGGGAGGTAAGTCCTCTGGTTTTTGGACAGTTTTGGGGGACTGCTTTTAGAAGCCAGCTCAAATAAAACCTAGGTCAGTTTAGGTGTGGTCAGCTCAGGTTACTCTAGGCAGATTCCTAGGAGATCACATCAAAATAACAAAAGGGACAAAGCATTAGCATTAGCAAAGAGGGCTAGCCACTCCTGAGCTTGTGGGAGTGCCTTAGTTTCAGTTTGAACTTCAGTTGAGAGTAAACTCCGTGGGAGGAAGATCTCTCTGCTATAACTAACCAGAAAATAACTGGGATTTTGATAAAATAACCTGGGAAAACTGCTGCTGTGCTGTGGTAAGTGTGGGAGGTAAGTCCTCTGGTTTTTGGACAGTTTTGGGGGACTGCTTTTAGAAGCCAGCTCAAATAAAACCTAGGTCAGTTTAGGTGTGGTCAGCTCAGGTTACTCTAGGCAGATTCCTAGGAGATCACATCAAAATAACAAAAGGGACAAAGCATTAGCATTAGCAAAGAGGGCTAGCCACTCCTGAGCTTGTGGGAGTGCCTTAGTTTCAGTTTGAACTTCAGTTGAGAGTAAACTCCGTGGGAGGAAGATCTCTCTGCTATAACTAACCAGAAAATAACTGGGATTTTGATAAAATAACCTGGGAAAACTGCTGCTGTGCTGTGGTAAGTGTGGGAGGTAAGTCCTCTGGTTTTTGGACAGTTTTGGGGGACTGCTTTTAGAAGCCAGCTCAAATAAAACCTAGGTCAGTTTAGGTGTGGTCAGCTCAGGTTACTCTAGGCAGATTCCTAGGAGATCACATCAAAATAACAAAAGGGACAAAGCATTAGCATTAGCAAAGAGGGCTAGCCACTCCTGAGCTTGTGGGAGTGCCTTAGTTTCAGTTTGAACTTCAGTTGAGAGTAAACTCCGTGGGAGGAAGATCTCTCTGCTATAACTAACCAGAAAATAACTGGGATTTTGATAAAATAACCTGGGAAAACTGCTGCTGTGCTGTGGTAAGTGTGGGAGGTAAGTCCTCTGGTTTTTGGACAGTTTTGGGGGACTGCTTTTAGAAGCCAGCTCAAATAAAACCTAGGTCAGTTTAGGTGTGGTCAGCTCAGGTTACTCTAGGCAGATTCCTAGGAGATCACATCAAAATAACAAAAGGGACAAAGCATTAGCATTAGCAAAGAGGGCTAGCCACTCCTGAGCTTGTGGGAGTGCCTTAGTTTCAGTTTGAACTTCAGTTGAGAGTAAACTCCGTGGGAGGAAGATCTCTCTGCTATAACTAACCAGAAAATAACTGGGATTTTGATAAAATAACCTGGGAAAACTGCTGCTGTGCTGTGGTAAGTGTGGGAGGTAAGTCCTCTGGTTTTTGGACAGTTTTGGGGGACTGCTTTTAGAAGCCAGCTCAAATAAAACCTAGGTCAGTTTAGGTGTGGTCAGCTCAGGTTACTCTAGGCAGATTCCTAGGAGATCACATCAAAATAACAAAAGGGACAAAGCATTAGCATTAGCAAAGAGGGCTAGCCACTCCTGAGCTTGTGGGAGTGCCTTAGTTTCAGTTTGAACTTCAGTTGAGAGTAAACTCCGTGGGAGGAAGATCTCTCTGCTATAACTAACCAGAAAATAACTGGGATTTTGATAAAATAACCTGGGAAAACTGCTGCTGTGCTGTGGTAAGTGTGGGAGGTAAGTCCTCTGGTTTTTGGACAGTTTTGGGGGACTGCTTTTAGAAGCCAGCTCAAATAAAACCTAGGTCAGTTTAGGTGTGGTCAGCTCAGGTTACTCTAGGCAGATTCCTAGGAGATCACATCAAAATAACAAAAGGGACAAAGCATTAGCATTAGCAAAGAGGGCTAGCCACTCCTGAGCTTGTGGGAGTGCCTTAGTTTCAGTTTGAACTTCAGTTGAGAGTAAACTCCGTGGGAGGAAGATCTCTCTGCTATAACTAACCAGAAAATAACTGGGATTTTGATAAAATAACCTGGGAAAACTGCTGCTGTGCTGTGGTAAGTGTGGGAGGTAAGTCCTCTGGTTTTTGGACAGTTTTGGGGGACTGCTTTTAGAAGCCAGCTCAAATAAAACCTAGGTCAGTTTAGGTGTGGTCAGCTCAGGTTACTCTAGGCAGATTCCTAGGAGATCACATCAAAATAACAAAAGGGACAAAGCATTAGCATTAGCAAAGAGGGCTAGCCACTCCTGAGCTTGTGGGAGTGCCTTAGTTTCAGTTTGAACTTCAGTTGAGAGTAAACTCCGTGGGAGGAAGATCTCTCTGCTATAACTAACCAGAAAATAACTGGGATTTTGATAAAATAACCTGGGAAAACTGCTGCTGTGCTGTGGTAAGTGTGGGAGGTAAGTCCTCTGGTTTTTGGACAGTTTTGGGGGACTGCTTTTAGAAGCCAGCTCAAATAAAACCTAGGTCAGTTTAGGTGTGGTCAGCTCAGGTTACTCTAGGCAGATTCCTAGGAGATCACATCAAAATAACAAAAGGGACAAAGCATTAGCATTAGCAAAGAGGGCTAGCCACTCCTGAGCTTGTGGGAGTGCCTTAGTTTCAGTTTGAACTTCAGTTGAGAGTAAACTCCGTGGGAGGAAGATCTCTCTGCTATAACTAACCAGAAAATAACTGGGATTTTGATAAAATAACCTGGGAAAACTGCTGCTGTGCTGTGGTAAGTGTGGGAGGTAAGTCCTCTGGTTTTTGGACAGTTTTGGGGGACTGCTTTTAGAAGCCAGCTCAAATAAAACCTAGGTCAGTTTAGGTGTGGTCAGCTCAGGTTACTCTAGGCAGATTCCTAGGAGATCACATCAAAATAACAAAAGGGACAAAGCATTAGCATTAGCAAAGAGGGCTAGCCACTCCTGAGCTTGTGGGAGTGCCTTAGTTTCAGTTTGAACTTCAGTTGAGAGTAAACTCCGTGGGAGGAAGATCTCTCTGCTATAACTAACCAGAAAATAACTGGGATTTTGATAAAATAACCTGGGAAAACTGCTGCTGTGCTGTGGTAAGTGTGGGAGGTAAGTCCTCTGGTTTTTGGACAGTTTTGGGGGACTGCTTTTAGAAGCCAGCTCAAATAAAACCTAGGTCAGTTTAGGTGTGGTCAGCTCAGGTTACTCTAGGCAGATTCCTAGGAGATCACATCAAAATAACAAAAGGGACAAAGCATTAGCATTAGCAAAGAGGGCTAGCCACTCCTGAGCTTGTGGGAGTGCCTTAGTTTCAGTTTGAACTTCAGTTGAGAGTAAACTCCGTGGGAGGAAGATCTCTCTGCTATAACTAACCAGAAAATAACTGGGATTTTGATAAAATAACCTGGGAAAACTGCTGCTGTGCTGTGGTAAGTGTGGGAGGTAAGTCCTCTGGTTTTTGGACAGTTTTGGGGGACTGCTTTTAGAAGCCAGCTCAAATAAAACCTAGGTCAGTTTAGGTGTGGTCAGCTCAGGTTACTCTAGGCAGATTCCTAGGAGATCACATCAAAATAACAAAAGGGACAAAGCATTAGCATTAGCAAAGAGGGCTAGCCACTCCTGAGCTTGTGGGAGTGCCTTAGTTTCAGTTTGAACTTCAGTTGAGAGTAAACTCCGTGGGAGGAAGATCTCTCTGCTATAACTAACCAGAAAATAACTGGGATTTTGATAAAATAACCTGGGAAAACTGCTGCTGTGCTGTGGTAAGTGTGGGAGGTAAGTCCTCTGGTTTTTGGACAGTTTTGGGGGACTGCTTTTAGAAGCCAGCTCAAATAAAACCTAGGTCAGTTTAGGTGTGGTCAGCTCAGGTTACTCTAGGCAGATTCCTAGGAGATCACATCAAAATAACAAAAGGGACAAAGCATTAGCATTAGCAAAGAGGGCTAGCCACTCCTGAGCTTGTGGGAGTGCCTTAGTTTCAGTTTGAACTTCAGTTGAGAGTAAACTCCGTGGGAGGAAGATCTCTCTGCTATAACTAACCAGAAAATAACTGGGATTTTGATAAAATAACCTGGGAAAACTGCTGCTGTGCTGTGGTAAGTGTGGGAGGTAAGTCCTCTGGTTTTTGGACAGTTTTGGGGGACTGCTTTTAGAAGCCAGCTCAAATAAAACCTAGGTCAGTTTAGGTGTGGTCAGCTCAGGTTACTCTAGGCAGATTCCTAGGAGATCACATCAAAATAACAAAAGGGACAAAGCATTAGCATTAGCAAAGAGGGCTAGCCACTCCTGAGCTTGTGGGAGTGCCTTAGTTTCAGTTTGAACTTCAGTTGAGAGTAAACTCCGTGGGAGGAAGATCTCTCTGCTATAACTAACCAGAAAATAACTGGGATTTTGATAAAATAACCTGGGAAAACTGCTGCTGTGCTGTGGTAAGTGTGGGAGGTAAGTCCTCTGGTTTTTGGACAGTTTTGGGGGACTGCTTTTAGAAGCCAGCTCAAATAAAACCTAGGTCAGTTTAGGTGTGGTCAGCTCAGGTTACTCTAGGCAGATTCCTAGGAGATCACATCAAAATAACAAAAGGGACAAAGCATTAGCATTAGCAAAGAGGGCTAGCCACTCCTGAGCTTGTGGGAGTGCCTTAGTTTCAGTTTGAACTTCAGTTGAGAGTAAACTCCGTGGGAGGAAGATCTCTCTGCTATAACTAACCAGAAAATAACTGGGATTTTGATAAAATAACCTGGGAAAACTGCTGCTGTGCTGTGGTAAGTGTGGGAGGTAAGTCCTCTGGTTTTTGGACAGTTTTGGGGGACTGCTTTTAGAAGCCAGCTCAAATAAAACCTAGGTCAGTTTAGGTGTGGTCAGCTCAGGTTACTCTAGGCAGATTCCTAGGAGATCACATCAAAATAACAAAAGGGACAAAGCATTAGCATTAGCAAAGAGGGCTAGCCACTCCTGAGCTTGTGGGAGTGCCTTAGTTTCAGTTTGAACTTCAGTTGAGAGTAAACTCCGTGGGAGGAAGATCTCTCTGCTATAACTAACCAGAAAATAACTGGGATTTTGATAAAATAACCTGGGAAAACTGCTGCTGTGCTGTGGTAAGTGTGGGAGGTAAGTCCTCTGGTTTTTGGACAGTTTTGGGGGACTGCTTTTAGAAGCCAGCTCAAATAAAACCTAGGTCAGTTTAGGTGTGGTCAGCTCAGGTTACTCTAGGCAGATTCCTAGGAGATCACATCAAAATAACAAAAGGGACAAAGCATTAGCATTAGCAAAGAGGGCTAGCCACTCCTGAGCTTGTGGGAGTGCCTTAGTTTCAGTTTGAACTTCAGTTGAGAGTAAACTCCGTGGGAGGAAGATCTCTCTGCTATAACTAACCAGAAAATAACTGGGATTTTGATAAAATAACCTGGGAAAACTGCTGCTGTGCTGTGGTAAGTGTGGGAGGTAAGTCCTCTGGTTTTTGGACAGTTTTGGGGGACTGCTTTTAGAAGCCAGCTCAAATAAAACCTAGGTCAGTTTAGGTGTGGTCAGCTCAGGTTACTCTAGGCAGATTCCTAGGAGATCACATCAAAATAACAAAAGGGACAAAGCATTAGCATTAGCAAAGAGGGCTAGCCACTCCTGAGCTTGTGGGAGTGCCTTAGTTTCAGTTTGAACTTCAGTTGAGAGTAAACTCCGTGGGAGGAAGATCTCTCTGCTATAACTAACCAGAAAATAACTGGGATTTTGATAAAATAACCTGGGAAAACTGCTGCTGTGCTGTGGTAAGTGTGGGAGGTAAGTCCTCTGGTTTTTGGACAGTTTTGGGGGACTGCTTTTAGAAGCCAGCTCAAATAAAACCTAGGTCAGTTTAGGTGTGGTCAGCTCAGGTTACTCTAGGCAGATTCCTAGGAGATCACATCAAAATAACAAAAGGGACAAAGCATTAGCATTAGCAAAGAGGGCTAGCCACTCCTGAGCTTGTGGGAGTGCCTTAGTTTCAGTTTGAACTTCAGTTGAGAGTAAACTCCGTGGGAGGAAGATCTCTCTGCTATAACTAACCAGAAAATAACTGGGATTTTGATAAAATAACCTGGGAAAACTGCTGCTGTGCTGTGGTAAGTGTGGGAGGTAAGTCCTCTGGTTTTTGGACAGTTTTGGGGGACTGCTTTTAGAAGCCAGCTCAAATAAAACCTAGGTCAGTTTAGGTGTGGTCAGCTCAGGTTACTCTAGGCAGATTCCTAGGAGATCACATCAAAATAACAAAAGGGACAAAGCATTAGCATTAGCAAAGAGGGCTAGCCACTCCTGAGCTTGTGGGAGTGCCTTAGTTTCAGTTTGAACTTCAGTTGAGAGTAAACTCCGTGGGAGGAAGATCTCTCTGCTATAACTAACCAGAAAATAACTGGGATTTTGATAAAATAACCTGGGAAAACTGCTGCTGTGCTGTGGTAAGTGTGGGAGGTAAGTCCTCTGGTTTTTGGACAGTTTTGGGGGACCGCGCGCCTAACGGCGCACGAAACATAATATAGCATAACCAAAGTTTATCTTAAAGAAAGTGTTTTAGAGTTTTTTTTTTTAGGTAATTTTTCATAAATAACACAAATCTATTAAATACAATGAAGGTAGAATGCCAGCAGGGGGAGGGGGGCTTCCCAGTGTTTTGCACTGAGTGTCATATGTATGACTACCTGCCCATGGGGCAGCAGTCGTGGGTATGTGTTCGGTGCAATGAGCTCCGGGCTCTCAGGGAACATGTTTCTTCCCTCGAAGCCAAGGTAGCGGACCTGGAGAAGCAGATAGAGAGTAGGAGGGCTGAGGGTGAGGTCTTCAGGGATGCAGTAGGAGCATCCCACTCCATGACAAGCAGCTCTCCAGCTGCCTCGGAGAGTCGAAGCCTCAGGCAGGGAGGACATCAAGCTGAGGAAGAGGGGCAGGCTCCCTTAGTTGGGACCCCTTCCTCAGTGGATGTGCCTGTGTCCTCTTGCACCGAGGATACTCCTCCACGGGTAATGGGAGGGGGGCTTCTTGTAGTGGGAGATTCGATTATCAGGAATATAGAGAGCCGGGTTTGTGATGGGCATGTTGACCGCATGGTGACTTGCCTGCCTGGTGCAAAGGTTGCGGACATCACGCGACATCTAGATAGGTTAGTAGACAGTGCTGGGGAGGAGCCAGTCGTCATGGTACATGTCGGTACCAATGATGTTGGGAAGGCAAGACGGAGCGTCCTGGAAGCCAAATTTAGGTTGTTAGGTAGAAGACTAAAGTCCAGGACCTCTAGGGTAGCATTCTCAGAAATGCTACCTGTTCCACGTGCAGGGCCAGCTAGACAGGCAGAGCTCAGGAGCCTCAATGCGTGGATGAGGCAGTGGTGTCGCGAGGAGGGGTTTAGATTTGTAAGGAACTGGGGAACTTTTTGGGACAAGCCAAACCTGTACAAGAGGGACGGGTTACACTTGAACCAGGAGGGAACCAGATTGCTGGCGATTAACATTAAAAAGGTTGCAGAGCAGCTTTTAAACTGATCCCTGGGGGAAAGCCGACAGGAGCTGGGCAGCATCCGGTTCGGGAGAGCGCACCCTCAAGTGAGGAGGGCTGGAAACATGCAGAAAATGCTGAGCTAAGTGCGGGATTAGTTTCACATGTTCCTCGACGGCAGAATTTGGTCAAAAGGAGTGAATATAAATGTATATATGCAAATGCCAGGAGCCTTCGAGCCAAAATAGGGGAGCTAGAAAGCTTAGTTATGGAAAATAGGATTGATATTATTGGCATAACTGAAACCTGGTGGACCAGTGAAAACCAATGGGATACAGTCATCCCAGGATACAAACTGTACAGGAAAGACAGGGAAGGGCGACATGGAGGTGGTGTAGCCTTGTATATTAAAGAAGAGATAGAATCTTATGAACTGGAATGTCCAGGTGGGTCTGACTGTTCCACAGAAGCAGTGTGGATAAAAATACCAAGCCAAAAAGGAAGTCTAACAATAGGGACATGCTACCGTCCTCCCAACCATACGTCCGAAGGAGATGAACAATTGGAGAAGGAGGTAAAGGAGGTAGCCCATAAAGATAGGGTAGTTATAATGGGGGACTTCAATTATCCTCACATAGACTGGGTGAACTCCTGTTCAACTCAGGAAAGAGAGAGAAAATTCCTAGACCTGCTAAATGACTGTTCCATGGAACAAATGGTCATGGAACCAACCAGGGGAAATGCAGTCCTGGACTTGATCCTAAGTAATGCTCAGGACCTGGTAAAGGACGTCACTGTAGCTGATCCAATTGGGAACAGTGACCACAATGCAATAACCTTCAACTTAAATACAGGGAGTAAGTTCTTAATAAAGTCTAACACAGAGACCTTAAACTTTCACAAGGGAAACTTCCCCAAAATGAGGAAATTAGTGAAAAGGAAATTGAAAGGGAAAGTCAAAAGAGTTAAATCACTTCAAAATGCATGGAGACTACTTAAAAACACAATAACGGAAGTGCAACTAGAATGCATTCCTAAAAGAAGAAAGGGGACTTCTAGGTCCAAGAAGAAACCAATGTGGCTCACAAATGCAGTAGATGAAGTCATTAAAAACAAGAAGAGTTCATTTAGGAAATGGAAGGCTTGTCCAAATGAGGAGAACAGGAGGGAACATAGACACTGGCAACACGAATGCAAGACGGCCATTAGGAAAGCTAAGAAAGATTTTGAGGAGCACATTGCTAAAAACATCAAAAGAAATAACAAGAACTTCTTTAAGTATATCAGAAGTAGGAATCCAACCAGGAGAGCAGTTGGACCACTAGATAGTAAAGGAGAGAAAGGGGTAATTAAAGAAGACACGGAGATTGCAGAGAGACTAAACGAATTTTTTGCTTCCGTATTCACGGAGGAAGACAGAAGACACATGCCAGTAGCTGAGCCTGTGTTTTCTGAAGAGTTAAACTGTACAGAAATAACCAAGGAAGAGGTCCTGGCATGTCTTAATAAACTAAATGTTAACAAGTCACCGGGACCAGATGGTATTCATCCAAGAGTCCTTAAGGAACTCAAATGCGAAATTGCCGACCTTCTAGCAAAAATATATAATCTTTCCCTAACATCAGGCTCCGTACCTGAGGACTGGAGGGTAGCAAATGTAACACCAATATTCAAAAAAGGATCCAGGGGTGATCCAGGCAACTACAGACCAGTTAGCTTAACGTCAGTTCCGTGTAAGGTGATGGAAACCATTATTAAAGACAAAATTAGTGTGCATATGGAGCAGCAGGCATTGCTGAACAAAAGCCAGCATGGCTTCTGCAAAGGTAAATCATGCCTCACAAATTTGTTGGAATTCTTTGAGAGTGTCAATAAACATGTGGATAAAGGTGAACCAGTAGACATTGTCTATCTGGACTTTCAGAAGGCTTTTGACAAAGTCCCACATCAAAGGCTACTGAGTAAACTCACCAGCCATGGAATAAAAGGACAGGTTCTGTCCTGGATTTGTGACTGGCTTAAGGGCAGAAAGCAGAGAGTAGTAGTAAACGGCAATTTCTCAGGGTGGAAAGAAGTAAAAAGTGGGGTCCCTCAAGGCTCAGTACTGGGACCAATGCTTTTTAATTTATTCATCAATGATCTAGAAAAAGGGGTACATAGTAAAATAGCAAAGTTTGCTGATGATACTAAATTATTTAGGGTAGTAAAATCTGAAAGAGATTGCCAAGAGCTCCAGAGGGATCTCTTAGCATTGGGTGAGTGGGCAACCAAGTGGCAAATGTGCTTTAATCTTAACAAGTGTAAAGTAATGCACATTGGGGCCAAGAATCCAAATTACGTCTATAAACTGATGGGGTCTGAGCTTTCTGCAACACGCCAGGAAAGGGATCTCGGGGTTTTGGTGGACAGTTCAATGAAGGTGTCAACCCAGTGTGCGGCAGCAGCAAAAAAAGCAAATTCAATGCTGGGAATAATTAGGAAGGGAATAGAAAATAAGTCAGCAAGTGTCATTTTGCCCCTTTATAAATCTATAGTGAGGCCACATTTGGAATACTGTGTACAATTCTGGTCACCACACCTCAAAAAGGATATTGTGGAACTAGAGAAGGTGCAGAGAAGGGCAACCAGAATGATTAAGGGTCTGGAACACCTCCCTTACGAAACCAGGCTGCAACGTCTAGGCCTCTTCAGTCTGGAGAGACGGCGTTTGAGAGGGGACCTGATTGAAGTATATAAAATTATGCACGGCATAGAAAAGGTGGATAGAGAAAATTTCTTTTCTCTATCGCACAACACTAGAACCAGGGGGCACTCTATGAAGCTGATGGGTAGGAGCGTAAGGTCTGACAGGGGGAAGTATTTCTTCACACAGAGGGTCATCGGCCTATGGAATGTGCTGCCAGAAGAGGTGGTGACAGCTACCAGTCTCGATGGCTTTAAGGTAGGGTTAGACAAATTTATGGATGACAGATGTATCAATGGCTACTAGAACGAATGCCTAGGTGCATCTTTCAGGCTGAGGGGGGGGGAGGAAATGGGGCGCTTCTAGGGCCATCTGCTGGGACTCGAGAGCAGGAGAAGGTTTGTCCTTGTCTCTGCTTGAGATGCCCATGAGCATTTGGTGGGCCACTGTGTGCGACAGGATGCTGGACTAGATGGGCTGTGGCCTGATCCAGCAAGGCTTCTCTTATGTTCTTATTGGGTGTCACTGGCACCGTTAAGCAAAAACAGGGATTCTAAACGCATAGCCTCATTAAGCCGCATGATTTTTCTTGGAATCCTTCTCAGTTCTCCGTTTAATTAACTTCACACATATAATAGAATATCCATCTATCATATGTATTTTGGAATAAAACTGAGCCAGAGATCTATAGAAATTCTCTAATTTTTTTTAGACAGTATTATAGCAAAGTTACTCTATATCAACGGAATTATCAAATAATGCATTCAGATGATGGCAAACCATGAAACAATAATGCCGGTCTACACCATGGATTCATAACAAAAATCCTTGTTTCCAGCAATCTGTATTATAAGTCATCTTCACAAAACTTGCTGACAAAACTGTAAATACAGCAATAGTACTTCACGGGACTATTATGTTGCTAAAACACTGATGTGTATTATTAATCATAAATCTTCTGTAAAAGTTATGTTACATAATATACTCTAACAGTCTAAGGCCCTTTCTGCACATACCTAAGGTTAATTGGTATTAGCGAGATCCATAATAGCTAAATTCATATTAGCTAGATCCATATCAACTGAGTGGGCTTTAAACAGCAAATGTATGCTATGCTACCATAGATGTAGACTATCTGGGCCAATTTCACACTTCCCTTCCTGTCCTGTGGATGAGAAAGGTATGCGAGAGACTGACATTGACTAGCGTTCACCCTTGCGAGCACTAGTAAACAACAGAGTAACCCCCGTGCAATCAATCACTTACCTGAGATCAATCACACAGCCGATTCACTCCTGGGCACTATCATCTTAGTGTGGTGCCCTGCGCAACTGTGCATATGCCAGCACCATTGCTATGGTGACACTCTGTGAAGTTACAGTCACACCAGGGGGTCGTGTGAGCTGCCAGTGTGCTTGTGCAGCAGATCAGATGACCTCCCCTGCCAGAAGAAGTGCAGATGCTCACTGTCTGGATGCTTCTAGGTAGGTTCCCATTTATGTGAGGTAAAGGTTAGGTAGCTTCTGGTGCACTGTTATGCACCACAGCTAGTTTACAATTAGACAACCTCTGGGTCAGCAGGAGGTGCTTGTAGGCTGTAAGCGCCTTCTGTATGTATGGATGCATCTGCCCAGATGTTGACTAATTGTAAACTCCAGGCTGAAGTGCGAATCATCCCTCCCCAGGTCTTCCACTAATTTACTCCCATGCAGATGATGCGTCCTTAGCAGCTCCTTGATCTGGATTACTATACAATGTTTTCATAACAGCTCCTTAATCCAAATCAACAAACAAGTGCTGAAAGGACCTAAATCCAAAGTTCATTTCTTGAAGGCATAGCTGTTGTTTCTTGCTACCAAATGGTCTAAATTTTAAAGATCAACCCAAAGTTTATATCAAAGCATCAGCCTCACAAATCAAGCATGGATCATAGGTTTTTGGGTCACTGTGAAATTAAAACATGGATCCATAAGTTTGGATCCCCAACATTTTTTTATATTAAATAGTTCTGTAGCCACAATCAAAATGCACTTCATGGACTGAAACTTTAAAATGTCTACATAGACATCCATAAAAATTAGCACATGTAAATGTTGATGCAAATCTGCCCTCTTTTGCCATCTTCCAGGTAATGCATTCTCTTATATTCTCTCTTTCCCTCTTTACATCTTTTTTTGATGTGTTACAACATGATTGGTGTGTGAAACCTCAGGACCCATGGACTGCTGCATTAATAGGATCCTCCAAGGACTCTGGAACACACTGGACCATTTCAAAGCTTATAGACTTCAAATTGGACTTCCCTTTCTCAGTAACTCTATCATTAATCTTATATGACATATTCAGCTGACAAAGATTGTTGAGAAAATAATAGTTCAGCAGATTGTTTTAATTTGCAGAGGTAATGATCTATCGATTAATATAAGTGAGACAAAAGTGGTTTTTGAATAATGAAGCAAAGGGAGTCTTATGATCAGTTCCAATTTCTGTTAACAGGAGTTACAAAAACTAATCAGTTGTAAATCACAAATAGAATATAAGGGGAGGGATTGTTTTATCTTTGAGTTCTTGCAACCTGCTAAAATTTTCATGACTTCAAAATGCTAATAAATGAATATTCTTCAGTGTGTGCTGAACAGAAACATTTGTCTTCTCCCTAAAGATAAAGCTTTAATTGCTGCAAACATTAAAAAAAAAATTAAAAGGTGAGCATATAATATATTCCTGGTTCTTTCTTATTTATGTCAACTGACTCCCTATTGGGCATTAGCATTTATTTACTTGCTAGTCATCAATGTTTGTGCAACTGATTACAGAGAACAAAACCTCAAGGATGCAACACTGTTGAGAAAAAAAGTAAACAGCGAGAGCATTACTTTCAAAGATGTCATGCTTGAGGAGAATGGCATCTCATTAAATTGCAGAATTCCCTCACCTGCCTCTAAAATCTAGCAATGAGATGGTGTATTCACAAGGAACAGCGACGTCTTTATGCTAATGAATGAGACCCAGAATGCCTCTCTTCCTGTGTCATTAATGCAATTCAGTGGATAGGTCAAGGATAGGTTAACTCTGCATCAGTTAAAAGAAGCAGCCTCAATCATGCTCGAGAGAATTTGTTCAAATAAATAAATAAATAAATAACTATTTTTGTGATAGCAATTAAATTATACTATCTTCTTGGCATATTGGGAACTACCTGGACTGGTTTTTCACAATATGCAGTTCGTTCCATCATAATTTGTTGACCAGATCCAGGATTTTCTTTTCATGTTTGAATTACACAATGGAAGTTGTAACAGAGTATCTCACAAATATAAGCCTGAAGTTTAGTATTGATCTTGTTGCATCCAATGCCCTTTCCATCCAGTAGCTGACAAGCTCTACATTCCACATGGTTTTACCATGTTAGTATATATGACTTCTTCATAAGAGGGCAGCAGCATTCTTCTTCGTCTTCTTTAAAACCTGACTAAAGTCCTTGCCAAGATCAAGTTGCTCAAGTTCACAGAACAGTCAGGAAACTATTTCATCTCATAGTATCAGGGTCCATTCTGACTGTTGCCTTTGTACTCAGAGCTGTTGCCTCTGGCACATGCCTCAGCAGATGTACAAGGAAGTTATTGTTGTTGTTTTAAATATACATAGCTTTCCCAGAAAGCACTGCATTTCACAGTTTAGTTCATATGCAGCTATCTACTGCATTTACTAAATGACTAATAAGCAATGAGACCACCATCTTACCGCAGGCTATTATGTGCCCTTCGACATTTAGAGATAGGAAAAATCTATTGCCTTTTACATATTACCTGTTTGTTCCAGAACAGATGAATACAGAAGTGTGACAGCTTGCCGGAGGAAGAAGGACACAGTGGTCATAAAAACTGCAGTTCTTTTCAGGAAAGTTCTAATCAGCAGTACTTTTTAACTCATTCATTGCTCCATTTTCCCCAATTGGTTTCCCTCTTGTTTACACCAGAGCTATCACTCATTTGAAGTCACCTGTTCCAGGGGAGACAGGTGCTATTAAACAGGAATGGGTTCTTCATCCAAGTAACCAGGGCAAAGTTGGAGGGTATGCAGCTGGCACATGTGATCTTAAATGTTTTCTACGCAGCTGCAAGCCACAATAATTCTTTCATTTACTGGGTCACTTCCAGAAATGAAGCATGTAAGCAAGGGAAGCAAATTAGAGCAGGAACATGAGCTTGGCACATCCCTAAATGGGATTTATGTGAGTATAACATTTTATTAAAACCAACATGTAAACAGCATAAGAGTACCCATTTTATTACAGAAGCAAGCAACAGCAATGGAAAGAACAGAACAAAGTCAGATTTGTGGTATGATCAAGTATGAAATTTTACCATTAACAAATTAGGAAAATAAATAACTCAGAATGTTGTTATCTTAACCAAAAAATAGCTATGAAGATTGGCAGTGTGCCCTTGCTTTATCAGCTACAGTCAAATCTCGCTACAATTTCAGTTTTTCACTTATTTGTGTATTGAGAAAATCTCTTCCATGGGAATTGTACCATCTGGATTTGACAGCATGTTACCATGGCATCACATGAATGGCCTGTCCAAATATAGTAGGGACATGCATGCTACTAGATTTTGATGCCAATTTGATGCAAACTTCCAAACAGAAGATGTAAAGATGGCACGCTTTCCAGTGAGAACCTGAAAGAAATCCCACCTCCATGGTGGCATGAGAATGCAACTGACTGCATCTGAAGAGTTTCGCCAACACCAGGTATGCAAGGGCAGGAAGTAGCCACCTCATTTCCACATTCCATATGAGCTGATGTAGACCATGCATGATGCCAGCCTTAGAGTGAGAATTCCAAACTCACAAGGTGCTTTTCATTAGAGACATAAATAGACATGCTCAGAGAACACCAGGATTATTTTCAGAAAAGTCTTAAAACAAACACTAAAATGCATAATGCTCTGTTAAAAACCTGCAAGAACCCCCCCCCCCCCGTCTTCTAATGATATGTTTTACAAATATCCATGAAATGCTTATTTGATTCACTTGGCTTGTGTGAAAAGACTTTGAAATTAGGGGGAAATATTTGCAGCCTCCCCCCTCACTTTAGTAAAATCAATCCAAAGGAACAATGAATGGAACTGTGTTGGAGCTAAAATTTCAGTCCTTGGCGCACTGATTATTTGAAAATTACTTTTATGTTATGCCATCCAGCAGGGTTGAGCAAAAAAAAAAAGAGTATTTCTCAGGCCACTTGTGTTATAATAGCATATCAGCCTTCCGAATTGACTGCCTGCACCTTAAGATCTGGAGGAGAGTCCCACCACCCTCAGTAGTAAAAGGGGTGAGCATGCAGGACAGGGCCTTCTTGGTGATGGCCCCTAGGCTGTGGAACAGTATCCCCCTTGAGGTGCATCAGGTGTGTTCATTGTATTTGTTTAGGCAGGCTGTGGAGCACAAACTTGATTAATGCACCTGTTGTAGCTTTAATTGCATATGTGTAAATGTTATAAAATGTGCTAAGGATAAATGGCACTGACCAGGATGACTGGTAAACAGAGAAGGAGGGGCTAAGCCCAGCTCAATTAGCATATTGAAGAAAGGGTGGGCAGCCCAGAGAGAACTAGCCAATCAGAAGGGGTGGAACCCTGGCAGAGACTATAAAAAGGGCCTTCCTGTCAGAGCCATTGTTCTGTGATGGGGGCTAGACTTAGGAAGAAGTTAGACAGTGCAGATCCAGCTCCTGAGGAGGATCTAGATAGGGATCAGTCAGGGTCCTGAGTTAAGAAAATAAGCCAATGTGAACTGTTTGTGTTGAAGTTGTACTGACATAAGAGTTGTAAACAAAATAAAGATAGACTTACATTTGTTTCAAAGACACTCTGCTTGAGGGCTGATACTGGATCAGATGCTCAAGGGAGAGGGGAAGTGTTGTCATAGTAACGTAATGGTAACAGGGTAACTAGAGCTAGAAGCTCAGTGCTGAAGAAGTAAAAAAGGCTCAGAGGCCTACTTAAAAGGCACTTGAAGTCCGTGGCTACAGTGGCCGGACTGGAGAGAGTTGGATGCCCGGCTGGGGCCTCACAACTGGTGGCCGCCAGCCACGGGCATCACACAGGCAGTGAAGATGCATGCCTTTGCCCTAGCCTTTGGTTAACTGGGAATGTACTTTCTCTTCCCATTTTTCAGACATTGAATGAATGAATGAATACCATTATGGAACATTGAATATAGAAGGAGGCAACAAGAGCCCTTTTCACACACACGGTTTTGGAATGTGCGGAAAACACCCCGGAACGCGGCATTCTCATTGCTGGGGCTGGGTTTGTGTCCCAGCCTGTTCTGGGATGTCTTCTGCGCGTTCCAGCATCCGTTCCAATGCGTACGAAGTGTCCCCGGCTGTTCTGGGAAGGGAAGCCTTCGCACATGCTTCCCTCCCTGACAGCCATGGGCATGCCCCACCCCTGCAGCAGCATTGGCTGAAAATTGGCCAAACAGCTGGCGGGAGCCGGGTCCCCGGGGTGGGGGAGGGGGCTCTGCGGGGCTTAGCCACCCGATTGAGGTGCTGAAGCCCCGCTGAGCCCGCACCCTCCTCCCGCCCTACGATCCAGGCAGGAGACACTTTTACTCCTGGTTCCAAGGTGAAACTGGGAGTAAAAGCTTTCCTTCTCCCTGCGAGATCACAGGCTTGGAGAGGTGGGGGTGCCCCCCCCTGCTCCAGGTGGGCACCCCCAGGGCCTACCAGGAGCAGGAGGGACGGAGACCCCCCTGCCCCTCCCCCACCCGATCCTGGCGTCAGAAACTTTTACTCCCAGTTGAAGCCAGCTGGGTGACCTTGGGCTAGTCACAGCTCTCTTCTGAGCTCTCACAGCTTCACCTACCTCACAGGGTGTTCTGTTTTGTGGAGAAGAATAGAAAAGCTTTGTCAGCCACTTTGAGTCCCCTTAAATGGGTGAGAAAAGCGGGGTAGAAAAGCCAACTCTTCTTCTCTTCTAATGGGCTGTTTCTCCTTTTATATTATTTCATTTTCTTCCTTGAACTCCCTTAGGGTTACCAAAGCATCAATGGTACACCAGTTTCCCTGGCACCAAAACATAAAGAAACCAAATTAGCCGACACCCTTTACATAAGTGATCATTGGAACTTGAATCACCCAATTCCAAAAGGCAACCCATTAACCAATAGGTGAAGATCTATCAAAAAACTGGTGAGGGACTGAGAGAAAAATAGATAAGGGGTGTTTTTCCACTGTCACTAGAAGTTGGATCTGATTAGATCTGTAGATTAGATCTGTGTGCAGAGTGGTTACCTGATTGCTAAATCTTCTCCTTTGGCTCCTTGCTTCTCCGGCAGAATCTCTTGGCACAGCTCCCAGCTTACAGCATTCCAGCATTCAATTAAGAATCACGGCAGTTCCAGAGTTAAGTCTAACTCTCTATGTTTATTGCAAGTAAGAATTACACAGGCTTATAGCAAAGCAAATACAGGCATTTAGCCTGGCGGATCTCCAATCCATTCCATGGTTATCAGCTTACATACTTGGCTAGCAGCAAGCAAATACAGCAAGCGATAGATAGATCGGCTAACAGAGTAAAAAACTAATACGGAAGCCTTTTACATAGTAGCACCCGGACGTTGTATTATGACAACTTCCGAGGCTCTGTCCCCCCTCCCAAGTGGCTACGTGCTTGAAAACACTTGTCGACCTTGCAGCGTATCTGCTTGTAGTCCGTTCCCAGGAGAGAGGCAGACACACTATCAGTGTTTTGAAAAAACTTTTCGTACATCCGAGCTGTGTTCCCTTCACACTTTCTCACAGCTAACATGCCCCTCCAAACACAGTTTGGATGTACGTAATGTTTACAATTTAGTTCACAGTGTCATGCCTAACAGGCTTGCCAATTGCTCATGTTTACCTGTTGGCAGTGGTTTTGTGAGAATGTCAGCAATGTTGTCTTCAGACCCAATGTATTCCAGTCTTACGACTTTGTCTTGCACCATCTCACGTACATTCTGATATCTGACCCCTATGTACTTGGTTCGACACTTAAGATTCTCAGCTTCAGCCATAGCAATGCAGGTCTGCGAATCTTCACGAACTGTAATAGGCTGGTCCACTGTCTCCCCCAAATCAATGAGCAATTGCTTGATCCACTGGATCTCAGCCAAGAGTTCAGATAAAGCTGCAAACTCTGCTTCTGAACTGCTTAAAGCAACACAACTCTGCTTCCTGCTGTGCCAAATAATTGGACTTCCAGCAAATTTGATAAGCAATCCAGACACTGACTTTCGGTCATTCTCGTCAGATGCAAAAGAGCTATCAGCATAACAATCTAAACCTTGTTGATTGCCTTGGATCTCCAGCTTTCTGTGTTGTGTACCCTTGAGATACCTTAACACATGCTTCATTCTGACCCAATCTTGAACAGTAGGCCCATTTGCCTTTCTGCTAAGCAGAGCTACTACAAAACTGATGTCTGGCCTAGTGTGCGAGCTTATGTACAATAAGCTTCCCAAAACACTTTGAAACAACTTTGGATTCTCAAACTGTTTCACTGAGTCTTCATTAGAAGTTCCAGTGAGCATTGGACTCTTCACTACCTTTGCGTTCTGCAAACCACACTTCTCAATCAGTTTCTCAATCTTTTTCTGCTGGCTCAACAAGCACTTGCCATCCTGAGTCCATTGTACCTCGATCCCAAGGTAAAACTTCAGATTTCCCAGGTCTTTGAGCTTGAACTTCTGAGACAACTCCTTCTGCACTAAAGCAACTTCCTTATCAGTTTTAGCAACAACGCAGAGATCGTCAACGTAGATAGCAAGGATTATCTCATTTTTTGTGTATACGCAAGCATCAGCAATGCTGCGTTTGTACCCCAACTTGACCAATTCCTCATGAATGCAAAGATTCCAGCAACGAGCACTCTGCTTCAAGCCATACAGTGCCCTCTTCAACTGAAAAACCTTCTGCTGCTTACACTGATCAAAACCTTCAGGTTGCTCCATGAACACTAGTTCATCAAAGGGAGCGTTCAGGTAGGCAGTCTCAAAATCAAAGTGTCTCACTGCAAACTGCTTTCTAGCTGCAAGAGCTAAAATCAGCCTCAGGCTTTCTGCCTTTGCAGTAGGTGCAAAGGTTTTGTCAAAACTCTCAAACCTCTGCTGTGAGTAACCTTTAGCAACCAATCTAGCTTTGTACTTCTGGGTTCCATCAGGCAACTCCTTGTGCTTGAAAACCCACTTACAGCCTATAACCTTCTGGTTCTCTGGCCTATCAACAACTTCAAACACCTGCTTGTCTACCAAAGACGAGTACTCTTGCTCCATGGCTTCAAACCACTTTTGCTGCTCTTCTTCAGGAAAAGAGAGTAGCTCTTGAAAGTTTTCTGGTTCAGCCACCACTGAAAAAGCTTTTGCACCTTGCACAACAAACCTATCTGGAGGTTTCCTGACTCTATGAGTCCGCCTAGGTATGATCACCTTGACTCTACCTTTCTCATCTTCTGAACTGTCTGAGGTCTGAGCCTCAGTGGCAGGGTGTGTTTGTGTATGGTGTTGTGTAGAAGTACTGGGTTGAGGCCCTGCAGAAGCATCCTGCTTCACTACCCCTCCATTTCCAGCACTTGCAACACTTTGCCCCAGCTTGAGAAAAACTTCTTGGTTGGCATGAAGCCTGTCCCACCCAGAATGTTTCTCAAAGTTGGCACTTCTGGACAGCAACACTTCCCCATGGCCCAGGTAGAACTTGTAGCTGTTACCAGAATAACCCACAAACATCAGTCTCCTCCACTTGGGATCACCTTTCTTCCTAAAGTTTGCTGGAACATACACATTAGCGTACTGTCCAAAAACTCTTAGGTATTTCAGATTAGGTGGTCTCCCAAACAGCATGTGGTATGGAGTGGTTTTTACAAAGGAATTCCAAGTGCGGTTAGCTATATGATTGGCAGTCAGTATAGCCTCCCCCCAGAGCTGTTCCGGAGCCTGTGAATCGAGAATTAGGCAGTCCTTTATCTGCTTTAGGACACCAATTCTTCGCTCAGCGAGGCCGTCCTCCTGTGGAACTGCTGGGTTTGTTGTTTCATGCTGAATCCCTTTTTCCTTTAACCAGTTTTTCAGATCATTAGACAGAAACTCACCCCCTCTGTCTGTAACCAAGAACCCAACCTTGTACTCAAACTGTCTTTCAACCATGTTGACCCAGTTTTTGAGAAGTTGAGCAGCCTCACTCTTCTCTTTCATGAGCATTACATATGAATACCTTGTGTGGCGATCCACAATTACCAAAAAGTACTTGTTCCCACCAAAAGTTTTGCTCACGGGACCTGCCAAATCTGCATGGATTACTTCAAAAGGCCGTTGCGTGGTTCGTTTACTACGTTTCGCAACTGGAAAAGCTTTCAGCTTGGCCTGGCTGCACACTGTACAGGATAAAAAAGAATCACATGCATGGATTTTGAGGTCAGGACACACCTGTGTCAATTTTTGCAGATTTGTGAAACTAGTGTGACCCAAGACCCTATGGTAGTAATGGGCACATTCCTCGTGTAAAGGCTCATTCCGAACCTGTGAGCAGTGCTCTTCCACTTCTTTGTCAACCAAAAAATACATTTTGTCCCTCTTGACAGCCTTCGCACACACCTGGCCATTCAGGCTAATGTTACATTCATTCCCTGTGAAAACCAGAGTGTAGCCACTAGATGTCAGTGCAGAAACACTGATGAGACAATTCTGTAATCCAGGCACACATAATACTTTGCAAAAATTTGTCCCAAAACTTGGCACATAAACAGTACCCATTTGTTTCACCATTCTTGCCCTCCCATCAGCTAAGGCAACGGAATGTATATCAGGTTTTATGACCTCTTTTAGGAGCTTTTCACTGTTAACCATATGAGTAGAGGCACCAGAATCTAGAACCCAGGTATCTGCATTAGAATACACTTCTTTCACAATAGACACCGACCCACCATGTTTCTGGCCCCGGCTCGCAGCCCCTTTGCCAGCCCCTTTACCAGCTGTTGGATGTTTACAATCCTTTAGCACATGTCCTTTTTGCCCGCAAGCCCAGCAGCGTTTCTCCCTAGAAACAGCTGCCTTTTCTTGCTGAAGGCCTTTGAAGTCTTCGGGCAGATTAGACAGATTAGTAGAGTGTCTCTGTGCTGCATGTGGCTGTCTCTGGAGCCCTGCTTCGTCCTTCCGACGCTGGCTCTCCTCCAAGACACGCGCTGCAACCAGTTCTGGAGTAAGCTGCCTTTCATCAACACTTTGTAGACTCCACAGAATGTTTTCATACTCATCTGATAAACTTCCGAGAAGGATGTAGGACCGTTGAAGGTTCGAGATTTCGATCCCGTGACTTTGGACTTGATTGAACAAATCAGTCATCCGTTCCAAGTGGGCTGCTGGATCTGTTCCCTTTTTCATTTTGCAGGAATACAGTCTCCGGCACCAAAGCATTTTAGATAAAGCTGTTTGCGATTGATGCACCGCTTTCAAAGAGTCCCATGTGTCCTTAGCTGAAAGTTTATCTCTCACATGCGAAAGTTGCGAGGGAGAGATTGTAAGCAAGATAGTGGCTCTGGCTTTCCGGTCCTGTTCCGCAGTCGCTTGGGTTGGCCCGGTCTGAACAACATCCCAGAGGTTCTCTCTTATCAGCAATGCTTCACAATACGTCTGCCAGGAGGCATAATTAGAATTTTCTAACTTCGGAAACCTTGCTTGCTCCATCATTAAACAGCTTACAGACAGGATCTTGGCAGTTTTCCCAGCTTTTGCTGTCAGCTATGATAAGACACAGACTCACTCAGTCTCACCAATCAGCCCAGACAGCTTTTCTCAGCTTCAGGGTAAAAGCCTTTCTCCCAGTCTCAGCAAAAAAGTTTCATCAGATAGCAATCAGATAAGAGCTGATAACGATCTGGGCCCATAACCCTTGTTGGATCTGATTAGATCTGTAGATTAGATCTGTGTGCAGAGTGGTTACCTGATTGCTAAATCTTCTCCTTTGGCTCCTTGCTTCTCCGGCAGAATCTCTTGGCACAGCTCCCAGCTTACAGCATTCCAGCATTCAATTAAGAATCACGGCAGTTCCAGAGTTAAGTCTAACTCTCTATGTTTATTGCAAGTAAGAATTACACAGGCTTATAGCAAAGCAAATACAGGCATTTAGCCTGGCGGATCTCCAATCCATTCCATGGTTATCAGCTTACATACTTGGCTAGCAGCAAGCAAATACAGCAAGCGATAGATAGATCGGCTAACAGAGTAAAAAACTAATACGGAAGCCTTTTACATAGTAGCACCCGGACGTTGTATTATGACAACTTCCGAGGCTCTGTCCCCCCTCCCAAGTGGCTACGTGCTTGAAAACACTTGTCGACCTTGCAGCGTATCTGCTTGTAGTCCGTTCCCAGGAGAGAGGCAGACACACTATCAGTGTTTTGAAAAAACTTTTCGTACATCCGAGCTGTGTTCCCTTCACACTTTCTCACAGCTAACAATTACGTACTCATTAATGGGTACTTAATGGGTACTTTTAGTGACAGTGGAAAAACACCCAAGAACATGTCTTTTAAAAAATAAGTACAAACCCTGCAAGCAGCTTGGCGCACAGCTCAGCAAATACATCCTGTGTTCAGCTCAAATGTGAACATGTCATGTGGACATCAGGCCTGCTCAACTTGATTATAAACATTTGAATACTCCTTCTTCACTATGGATTGCAAACTAACCAAACTGGCTTGGCACATCTCCAGTAGGTACAGCATTTCTCTGAACTAGCAGAACTCATTTAGAATCTTTGTAATGCATATCAGTTCATGCCAAGAAGCTGGATAGGTTTGTGCACAAATGGTTTTTTTGCATTAAATTTGTATCAAATTCAATGTAAGAAAATGTGCATTCGTTCAAATAGATCCCCTTCGAACGTAGTAGGATTCAGTACAATACGAATGTCTTTGTATGAATTCATATGAATATCTAATACAAACTCATACATATCCGATACGTATCCAGTATTCTTATTACCAAAGTATAATCAAGATGAACTTTTATAAAGCTCTGGGCCCTCTGGGTCTTCCCAAGGATGTTGGACACTTTTGCCGATAGATTGTATGGTTTGTTGGCGTATAAAAGCTTGTGAAATCAAAGGGGAAAGCTTAAATTGGAGGTTTTACTTTGGGGGAAAAAAAAGACAAATAAAATGACCATGTCAGAGTGAAAGACCTGGATAAAAACATACATTTCTCATTCAGTCCTTTGGATATTAAGAGTGTCGACAGATCAGCTTGACAAAGTGCTGTTACCATTCACAGATGAACTTCCCTCAGCCATTCAAGCCCAGCATAATGGTTTTTGAAACATGCTCAGCTGAGGTGGCTAACCAGCAGATTGTACCCTACATCAGAGGAAGGAGAGATGATGACAGACTCAGAATAGCAAGAGAAGAGAAAGCTTATGATTTCTATAATTTCCTTTTGGCACTGAAATGTCCTGGATAGACAGAAAAATCCTTCACGGGAGGGTGGACATGCTTATCACTCCATGCAGAGAGCTCAACATGACACTTTCGACAGGTAAAAAATGTCTTGTCTGTGCCAGTATGAAAACTCTAATTACTGCAACAATATCCCTTTAAAAAGACTTCACAGGCTTTTCTTCTTGAGTAAAAAAATAAAAATAAAAAAGTTGTTTCCCTTTTCCATGTGCTCCAGGCAAGAGAAAAGATATTAATCCAGTAGTTTATAACTATTTGGACAGACTAGAAATTGCATTGCAAATGGGAAGGAAGAGGGAGTCATTAATTACTTGGCTTTTTCCACCAGTGTGGGTCAAATGGAATCGTACTAAGAGATGATAAAGTAGGCTGAGTTAACACACTGGCTCCTTTTTGAAGGATAAATTTCTTCACACCAACAGAAGACAGGGAATGTAGCACCTATGATTTACACTCTTTGGCCTTGTTTGAGCTGCCTACCTATATATTGGCATGAACATAAATAAAAGAAATACAAAAACATTTGGTCAGCTTTTCTTGAGAGTGATGTATCATAGTTGGCAGCCCTGTTCATTTGTATTTCTACTTTAATTTCCACATAATACCTTAAATGCATCTCCCTACCCTGTTTTAAGGTTATTATCTATCTACCTATCTAGGCCCTTTCCACACTTACCATAATTTCCTTTCTGCATGACAGTATGGTAAAAGGGAGACCCTTTTCTTCCCTTTCCTAGTATGCTCTGTCCACACAGAATGGAATACAGACTGTGCTAAGGAGCCCCAAATGGGGCCCTAGTCTGCTTTTCTGGTAGACCTTGGCTTTATCAGTGCAACAAGACACACCACCACCACCACCCCTTCCATCCCAGGAGCCATAAATCCCAGGAATTTTCATTCTTGGTCCTTGGACTATTCAGAGCACACCCACACGCACATATATGCACTGTTGCCAAATTCAAAGCAGGTGTGAGCTTCATACTAACATGGGACCTGACATAGAATAGGCCATCCCAATGGACGGCCTTGTTCTGTGTCCAGGTTGTGTATTTTGGTACAGGATAGCCAGTCCTGTACTGTTATAGCCTCCATAGGTGGCCATGAGTCCTGAAGATTCCTTCCCCAGACTTTGTACAGCCATTCCGCAGGGAAAAAGAAGGGAATAGCCTCACTGTAAATAGATTACATACTGGTAGGTCATTTCTGTCAGGAGTTGTCTGGGGAGACATTCAGGACCGATCAGAAGTCAAGGACCTGTTTCAGTCTCTAATAGCTGATGTGCTTTCCTGACTGCCTTTTTTTAGGCACTTTGGCTGAGATGTGGGAGCAGTCTGCTTCTGAACTAGAGTGATCGCTTCTACTCAGGAGCAGGATATGGGCCTTCCACAAGGCCTTTGTAAACTTCAAGGGCAAGCAGTGAAAGTTCCTTGGCATTTATGTTTCCATCTATGGCCTTGCAGCAAAATGGAAATGCCCCCCAGGAGTTGGCCATTTTCAGCACTTTGCTTCAGAGCTCCAGGCAGCAAGAGCACCAAGTAGGTCACTTCTGTGGCCACCTTCTCTCCACGCAACAGTACTGAACCAATATCATGCTGCTTTTGCAGAATGGTGGGTTTTGTTGTTTTTTGGCCTATTGTACACGTCACTCTTTGAGGGTGGGCTGACTGCTGGATAGGTGTGATGACGTGCCATTACTGCACCCTCAGCGCCATTTCAGCATGGCCTTATTTGACCACACAGAGCTTGTCTCAGATCACAAACAAACAAGTTCTTCCCGTGCCTCAAGGAGACTGAGCTGCTGAAGTCCACCAAAGTCTGTCCAATACCTTCTCTGAATCCTTATACTCAGTCAAGTCAAATGTGACATTTGGCTTTAAGCAAAAAGCCTTACATGAAGAAAAAACAAATTCAAGGACACAGACTTTAACATCTACTGTCACTACACCTTCAGAGGAATAGTTTCCATTGTTTTGCAGAGTAGCCTGTATTGCAGGGACATCTGCTGGAGCTGCTTCACAGCAGCAAATGGAAAAAAATAGGCCTGTGGCATTCCTTTTCTTTTCTCAATGGCTGAACGCAGTTTCAGAAAAGACTTTACAATCTTACACAGAGCACATAGTGTTTTTATTCCGTTGTCACTTAAGATTTCTCCCTCTGCCTTTAAGAGTTGCATGATGGCAAGAAAATCACTGCTGAATGTTTGCTTCATGTTGCTGTCAGCCTAACATTACATTATCATATTTCCATTCACCTCTCAGAAGACACAGTGTAACCTGGCTCTGTGCTTAAGGATTGGACCAAACATTTTCCATCCTTGTGAGAATATTCAGTCATCCTGGAAGAATAATTTTAAGAACACTGGAGTGGTAAATAACTTGACTTTAAAACAAGGTCATTCAGGGTTATTTCCAACAATTTTCCCCTCATCCTGGGGGGGGGGGGAATACCTTTCTATTGAGGAGTTTCCTCTTCCCCTTCACTATCTCATAGAATGCTCTAGAATTCCTAACAGCCACAAAGATACTGTATGAAGCGAAGAATAGTATCGTTGTCGTTAAAAAATAACCTCCTCTACCTTCCATTCAAAAGTCTTAAATCCTTGTGATGTCCTTTAGCTCCTTAGAGAGATCTGAAATCATTCTGTATCCTGCTAAGTCCTTGAGAACTATCATCTTGCTGAGTCCCCAAGATCCAACAGTGACCACTAGAAATAAATCCCCAAAAGAGAACCAGACCCCACTGACTTTTAAAATGTCTTAAATTCATTTGATATCTGTGAAGCTCATCAGAAATATCTCACCTCACTTGTATTCTGACATCTTCTGGGGAGCAATTAGGAAGAACAATCTGCCTGGGCTCTCAAGGCCAAACTTGCCACCAGATATAAATCCCCAACAGTGTAAACCATTCGAACTTCTTGCCAGTAATGGATGCTTTGGAGAAGCTTTCCTCATCACAAGTGCAAATAGTCCACCTTTACCAGAAGTTTACCAGCCTTAGTTCATGAAAGCCTAATCAGCTAAATGCAGAAAGGCCCCTTGATAACAATTCCCTTAAGTAAACCTCAGGACCAGGGGGTAATTTAAGGGTCATTTTACTGTGGTCACATACCTTCACTTTAAACCATCAGTCTATCTTCAGGTATGACTGCTGACACCTTTTCATTTCTATCTGTTTTATGCATGGCCTTTCTCCAAATGGAAGGTGAAAAGTCCACAAATAAAATGGATAGACATGAAAAGGTGTTGGCAGTCAGATCTGGATTGAAGAAAATTTAACGTGAAGGTGTGACCACAACCTGTATGTGTATTTCAGAAGGTCCTGATTGCCAGCTTCTGTCGCTAACAAGAGGTGAGGGTGATTGCTTTTTTTTTTTTTTGCTTTGGACCCTCCCAACTCTGATTGCATTTAGACTGAGATCATGATATGAGTTCAATAATTGTGAAACTACGTAGTTATTTAGAATATCTCATTGATGACGGTTCTCAGTGAGGAAGAATGAGGACAAAGGAAAAGTGATTTATAAACTGAGACATTTCTTGCAAAGGTCTGAAAAACTAATGAAAAGTAGCATTCCCAGTACTATACAAAAACACTGAGCGTGCGTTCCCAAGGAATAAAAAGTCCGATGAAAATCTTCTTTTGCCTCGGAGTGGCCCCATGCACGGCTTTAATCCGGGCTTCCAGCGCCACTAATGGGGAAAACGCGCTTTTAAAAAATAGCCGTTTAAAGCAGACTACATCCGTACTTTCCGGGAAGATGCAGGTTTTCAGCGCAGCATTTTCCGTGGAGACGCTCCGTGGCAAAAGGGGTGGGGCTTCTCTCCCAGGCGGGAGATCATCTCTCTCTCTCTCTTTTTTTTTGCCTCTCATCCACAGCCAGCCCAATCGCCTCTTTCTCGAACAGCACTTTACAGGCAGTCAAAGCAGAGCCTCCTGAAGGATGGATTTGCTCGGGGAGTGAAGAGTGGGGGAGAGATTGGGGAAGGCGGGAGGGGGACGGGTGAGGGCTTCCTCTGTGCAACCCCCCCCCTCCGATTTTGCAATATTGCCTTTCAGTGCTTGGCACCGCGGGCGCCAACTTTGCATGGTTTGTGGTGCCGAGGAGGCACCCAATGAACAGAGAACTTGTAAATTATTTTTCTTTTGGACTTTTAAATGATCAGACGATCGGACGATTGCTGGATGGGGGGAGGCATTTCAGCAGCTGGAGATCTTGTAAATAGCACTGGCTGCAGCCCGGCTGCCTTCGCAAGCAGGGGAGAGGAACAGAGAACTTGTACATTTTTCTTTTGGACTTGTGAATGAGCGCACGATCGCGCAAGCACCCAATGAAACAGCGAGGGGCGGGGAGAAAAAGATGCAGGTAAACAAAACACGCTGCCTTGTGGATGGTCCGTGCATTTTAAATGCGTGTTTTGCTGAGCCCCATGGGAACACTTAATTCCAAATTGAACGTGCTTTTCTTAAATCCACTTCAGTAGAGGGGCAATAGAGAGGCAAATAAGTACCATGGGAACTCACCCTGATGCACACTTCTCAGCTTTGGTTCTGCTTAAGAATACAGTTCTCCTGGTACCACCTGATATAGATCGTAAGCTTTCTGCACAGGGGGAAAAAATTCAAAATGTCCTTCCTAGAAGATTGTCTGTTCTCATCAGCTCTTGCAGCTTGCCTTAATAATGCTTGCAAGGCAGAAATTTAACGGTAGTCTGAAAACTATGCAAAATTTGCTTTATGCCTGCTTCTAATGCCTTATATTAGTAAAATATATCACAGGACATATGCTGCTATATATATAATGCTATGGATTTCTTGCAAAGAAGAATTTTCCCCATGGTGGAAATTCTTTCTGAATTGTGCATACTTGTAGCAAGCGTCAGCATATTGGGACTTGGGAAAAGATTAAGATCTACAGCTGGTGAGTGCATTGATGAGAACATAGTTTCATTATTTAAGAGTTAATTGCAAGGAGATTTTTAAATGCACTTCAGATACTAACAAATATAGGCGGGAGACGACCCATTTCCATACACACTTGCTTGCAAAGATGGATTTGATTAGCATGAGCTTGAGCTTTTTTTCACTAGGCCTTCTTCTGGATTATTTTCCAGAATAGGGACCTGCCATCCACATTAGCATAGGGATGGCAGGTCCCTATTCTTGGATATAATTCAGAACAAGGCCCAGTGTAGAAAGTGTCTTTGGATGCTATATAGAGACCACCAGTCAGTTTCTTCTATGCCTATTAGCATTGTTTATTACTGTTTGTCCAGACTGTACCGCACCAAACTCTATCCTTCAAGAAAATGAACTTTCACATGGAGAGAACTGGAGCAGGTTTTTAACAAAACAGCAGAAAGAATTCCTTGGGATATTTATGGCATGGAGAATGACAGTACAGTATGCATTCTGGCCACGAACTCAAATACACACAAAAAATATCTGAGGGCAAAACTAGTCATGGCGGGGAGGAGGGAGGAATCTCCTACCAATGGTCGTATTTATATGAATCAAGGAACTGTACAAAAAGGGGGTGCCCAGACTGGCTTGGGTCCTGCCAGCAAGACTTTTTGATGGTGATTTTGATTTGGAATGACCAACCAAACAACTGCTGCAATTGAGTTTGACAGGGCAGGGCACCTTCAAATCCTGCCCTCACATGAGGGTGCCTTTCTCCTACCTCAGGGGGAAAACAGACTTCAAATATTGTTCCACACAATCTTTTCAAAGATTGTTTCCTGATACAGTGTGAAGCTTAGGATCCCTCTGGGTTTCTCATTCCACACTCTCAGCAGAACAGAAGATGCCCCACCCTTTGTTAGGCCACCCCATATCTATCAGACTGAGTATAACCTGGTCCAAATGGCTAAAATGGCCACAAATATTTTTTTGACATTCGATTCAAAATGAATTGAATGTTCAAAAATCCATATTTGTATGAATCGAACTCATTTGAATATGTTAAAATTATGTTCTATTTGAATCTATTCATTTGCGTTTGTATGAACATTTGATACGTATCTGCATATGAACAGATATGTATCTGTATATGAACAGATACAAATCTGCTATGAACAGGTATGTATCTGTTATGAACAGATATGTATGTGCTACGTTTCCCCAGCTGAACAAATGTCCGAACTATTTGTACGAATGTCCAGAAACATTCGTATTCATTCGAATGTTAGCATACGAATATTGTAACATTCCATTCAAGTTTGAATGTCTGAATTCAACTGAATTCAGCCGAATTTCAAACGTTACGAATATTCATACACATACTTAATGTAAATACAAAGTCTTTTTTTCTCTTTACATAATTATAATTATGATTTATATGTTTGTTGCTCAAAGCAACCAAGTTCTAGCCCTTCTTTCTATTAATTGTTATACTCAATCAGTGTGATTGTTCATGTCCCATACTCTTGCGGGGAGGGTGGGGATCAGCAGGAATTGGAAATTTCTGTTTTTGCAGTGTCTTTATAGAAGGAAGAATTTGACAAAAAAAAATTTGGGGGTAGAAAATTATTTGATTGAAAATGGTAAGAACTGGGCAAGAGATGGGAAAAAGATATCTTTGGCTGCCTCCACATGCTCATGGTTAGCAAAAAGGTGGATGTCTGAGCAGGCGTAAGAAACTTACTCAGACAGCCTCATTCCCATATCAGCCTTTTCCAGCCAGCTGAATGTCACCAACAGGAGCTGAAATTGCTGCTGGAGGTCTGATTATGGATCAGAAGGCTAGGCAGAACTTTAGCTGTCCAGTACATCTTCAGGCTAGCACACTTCACCAAATAGTAGCCTGCAAAAAGCTGTTCGAAGAAAGGATACCAGGAGAGCAGGATTTCTCTGTCTCTGGTTAATATATTCCTTCCAGGGCTTGGATCCAGAGGGCATGGGCATTTGCCCTTTCCAGCCACTGGGCAACCAAATGTTGTCCCTCTCACTATCTATAGATGCTGCCTTGGCATCTATACAGGAGCAAAGAATAGAACTAAGAAGAAAAGAGCTGAGCAATGCTCAGTAAGCCAAGAGCAGAAACTGCTGCAGGAATAAAAACCACCAGGCAACAGCAGTGAGTGAATCTGGCTTCCTGCAAAAAGAAGAGTGAAAACTAGAATAATAAGGGTTTTTGTACATAAATCTTTGCCATGGTTGAAACTTAAAATTCACTACTATTTCCCATGTTGAGAAACTTCACTTTTTAAACTTTTCTTGTTTCAGATTCTGTATACTATCTGTGTATTTTATTTAAATTCCCCCCCCCCCCAAATTTTGAGGGTATTGCTATGTACAAGGCAGATTTTGTCTGAAAATCAGCATAAATTCCTTTGGATCATTTGACAGCTGTGGCTTACCTTTTGGTAATATGATCGTTGAAATCCTGAACAGATCTCTGTTCTTTCAGTCTGTGACCAGCAATGTTATATCTATATCTCCCAGTATCTAACATGGTTCTTTAGCAGACACCTCCAATAACTTTTTTTTTAGTAGTAGTTAAAAAAAAAGCACCCACACACTGGTGATACAATATATTATGACATCACCAATTTTGTGATACAACAAAGACCTCTCTGCATATGTGTTAACAAGGTTTTGTAAAACTAGAGCAGATCTACTACCAATATTCAGAGTCAATTGCATCTTTAAAATCATGTAGGGAAAGAGCCTGGGCATGAAGGCTGGAAAATCTGGGCTGCCCACGCATCATAGTTTTCCCTCTCAGTTATACCAGTATGATCCAAAGGAATAAAATACAACACCTGGCACTGGATTGGCTGCAGGTAAGACAGTGTGTCAGCCATTTAATCACCTTACAGGCTCCAGTCTGGATTTTCTGTCTGGTTTATACCCTTAACCTTTGCCTCTCCCAAGGCAGTGGGACTATTTTGACTATGAATGGTAAGTCTCAAGGTACTTCAAGAGCATCGATTTGAACCAACATAAAAATACAAAGGAAGCCGTGCTAGATCAAGCCACATCCTATCTAATTCAGCATCTTGACTCACACAGTTGCCTACCAACATTCTCAAGCAGAAGACAATGACAAAACCTTCACCTGCTCTTGAATTCCTGCAAATGGCCTTTTGAGGGATCCTGCCTGACCTTCAATATGGAGGCAATAGCTAGACATCAGTTCTAATAGTCATTAGTATACCTATCTCCCATGGATTTTTATAGTCCTTTCTCTAAGATATCTAGTCTGGTTGCTGTCACCAAGAGACTGCTAGGTCTTGTCATAGTACATTATCCTGAAGCCTTTTCACACTTCAGCCTCTAGTGCACAATTAGTGCACCTCTGGGGAAGAACATATGCACACGAAGTAGGCTGTTACAGCCTCCAAGCATGCCCATCTAATGCATGCACTAATTGTTGATTAGGTGTGAGGCACACGTTAACCAATGTTACCTAATTACTTGCCTGGAGCATCCAGTGGCGTGACCATTCACTCTTGCCAGTGCTCCAGAGTCACTTGAGGGGCTGCGCAAGGCACTGGTGTCCCAGACAGTTGTAGATGCAACTGCGACTGCACAGAGCATCTGCATCATCAAACTGCCAGTGCACATGCACCCACAGTCATGGAGGGTGCTGCAGCAAAAATGGCGGCACCCAGCAGAGGACTGGTCCCCAGATCAAATACATTAAGTATCCTGCCCAGCGGATGGGAAGGGTAGTGCAAAAACCATCCGGTGCTCTTAACTGGTGTACTACCAGAGGGCCAGGCATTGATTTATCATGATTAGCCCACATGCAGCATAGACAAAAATACTCAGACTACAAAACACGGCCTCTTGATGAGCTTCATTTGGTGCCATAACTATTGTTCTGCAGGCACTAACTAAATGTCATTTTATTCACTCTGCCGTTATGGATTGTGATTTTATTATTCTTTAAGATCTGTTTTGAAATGCTTACAGGTGGTTGTATAAATTCGTTGAATTTATGGAAGCATAATTGAAAACAGTAGGAGAGAAGGGGAAAGTATTCACAAGACTAAAGCTTAAAAGATATATTTTCAATTGTTGCCTAAAAGACATAAGCTTGGGTTGTTTATCAATACCATGAGGATGAAAGTTGCAGAGAATGGGGACCGTCACAGGTAGCTGTAAGTTGATATTCAATAACCTATGTACAGACAAACTTGGGATCATTTGAAAGAAGCAAATCTAATCACAATAGAAGATTTTTATGATCAAACTAAAATGGTAAAACATCAAAATATAGATCAAGTTTTGGAACAACATCAGTTAAATTGGTTAGAAAAAAGAACTTTAGTTGATTTATGTATGTATGTATGTATGTATGTATGTATGTATGTATGTATGTATGTATGTATGTATGTATGTATGTATGTATGTATGTATGTATTATTTACATTTCTATCCTGCCCCATACCCGAAGGTCTCTGGGCAGGTAACAGCAGATTAAAATAGAATATACATTGAAAGACATTAAAAATTCAGGACATATAAAACAATATACAATATGTTTAAAATGATAGTGTCTGTATTGGGTGAGGGAACATTAACAGCTCAGCCAAAGGCCAGGGCAAATAGGTGTGTATTCACTGCCCTCCTAAATATATATAAGGAAGGGGCCTGATGCACCTCGAGGGGGAGGCTATTCCGTAGTCTGGAGGCCATCACAGAAAAGGCTGTCTCCCGGGTGCCCACCAACCTCACTGTTGAAGTTGGTCGGACAACCAGGAAGGCCTCACCACTTGATGTCAAGGCACAGGCATGTTGATATGGGAGAAGGCGTTCCTTTGATTTCACTTGAATTCACTCAGATTATAGATAGACCACTTACTCCTATGGAACAAGTTATGTTATGGAAATTTTAAAAGGCAGAAAAGCAAAATCCGGGGTTCAGAGATCAATTATTTTCTTTCTTTTGCAAAAGGAAGAGCTATTCATCTGACTGTCTCTCTCTTGTCAGGTCACAGCAAAATTGATACTTATATAGGAACAATAGACAGAGGTCATAGTTACAACACACTCTACTGCAGGTTGTAACAATTCTCACAACTCCTGCTTTTTCCCATCATCTTAGGACATCATGTCAAGCAAGCCTATACAGTTTGCCAACTTTCTTCTAGCTGCCAGTTTCAGCATTTTCAGCATTGTGTTTTAGTAATTGTGCTTGCAAAGGATACTTTATGAATACAGAAATCTTATAGTTATAATCAAACAGGACATATATCTGGCCCTCTTGAAGTTTCGCAGAAGCTTTGACAGAGGCCAGATCTGTCCACCTGCTTACTTTGTATCCCCTTCAGCTGTCCCTTAAAAATCTGATTGGAATTTGGCAAATATCGACATTTGAATTTGAATCGGATTTTAAAATATTCAAATTTGCACATTTGGATGGATTTCAGATTTTTGAAAATCCGATACGGATATTCAAATAATTCAAATGAATGAATTAATATATATCATATACGAATCCGTGTGAAAATTAAGTAAATGTGTGCTTATAATTTGTGATGAAAATGGGATGCATACGGAATTGCACAAATTTGTATAATGGATTTGAATGTTGTCGACATTTGTATCTTGGAATTCGAATTGGTTTTTGAATGTGCAGATTTGGATAATCCGGATTTGAATTCGATTTTCAGAAATTTGGATTTTCTTATTCGAATCAAATCAAATTTTTGGATACTCAATTTGACTCAAATCTAAATGCAAAAAAATACATTTGTGCACACCCCTAGCATGAAGCTGAAGCCCCACCCCACATATTTGCAGGGCAGGGCTCCACACAAAACAAAGGAGGGGAATCTGCTTTGTGCACGTCCCTTGTTGGCAGTATCAGATTGTTTACAATATGGAACAAATAGAAATTAAAACATTGACCCTTTGCTATAATACTGCAGCCTGTTCTGCTTCTGTATGAGCACTGGTTGGCTACTCAGGTGCCAGATGAATGTTCTGAGTGTCTGCCCAGCCACTGGGAGCCAACTGTGGTGGAAAGGCCATCCATTGGACCTGAAGCTGCACCAGGAACTCTCACAGTCTACTGGGAGGGTAACTGGAAGTTCAGTTGGGCTGGTGTGGTGTACCACATAGGAGCCCGTAGATATCTCGTGAAAAAGGTGCACCCTGAGAATGGGATTTCCCATTCCCCAGCAGGGATACCCCTTCTGGGACTTAAAGTGACCAGCCCTGGAGAATACATATTTGCCTGTGCTTACCCCTGGGTGATAGAAGATTGTCCTTTTAGCTGCATGTGAACTTAGGGTGTTTTTCCATGGTCACTTAGGGTGCTTCTGCACAGGCCCTTTAACACCCATTAATCAAACATTCCAATGTACGCCTCTGCACATGGGTAGCTGATTAGGACACTTCCAGTGAGGGGTGTCCGCACAGCGAGCCCCTTTTTAATGTGGATTTTGGTGGCAAAACCAGATTGCTGCCGGAGAGTCCGCATTAGTGGGGGCAAAGTAGCACACTTCCGGTGGGTGCATCCACACCTATCCGGACTTAATGTGTGCTTAATGGGTGTTACTTGCACACCACATATTATGTGGTCTTGCGTTGTGAATCTACATCCATTTTGGATGCATCCACACAGCGCAAGTGTGCAAACCCGTGGCCCACCCCCGGCCCACCATGATTGGCTCACCGAAGCCAAGCATGGCAAGCCGGGGGTCCCCTATTTTTCGGCTCTCCGTCGCCCCAGAAGCAGTGGATCACCACTTCTGGAGCCAGGGTGAGCTTCCCTAAAGCCCACCCTGGGGAGAGCGCAGCGGATCCCCTCCTTACCTCTTCAGCGTCACCCCAAAACTGAAAGCAGGCACCCAGGATGCAGCGTGCCTGCCCAGAACTGCTCCTGATGGCAGGCAGCGGCCACTCAGGAGGAGCGCAGGATGCAGGTGTGCTGCATCCTGGGAGCCTGCTTTCAGTTACGGGGCGACACTGATGAGGTAAGGAGGGGAACTGCGGCACTCCCCCCAGGGTGGGCTAGGGCAGGCTTTAGGGAAGCTCGCCCTGCCTCCAGAAGCGGCGATCTGCTGCTTCTGGGGTGAGGGTGAGCCATGACGGCAAGGTCCCCCGGCTTGCCAGGCTTGGCTCTGGCAAGCCAATCGTGGCAGGCCAGGGGAGGGCCCTCCATCCCAGATGGGAGGTGGGTGCTGTGCACCCTTAGTATCCATTTTAGCACCCATTAAGAATCCATTTGGGTGAGAGCCAGATGATCCCATTTCCACCACAGCACCCATTAGGGACACGTTTCCACAGCGCCTTGGGAAATCCAGCTCATATGGGTACTTTTTGGCCTTTAATCCAGATTTTCTGTAGACCCCATTAATGGGGTCTACAATGGGGTCTTCAGCCAGAAAATCCAGATTAAAGGGAGCCTGTTTCCACTTTAGTTTGGCAATGGGGTCTAGAGGAGGCTAGGGGGAGGGGGCACCCTTTGGGGGGGAGCCCCAAAACCTAAGATTTGAAGACATTTCAAAGTCACTTTGCAGTCTGTGCAAAATAGCTCTGGAGCATCTTTGAAGTCTGTGCTGATCTTCGGAGTGAACTTCGAAGTGACTCTAAAGTCACTCCGAAGTCACTTTGAAGTCACTCTCAAGTCACTTCAAAGTTACTTCGAAGTTTACTCCGAAGATCAGCACAGACTTCAAGGACGCTCCGGAGCTATTTTGCACAGACTGCAAAGTGACTTCGAAATGACTTCGAAGTGACTTTGAAGTGACTTTGGAGCCGCTTTGGAGATTGCACCCCCTGTCCCCCCTAACACCTGGGGTGACAGGCAGACCCCACGTGGGTAGATCCAGAATTCCAAATGGGTGCTCTAGTGTTTCCATGGCAGGGAGGTTAGCACCCATTGCTACTGGGTGCTAGACCACCCATGGAAACACATTGGGTACTTCCCTTAATCTGAATCTACTAGATCCGGATTAAGGGAAGTACCCATTTCTTAGATCTGGATCTTCTTAGATCCGGATTAAAGGAGTGCGGTGGAAAACACCCTTAGTCATAGCAGCACTTCTGCTCTCACACTAGTTTTGAGATATCAGAGAAAGAGAAATAGCCATGTTAGTCTAATTTGAAAAGTCCAGCAAGGCAGTTAGTAGCACTTGGAGTCTAACAGGAGAAGGGTTGGTGGCATGTACTTTCGAAATGTTAATTCTATCTAGAGTGAGGGAAGACCATTAAAAAACAAAACAAAAACACCTTCCCTAGAATAAGAAATGAACCAAAAAGTTGCCCCACTTATTTTTACATGTGCCTATGGGCAAAGCTCAACAAGGACTATTACAACTGAACAGAAGAGCATAGCTGCATTCTTATGCGCCACAATGGAAGCACAGACTGCTTCTTGTTGCTTCTAAGAAATCTCTGCAGCATTGTAAAGTAACGTGTAACCCAATAATATGCTGTAGCCAATCAAGATGCATGTCTTTTTGTGTGAATCAGCAAAATGGTCCTAGATGCAGATATAAATCCCACCCTTTTAACATAAATATGCATGTTCACCCTTTTGCAATCAATAGTTCAAGTCAATTTAATTTTTCCACTCTTTTATTCTTCCCTAGTCAGACTAATTTTTCAAGAAGCCAATGGTCAGCCAGCCACTGTGAATAAATGTTTCCTCTTCACTTCTCCTTCTCTCCCTTTCAAATCCTCGCCCCCTCCCAGTCACATTGTGCTAGTACCTCATTTGCAATCTTTTGTCTTTCTTGTTCAGTTCCTCCACCTTTATTGAAACTCTGTCCTCCTATGGCAAGCGTTTTAGCTTTTCAACAAATTCTTTCTGTTCTGCAGGCTAAATTTATCCTGCTGTGCAGTGGTTTTCCCCTGATTATTTATTTATAGCTCCTTTTGATTTTCTTAATCTTCTCTTCATGAACAAAGAAGTTGCTGTCAGGTGCTAAGATAGTATTTGGAAAATTTTACATTTGCATATATATATTTCCCTTTTAAATAATGCAAAGGTGTCTTACTTCTGCCCCAAGGTTCAGTATAGATGGCTATAGAAGCTGTGAACTTTGCCAGAACACACAACATATATGGAAGTGAAGCAAAGGACCTCTGCATGGAAGGTTCCCGACAGCACCCTAACTATGCTATAGTGCTGCCAGAAAGCACACTAAAGGAGAATATTACACAAGGCAGTGGCTTGTTGATCGTATGGCACTGCAGCCTAAGGAAGTGCATGGACTTTTTTCAAATTCAAGTCGAATTGAATGTTAAAACATTCTATTGAATTTGAATGTTTAAATTCCAAATGCAACAAAAACTGATTTGAATCCAATACATTTGAATCTATTCAGTTGGGCACACTCTGGTGGTGGTTCAGGCCTCTTCTAGGGCCCTCTGGTTTCAGAAGGCCTTTATTTAGCTCTTGGAAAGGCTTTCGTGGTTCCAGAGGGCCCTGGAAGAGGCCTGCACCACCAATGGAGCAGGTAAGGGCAGTGTAGGGAGGCCGTAGGGGAAGGTTTGGGTGGAGGGTTGCCAGGGCGTGGCCAGGGGAGGCAGACCCCAGGGCATCTAGTATCCTTAGAAGATTCTACCAAAGCTCCTATGGATGCTGGATTATCCGATTCATGATCTGAGTTGTTGTGGATAACTGCTTGGAAAGGACAGCAATATGAAATTATGCAATGTTGAGGGTCTTGTGGGAAAAAAATTAAACAGAGTTTGCAAGTTTTTTTTTCCCTGAGGAATTCCTCCAAATCTACTTTTTATTATGACAACAGCAAGAACAGAGGCAATACCTTTAAGTACACCCAGAAATTCAGAATCTTAGCACACAATTTCATAGCAGGAAATTCAAGTGAGTAGTTTGTGTGAGTAGTAGGGGTGTGCACAAATGCAATATTTGGGATTCGATTCGATTTGAATCGAATATCCAAAGATACGAATTGATTCAAATGTTTAAAATTTGAATATATTCACATTTGATTTGAATAGAATACATTTGTATCTATTTGTATGAATATGTGATTCATATTTGAAGATACCAATATCGTCAACATATGTTCACATCCATATGCATCCGTACGCATCCCATTTTTATCCGTACGCATCCCGTTTTCATTCTGTACATATCCGTACAAATGAGTACAGATACAAATAAGATGGGTATGGATACATATGTCATGCATGTGTATCTGTACACATATGAATGTATGAATAATTTGTACGAATGATTTGAAGATTCAAAAATTTGTTCAAATGATAAATTTGAATGTATAGACATTCAGTTCGAATTCGAATGTCCAAATTCGATCAAATTTGATCGAATTTCAAATGCTTTGAATATTCATGCCCATCTCTAGTGAGTAGTACACACATTAACTGCCACACAATGTTTTTTATTATTATTATTATTATTTGTGCTGCGTGCAATATACTGCATGAATATATTCAAGAATCAGGATGTTACTGCCAGTGTGTTTGCAAACACCTTTGTTTCACTTACAAAGTACATCTTAGATAACAAAGAAACAGTTTGAAATAAAGGCATCTGATAAATATATCTGCACATTTTCAAAATAATCTAACACTGTTACTGTGTTTACTGCCAATGCAACACTCTTGTATTCTGTGTTCAGACCTTTTTCAGGATTCCTGACAGATTAATTTACTAAAACATAATGCCATTTTTCAGCCATCTGTTCCTTGAATTCTACTGCTCAGGAAGTTTCTCTTTAACTCTGAAGGACACCATAAATCAAGATGGAAGCTCAGAGTTCACTACTAGATTGATGAAATACAGGTAAAGCCCCAGCTAGATTTAAAAACTTCTCACTTCCTTTGATCGAGGAGCAGAAATCAAATTATTTGTACTCTTTTCCCTCCTTTTGCTGTATTTCTTGAAGTTCCCAGTCTGTTTGTACATAATTTCATTGTCACTGAGTTGTGAGCATCTTTCTTCAAGATTAGTGCCACCTTTATAGGCTGGTAGACTAATTAGCTACGTTTGCACCTCAGAAGATCTGAAATTCGTCCTTCCCGGTAACATCTTTATTGCTGAGTTTTGCCTGGGTTAGTGCAGCAGATGTCACATTAATGCTTCAAAATTTGAAGTCCATTTTATCAACATCTTTGACGAAGCCCCGAGGGTTTTACTGATGAAGTGTGAGCTAGAATTGGCCTCATTCTTTAACTTTGGCGATTAATAATTCATTTGGTGATACTTACTGTATGTTCACTCTGCCCTCAAGATAGCTGTCAACACTTCTTTAATTAAGACTAACTTACTGACTTCATGCTGCATTTCAAAGCACTCTCTGGAAACAAAAAGAAGCCAAGTTTCCCAGGACCCGTTAGCGCTACCACATTGATTTGCCACTGTCATTGGGCCACAAAGGGGCTATTGCATGCCTGTGAGAACTTTATATAAAGTCATTTAATTAGTGCTCTGAGCTCATTTTACTGTATTCAGACATGTGCAAAATAACTCTAACCACAGAGAAATGCTGTTGCATCCAAGACTGAACATGTTTGGGAAAAAAATGTGACTCAATTAGTTATCTAAAGAAGCTATAGAGAAATGGGTGAATAAAAGCTGCCATAAGTAGAACATTTCTACCATCCTTAAGTTATTTTAGAGTTAAACCCAGAAAATCTACCTGTCCAGGATACTCTCATGTGCTCTGGGATACCCCATCCACATGCTGCAGCACCACCTCCATTCCATAGCAACCCAGATCTTGTACACCTTGGAGCATCTAGTACATCCTCAGTCATCAGCATCACACCTACAGTATTTCTGGAGGTGAAGTGGCAAGGAGATGGGTCAATGGAGTAGTGCCGCATCAGGTGTGCAAATAAGTGGCACTTCTTGATCACCATGGCAATGACCAGACACAGGATGGTTATTGCCACTGTTGTTGCTATGAAAATTAGGACTGTCTGTCCCAGACCACCCACACCTCAAGTGACCAAAGATATGTTAGAGATGGCACTGGTGCTCATAGTGTGAATGCCAGTCAGTGAATGCTAGACTTCAGTGGGATAGCACAGTGATATCATGCTACAAATTAAGTGCAAATTAACCCTAACTTTTCTGAGAGTTAGAAAAATCTGCACTCACTGTGAAGAGTACCTCGCCCTCGTGGCTTATTCATTCAGCTGGGTTATTAAGGTCTTCAGATAAGCAAGTCCAGGTGGCCACTTGGAATTATCATGATCTTTCAGTGTCATAATGTGAACACATAAGGGGAGCGTTATTCTTACATACTTCAGCATGAAAATCTGTCCAGTGCTTCCCAGTGAATCCATTTCCTTTTTACTAGTTACAGCTTTTTATTGATAATCAGTCTGACAAATCTGGCCTAAAAGACTGGCTGCCTCCAGATGGCGAAAGTAAAATGCAGGATCTTGTTTAGATTCCTCAACTGTTTCTCACTGTCCCTGCCAAACAGCAGAGAAAAATTACAGGCAAGTGCAGGAACTTACCTGTCTGCGCATTTATTTCCGCAATGGTTCATTGAGTACATCTGGGTATTTTGATGGTGTAAAGAATCCAGAATGTGCAGTTACTGGACATTTCCAGCCCATTTCAGCCTTGTATATTAGAGGGGTGTGCAGGAAGCCAATTTTCCACATAGGTTTTTATATTAATCTACATGGTGGGAGCTGCACACAAGAGAAAAGCACACAATGAGGGGTGATGGAACCAAGATAAGTTGGGTGATGGAAGGCCACGGGGGGGGGGGGGATGAGGCCAAAGGGCTTCTGGCCTTTTCACTGAAGCTTCAACCAAAGCTTTGATGAATACCAGATAATCCTGATGTTACTGGTGCAGCCACTTTCTCACTTCTCTGGTTCACTCATGTTCCAAAGCATTTGTACAGATGTTCTGAAACATTTGTACAGACATGAATGTCAATGTATGAATGTCATAACATTCAGTTTGTATACGAATGTCTGAATTTGTATGCATTCGTACAAATATTGAATGTTACGAATATTCGTTCACATCCCTAATTCACACTAGTCACTATTAAAGAAGCAAGGGATTATGTTGAAGAATGTGTGGGAGACCAAAGCAGATTATAGGACAGGATTTGCTCATTCCAAGGCCTCATTCCATGCGGACAGTAGGGAAGTGCACAAATGTATTTTTGACATTCAAATCTGAGCAGATTCGAATGTCATAAAATTCTATTCAGTTAGGATATTTAATATTCAAATGTTGTAAAATCCAATTCTCATCCATAACATTCGAATCTATACATTCAAATGTTAGATTCGTATTTAAAGATATGAATGTCGACAACATTTGTATCTGTTATATGTATCTATATGCATCCCATAAAAATTCACATGCATCCTGTATTATTCCATATGCATCCCGTTTTTATCCTGTATTTGAAGGGCAAGATGCGTATAATTTTCATGCAGATTTGTTTACGACAGATACGAAACTACACAACTGAATTATTCCAATATCTGTATCAGATTTTCAAAAATCTGATTTGAGTTTGTTCAAATTTGGACTTTTGAAAATCCGATTTGAGTTTGAATGTCAACATTTGATGGATTTGAATGGAATAGTCAAAATTTTGAATATTCGTGCACATCTCTAGTGGACAGACCAGTTCCTGGGAAGCATGGTTTCCTGGCAGACCAGTCTTTCAGATGGTGTGTCATTTAGGGACTGCAGTGTGAGCATAGAGAGTAATATCTAGCATAATGCACTGAAAAGGACATCAAATTGGTCTTTATGAAGTTCACATTTGGCAAAAAAAAAAAAAAAAAAATCTAGACTGTCATATTGTCCTCAATGGAATTTGTGCTGTGTGTCCAGATTTCCCACAAAAAATGTCAATTTTGTGTGTGTGGCTTCTACAAGAACCGACAGAATATTTTTCACAATTACAAGTCCTCAAAAGTTTTCCAGTCTTCACAATGATATCCTGCAGAACAACTCTTTCCATACTGAAAAGAACCTGAAGGCAAGGACTATCACTTTCGTGAGCAAAAGCCTAGCAAGGGGGAGCAAGATGTCTTCCACAGGTTCCCATCCTTTCATTTTTGTCCTACATTGATTGCTTTCTGCCTGCTGTTGGATTGACCATTTTGAAATCTGTTCCAGATATTATATTCATGAAAGGAATCTGAGTTCTCATGACAAATTTGTCCCTACAGTAAATTCAACTGCATAAACTGAGGTCAAGATGAAACAGTTTTCCTTCTCCTTCCCAGCAGCAACACCATTGGCACAGAAAGTAAACAGTGCAATTCATTCTGTTATAGTCTGGACTAGCATGGTAGACTGTGCAATGAGATATGGCGGAATTATTGAAATTCGCCACAACTTTATCTATTAGCCCCAGAAAACCTGGGAGCAGGACTGAAACCAGCAACTGCTGAAAGAGTAAGTGAGGAGGCCAAGGAGGGACAACAATTATTGGGAAACAGCAACTAGTTGAGAATTTTTGGCAGGTTCAGAACCCAGAAAGCTGAATATAAAACATATTATCTAATAACATCACTTTTAAGAGTTTTACCCATCCCCAGGGTTGCCGTATCAAAAGGAGCCAGAGGTCATGTTATTTTTGTAGTTAAAAAGGGAAATTAGGTAGCCACAGCCTATCTAGTCCAGCATCCCGTCACACACAGTGGCCCACAAAATGCTCATGGGCGTCTCGAGCAGAGACAAGGACAAACCTTTGCCGGCTCTCAAATCCCAGCAAATGGCCTTAGAAGTGCCCCGCTCCCACCCCAGCCTGAAAGATGCACCCAGACATTCATTCTAGTAGCCTTTGATACATCTGTCATCCATAAATTTGTCTAACCCTTCCTTGAAGCCATCTAGACTGGTAGCTGCCACCACCTGAGATGACTGTGGCAATATGCAACACATGCCTGGACATTGCCGTGGCCATCAGGATGTAGCATGTGATTGCATGACCACAGACAGGATGCCAAATCTACTTGCAGGTTCACACCCAGAAGAGGGTGGGAACTCTGGTGACCTGGAGCTCACTAGCTACTCCTAGTCAAGTTGTGAATAATGTTTTTTGTGTTGTTATCCACAGCACTGAAGACAGGGGCAGCCTAGTGAGCAATTGGGTAGGGCTGGCATGTGGGCAGGCATCCCCAGAGGTGGCTGGAACCACTTCTGCAAGGTAAGTGCAAATAAAACCTGGCCATAACCCTCTCTTATGGGCAACTTCTAAAGGATTAAGAATCTTATACATGTTTTCATATGGAAAATCTATCCACCCCTTTGATCAAGCAGCCAATCAAGCTGTGTGAGAATTGATAAACAGTGATAACACTGGTGTTTTATTCATAATTCATATTCTTTAATTGAAAGCAAACATAGGAGATGCTGGTGAGCAACCCAACTTTCAATAAACAGCCTTTTTAAAAAGCAATTGATGCCTCCCTTCCTTTTATCTGGGGGGACTACATTCAGAAGAAACTATGCATCAAAGATCTGAGTGAAAAAGTATGTTTTAGCTAGGTGGCAAAATCCATATAAAGTTTTACTCTAGACTTAGGGATGTGCATGAATTATTATTATGTAAAAACAGCAGTTACACACAGCAAACGAGATGACTATGCTGGATTTTGTATTATATCACTAGTCGGGCACTTCCCAAGCACCTAGGACTGCGTGATGTATCGGCAAATTATGCGAGCAGACCCCAGTAAAGTGGCTTTTTGTAGTTGGCTGATGGATATTTTGTCAATGCCAATGGATTTTAGGTGCCCGCTGAGATCTTTTGGCACAGCGCCCAGTGTGCCGAGGATGACTGGGACCACTTTCACTGGTTTTCACCAGAGTCGCTGAAGTTCAGTTTTCAGGTCTTTGTATCTGGTGAGCTTCTCCAACTGTTTCTCCTCAATTCTGCTGTCACCTGGAATAGCAACGTTGATGATCCACACCTTCTCTTTCTCAACAGTTGTAATGTCAGGGGTGTTATGCTCCAGTTTTCTGTCAGTCTGAAGCCTGAAGTCCCAAAGTAGTTTTGCCTGTTCATTTTCAACAACTTTTTCTGGCTTGTGATCCCACCAGTTCTTTGCCACAGGCAGATGATACTTGTTGTTGTTGTTGTTGTTGTTGTTGTTTTGCATTCAAATTCGAGTCAAATCGAATATCTACACATTTGACTTGATTCGAATGTTTAGAATCTGAATGCAACAAAATCTGATTTGAATCAAATACATTTGAAAATATTTGTGGGAATGTTAGATTTGAATCTGAAGATAGGAATGTCAACAAAATTTGTGTTTGAAGATATGAATCTCAACAACATCCGTATGTGTTATACATATCTGTATGCATTTCGTATGCATCCTGTTTTATCCCATATGCATCTCATTTTTGTCCTGTACTGTATGCGCAAATGCGTACAGATAAGTATGAGATTCGTACAGATACGTATGTAATAGATACACATCTGTACTTTCAAATGTTTCAGATAATTCGAACGAATGTTTTGGAACATTCAAAATTCATTTGAATGTTTAAATTTTAATGTGAAGACATTCTATTCAAATTCGAATGTCCACATTTGGTCAAATTTGATTGCATTTTGAATGTTTAGAACATTCATGCACAGCCCCATCTGGCCTATCTCCACCTGGAGGCTATTACAAAGCTGGGGTGGACTGACACAGAGTAGGCCCTATTGCAAGCCACAACCCTACATTCCTCTCAGGGTATCGGGGGCACAAGGAGCCTTCCATTTGTAGTCTAAGACATAGGCAGGCCAGTATGGGGAAAGGCACACCTTCTGATCAGGGATGCACATGATTGAAGCAATTTGTGCAAACAGAGCCACTTCGAATATGGCAAGGTTCGAATCCACTGTGAATGCTCTTAGAATCCTCTTTGAATCCGCCTAAATCTCTGCTGCCAGTCACACCTCCAAATCCCAGCTGAATCCCTTCTGAATCCACTTTGAATCTGCTTTATTTGCTTTGAACCCATTCTCAATCCACTTTGAATCTGCCCTGTATCAGCTCTGAAGCCGCTGCAGATGTAGCCAAGTTGGCACCTGCCCACCTTTGTTTAGAACGAATGCACAAAAGTATTCACTTTGTATTTGAATTTCAGTCTTCAAGTGCAGCCAGTATTCAATCTGAATGTGAGTGTTTGGATTGTACAGATTTGTACAAATTGCAAATCTGATGAATATCCGTGCACGTCCCTACTTCAGATATTCAGGGCTCAGCCCATTTAGGACTTCATATGGACCTGTTTGTACTTGCAAGATGGGAGTAGCCCGAGAATGCTCTGGCATGAATGCTCTGTGTGCTTCATCTGGAAACAGCTCTGAGTGTGCTAGGCTATCCCACATCACTGACATCTGTGGAGCATTCAAACTTCCACATGTAGCCTTTGTGCATATTAGCATGGAAGGAGGAGGAGGAGGAGGAGGAGGAGAGTTCGCTTTTCTACCCCACTTTTCTCACCCATTTAAGGGGACTCAAAATGGCTGACAAAGCTTTTCTATTCTTCTCCCCACAACAGACACCCTGTGAGGTAGGTGGGGCTGTAAGAGCTCAGAAGAGAGCTGTGACCAGCCCAAGGTCACCCAGCTGGCTTCATGGGGGAGGGTGGGATTGAACCCAGTATTCCCAGATAAGAGTCCGGCTCCCTAACCACTAGACCAAACTGCTTTGATGGGTAAGGGCTGAATGGGTGGGATGGCTGTGGCTGTGCAGTTGCATACCACATCACCCGGTCACTGTAGCAACAGCCCTGCACATATGTCCATTGCTGTGTCAAGGCTACAGCTCCTTGACAGCAGCATTCACATTTTCAGGGCACTTAGTGAAGTGCCATGGTTCCCTTGGACAATGTCAGTATCCACATCTTGAACTGTGCTCAGTAGCAGTTCCTTCAAGACCAGTGTGATGGACACCTGGTCAGAAGCTCCCACCATCAGTTGTGCTGGTGCATTCTGTAGTTGTCCTTTATTGCATTTTTCTGAATGTACAGTCCCTGCTCAGAATTCTTCCCTCACCCACCAGGATGCTAGTTTTTTTTTTAATTAAAAAATAACAATCTAACAATCATACTCGTGTACTAATTAAACAATGGGTATAAAGTGCTTTTATGGCCAAGACGATCCTTGGCAGAAGAAGACTATTTTACCCTGAAGTCTTTTCAAAGTAGACTTCTTAGTGCCAACTCCTGCAGTGTTTCCCAGAGAGCTGCTATTTCAGGTCAAACATATGCCAGCTCAATGGTCCTTGGATTTGTTTTTTTCTCTCCCTGCAAGGTACCCATTCATCCATGTAGCAATTTCCTTAAATGAGGCATCCTAATCTGAATTGCCAGTTACTACCTGTGGTGTCAACTCCCCCCCCCCCACTACCTCTGGGAACTACAAGGCAGACTCAACAGCTCAGTAAAGTTTTTTACTTGATGAAGTTCCAGGCAAAAACTTTGGGACTCAAATGCACAGAACAGGCTCAGGGTTTTAGATTATGCTATGCATTTTTTCATCCCTTCCTCCCTTTTTTTTTCTCCATTCAAAGAAGCTCTCTGTTCTTTCAAGCTGCCTAATTAGCAAGTTCCTCCAAAGATGCAGTTTATTGCCAAACAGCATTTAGGATTGCGAAGAAGCAATGGTCATTTTAGGGCAATCTTGTGCTGTTGCCTTTGTGAGGAGGTTAATTAGAAGTTGCAAGTGATACTGCCTATTGCTGTCATTTTTATCCTTGCGAGCCAGTTTGGTCTAGTGGTTAAGGAGCCAGAGTTTTATCTGGGAATACGGGGTTCGATTCTGCTCTCCCCAATGAAGCCAGCAGGGGGACCTTGGGCTAGTCAGAGTTCTCTTCTGAGCTCTCACAACCCCACCTACTTCACAATGTTGTGGGGAGAAGAATAGAAAGCTTAGTCAGCCGTTTCGAGTCCCCTTAAACGGGTGAGAAAAGCAAGGTAGAAAAGCCAACTCTTCCTCTTCTTAGTCCTCAATTCCTTTTGAAGTTTGGATGGTTATGTTCTCCATTCCCATTCATCCACGTGCATCTGTGTATATTGGCAATCGTTTTAGAAATCAGGAAAAAATGTTCTAGTGGCAGCAACTAGAAACATCTTTTTTCCCTATCAAACAATATTTCAAGAAACGCACATCTCCAGGCGAGAATAGGAACTGCCTCACTCCTTCGCTGCTGTGAAGATGACAAGATGCAACATGATGTGTGTGTTCCCTCTTGCCTTGCTCTGATCACACCAAGGAGGAATTACAAAGAGACACATCAAATACAGCCCCACCCTAGGCACTTCCCTGGCATTTGATGAAGTTTAGTGTCAAACAGACACCCTTTCTGATAATCCTGAATGTTCTGGGGGAATTTCCAGAAGCCAGAGCCAATGATCTTATTGAGAACTTCATGGATTTGTTAAGTAATGAGACGCAATGCCTCTCAACATGATTGCTCCTGAGTGTGCTTTCAAGTATAAATAAAATACTGTTTTTGCATCGCTTTGATTATGTTGGATTTTTAAATGTTAAACTGGTTATCATTGCTTTATATAGTTTTGGTATGTTTGATTTTAAAGGTTGTTAGCCGCCCGGAGACCCTCAGGTACAGGGCGGGATATAAATATAAAAATAAATAAATTAAAAAAAATAGTGTAGTGCATCCTGAGTTGCTCATTGCTTTTTTTTTCTTTTTTTTAAGGAGCTTCAAGGGATGAAATGGGCCAGATATCTAAAGCACAAGTGGTGTGCTGCTCAATGTGATGCATTCTGAGCACTGAGGACACATCCTTTACAGTGTAAATTGAGAAGCAAATAAAGGGTGTGCCAACAATATCCATGGGATCAATTGACACACTCCTATGTCTGTTACTGAGCCCATGTAATTCTAAACTGGTTCCAGAAAAACACTCCTACCATGAAGTTCACTGAGACTACTTTCCTTGGGGTTCTCCAGCATCACATTTCAGAATACCTTTATTAGCTCAGGCAGAAAGGTTGCTGGACACCAGTGCAGTTGGTTCGTTGCATCATCTTGTCGCATCCCAGGCAGGAGTGGGCAGCGAGGCAAAACACACGTGCATGCTTATGGCAGTCCTTTGAGGGCTCAAAAGTACTCAGTGCCAGTTCAGTCCAAAGTCAGGGACGTCCAGAGATTCAGCAAGTATCACCTCAGTCAGTCCAAAGGTTGAAGTTTCCAGAGGTTTGGCAAAGTCACAGGGGGGTCCAAGAGTCAAAATACATAAACACAGCGGGAGTTGCACCAGAGGTGTCTGCAACACCGGCTCAGCGTGTGCTGCGCAAATAATTAGGGGCAGCAGCACCACGTCCTTGTTGGCGCAGCTGAGCCAGATACTGCGATCTACACCTGATTTGCTTTTGCTGGCAAAGAAGGAGCAGGGAGGGGCACTCTAGGGGTTCCAAGCTTTCATTTCTAGAGGAGTCTGAGAGGCCCCCCAATGCTGGCCACTGACTCACAATGTCCGTGCTGCTAAGTTCTGGGTGCTGCCCTGCCTGCTGCGCTGTTGCGGGTGCACCCTTCTCTGAGGAGGAGGCTGGACTGGCAGGACGGAGCATGACACATCTTCAGTCAGTCTGAGTGACTCAATCCCAGGTAAGGGCTTTTTTTTCAAGATCATCATTCTCAGGATCCAGGAACAGAGAGACCTACCTATCAGAAGCACATCAGCATTTATGGATGAAAATCATGCAGAATATAGCACCAGCAATTACATACATCCTTCAGCACTTTCCTGCCACCTTTGCTTGGACAATGCACACCTCAAACCCCCAAGGCAACTCATTTTCCCAGGCAGCAGTTGAAATTGTCCTGACAGGCACAGTCTTATCATGACATCAGATGAAATGCAGCGTCAGCAAGGAATGCAAGCAGATAGTGTCTGACATTACAGAGCTCAAAGGTAGCAACACAGTGGCCAAGCTGAAACTCTCATAGCCTGCCTCATTCATTAGGGGGGATCTGGTGAGTGGAATGACACTTATTTAAAGAACAATCCCCCCTCCATTTTCATCTGAACTGAAGCATCTGAATCTATTCCATCCAGTTTTCCTATTCAAGTCTCAGGAACTCACATTAAGTTTGTTCCATCATCCACAATCAAGCCATGAATGAGCGATGTTTTAATATATGCTGATGTGGTCCTTCAACCTGGCATTATACCTTAAAGAACTATGTTGCTTCAAAATAAGAATTTATCTAGGATATTAGGTAGATCTGAATGAAAAAATAATCAATATTGAGAAAATCATGAAGCTTATTGGATGACTGAGGTGGCAGCAGTCCAGAGAATGAAACTAAGGTTGGGGAGCTGAGGCACTTTCACAAAGCCAAATTGGGATGTGGTATATGTTCTGTATTTTTGCTCCATGACCATAATAAATTTATTCACTCACTGGACAGGATCCTATATCAGGTAGTTGAAAGCAAAGCTTTCCATTATATAGTTGCTACAGCTACCCCATCACATTGTCTTAAATTGTAGGCCACCACAGAGATTGTTTTGGGAAGTCCTGCTGTGGATGCCACAAATTTCTGAGCAGTATCTTGTAGCTACCCTCAATCAGCTCTACTCTGGCCTGGTGCCTATTCTCTTGAATTCTGTCTCCTATGAAACTGTGAGAACTTACTGATACATTTTTAGGTATCTGTAACACACAACTCTTCACCTAGGCTATCTATATGTGAATGGTTTGTCTGATTGTTTTCTATGCCTCCAACTGTCAAATATAGTTTTTAATGATTGTGTCAATATTGTTTTTGATGTTAGCTTACTCTTATGTATATCGCAAATCTTTCCAGGATTTTTTTCTTCTATCTCTTTTTTAATGGGAAGCAAAAACAGGATAGATTTTCATCATCATCATCATCATCATCTTTCTTCACAATGTTGTTTAGTGATTAAAAATCTGTATGAGTGTCAGCTGAACTTCCTGAGAGGGGCATGATGGAAAATAAATGCAGGTAGGAATTTCATCCTGTCTAGAGATGTGCATGAATGTGTTTTTGACATTTGATTCATAGTGAATCAAATGTCAGAAAAATTGTATTTGTATGAATAGACCCTTTAAAATATGGTAAAATTCTATTTGATACAAAAGTATTTGTATGAATTCATATGAATATCCAGTACAAACAAATACGTATCTGAGATATGTATGTGATACATATCCCATAACTAATCCTCTCTGAAAGCATCAAATCCAACCTGAATCCACTTTTAATACGCTCTCAATCCATGTGGAATGCACTGTAGATCCATTGCAGATGTGACCGGCACAGCCGCTTTCCCAACTCCCCAATGTAACGTAGGTCCAAACTATTCATATGAATGTCTGGAAATATTCGTATTCATACAAATATCAATGTATGAATATTGTAACATTTGACTTCTGTATGAATGTCTGAATTTGTGCGAATTCGTACGAATAAAGAATGTTATGAATATTAGTGTACATCCCTAATCCTGTCTGTTTAATTTTAAGTGAAGTATCACTGTGTGTGGGAGAGAAAAATAAATGGATGGATGGATGGATGGATGGATGGATGGATGGATGGATGGATGGATGGATGGATGGATGGATGGATGGATGGATAGAAAGATAGAAAGATAGAATAGCTTGGCAGATTCTAGAAACTAAAAATCTTCCTGTTTCTTTTTTCAGTGCTCCTATTTTTGGGTCAGAATTTTAACCTCCCTCCCTTTTTCTATATTTCAGCTTGAAACACATTTGCTTCACGGAGGGAACCTGCTAGCATTTCCTTCCATCTGCAGACACTGGGCTGTTCTTTAAAGGATGCTTCATTAACAAATTTTCCCTTCTAGCATTCTCTGCAATTATGGCCTGAAACATTCAAATAAAAATCGTAAGACTCCTACCTGAGTATACATATCCTCCTCTATAAAATATGATTGCTCTGCCCCAAGCATGGATCATAAGTACTGAACTGGCTGTGCCTGCATTTAAAAACAAGTGGCATTTGTATGCTTGGAAGGATAATGGCTGGTATGCCTCACCGATCCTTAAGTCTGTTGGCACTTGGAATACAAACATTCCAAATCAGGGCACTTTGGAATAAAAATGCAGTCATATGAACAGAGAGAGGTTTAATCCCACTGTCTATAGAAACAATGGAAGTTTGGTTAAACAGAGCTGCTCTTGTCCCTCTCTCATCATGAAAAGAGCAACTGTGATATGCACTTGGGGGAGAAAGAGGTGGGATATGAATTTTTACTCAGATAGAATCAGAGGTTGAAAATCTCTCACACATTTTGTTTACCTGCCCCCTGTATTCCCTAATAAGAACAACATGGCTGCATCCACATGGGATGCCTTAATTCGGTTTAAGGAAACCGAAATAAAGTGAACCGGGTTAATCCTGTTTACACAACTTGCAAGTTAACCCAGTTCAGTGGCATTCCGATTTCAGCCTTAAATTGGAATCAATCCTGGGAGTCCAGATGGCAGCCCTGTCCTCCCACCCATTGCCCACCCCCTCTCTCTCATTGGTGTTCCGTCCCAGGATCCCACCCTCCCTTCCCTTTGCGTCATCCATGCTCCGCCGGGGATTCCCATTCTCTCCCCTCCCCCTTCCTACCAGCATCAGCATCAGCATCCATCCATCCATCCATCCATCCATCCATCCACCCATCCTGGCGCTGCGGTGCGGGCAGCTTCGCCCTGGGGCTCCTCGGTGCCCGCTGCTGCTTTGCCCCACTCCACCACTGCCGCCGCGTTCTCGGCGCCTTTCGCCCTGCTGGCCGGAGCGCGCTCGCAGCCCAGGCCGCCCCTGCCTCCCCCACTGGCGGCTCCGGCGCCCGCCGTGCCATCCATCCATCCATCCATCCACCCATCCTGGTGCTGCGGCACGGGCAGCTTCGCCCTGGGGCTCCTCAGTGCCGGCTGCCGCCGCTGGAAAAGGAGGAGAGCCGAGAGGCAGGTGAGAGGGTGGGCGGGCTCAGCGTGCCCATCGCGGGGGAGGGCGAAGGGGGCTCCTCGCTCGCTCTTCCCCCGGGGGCCGGGAGGGAACTCGGAGAGCAGGGAGAGTGGGCTGGGAAAGTTCCACAGGGACTCCCCTTTCCTTTCCTTTTTAAAGTTCAGAACTGCGCAAAACTGCAACATTGTTATTAAGCTACATCGCTACAGTGTAGCTTTGGAGGTAGTGGCTCGAGACTGGATTCTTTCAATGGAATCACTCTTTGGAAGCGAGCTATTGGGGGAGGGAATCCTAAACATGACGTGCCTCAAATACGAACAAGCCATTGGTTACAGTGCGATTGGGGGCGGGACAGCCTGGACACGGAATCTCATCCCGGAAAACGATACTGTCCACACAGTAAAAAATGAAACACGTATCAAGGGCACGTTCTGGAGTGAGACCTGTTGAAATCAGGATTTATTTCAAATCGGTATAACGTGGTTTAACACGGAAGAAGCGTGTTAAGCCGAACTGCCGTCTGAACTGTGAGGACTCAAATCGTTTTGAATTCGAGATAACGATGCCGTGAAGATGGGACCCATGTCTGGATCCCCTTCTTCAAAACATGGCTTATTGGAATACAGAGCATAAAGTAACCTACCTTTAGCAGGGAGAGAATGCTCAGGTAACATACAAGGTAGCTTTGTACTTGGTTATGGCAGCCCGACTTAGGAAATCATTCATTGCTCTTAATGGAGTGCCTTGTAAGGGTGATGAGGATAAGTAATGATGTGATATATACACAGACTCGATTTTATTCTTGTATACTTGGTTTTATCTTTGTATACTTGAAATTTGATATGGTCAGGCGACTAATCAATAAAGTCCATTCATTCATTCATTCATTCATTCATTCATTCATTCATTCATTCATTCATTCATTCATAGTCAGAGAAGTCGTACTCTCTCACTGTCAACATCACAGCAATGAATCCCCAGCTTCTATCTTAATGGAGGAATGGTTGTCCCACCTGTCAAGATTACAGCTGTAATCTCTATGAGTAGGGCCAGCCAGCCTTCCTCTAACTATAGATGATTCTAGTGGTGGTGGTGGTGGGGAATTCATCTCTAAATGTGATGGCATGGACATGGCTCATTTAAGTCACTGCTCCTCATCCTGCTTTGTCATTGTGATGTCCCATAAGAACTTATGGAGGCATGGAAGGGGAGGAATACATGTGGATCCTGCACTTGAATGTGTCATGAAGGGGCAGAGTCAAGTGGACCCTATGTCATTATGTGGCATCCACAGTGCCATTAAGGTGTTGTGCGGATTGATTCTGCCTCTAATGAATTTTAAAATCTATAGAATTTTGGGTCTACCGTTATTGAGTAGATCTGTAGGAATCCTCTTCAGCTTTAGACCTTGTGCTCTCTGAACAAGACATGATAGGAGATTCAGGCAGTCTTGCTTAACTAGCTGGAAATTTATCCATTAAATTATCCATTAAATTCAGTTGTGACTTCACAGTTTGATCAGCTAGACCTAATCTGGTTCTTTTAACTTTCCTCATATTTTCCATAAGTGATTTCAGGTGAACGCTCCCTGCAAAGTAGTTTTAAATTCAGGCAACATTTGGCCATCATCTTAATCCATATTATTTTCCATCTTCAGTAAGCCTAATGTTACCAGAGCAATAGGTTCGTAAGCATTCTTAATTCAAAGAGGACAAGAATAAATGGTGTGATCTGCCAAATATTAAAATTAAAGCAATGATAATCTAATTTGCTTAAAGAATCTCCATTAGTATTCACCTGATGGCTAACAGCTTTAATCTCCTGCCATTATGGAAAATAGGAGCTCATTAAATAGCTATTCCTTTTTAATAAGGATAAGAACCAGTATAGAAACATTGCTGTTACCATTCTCCACCTAATTGTTCTTAGTGGTCACCAATAATATACCATTAGAATGGCATATTCCCAGTGCCTGGATTTAGTCATCATCATCAGAAAGCAAAAAAGGAACAAAAATGATGTGGACATTAGAAATAAGCTGATTTAATTTGTGTTGAATTGGTTTGAGTCAAACAGGGGTGGTTCTAAACATTTGAACTTAGACCAAATACACTGTTTGTTCAAAAACAGTTTGAATTCAAACCAAACAAGAAAATGTTATAATGAACACAATATGTTTGATCAAGGTTCACGGGTGTTCGAAGGTGCTTGACTCAAACTGAACAACCTGATGTTCAAGTAAAAGAGTTTGAATTCAAACCGAGCTAAACCCTGTTTGGTTCAACATGGTGGTGGGATGAGTAAGAACTTACAACTGTTTTAATCCAGATGGGGCTGTGAACATACATGAGCCAATAATCCCCACAAAAGAAAAGACTCCAAATTTGAGAAAACAACTAATCCATCTACCACATCTGCAGCGCAGACTCATTCCACATCCATGGAAATGGCTGCAGGTGATTGAGAAAGACTACCCATCAAATAAACCTAGAAGTTGACTTCAAAGTTAATATGCTGTGGACCCCCAGAAATCTGAACTTAGAAAGCAACAAATCAAAAAGGAGACTGGGAGCAGCAATTGTATGAGTGAAAGCTGTGTAAGTACTCCAGTTGTAGGAACATGCTATGGTACCTCTTAATACAAATGGTAAACAGGACTTGGCTACACTGTTCCAGATTGTCTGGAAAGAATTTGAAGAGTTGCCTCTTCCTAAGGTTTTTCAGCCTGCCTTATGATGTTTAGCTATTTTACCACACACAGATATTCCAACATAGAATAAAATATAGTTCATCAAGCTATGGGCATATAACTTCTGGATTCCCGAAGTTATGGTTCCTAATGTTGTGATTATGCTTGTGATTATGTTTTGATTTATTCTTCTTGCTCCCACACAACTGTGTTCTCCCTTCCCCCGTCCCTGGCTAATAAGAATGGAGGAAAACACATTTTTATGGCTACTGTGCAAATTCTCTGAGGCCTTTGGTCCTCCCCATAGGCCCAGGAGATCAAACCTTTCCATCAATTCCATCGCCTTTTGTCAATCACATCTTGCCTTCTGTACACATATTGCTGAAAATGAGGAAAATAAACCAGGGAATTTATTCCTTTGCCAGCAAGATAAAATGAAAGCTGAAATTTTAGAGAAATCTGTGGACTAGGAATATTAGTCTGTCTTACTTCTTGGGCAATCAAAAGTAACCCAAAAGTTTAATTTAGTTTGGACCTAAGGAACTGCTTCAGCCTTCCCTAAAAATAAGCATGAATCTCTGATTGGAACTGGTATGCTTATATTATATATTGCCTACCCACTCCAATCCCACCATATTGAGAATGTATAAATGTATGGTGAAGGAAGGAAGGAAGAGAGAGAGAAAGAAAGAGAGAAAGAAAGAGATCTGGAGAGATCTGATCTTATTTGTTTCTACCTCCTAACCTTCTTGTAGAATGGTATGGTATTGTTCTAGGTCCCATCCATACTTGCTGAGTTGTGCAGAAGTCTGTAAGAACGGTGTGTAAAGACATTTCTTATAAGAATTACCTTTAAATCTGCAACAGAATTTAATCCTGGTAGTACCAACTCCTGCCACCCTTCCACCAGCACTAAAACCATCTGTAATTTTAAGGATCAGCACTGTTAGAAGACTTTCTAGCATACCACTGTTTAAAAGTAAAAGGGGGATGTTACCTTTATTAATGCTTCCTAACTTTAAGAGAGAGATAACAGACTATTGCATAGGCATGACCTGACCACCAAGGGCATCAGTAGCATGGTGTCCACACATTTAGATATCCCTGGGTTTATGTGTTCACATGCTCCCACCACCAAACAGCCTTTGGGGCTCCCCATCTGCCTTGCGAGTAAACTTACCTGAAAGGTGAGGTTGTTGACTGTGAGTGCAAATAGCTGCTCTCCAGTTGCTTCCTCGGCCATCCTGTAGAGGAACAGAGAGGTCATGGGTTGAATAACAAAGGAGTGGTTGTTTCTGCACTGGACCAAAAATGGTCTACTTCCTGGGTCATTTCCTGACTTGCATGAAATCACCCCCCCTGGAAACAGACGACTGTAGAAAATTCTACAAGGAAGTAAAGGAAATGTCTGTGTGGGTGCATGTGTATACTTTATATTAAATCAGTCAATCATACAATTTTTACAGCATACAACATTATTTTCCAGCATCATTATACATTAAGTTTTGAAAGTATTGGTACAAGCAATACATTCATTTGTGAGAAACTGTTTCCTGCACTGCCTTGAATTGTGGAATAATACTTAAAATCCTGTAATTCCTTAATATGTGTTTACAAAAAAACTTCATTTTCCTCACCATAGATTTGTGACACTGGTTAATTGTGCCAGTTAAAATGTAGCATACTGTGTATGAATCTTGTAATTGATTGAGTCTTTGTTAGCAGGGCTAATGTAATTAGCTATAAAAACATCTGTAATTGACTTGACTCCTCTCAAGATTTTTGCATCAAGATGTACACTGACCTTCTGTGTTTTCTCAATTGAAATTTGTTCTGTTAATAAAGCAACTTAGTTTTACAACAAATATATTTCATATTTTCAATTTCTCTAATTATTCAGATACAAGATAAAGCTTACACTCTTATTTTGCAGTTTGTGTAACTCTCCACATACAGGATAAAGCTTACACTGCATCCAGAGGCCTTTTCACACTATGGCCAAACGGCTGTAGCGCACTAAGGCTAGGACATGCGGGGATGGATTCCCCATTCACACGTAGGCAGGTAAGGAACATGTGGGAACGCATTCCTACCTTGTACGTGTGAAAGGGAAATACATCCATGCACATCCTAGCTCAAAAAGGCTGGCAACGGGGCTCCCAGATCTGTCCAGATTGGGCCCTGCTGGACCCAGGGGTGGGCAGGCCCGTTGCAGTCCTTCCCTGGGTTCCTGCAGGTTCTAGCCTGCAGGACACCACCACCCCAGCCACCCCCCCAGGCCCGGGCCTACATGGGGGTGCATGCACAAATTACTTACCTCGTGCTTGCCGGGTCCCAAAATGTTGAGATGGGCCGGTGGCACTGTGCCCCTGCTCACATTGGCTGCTCTGATTGGCTAGCTACAGCTGGCCAATTAATGAGCTACCCAATCAGAGTTCCCTTCCTAAGTGTTCCCTCCCTAACAGCTGCGGAACAGCTGGTGATGGCTGCAAATGCCCTAGGCTGGGTCTAGAGCACATTTTCGTGCTCTACACCTGGAACGTGTGTGGGCGCTCAGGGACTGGCTGGGGTGGTTCCAAACTGCCCGCCCAGCGGAGTGAATGCTGCATCCCAGAGCATCCCTCACACGTTCGGTTGGTCCTCATGCAAATAGGCCTATGATGTCCATTACTTATTCTGAAATATTTGGATATTCTAGAATAAAACATGGATATTCCAGAATATCTATGCTTTTTTTCTGGAATATCCAAATATAGCAGAATAAGAAGCCAATGTCTACTAAGATTTGCTCATATTACCCAGCAGCATAAAACTACTGTTATTTTCCTTATCCTGACTGGCCAGCTTTATTTAGAACATTCCCCCAAACAAGCAATGATCTCTTTATTTAGTGATGTTAGCAATATCCATTCCAAATAGTAACCATGTGAATCTAAAATGCTTCACAAACTGAGATACAATATTTGATAATATATCACTGCTCTTGCCAACATCATTTTCGGTCTGGAAGTTTTGCAGCTGTGGATGTACCCGAACAAACAAAAAAATCAAGTTCATTTCACAATCAAAATGAATGTCCAAAAATTTGCTTCTTCATGAAATCGTTTGCTTGAACTTTTCAACTTTGCATTTGCAGCTGAAATTTTTTGTGGTTCTCTTCCATTGAAAAATCCTATTTTCATCAGTAAAATTCAAAAATTCACAAGCAGGGAGTATTGCTTATTTTGTTTGAATCTCCAGATGTTTGAATGTGCATTCGTTTTGATGTGAAAATCTGTGAATTTGAAAATTTGATCGAATTTTCTACTGCAAGTTTGGTGATGTACATCACTACTTCCCAGTGACTAGAGACAAATTGCAAATTTGCTCATGAAATCCATAGTTAGTGTAATGCTATCATTTTCCTCTCTGCGTTTGATTTGATAATATGCTTGAATTTTCAATTAATGAGACATTCACTATAATAATTGCTGCTTAACAGATTTTTTCTTAATCCCTACACCAGTTTGGGTAAAGTGATTCAGTATGTTTCTCATATTGAAAATGCCTAGTAGTAGTAGAAGCAGCAGCAGCAGCAGCAGCAACAGCAGCAGTAGTAGTACTGTTGCTTCTTCCTGTTATGAGCATAAGCGCTACCTTGTACCTAGGGGATTTTCAGAGATAGAGTATTATTGAATGACATTCATTATGAATTAGTTGGCCATGACTAATCTTTGAATTTACTCATGGGAAACTTGATAATTTTCCCATTGTGCTATATTTCACACTGGCAAATGTGTGGCAAGCAATTTTTAATCTAACTAATCATTTTTAAAAAAAGACATTGGTATGATCCAAAGTTATGCACTCTTTAGTCCTGTTAATTAAAGTGAGAAACTTTCAATTTGTGCATAATTATTTTACTAAAAGCAGTTTGGACTGTAAAAAACAATCACAAAATGCAAAATTTGTGCTCTTATATATGTGAAAATGTAGTAAAGGGCCTTTTTCCACTTGGGCTTAGAACCTTTCTAAGACCCCATTAGGAACCCAATTAGTACCTGATTGGTACCAGTCAAGAAGGTCCTGTCCCGACCTGGACCTCATTGAAGGCCCCATCTGCAAGACCCTGTCCCCACAAGGGTGGTCAGTCTTGGTATAGCGAGAGGATAACCCATGGGTATTCTGCTGGGAGCCATCTGAGAACTAGATTTAATGGGTCCTTCAGGCCCTTAAATCTGGATATCATGTGGACCTGATTAAAGGTGTCCACAATGGGGTCTTCAGAGATCTTCAAGATCCAGATCTCCAGGAGGACCTCATCCCAAAGATCTGAATCTGGAAGTTCTGGATCTTAGACTGTGCATGGAAAAAGGGGGAAAGACTAAGAACATGTGGCCTACCAAAGTTTGCTGTGTTCCTGGCCACTGATCATTCTGATTAGGATATATGGGACCAAATCTAAGACGTGGAAGACATTGTGTGGTTCTGTGCTTGGGTCTTAAGTTGGGCCATAAGAAGAAGAAGACTGAGGAACTTCAGGCCAAACTATGCTTGAATAGAACAGGCTTTCCTTTTCAGGACTGTGTTAGGTAGTTGTGAGTGGGGAACTGATTTGGTTTAACTAAATTTTCAGATATTTAAACAACCAAATGCAAACAGTGCAAACAAGAACAATGAAATTGATTTTTTTTAAAAAAAATATGAACTAACATTTGTACATCTCTAGAATTCCTTTACAGGGTCTTGAGAGCAGGGGAAGGTTCTGTCTTTGATGATCAAAAGCAATTGGAGGCCCACTGAGTTAGATAGGATACTGGATTAGATGGACTATGGACTGTTTCAGCGAGGATCCACTTACTGAATTATGTGAAAACAGAATCTGAAAGGCTACTGATGCCTTTGGGTCAGATATACAAATTGTTTTTGTTTTGCAATTTTGTTTGTATATCACCCCTTTTTCCCAATTGTCATATAATAGTCTGTTATTCACAACTGGTGACTTCCTCCATTTTTTCAGGATCTTATCTTATTGTCCTAGTATCTTCCAATTCCACTGGTCCTTAAAAACAAAAAAGAGTCAATTGAAACCAGCTGTTGTTAAGCCTTCTTCTTGCAGAAATTCTATGTAGGGTCTCCAGTATTTTAAATACTTCTCTGTTGTTCTTTCTTTTAAGAAATTTGTCAGTTTGTTCATCTCAGCAAATTTGGACAGTTTAACTAACCAATTATCCACTGAAGGTATTTCTGGATCTTTCTGTCTTTTTTCATAAATTATTTTTGCTTCTGTAACCATATACATAATTAAGGTATTCAAATGAACTAAATTGCTATCTATTATTCCCAATAGAAAAAAATCTGGTTTAAATGGTATAACAATATATACAAATTGTTATTGAAGTGTAATGCAGATGAGAAACAGGTTAAAAGTTATGATACCATATATGCTAAACAATGAACATGTCTCTACGGATGAATGGGAAAATATGGGAAAATAAAATTTACTGTATTTTAATAGAAAACTGGTATAAGGTATCTTATAGATGATACTTAATTTCAATGAATTAAATTCTAGAATTGTAAGAAGCTACTGGGAATTTGACTTCGTATATGATATTCTTTCAATTTGGTGAAAACAATTTGGGTAGAAGTGGATAGCAGAGCATAAAAAGAGTACAGCCTTTTTAACTGAATCTAAAATTGTACCTCTTTGGAAGAATTTTGGATAAAAGTTTTGTCAAATGTAAAGCAATGATACTGCATATAACTGCACTGAGAATTTTATAAGCCCAATAATAAAAGTTCCCAAATATCCCTGAGGTGCAAAGATGGGAAGAACAGCTGGAAGAATGTTCAACAATGGAGAAATATAGGATGGAAAATAAAAGCAAAGAGAACTTTTAAAAGAATTAGAATCTTTATATAAAGGGCTACACTGAGTGTGGCTAGAAATAATATATTAGAGGTAGCCTCATCATCTGAACACAATATTTTACAGATAAAAATAGAATGGTTGCTTAGTAATTTGATGCTTATGAAAATAGAATAGTTAGGATGATTCCTCATTTTGCTGCCGAAAAGCGGATCTAATAGATTTGCTTTTCGGCAATCCATTCTCCCGATGATCTGTCACCATTTGTGACAGATCTGCGCATCCACACACGCGCAGGGAGTACGGATTCTGAAGACAGATTGGAGTGGGTGCCGTGTGGACGCAATAGCACTCATTTCAGTCTGTCCTCTGGCTTGCGCACCGGCTCGTGCACCCGGAGCCATGGGAATGGAGCATGGAGCCGCCAGTCACCACGTGTTTCCAGCGGCGACTGGCGCATGAGGGAAGGGCTTTGGAAGCAGGCGGTCCTGCTTCCACTCTTCCAAAGATGGCAGGCACTGGGAATCTCGCTCTTCCCCTGGCCGTGTGTGGAACCATCCTGCTTCTGCACACATTCAGGGGAAGGGACACATTGAAGACCTGATCTTTCAGGTCTTCAATTTAAGACGGATTTTGGTGGCAAAACCGGTTTAAGAAACCGGTTTTGCACACTGAAATGCAGACGCGCCCTCTGTAATCTGGTCTACAGTGATGATGCAGGTTAAGGTAAGTGTTTTAAATCTTACCTTAGTCGTGCTTAAACCAGTTTCTGCAGTCAGTGCAGAAACACCCTTACTTATTTTAGGTTAATAGGTATATATTTGACCCAAGGATGTTTCTTTATCTTTTAATTGTGTAGTTTGCATGCTTTGAGTTTATGTTTTCTTTCCTTTCTATGTGGATAATAAAAACATCAAAGGATATATATATATATATCCACTTGCAGGAGGCGTTTACATGCTAGAAATGCCTCCTGCCTGTCCAGAAGTTCCCTAATCAATAACTAGCTGTGGAGCACAAAATTGTGCCCCCTAAGCTTACTAACCTTCCCCCAAAACTTACCTGTTGTGTCCAGCCTATGCCCATTTGCTCCTCTGCTGGACAGGGAGGTCAACAAAGTTGCCACGCAAGCAGGCTGGCAGCTCTGCTGATCTCCTGACATGTCTGTGATTGCACAGAGCATCAGCATCATCATGGTGACCGCACTGATGCATGCACAATTGTGGAGGGTGTTGTACTCAAGATGGTGGCACCCTGAAGAGGACTGGCCCAGCCATTGAACAGAGGTAAGTATTGTGGGGTGGGGGGAGAAGGCTAACATAGCCTAGTGCACCCAAGTGCGAGTGTGGGTCAGCATTAGTTCATCACACACCTTTTCCATCCAGCAGACAGGAAGGGAATTGCAAAATCACCCCAGATCTGCCACTCACTACCATCTACAAATGACTGACTGGTCTTGGTACACCAGCAACAAACACATCACAGATGGCTCTAAAGTGGCAGCCATGGGAGCAGACTATAGTGCCATTTTCCACTGCCTCATTGCATGCAGACAGCACCATTTCCCACTATATAGTCCCATGCAGATGTGGCGTTTCATGGGAGGCGAAGCCTTCCAGTAGACTGGTTCACCATGCAGATGAGGTGATACACATATGCAGTTGGGTCAGGCAGGCAGCCAGTGCAGATGCAATCTTGGGTATCAATCAATGGGCCCAGTTTTTAAGCCACTAATTGTGTTTTGAGTTTTACATGTCTTTTCTTTATAATTAATATTCAGAATATATTATTTAGAACTGCATTTAATTTGCATTTGCTCCAGTAGCCATTGCACGTGTCCTCAACACCTAGACAGAGGGGAAACAGGGTTAGTCCAGCTGGTCACACATTAGCTCCATTAGATTGTGGCTGAAGGACAATGACTTGAAGACATTATAGTGGAGCATTGGGACTACAGAACTAGAGATGTGTACAGTTCTGTTCATGTTTGAAAATTTGATTGAATAGGTCATGTTTGTTGCTGGTCATGTCAAACAGAACATGTGTGTGTTTAATATCGGAAAATAGAATTGAAACAAACCACATGTGAAGATGAATTATTTTAAAAGTTCATGTACATTGTGTTTTTTTGCTCTTTGAAATGAATTTTTAAGTAGAAAAAATCTAAGTGTATGCTTTATTTCTATGTTTGTTTATCAATTACATTTTAAAACTTTAATTTTTTTATTTTTCAACAGCATTTTCTCGTCATTTCAACATTAATATCCCCCACTTCCCCATGTTACGCTTGATATTTTCTATGTGACTTCCTCCATTCTTCCAACTCCTGTTCTTATATTCATTTATTTCTTTGCTCCCCTTATATGCCTTTTATTCTTTTCCATATGCATTAGCCAAACCCTCCGTCATCACCTCCGAGTCCTGTAGATATTCAATAAGGAAACTCCAGTCTTCTAAAAAAGTTATTCACTGTTTTGTCCTTTAATAAGTTTGTCAGTTTGTCCATTTCAGCCATTTCAATCAGTTTAATTATCCAATCCTCCTCCGTAGGTAGCTCTCCATCCTTCCATTTTTGCGCATATAACAATTTGGCTGCAGTCACCATATATAGTATCAAATTCTTTATGGTATTTAAATTATCATCAACTATTCCCAGCAAAAACAATTCTGGTTTAGACATAAAATTACACTTCAACATTTGTCTCATCAGATTACCTATTGCCACCCAGTACTTTTTAAAAAATCCTTGATGGTCTAAGGGCACTTTATGTTTTGTAGCCTGCACTAAGACACTCAAGCGAAAGGTGTAACATAAATTAATTATAAGTAAAGTGAGAAATTGCTATATGCTTCCTAATTAGATAAATTCTACCTGACGCTTCCAATGAAGATTGATGGTGATGGCAGTAATGATAATAAGACTAACCTAATGTTTAATTGAATGTTTTCTTGGGTTCTGAGAATTTTAAGTACTGATGCAAGAGATAATTTGAAAAGGTGGCTTCCAGTGCCCTTTTCAGCCTGCATAAACCTACTGACTTTTCTCAGCTGAAGCAACAAGAAGCACACATTTCTACTCCAAAGTCTTATGCTGTTAATTGTACATCCAATGCGCAATGGCACAGCATGCTTTGGCACATTGCACATCTACTGCTTCCGTACAATTTACAAGCCAGTGAAATCTGAGTGAATACCGCATGGAATTTTGAGCAGATCCATTTCCTCTGGTATAAGGTCATTTATGCAGAGTGAAATTAGATGGCTATAGACAGCAGATGATGCCTCTAGAACAGTCCTAAATACTGTACAAGCTGCAGGAAATTTCTCCCATTTATTCTCTAGATTGTATGCTTGGAGGGAGTAATAAACCACACAAGCCAGACACACAGATTGCCTTGCAAATGTCGCTCATTGTGGCAGTATCCAATGTCCCAGTGAATTTAAAGACATTTCTTTGTTTCTTGTGGAATGCCTTGCTTTAGGGATATGCACAAATGGGGGGGTTTGCATTCAAATTCAAGTCAAATTGAATGTCAAAACATTTTATTCTATTTGAATGTTTAGAATCCGAATGCAACAAAAACTGATTTGAATCCAATACATTCGAATCTATTTGTTCGCATGTTAAATTTGAATTTAAGATATGAATATTGACATTTGTATGTATTATACACATCTGTATGCATTTCGTATGCATCCCGTTTTATCCCGTTTCTGTTCCGTATTATAAGTGCAGATTAGATAGGTTTTGTTTAAAAGGAAGTTTAAAGCAAGAAAAAAAACTGTCATCACCATATCAAGCAGGTAACATTATAATGAGGTCACAGTAATCTTCAGATGACCTTTGTACTCATGTCATCACAATACAGACAGTCTCCTTTAGCTTCCAACAGAACAGTTTATTTTTTTTGGACATGCTGCATCTTCAGCAGATCCCAACAACCTGGATCTCTTCCGTATAAAGCCTTCTGTATAAAGCTTCTTCTATATAGAAGCCAAAAAGGCCATTCTGTTGTCTTTTTAGAAAATAGCAGCATGAGGTCACAATGGCTAAGCTCTTACTAAGGCAGACAGCCCCCAAACATAGTGGACAGTCTTTTTTCTCAGTCTCCTGGGTTGAGCAATCTCCATATTGATCACTCCTTTGGTCTAGTGGTTAAGGAGCTGGGCTCTTATCTGGGGACACCAGGTTTGATTCAGCAGTCCTCCACAAAGCCAGCTCGGTGACCTTGGGCTAGTCACAGCTCTGGTTCTGAGCTCTCACAGCCCCACCTACCTCACAAGGTGTTCTGTTGTGGGGGGTAGAATAGAAAACTTTGTCAGCCACCTTGAGTCCCATTAAATGGGTGAGAAAAGCAGGGTAGAAAAGCCAACTCTTCTTCATCTTCTTCTCTACTGAGGCTTGAAAAAACAAGATCACATGTGCATCTGCTATCTCTCAATCAAGTACTGTAAGTGTATGCATGTTTGTGCCTGAAAGGATATCTCTTATTGTCAGGAGCAACACATTTTCTAATTGTAATGGCCACCAGCTAAATGTCAAGAAGATCTGGTGAACCAGAAACTTCAAAATAGACAGGAGACCAGCTTACAATTGTACTTTAGGGGGAAGATAGGCATGACAGTTGCATTGGACAAAGGAGAACACAAATAGTAAATTCACCTACTGGCAGTATTTTGGGAGGGGAGGTGAAGAGGAGAGGAGAGTATGAATGAGAGGGATACTAGCAGGAAGAAAGCTACATTTAGACAGGAGGAACAGAGAATAAAGAGAGATTAAATGTAAGCAGTAGCACTAACCAAAACTTGCTATTTTATAACACAGAAATTTGTAAACTAATTCTCAGAAGTAGCAGCCAGTACAGGGAGAAGATAAGAATTGGGGTGGTTGGTCAAGAAATCCTATCAGCATCTTCACAAGACAGTTTGCCTGGAAGGTAAAGGCAAGAATATGGACAGCTTTGGAGAATTACACAAATCCATTATTATGATGCCCAAACCACTGCAGAAAAGTGTTGCTGTTTTTCTTCAGAGTTGTTCTTTATCATTGAACCTGAATGGCTGGAAGGTGGCAGCAAGGCTGGAGTAGGATAGTGTACTTCCATTCTCCTGAAATGAACTGAATATGGGACATAGCAACAATCACACTGTTAGGTATCCAAAGTTTAACCCAGTCACCACCAGTCCCTTTTCACTGACCTCCATGAATTCACCCCACATCCCTACTGAACATTCCAAAGGCTGTTATCTTTCAAATGGTAGCACTACCAGCATGACCTTCTCTGAAGTACGTAGAAATATAATCAAGGAAGAAAACAGCTCTTCTATACTCCCCCCTCCCCATATCAGTTCATTCACCGTGTGAAAGTGATGAGAGATCAGGAAATTGGTCAGACTGTTTCTCTCAATGTAGCCTACCATACATTTTTTGAGAGCAGTGGCACTTAAATATTCCTTTCACAATGTATGGCAAGTATTAATTGACTTTATGAAAGATATCAATTAATCAATATTGTATAATCATTTATTTGAATTGCAGATCAGAATTTTTGTTTTTGTTATAATTTATAATTAAATTTACTTTTGTTTCTAAGATAATATATAAAATAAAGTATATGGAATGTTATCTAATTTATTTATAAACTTGCATTTTTTATAAGAATATATAGTAGGTATTTAAAAAATTGTTATATGTCATAATAATGTTAATAAACTTGAAGAGGGGAAGAACCAGGAAGAGTAATGGTCTTTCTTCAACAGCACACCCCATCTCTGGCAAAGGCAAAACAGAAAACCTAGGGAAAACTGCTTACTAAATTTCTAATTGACTTTTAATGAATTTAAAGTATAATTGGGGAGGGAGAAGACAGGACTCTTGAAATGAGTATGACTTCAAAGAAGCAATGTACATGCTAACATGAAAGGGAATTAACATCGAGAAACATGAAAAAAGAAAGTGTGGTTCATTTCTTTACCACGCTTTACCATTTTCTCCCCTACTTTGCTCAGAATTAAACTTCCTTAAACTACAATTTTCATACAAAGTTGGAATAGCCAGGGAGGGAGGGAGGGAAGAAAGGAGGAAAAGGCTAGAAAAAGACAGGAAGAGTAGCAGGAGATTGTCTTTATCTGTTACCAACATTGGCTGATTGTAGTCTGATTCAGCTATCACATAGGCTGATTTTGGATTTTGATATTGCTGGTTTTGAATTGTGGCACCATTTACTTTGATCATTTGATCATTCTGGTCTTGCTGTTCTTGGGACGGATAAGAGTTTGAGGCAGCTGAACATGATTTGTGTTTGTTTGTCAATATCTCCTATGATTTTAGGAAGCATTAGAAGCAAGTGACATCTTTTCACAATCCTTACTTTCCCCTGGGGCACAATGATTTAGTATTTGCAAATGTGAAATTCATGAGTTTTTTAGGAACTTAACCATAGCTGCTGTATATCGAAACTACAATAACATGGAAATCAAACTACAGTTACCCAGGAGAGAGGAATTGCATTTATATCCCAATCTATATCAAAGTGATCAAGGTAGTTATGACTGATAAAAGGAATATAGATAAACCAAAAAGCAATATAAACCATCTTCCTGTCTCTAAAAAAAAAAAAAGGGGAAAAGCCTAGGTATGGAAACTCTTGAATTTCTTAGGAATCAGAGTTTGGGCTTGTTGTTATGGTGCTGGACTTTTATCTGGGATTTACTGGGTTGGATTCCACACTTCTCCATGAAGCCAGCTGGGTAATCTTGGGCTAGTCACAGTGGTCTTCTGAGCTCTCACAGTCCCACCTACGTCAAAGGGGTGTCTGTTGTGGGGAGAAGAATAAAAAGATTTGTTGACCATTTTAAGTCCCCTTAAATGGATAACAAAAGTAGAGTATAAAAGCCAACTCTTCTCCTCCTCCTCCTCCTCCTCTCAGTCTTGCCAATGTAATCTCAAAAAGTATAAATATGACATTTGCCAGTGGATTAGCAGCAGGAGCTGCCATCCAACCATCTTAGGGACTTCACTGTGGATTCTGTATTTGAGTTCACTCTCTTAGCCTTTGTCTTTGTCTAGACACTCACACGGAAGGGGAGTTTTTTTTGCCCATAGCTGGAAAGACCAAGTAAGCATCCAGGGCAGGACCACAAAAGAACCAAAACAGATTTAATTCACAAATGATAGTGAATAAATTATTCACAAATATTTGTTTGTTTGTTTATGAGGGGAGAATAAGCTAGTCAACTGAAGGTGCGAGGAGTCCTAAGCTGCAGGATCTATTTTTCCACAGCAGTCCAATAATCTTATATATATAAAAAGAAGGGCAAACTTTGATCTTCCAGATATTGCTGAACTACAGTTCCTATTAGCTTTGACCAATTGCAAGGAATGCTGGGAACTATTTCTCAGAAAAATTTGAAGGATATTGTTTCGTCCAGATAGTTTGGTTGTGTATTGTAATTTTGTCCTCCTTAGTGACTGACACACAAACATTTTGACTGACATAGAATTCATTTCTGAGGGAACACTGGAGTAAGAATCATGTGGGAATTAAAACTAAGAACTGAGTAGAAAAGAAATGAGCAGTTCTTATTACAATATTTTCTAGTCTGACATTCATTTCTGGAAATGACAAGAAAATATGGTCCAATCAGAAAACCAACCAAATGCGTGGACTTGATGTATCTGAGTAATAATAACGGAGCAATAGAATAGATTTATCAGATACTTTCTTAGATAATATAAAAATAATGTCATTTCAGAATAAGCGGAGAAGAGATTTACAGGCTCTTTACTACAATATACTGGACAATGGATCGGGAAAAAATAATTTTTAGTACCTCAATATTGGCAAATATGAAAGATACCCTACTTAATATGCAAAATTCAGAAGAACTGAAAATTATATAGCCAGATTATACAGTACTGTGGCAGATAAATGATACATGTGCTGATCTAGTTTATAAGAGGCTAAAATTTAGTAAGGAAAATATTCTTATTTTATATTGATCAGATTTCTGGTGAAATGATTCCAGATGATCCAAAACTATCATAACAGTCCAATGGAATTTAATTACCATGAATATTGGTGAAGTAACTGAGAACCTCAAGTGAGTGAAAATATACAAATGTTTTTATTATTATTATTTGTAGGTCAAAACTATTAGTAGAATAAAATTTTAGGGCACAACTCAGGAAAATTCCTGCAGATTTCAGGGCAATGTCATATATGATTTGACTGAAGGTATAAAAATAAGCCAAGGGAGGGGAATCACAAATAGCAAAAATTTTCACCTGTACCTACACATACATATCAACAGTAGAGATGCAGCTAACTGGATCATTATGATGAACAGGAAGTGTTCAAAGTGTTTATTAGTGAACTGAACATTACCTAAGTTCAAACAAAACATTTGCATTTAAACCAAACATGTAGCACATTCAATAAGCTGTTCCATGAACATTTCAAAGTGTCTGAATCTTTAAAAAGGAATTTAATGGGTGTTTTTCCACTGCATTCCTTTAATCTGGATCTAAGGAATGGGTACGTTCCTTAATCCGGATCCAGTAGATCCGGATTAAGGGAAGTACCCAATGTGTTTCCATGGGTGGTCTAGCACCCAATAGCAATGGGTGCTAGCCTCCCTGCCGTGGAAACACAAGAGCACCCATTTGGAAATCTGGATCTACCCAGGAGGGATCTGCTTGTCACCCCAGGTGTTTGGGGGGACAGGGGGTGCAATCTCTGAAGTGGCTTTGAAGTCATTTTGAAGTCATTTCGAAGTCACTTTGAAGTCTGTGCAAAACAGCCCCATTGAAGTCTGTGCTGATCTTCGGAGTGAACTTCAAAGTCACTTTGAAGTGACTTTGGAGTCACTTTGAAGTTCATTCTGAAGATCAGCACAGACTTCAAAGACACTCCGGAGCTATTTTGCACAGACTTCGAAGTGACTTCAAAATGACTTCAAAGCTTAGGTTTTGGGGCTCCCCCCATGGGTGCCCGCTCCCCCTAGCCTCCTCTAGACCCCATTGCCACACAAGAGTGGAAACAGGCTCCCTTTTATCCGGATTTTCTGCCTGAACCCATTGTAGACACCATTAATGGGGTCTACAGAAAATCTGGATTAAAGGCCAGAAAGTACCCATTTGATCCGGATTTCCCCAGCGGCAATTGAAACAACCGGGTCCCAAACAGGTGCCGTGGTGGAATTGGGATCATCCGGCTCACACCCCAATGGGTCCTTAATGGGTGCAAAAATGGGTACTTTCTGACAGTGGGAAAACACCCAAAAAATTGCTCTGCTTTAAAAAACAAAATCAAGAAAAACACTAGATATAAGTGGCCTAATTGCAGACATGCAGCTACATACATGATGTAGTTCCATAATTTTTCTGTAAGGAATTGTCTCTCTGGGGGAACTGCTATTGATCTCATGGCCTGAGTGAGTTTGCTTTCCTAATGACCAAATCTGTTGCGGCATTTGATTGGCTGGCAGGAAAAAAAAAAGGCTCTTCTGAAGCAAAAACTCCAAATCCATCCATTCACCTGGCTGGATTTTTTAAAAAGGCCATGTCTGCACCACCTTCTTGTTTCATCTTGGCTGGTCATGGTGAACAGTTTTAGTTATTAATAATACTGTATTGTCAAAGAGTGTCCATTTCTTTGTCCCAGGAAAACTATCTGCCATTGCACCTTGAAATATCTCTTCCTGGTTTGTTGAAAGTGAGATCTTTTGTTTTAAAATTTGTTTATTTGTTTCTCCCAGTTCCTCTCTTTATTTATTTGCATTTTTATCCTGCCGTATACTCATATACATATACTGCCCTATACGTGTATCCATACACATTTGTATGGATATGTATGGGACGAAAACAGGATGCATACAGGATAAAAACCGGATGTGTACGAGTGCGTACAGATCTCTACAGATGTAAACTGACACATTTGAATGTTGTCAACATTCACATCTTCAAATGCGAACTGAAAATTCGTACAGTTAGATTCAAATGTATTCAATTCAAATAGGGTGTAAATACATTCAAATTTTAAGATTCGAATCGATCTGAGTGTTCGGATATTCTATTCAAATTGAATCAAATCCCAACAATTGCATTCGGGCACATCCATACAACAAACATCCTAAAAAGAGTAACACGCACTGAGATAACAACAGTATGCAGTCATAACATAGCACTATAACGTGATGCTGAGGTAACTGTGAACAGGCCTTGTACTGTCACTATCTGGTAAGCTAAAATGAACAAAAAGGAAGATGCTGAGGCAAATTTTGGGTTATCCTCCTCCACAGCATGACCAGCGGTGACTCATCCACTTTAATAAGATTTTATTAAAAAATCCATACCAGCTCAAAGTACCACTGGTGCCTTGGCCCTCTTCTGCTACCCTGTCTGTTCTTCTACATAGATTCACTGAATGTGAGTTTTTATCCATCTTTAAACAGCATGCAAATGAGCAACAATGCAGTGTTGCAGAATAAGGAAACTAGCTTTTCCTCTGCACAGTCAGGCACTGTTATGGTTTTAATATGTTCATTTTATACCTGGTTTTTAATGTTGTAATCTGCCCTCAGACCTTTGGGTATAGAGTGGGATAAAACTTCAAATAAACAAAAAAGTTTGAAAGTTTGCATGCAGTGGTGCAATATTTTATTTAGCCTAATGAAGGAATTAACCTACTGTGGGCTTCTTTTAAGCCAAAATGGTTCCTTTGATAAATATTCATTTAGCCAGCTTACCCAACACACTGTAAGTTGTGTGATCTCTTTTCTGCATTAAGCTGATCTGTATTTCACAGTTTTTCAGCTCAGCAAATAACATACATTCAAACACAGCAAATGCACCTGAAAGTGAATTGAGCTTTACTCTTTTTCTGGAAATTGACGCAAATAGCGGAGAAAGAATCATGTGGATCTCATAAGAAAGACCTATAGCACAGTAGAATATTTTAGAAATGCTTTCCATAAGTTTCATGCATTTGTTATGGGGCTTGCTTTGCATATTTTCTTTAAGTCATCTGTCAAACAACAGTTCTGTTGCCAAGGCAGAAAATTCTGAAATTTTGGCAGAGCTTTGCAAGGAATGAAAGTGATGCAGCATTTTCTGGCCAAGGGTAGGAGCCATGGAATTTTATAAATAAATAAATAAATAAATAAATAAATAAATAAATAAATAAATAAATAAATAAATAAATAAAATACCCTGTGTCAGAAGGAACAACATAGGAAAAGCTGCCCTTTTCTCCAACACTTATGTCTGTCTGTACGGAGCATGTTTCCACCACAATAGGGCAATGTGGTCAAGGGGGTCATACCCATGGGGGGGGTGCCCCCAAGCCCAAAGCTCCGAAGCCTGTGCACAGGCTTCAAAGAGGACCACACACGAGAACAATGCCATTCCTATGGACCTTTGTCAAAGATCCAGAGGAACTTTGGAGTTTGCAGCAATTTTCTGGAGTTTATGGCAAAGCCCTGGAGTGTCTGTGGAGATTGAACCCCCTCTCCCCCCAAAAACCTGGGGTGACAGGCGGGGCCCAGGTGGGTAGATCCGGATTTGCCACATGGGTGCTCCGGCGTTTCCACTGTGGGCAAGCTAGCACCCATTGCTATTGGGTGCTGCGCCACCTGTGGGGACACATCAGGTACCTCCCTTAATCCGGATCTACTAGATCTGGGTTAGTTGAAGGACCCATTCCTTAAATCCAGATCATCTAAGGTCCAGATTAAGGGAGGTAAATGGGGGAAATAAACCCTAGAAAGCTTTGTCAGCCACTTTGAGTCCCTTTAAATGGATGAAAAAAGTGGGGTAGAAAACTCATCTCTTCTTCTTCTTTGTCATCTTCAAGGGACTTCAATGTCCCAGAAGGAAGTGACTCTAAGGCTGCTTCTTAGCTCCTCAACTGGGCCCTCACCTCATTGTTGTGTGGCCCTGCTGTACCTGCCGGTATTGGGGAAGGAGACCCTCTGAGAACAGGCACAGCAACATGAACAATGAGAACTCAGACATCAGTGGCAGTGAAGCTTTTCAGCACCTAGCTGGAGCTGATTGAGACCATGAGTGCAGCTCATTTGGTGGAGGTTCCTCCCTGAGGTATCTCCTCCCAGAAATATCAAGACCTGCCCTTTGGTCTTATCTGCTCATTTTTATGGGGGCTAATGTTGACTCAGAGCTATGAATCAGTGCCAAGCTGCCAGTGCTCACCTGAGAGAGGTGTGTCAGGACACACTGACTTTAGAGGGGTTTCCCACTCTGACAGAAACTTATTCCCTTAAGTTGGCTGAGAGTGCTATTAGCTGCTACTAGCCAAATGAAGGCAGAGCTGATTGGCATGAAGGCCCAAAAAATCAACTGTGTCATGCCAGAACAAATCCTCAAGCTGACCAGGGCCTCCTGGACTGGCCAGGCATGATTGAGTCAGCTGGTTTCTCCAGCCAGATCTGCCTGCTCCTGTATGCAAAGCAGATGAAATTGTACAGGAAAGACACTATTACCAGAACGTATTATTAACTTTTATGGGGCCATGAAGTCCTTTTTGAAAAGAGCTCCTTTGCCATGGATGAACCCTTTTAAATAGCATTTATACCTCCGCTTTGCCTTTCTGTGATATTTAATTATTTCTCACCCTCCCCTCTTTTTTTTTAACCCGCCACATGCAAATTCTTTCTTTCTTCTGAACACTAAAGATGACTTTGCTGTGTGAACTGAGAAACTCATTAATGGCAGAAGCCTTGGCTTTAAGCAAGTGTCACATCACATTAGCATGATGCATAGAATGACATAGCAGGCTCTTTAGCCTAGCGCAGGGAGGCATGAGTTGAAAATTTTTCTGTGATGCATCATGAAGATGTTTTGATGACACTGATTACTCCTGTCCGAGTTTGCTTTGACTGATAGCTGGAGCAATTACTTAGCATTCTGCAAACAGTGAACACTTTGGCAAGTGCTTGTTGGCAATACAGGGCAGCAAATACAGGGCAGCAAACAAATGGATGCATAAGGCAGAAAAATAATTTTTAAGAGCTGGAACAATTGACACGGGAAATAGCACAAGCCACATTAACTAATCATCATTGATCTGTGCATGTGTGCTCCCTCCACATTCCTGTCCTAGGATTTTACAAATATATAACTCATAAAACAAAACTGAGGCTGTGTCCCCAAGCAACTTATTTGCCTCTCTAGTTTTCCTCTACTGTCCCACTATTCCAGCAGACTTTAAAAGTGCTGTTCAAATCCAGAATAAGCGTCCCCATGAGGTTTGGTAAAACACACATTTTAAATGCACCTACCATCCCCAAGGAAGTGTGTTTTGTTTGCCCACATCTTTTTCTCCCCACCCCCTCTCTGCTTGATAGGGTGCTGGGGAGACAACCCCCAACAAGTCCAAAAGAAAAATAGCCATATTTACAAGTTCTCTGTTCGTCTCCCCTGCCTGCAAAACCCACCAGAGCCATTTATCACTTTGGGATCCAGAGCTTGCTACCAAAGATAGTGATTTTAATCACTGTAAAAATCCACCCCTTACAGCAGCCATTACACTGTAGCAATCCACCCACTTCACACCTGATAACTATGTTGCAATTCTCTGCAATTCTTGAAAGGGAAAGGAAGGGAAGGTGCTGCTGTTCTGGGAGATGTGTGAATGTTTAAGGCTGTGTGTGCAGGTGGCAGAGGCATCAGAGCCAGAGTGCTTTTTTCTGAGATCTCGGCCGCCAATCCCCGTCCTTTTTGCCACAGAGCTTCTCCATGCACAATGTTGCTAGGAAAACCCATGACTCCCAAAAAGTGCTCTGGTTGTCTTCTTTAAAGGGCAGTCTTTTTACCGTGCATTTTCCTCCTTTTGTGCCACTGGAAGCTCGGAGAAAAGCCGGGCATGGGGGTGTTTAGAGGCAAAAGAACCTTTTTAACAGACTTTTTATCGCTTGGGGATGGGGCCTGAGAGTGCTCAGCCTTGCTGGAAAGAGAGTCTTTTAAATAGGGGTGTGCAAAATTTCCCATTTTTGCTCTGACCAAAAAAACTTTCTGTAGGGGAATGTTGATTTTAACCAAGGGATTCTGTTGTATAATGAAGAAAATCTATATGACAACTCGGTTCACCCCCTGTCCACCCCCACCCCCACTGCCTTGTGACTCGTACTCCGCAGAGCTACACAGCAAGTAAATGGCTACCGAGCATCATGCCCCAACTGCCTGCCAATGAGTTGGGGTCAGTAAATGAACTGAACTATACTACCCCACAGGCGACCTGTTCCAATGGCTTGAGATCAAGCCCCCTCCTTGAAGCAGCTCAGTAAACACCAGTGTATTCCAAACACCATTTATTTACATAAATAAATAAATAGTAGAAGCAAAGGTAAGATTAGTCCAATAGTCCTTGAATTAGAAAGTAAATGTTGTTGTAAACAAAATAAAGTTCAGTCCTCAGCAAGGAGTTCCACTGAAAGCAAATATCTAAAAGGATTCCTGCCTCCAGCTACACTCACTCATCTTGCCCCTGAATGGATTCCAACCACCATTCAATGTGAAGATTCTTCCCTAAATAAAGTAAACAAGCAGCAAATACAAACTGCCTCCCAGGCCCTGTCTTACTCCTTCCGACAGGTGGGAGGAGCAGCATGAAAAACTGCCCACAGTGCACCAATGAGAGCAACCGAATCGCGGGGTATATAAACCAGCAGCCCAGGGCTCTCAGCGTCTCTGGTCTTGCAGCTGAGTGAAAGAGGGATCGCGGAGAGTTGGAGTTGAACTCTTTGGGCTTCTAGGTCTCACACTCTTTGAATATAGGGGGAGGGGATAGAAGTGGTCTAGCCTCTGGGACAGAGAAAGACCAGGACGCATGCTAGCAACAGGTTGGATGTGTAGGCAAGCTGTTAACTCGGAAGGAGTTAGAATTTTTGAATGCTAATTATTTTTTTTACATCTCTAATCAAGAGGTATTAAAGAAGTCTTGCCATAAATAAGGGGGAAATGAAGTTTCCTGAGTTTCATAACAAATCTTAGTCCAACTAGAAAAGGCTAGCACTCAGATGTTAGGTAACCAGGAAAGATTGGCACTGGGCTGCTGCTGAACTCCAGGAGTTCAGAGAAGATGACTAATCCACCATGCAGATCAGTCTGTTGGAAGGCCACACCTTCTGGTAGAGTATCATATTCTCATGGGACATGGCATTGGAGAGGTCCTCAGCAAGAAAATGCTGTCATGATCTGGCTGAACAGGAAACTGCTTTCAAGTGGTTTCTCTTACATTTCCTGGCAATAGATTGACCCAACTGCCTATATGAAGATGGCACTGATGATTTGGATTGTGGGTACAAGAAGCCCAACTCCTTTTAACTGGGTGAATGGAAGTGGCCCTGGAAATACACTGCTTCTGGGCACCTGTCTAAAATAAATATCCAGGCCAGTGTCTTGAGAGGCTGGGCTTCATTTCCAGTCTCTGAATTTGCCAGCCAGGCTGAACCAAACACAATGCAGACAGCTCTTGTCACATGTCACAGGCTGCTTCTCCAGTTACAGGTGAGATTACTCAAATAGCCCACAGTCAGTCTCATATGTCCAGAATAACATGTGTCTTTAGAACCCATCCTAGTTTCCAGACAACAGGATAAGCAACAGATCTGGGAACCTACAGGCTGTTCAAAAGTGGCTTAGAGGCAGTAGTATGCAGAAGGTAGTGTTTCTGTTCCTTGTTTCATGAACATTAAAGGCCAGATAATGCATTGTGGAAATGTGTTTTCTGATCTGTAATATGGATTAAGGAACTAGCATGTGGACACTATTACCTTTAAACTGCTTCTGAGTAGGGATGTGTATGATTTCCCCCTTCCCATTTGCTAGACATTGAAGTGAACGGGACAGAAATTCACATTCGTGTGAATGGAGTCTCTCTGAACGTGCTGGGCTTAGAATTCACTTGAATGTTCATCCATCCCTGCCGCCAGCAGTCAATGCCTCCAAATCTCCTCTGAATCAGCTCCAAATCTGCTAAGAATCCATGAATTCACCTTCACAAATGAAACAAAGTTTCAAATGAACACACAAAAAGCACTTTCAAAAGCCAATGCGATGAACATTTTTTACCTGTCTCTACTTCTGGGCCACTTTTAAAAATTATTTACTGAGTGCAAGTGCAACTACTGTTATTAATGAAAGGGGAAAATGTTTAGTGTAGTAACAACAGCAATCCCCTCTGGGAATGAGAGTGCAATCAACCCCTGCTTTTCAGTGGTATTATTTTATGAAACCACCATACTATATAAATCACATCAAGGTGCCCAGAAACTATAATTGATTCCATTAACTGACATATTTTCATTAGCAGCGACATGTTTAATGCAGGTGGGGTTTCTTTGTTTTGTTTCTGTTTTGTTTTTTAACAGTGTGATTTCTTGCTATAGAAAAATTTTAGACTATATCTGTTTGTGAATGGGAGGAGAACTCATAGAGGAAACACCAAGACTTCTCCTATTCAAAAATTCAAAAATCCGATTCAAATCCTACAAATGTTGACATTCAAATTCAAATCAGATTTAATAACATTTTTAGGCATTCAAACGGATTTCGGATGTTCTGAAACATTTGTTTGAATGATTCAAATGTTCAGATACATATGCATTACATACGTATCTGTACAAATATTGTATGTATTTGAGCTTATAATACAGGATGAAAATGGGATGCACACAAAATGTGCACAGATACGTATAAAGATACGAACGTTGTCGAATGGTGAATAGCCATGAATAAATGAAGCTGTCCTGTAAAAGAAATCAAACATTAGACTTAGAAAGTACTACACAATTAATTGAACATGGATTCCTTCAGTGAATATTCAATTTACTGTGAATTGCAGTATTTTGTTTCACTCAGCTACATACCCTGGCAATGTGGGCAGGCTTCCATGTAATATAATATCACAGGGAGCTGTTCACATAAAACACATAGTGGTTCTACTAGAAACAGATGGCATCTTCATGGTCTCTTGCCCTTCATTTGGTCTGATATCATGATAACCTGCTAAGGGGTTCATTTTGCCATTCAACAGGTTGCCAGCTTTTATTTTGGCTAAGATACAATCAGCTGAGAAGAAAACCCACAGAGCTTTGCAAGCATTAGTTCCCACTTGATCATCTGCCATTTGCCTAGAAGAGATCTTCATCCAGTTTTACATGGTGAATGAGATTCATAGTAAGAGATGGATGCTGCAAATTATTTGCTGCCAAAATCACAGAATTATAAAATAGAAATCTGTAGAGAGGTTGCTTATTAGGGGTGTACCCAAATGCAATTTTCAGGATTTGATTTGAATTGAATACCCCAAAATTTAATTTGATTCAAATGTTTACAATTCAAATTTAAGCAAATTCAAATTAAGCAAATTTGAATCTATTCGCTCGAATTTTTTATTCGAATTTGCACTTACAAATGTTGACAACATTTGTAGATGCCCGTACGCATCTTCCCTGGGTCCATATGCATCCGTAAACATCTTTATGCATCCCATAGTTATCCCATATGCAACCCAATTTCATCCCGTATGGCTCCGTACAAATGTGTACGGATGTGAGAAAGATGTGAATCTTCAAGTATGCATTGTGTACGAACTCATACACATACAAATGTTCAGATAATTTGAATGAATAGATCCACAATTCAAAATTTGAATCAAATCTTTAATTCAAATTCAATTTGAATTTGAATGCTGAAATTCAGTCAATTTGATCAAATTTGGAATGCATTTGAATATTCATGGACATTCCTATTGCTTATACGAAGTCAGATCATTGGTGACATCATTAACATTCCTAATGATGTTGTGGGATGCACATTCTATGCTAAGGAGGAGAATACAAAAACCTATTAAGTGCCAAAGAAATATGTTTCTGTGTGTTTTGAGTGAAATTAGAATCCACACTTTTTCCAAATAATTTACTGGCTTTGAAGAGGCAGGGGGTAATGCAGTTAAAAGAAAGGGGTTCCAGAGTCAAAATAAGTAGAGTTAAAATAAGTGAGATAATGTAGGAGTCATATGTAGACTTTCATGGCAGCTTGTAGCAGTTTTGGGGTATTATGCTGTGTTCCAGGTTTCTTCTGAGAACATAAAATTTTGGTTATAGCTGTGATAGCCATCTTCAGAGGATTTTGTTCTTGGAAGAGTAAAAAATGACTTTTGTCTTTCTAGACCTTGTTTCCTTTCTTGTAGATTTCTGCTGTTCATTTAGCAGTTCTTCTTTTGTTTGTGTTGTCAATGAGTCATTTATCTTTTCCTGCCTGTAATCTGTTTGTCTTGCTTTCTTGGGTGGAAGTGTTAATGGTGGATTGTTGAGGTTTACCTGTTTATTTTTTTATTTTTATTTTTTATTGATTTTAAAAGCAATATAACATAAAAAAGCAGTTAAACAATATCTATCATACCATTTCTTGTATCTTCTCTTAGTGTGTATTGCTTTATTATTCTGTATGACTTCCCCCGTTTCTCCGACTTCCCTTCTTAGTATTGCTTGTTCCTTTACTTCTTTTGTCATTCTTGTCATTTTCTGACTGCCTTCTTCATTTTTAGTCAAAACCTTCTGTCGACACTTGTAGTTCTTGTAGATAATTAATAAAAGGGTGCCAATCTTCTACAAATTTATCAATTGTTCTATCATTTAACAAGTTCGGCAATTTATCCATTTCTGCCAGATCAACCAGTTTAATTAACCATTCATATTCCATAGGAATCTCCTTCTCCTTCCATTTTTGTGCATATAGTAGTCTTGCTGCCATCACCATATATGATACCAATACATTAATATCATCCAAAGAGTTATCTATTATACCCAACAAAAACAATTCTGGTTTAAATAAAAAATGTTTCTTTAATATTCATCTCATACTCTTATAGATTTGAGCCCAGTATTTCTTTGCTTTTTTACATGTCCACCACATATGGTAGAATGTTCCTTCTTCTTTCTTACATTTCCAACATTTGGTTGATATATTTTGGTAGACTTTTCCTAATTTGTGTGGTGTAAAATACCATCTATACATCATTTTATAAATGTTTTCTTTTAATAATGTACAATTTGTAAATTTCATATTTTTTGTCCACAGTTTTTCCCATTGTTCCATTTGTATATTATACCCAAAATTTCTAGCCCATGAAATCATACATTCTTAAACCTGTTCATGTTCCATATCAATCTGCAAAAGTACTCTATAAACATACCCAATAGTGCCCCTTTCCACCTTGTTCAGTTTTGTCTCCCAATCTTCAATTTCTTCCTGAAAATTAAAATTTTGCTTATCTTCTCTAAATATATCAACTATTTGTGCATACGTATGCACAAATAGAGGTTTACCTGTTTATTATGTATTCACATAATCCCTGGGGGTGAGTGACACCTCAATCCTACATGGAAACATTTAAAGAGAAAGGCAGAGTTGTTGGCAACTCTAGAGTGTGATGGGACAATCATCCCTTTTTTCCACACCACCACTATTTTGGGGATACATTTTCTGAGAACAGTTAATTCACTCTTACTGTAGACTAAACTAAAGTCAACACCAACAGTTTTGTGCATAAAAATAAATGTAATTTTTAGGGGCAGGTTAATTAACAGACCATGAATTATTGAGTCAGGGTTCCTACACTTAGCATTGTAGGTTCTGGAGGCAGGGAGCTTTATAGAAGTACCCTCTCATGACATCAACAGGTGCCTTGGTGTCACCCCCTTTTTTTGGTGTAGGAGGGTATCCAAAGATATTGCAGCTATTTTACTCCCTCACTTCTAGCTTCTTCCAGTAGGCTTAGCCCTATCTAGTTGGCATCTTATGCTCCCAAAATTGGAGACAGAGTACTTGAGACAGTCCACAGAAATCTCCTGAAGTAAACAGAGACACAATCCCAGTGTTATACTGCAGTTACTTGTACCCAGACCTTCTCTGTGGTTGTACATAACCTTTTGAATGTTCTCCTCTAGTATTACAACCTTTTGGCACTTACTGAAGACCTATTTATTTACTCACAATTTCCCTAAGTCAGTGATTGGAATATGAGTTGTTTTGTGCAGAAAAACGTTGTAGCTTTTTTAAGTTATTAATTTCTAAACAATTTCAAGCATGTTTTATGAGAAATAATACCAAAATGTTCCAAATCAATAATCATGTAGAAATATGTTTTTGGTCTGTGTTAACAGCAGAAAGGACTGGACAGGCAAAAATCATACTGTATCCCCTTGCCTGCACTCATTTCTCTACAGTATGTGTTCACAAATTCCTTTGTCATCAAATGTCAAATACAGAAGTGACTTTTAGTGAAATAAAAATGCCTTGGGGAACAGAGTGAAGAATTAAGTTGGGTAAAGGAGGCCAGCCATTGATAAGAAGAAGATCCTATAGCATTATTTGCTGATGTTACAGAGGAAGGAAGGGAGGGAGGGAGGGAGGTCATGATGACAGACAGACGATGATAGATAGATAGATAGATAGATAGATAGATAGATAGATAGATAGATAGATAGATAGATAGATAGATAGATAGATAGATAGATAGATAGATAGATAGATAGATAGATAGATAGATAGATGACAGCAATGATTGGGCAGCAGACCAAATCACAAGTGCTAAGAAACAAAAGGCAAGGCTTCAGTTAAAGTTCCGTGTTCACCCCTCTGCCTCCACCTCTCTCATTCCACTGCACAAATTAGAACTGATGAAACAAGTGTAATCTAGAGGCCACATTTATGTGTCCAAAGGAGTTGTTCTCAGAATGATAGGAGGTCACATCTAGGACTGGAAACAAAAGCCCTCAGTGCCACACTGAGGTGTGGGGGCTCAGTGTGCTGATGGAAGAATAGGATGCCCCATTCTTAGAGTGTTCTACCCACTCAGTTTGGATTTTGACATTCATTTGGATGCATAATCTGAGTCAAGTCGAGCTGTGCATGTCTGCACAGTATGGCCATAACATCCCACAACTGGCAGTCCCCAAGCCAATCCAAGTAGCAGGTGCTTGGACATCCTCTTGAGAGTGTTGGCTCCCTTCTCCATCCAATTCTCAAGGCTCTGTATGCGTGTGGCCAGAGAATATATTGACTGAGATTTCAGTAAACTGTGGCATTTCAATTCAGCCAACCTAGATATTCTATGTGTGGAATGCATTCCAGTGGGTGACTGTGCAGACAGTATAGTGAAGTGGCTCAAATATTAGATTAGAACCTGAGAGACCAGTATTTGAATTCTCTGGGTGACCTTGAGAGAATTATTGCCTCTTTAAACCTGTGAAGATATAATGAGAACAGAAAGAGAACTATCCAGTCTTGAGCATCTCTGAAGGGAAATGCAGGAAATAAATGTAAACATTAAGGAAGAGAGAAGGAACTCTAATGGGCCTGCAAGCACAGGTTTGGTCCCATTATTAGATAAAATGAGGGTACCTCCTCAAGTACCGTATTCTTGGGCACACAAAAGTGAAGAACCCATCCTCAGCCTTCTGACTCACTGCCCTAGTTAGTGGGGTTGCTGTCCTCAAGTGTTTATCTCATTTGGTCACTTTTACCTGTCCCATCAGAAGCAGCATCCTTGAGGAAAATACTAATAGGACTCCAACAGACATCACAGCTGCAGTGATATTGTTCTGATCATGCTGGGTCTGATACTACTGTGACGAAAAGTTGGACCAGCAAACAAACAGATTAGCACTAAGATACAGGAAATGGAGGGGTGCTATATTTCTTTCCTTGAAGAAAACTTCAGCTGCCACTCTGTTTGGTTTCTATATATTTAATGACAGGAGCGCTTCACACTGTCTTTCACTTTCTAAAGGAATATCTTCAGCCAGCCCTGCCTGCCAGCGTACTGTGAACTAAATTCCACCTGACACCCCGCAGCTATGGATGATGTCAATTCAATTTCTTCTTTTCCTTTATAAAGCTGAAGTCTGTCAAAGATGGAGGAAATGAAGAGCCTCTCCTTCCTCTCCAACCATTTTACTCTGAAAGTGACTTTCTTTTGTTCTTGTACATGGAATTCTAGACTCACATTTGTGATGAAAGCACTAAGATACTGAACCTCAACTCCAGTATATCAGACTACAGAGGTGTGTTATCTTCATGCCTCTGTGGTTTGGTGCATCACCCCATAGTACATCAGTAGACCTTGAAAAAGCAGCCTATTAGTAGACTGGATCCCAATGCCATTTTTGGCACCCTAACCCAATTTCATATTAGCATTAATGCATGGATGGCAAGACACTAGACAGGACCATGATCTAGTCTATTACCCAGTGCAGAAATGCCTTAGATTTAGTAGTTAGGTAGTGAATCACAGTGGATGAATAAACATGCAGTTGTTTGTTGAGCTATTTTTTTTCCAGATGCTGTTTTTGCCTTGGCATAAAATCAAAAATGAAAAAAACAAAACAAAACCAACTCCAGACAACTATCTTATCTGGGACTATGAAAGAAGCACAAGCCAACAAAAATGTGAGGTTATTCTGAGCACTCTCACTTTGCTCACACAACTGAGACGTGTTGGCTAGGAAAGCGTCTTGGAGATAAGTCAAGCTAAATCATAATTAACTGATGGGAATATATATATATATATATATATATCAGTTTACAAAGAAGTGGGCAGAATGAAGCAAAGCCAAGAACAGGATTATTGGAGCTAGGCCATTCACAATTACGGAAGAATCTCCACAGCTCCAAAGGGGACATCTGTGATGCAGGTACAATATTTCTGTTAACATTTTTAACAATGGAAAAATCATGTTTCACTGCCATTCTCCCCTCTCCCCTGGCATAAAGTAAGGCTGATGTACGAGATTGTGCTATTCTACAGACTGCTACTGGGTTGTACTTTTTCCTCCACTGAGCCAGGAAATAGACAGAAGCAAACCTTTGGGTGGGGAAAAAAGCAGCAAAATCTGATTCCACGTTTTAGCTACATTTCAGACCTCTTTTGCTCCCACCTATCTTTGCAACTTGCTATCAATGATAATGAAAGAACTGACACGAAAATTAGATCCTGTGTCAGTTTATTCTCTCCTGACTACCATGTAGACCACTCACTCTGTCAGTGATACTGTTGCACGATGCTGTTCCTGCCACAGCAGCCAATTATGCCATTTGGGAACAGAGAACACACAACATGATGAGATATCTTCTTGTCATTTTGTGTCACATCATTTTTCATCAAATAGCTAAAACCTAAATGATAGCAATATCAACAAGAACAACAACAAACACAATCAAAACCACAAAATAAATGGCAGCCTTTGGTCATTCCTGCACTTGAGTCTTGGTGGAGTCTTGATGGGCATTTTGGGGAGAGCAATTCCTCCCCCCCCCAGCCCCCAATCACGTCAACAAATCATTTGCAGTGGCTCCTGATTCTGGTTCCTTCCATTTTGTTGTTGTTTCCTTTTACATTAATGCAGGAACACACTTAGGGTGTGTTCCCATACACATTTAAATCTGAATCAAATCCAAATTCGGTATCCAGCATTCTCATTTAATTTTCTATATGAATCGAATCTGAATTTGGTATCTGACGTTCCCATTTAATTTTTTATTCCTGGATTTTATGAGGACTATTTTGTGAAAATCCACAGGAAAAAAGTCCTGAGAAAATCTGTTCTCGGTCTTCTTTTGGAGCTAAGTCCGCTCCCCCCCCCCCCCGGAAGTGGGAACACTCCTGGACTATTTGGGATGCAGATCTTTCCTTCTGGCCAATGCCTGCCAGATGTGGGTGGGATTTCACAGCTGTGAAGGTTTCCTCCCTTCCTCCCTTCCCTTGCCATGTCTGCTCTGAACATGATTGCAAGAGAAGAAAAAAACATTTTTTAAAGCACCAGCTAGCCTCAAAAATGACAATTGTCGCAAGGAAATTATTTTAAATTCACCAGCCTCAAGAGATTAATTTGTAGCAAGATAAGGATGGCAAAGTAGGCAGGGAATAGACTCCCCACACACACACACTCCATGTGAGCTGTCTTTTAGCCTCCGATTGCTTTCTGCTCCTTCACTCATCTGCTTCAATGCAAACTTGCTGTCTTCCCAGTAAAGTGAATGGAGGTATGTGACAGTGGCTTGAGGACATACTAGTAGTATGGATAGCCCACAATATGCACCCTGCCCCGGGAAAGGAGTTCCAGTGCCATAACAATTTGGGATGCCTCTTTAAGGTCATCCAAGCAAAAAGCCAGCTTCTGATGAAAAGCTGCTACATCTCTAAGTGTCAAGGCAGCCTAGTTCAAAGCGACTTGGAAAAATATGTCTTAGGGTGTGATCAGACAGGGTTTTTTCAAATGTGCCTTTTAGAAAATGCATCTATTATGCAGACAAAAATAGACATTGAAAGAAGAAGAGTTGGCTTTTCTACCCATTTAAGGGGACTCAAAGCAGCCGACGAAGTTTTCTGTTCTTCTCCCCACACCAGACACCCTGTGAGTAGGTGGGGCTGTGAGAGCTCAGCGGAGGGCTGTGACTAGCCCATGGTCACCCAGCTGGCTTCATGGGGAAGGGCGGAATCGATCCTGGTATTCCCAGATAAGAGTCCAGCTCCCTAACCACTAGACCAAACTGGCTCACAACTCAATCTCATTCCTTTGTCTTGTAGTCTGGCAACATCTCCCTAGCAACAAGTGTCCAAAACCGATTGGCTGCCACCTGCTTTATTTTCCAGGGCTCTGATTGGTCACTGCCTGGGAACATTTGTTCCATGCTGCAGTTGACTAGATTGCCCTCTCCCAATACAACTGAAAGAAGAGTTAAACCAGGGGGCTGTGCCAGTTAAATCTGCAAGGGATCCAGAATGCATTTGACATGGATCGAGAATGGATTAAAAGTGGGCTCAGGTTGGATTTGACACTTTCAGAGCAGATATGTTACAGGATACGTATCAGATATGTATCAGATACATATGCATTCATGTCGGATATGAAGGAATGCCTTCTCTCATACCAACCTGCCCATGGCCTAAGATCTGAAGGGGAGACCCTCTTCATCCCACCACCCTCAATAGTAAGATGGGTGGGCACCCGAGAAAGGACCTTCTCAGTGATGGCCCCTAGGCTGTGGAATAGTGTTTTTAAATGCTGTTAGCCATCCTAAGACCTTAGGGTATAGGGTGGAATAAATGTAAATATAAATAAATAAGTATCAGATATTCACATGAATTGATACAAATAAATTTGTATCAAATAGAATCCTACCATATTCAAGAGGATCTATTCAAATGAATTCAAATTTTCTAACATTTGATTCATTACTAATCAAATGTCAAAAAAAACCCAAAAAAACATTCATTCCCATCCCTAGTGAAAATAACTGTATCATGGGAGCTACTCTCAATCTGATGAAAAAGAGACCAAAATACAAGTGACAATTATTAAGCTTTGGATTTTTCTCCCTTTCACTCCTAGCTTGTTTTACATACTGATGGGGCACAAAGCTGAAGTCACTTGGTTTTTGACATTTACTAACCCCATCTAACCGCCCATGCTTTTGAATAAAATATAAAATTAAGGTCACCTTTCAAAACAGAGAACTGTTGCCTATAAAAAAGGACATCAGTCCAGCCTAGTTCTAAAAAATATTGAAGCTTCATGGGGGAAATCCAATCTCTGTTTCCCTCTCAGTCTGGAATGAAATGAAAGACAAGCTAATCGGCATTTGCTTTATTCATAAATGTGGATTGAAAATGACACCCTTGGGCATTCTTTTAATAAAGGGTTAATGGTTCGATACATGGCCCTAAAAATGCCCGAGAGTAAGATTTTGATTCCTTAAATGCTACTCCATCTTCACTTGATGAACATAACATAAATTACAGCGTAAATCATTAATATCCAATTTTGGAAAGCCACAGTCCCAGCAACATAAATGCAAATACAAAGCTACCAGCAATATATTAATTTTATAGTGCTTAAAATGGAGTCAAGAGCTCTGTTTTGCAGAAGGGAGCTGGCTTACTCTTATCTATTTGGAATAATCCTTTAGGGTGGTTGGGAGGCCCCAACAGTGGATTGCACATTGCAAATCAAAGCAATTTGTTTATTCTGGAGACCAAGAAAGCTTCCTGATCACATTCTAAGTGGAAACACAGCCTTAGGAACCAATAGTATCCAGTCGAGCTGCCTTTCCTGTCACTTTATATTCTCCTGGAGTAGCCCCATCACTTAAATAAATCCTCTACTTTTACTTTAGGAAATCAGTTCACAATGCCATTGGGCAGGCAATTTAAAGGAACACAGAAGGGAAATAACTATGAGAGTTTAACCACTTTTTTTTTAGTAGAGCAGGTCTTCCCTAAGGCTGTTTTCCAGTCACTTAGACAAGATCTACATAGTGTGCATTATCCTACCCTGTGTTTTTGACCTTGGGCCAGATCAAATGAATCATTCATGGTGCTTGTGATCGTTACCTTCCATCTACAGGCAACCATGTTTAAATATCCCCCTTGGCTGCTTCATGATCCTCCATATTTACCTGAAGAGATCATATCTTCAGCCTGAAGCAACACAAATGAACCTGGACATTTGCTTTCCTGTGAAACCGTGCTCTTGCCAAGCTCTGCACTCTCCACTTCCCTGAGATTTGGATACTTTATCAAAGCTGTATTGTCCTTGTGGGCAGAGATCTTGCACTCAAATCAGCATTTTGCCAGAGGGTAAACGCGTTCCGGCGCGCCTGTGTGTGAATGGTCAAAGCGTCTGGAACTGTCATAGCCGGCAAAGGCCGGCCAGGGGCAGAGATACAGCTGACAGTGCTGCCTGCCATTGGGTGAGACCACCCAAGGGGCGGGCAGTGCTGTCAAGCAGCTGCTCCGCGTCTTGCCGGCTGCACGGGGCCGGATCGGGGCCCGTGCAGCTCTCAGGAAGATGCCCGGGCACCCGGGTGCCCATCGGAGGGCCCAGGGCAAGGTCCCTATGGGGCAGGACACCTTCGGAGATCAGAGCCCCTGGCTCTGATCTCCAAAGGCTTCCCCGCCACACTGATCGTGCCTATCTGCGGGGCGCGAGCGCCTGGATCTAGGCGCAGGCGCCCCGCAGATCAGTCCCCCACCCCCCCACTCCCCAAAGTCCCCACCCCCAACCACCCTCCGAGCCCGATCTCACCCATCTTCGGTGTGTAGGCGCCTACAGTGAGCGCCTATAAGCTTGTCCAATAGGGGGCCTTGGTGGGCTGCGTGCTGCGTGCTCCCGGCATGCTCCCCTCATTCAGAGGCTGGACAGCGAGCAGGTAGGTCCTGCGTCGCGCGCGCGCGCGCGTCCTCCCGGGGCCCGGGGGGGAGAATCATCTTCGCGGTGTAGGCGCCTCACTGTAGGCACCTACACACCGAAGCTGGGCGCGATCGTGGCTGGGGGTGGGGGCTTCGGGGAGTGGGAGGGTGGGGGACTGATCTGTGGGGCGCCCACACCCCGCAGACCGTCACTATGGGGGCGGGGGGACCCTTGGGTGACCAGAGTGACGTGCTCCGGTTGCCCGAGGGGTTCCTCGACCCCAGCCAGCCAGGCGTTGGCCTCCTGCCGCCCCGGAAAGGGGCTACAGGAAGCCGATGCTCCCAGGTCCCTGACTCCGGCAGCCGCAATGGGGCCACCGGGGCCGGGAAGGGCCTAGCTCACCCCCCGCGGAGGGCGATCTCCTTCATTGCCGGGCTGCGGGAGTGATCGGGCAGCGGCGGCGAGGCTGGAGATTGCAAGGGGTCCTACGATTCGAATCGTGGGCCCCCTCGATGCCAACCAGCCTCGCCGCGGCTGCTTGATCACTTCCACAGCCCGGCAACGAAGGAGATCAGCCCGACCGCCATCAGCTCCTGGGCGGATTTTCGGCCCATGCTGACGGCGGAGTGGTGGCCGTGGCTGTCAGGGAGAAAAGCGTGCGCGAACGCTTCTCTCCCCGAATGCGCCGGGACGCCTCATACGCGCCGGAACAGATGCAGAGCACTTTAAAGTGCTCTGCATCTGGAACGCGCGGAAGACAGCTCCGGACATGCTGGGACGCGAACCCGGCTGTGGCAATGCGAATGCCGTGCCCGGAGCTGTCTTCCGCGTGTTCTAAAATGGCATGTGCGAAAAGGCCTCTAGTTCAAAGACACTCTGTCCTTGAAGGGGTTTCAATGCTCTCGAAGAGCCAGGTGTGAAATCTAGAGATACTCCTGGACTCAGCACTGACACTTGAAGCCCAGGTGGATGTCGTGGCCAGGAGTGCCTATTCCCAACTCCATGAGAAACAGATCTTCATCTTAGAAAACACTGGTATTCCATTGTCTTTCAAGATCTTATGTAGACCCATCAGCATAATGAAGCAATCCACCAAGGCATTTAAATTGCTTCTATTGACAACTCTTTTATGATTCAGTAGGAGTTTGTATTTTTGCTGCTTCTGTAATTACGAGCTGAAACAGATGGTGAAGGTTCAGTTTAAAAACTGCATGTCCATTCTGATAGCATATGCTGTCCAGTGATTGTTCAGAAACATGGGGCATTTTATCTCACTTGGGTGAAGGAAAAAGAAATATGAGCACAAAAATCTGCCAAGTCGGAAACATCTTTGCTGCATCAGAGATTTACTGCAAGTGGTTTTGCTGCTGTCTCATATTTTCAAAAGCTCATCTGATTCCATTTGAGATACTTTAAAATCAATAACAATGATAATTAAATGCCCTAGTTTAAGAATGGAAAATTGATTTCCCCTGCAAAGAAAAAGATTTCAATAAGGTCAAGAAAAAAGCAGTGTTTGTTTATGGTTTACAAATGTATCCTGAAATGTGTCTGAAAGAACTGGCTTTTAAAGAAAAAGAAAGAATATTCTTTAGCTACAAAGACTTGCTAAAAATTGACGTAGAGCTGCAACTTACAAATGGTTTGTCAACAGAAATGCCACTGATTTTATTTTTAATTCATTAAATTCTTGATAATTTTGTCAGTTGTCACTGATGACCCAGAAGGAAATCCTGTGAAATTTATTTCAAAACCAGGTACTCAGTAAAGCAGGAAATGCTTCAGATTAGGAGTATGTGAGACCCCTTAATAAAGTACCAGCCTTGGAATATTTACACTGACATTCATTATGCTGGATACCCTTTGCCAAGCTGGTTTGCTCCAGGCAATCCTTTGACAAGGGGGCTGGTCTGTTGCTGGTGCGTTCTAAGTGCTACCCGCTTTATGTGTGTCCCTCCATCCCGGATGGAGTCTGGGAACAAGAGTCACTGGCCTTTGAAGTTGCTAGCCAGAGCTGTTTTGGTGTGGTGCTCAGAAGCAGTGTACTCCTAATCTTCCTTCCGGGTGCCAAATGAAATAATGTGGGAGGGACATACTGGACCAGCAATCCACATTTTCTGCCCACAGTCCAATGGTCTGGTATACCAGCTGACTGCTTGAAAGTATTCCATGCTTGGAGTGGGCTATGACATCATTTTTGCAGCTTAGCCCACTCAATAGCTCCATCCCATGCAGATTTACTCAGGATATGACTCCCCAACAGGCCTCTACATTCTTTGGGCAGAGAGGTCTAGTTACCAGACCTCTCAGGCAGTGTACCAAACTTGCTGCAGATATGGCCTTTGAGCTAGATTTTAAAATTTGCAGATCTTTGAGTGTATAATAAAGAGAATCGGGCATCTGTGGATAGAGGCAATGCGTGGAATGGGAGAGGGGAATGTTCCAGCTATTCATTCATTCATTCAATTAATATCCTGCCCTTCACCAAATAGTCCCAGGGCAGGTTACAATAAGAATAAACATATCAAATAATAAAACATAATTAAAAATATCACTTAGTGAAGGAAGTATGGAGTGTAAATACATAGCAAATTTCACTTAACCAGGTTATGTCAGCCCCAGACCATCAAAAATCAGTTCTTTCCTACAGACAGGATTTTCATTACGGGAGAAAATAAAACTGAAAACCTTCATTCTGTCTTCTCAGATCAGTTTCTTATCTGTGCAATGAGGTCTTCAGTTGTGCTTGAGATGCTTCCTATGCCTGAAGACCAGGACCTGAAATCCATCCCTGCTCAAAACTTTATAGGCACCATAGCTATCAACATTTTCTCTTCAAAGCTCAGCACACAGGAAGACATCTATATTAACCACAGATATTTCTCGAGAGATTCTTCCTAGAATATTCTGGGAGCACACCGGCTTCTTGATAATAAAAAATGCTAATGGAATAGTTTACCTCATGCCAAGTACAGACAGAGATGTCTGCCCTCTTCATTGGCTTTAATTGGCAGCCTTTTGAGCGGTCATAGTAGAGCTGCCAAAGACTGACAGAATGTCATGGGGTCTTTCATGGCTGCTGTCCATCCATCTGCACTACCAAACAGTAACTTAAACAGAGACGCCTAATCCCCAGAAGCTGTCATATCAAAAGAGGGACCATTTGTCAAGAGTCAGCCACTTTTACAAGATTTTGAAAGTTAATAGACTATACCCAAAGCAAAACTCACAATTTTAATCCGGTAAAGAAAGCAGCTAGGAAGTATTTCATTGCACACAACAAGCAGGGACAGAAGCACAGGAAAGGCCTGACTCTGTTGCTGGTGCCAGCTACCACTGAGTTAGGTTCAGCTCCTAAATGATTTTATGAATAAATGTGCCCTATCTTTGTTTTTAATAAGGTTTTCTGTATTTTCCAAGAACACTCCAGTAATCTCTTTGTTCCCCTCAATTGCCTTTCACTACTTCTGCTTTTCTTAACCATGCCAAGCGTAATCTCTCCCCTCCCCACCAAGTCTTTCATCTTTTCTAGGTCTGAATCCCCAAAAGACTTCTTTGCCTCTCTAGTTTCCCTCTACTGTCACTGTATTCAAGTGGACTTTAAAAGTGCCCTGCACTTCCGGAATAAGCGTCCGCATGAGGCTCAGCAAAATGTGCATTTAAAATGCACCTTCCATCCCCACAGAAGCGTGTTTTCATTCCCCGCATCTTTTTCTCCCTGCCCCCTCTCTAGTTCAAAGGAAAAATAGCCAGATCTCACTCTCAGCACTTACTTTCATTCTGTTCTCTGTTCGAAATGACTTGGCTGTTGCCATCGGCCGCGCAATTGTGCACTCATTTACTCTTAACACTTTCACAGATCACCCACTTCACACCTGATAACAATGTTGCAATTCTGAGCAATTCTGGCTCTTTGAAAGTTCTGACCTTTACAAAGGAAAGGAAGGGAAGCTTCAGCATTTCTGGGAGATGTGTGAATGCTTTATGGCTGTGTGTGCAGGCAGCAATCCCTGCCCCTTTTGCCATGGAGCTTCCCCAAGGTAAATGTTGTGAGGAAAACCCGCGACTTCCAGAAAGAGCGATGAAACTCTTATTTAAAGGGCACTTATTTTGTCATGGGTTTTCCTGCTTTCGTAGCGCTGGAAGCTTATTAAAAACCCTGGCATGGGGGCGCTCAGAGGCAAAAGAAGATTTTTAGCAGACTTTAAATTGCTTGGGGACAGGGCCTAGGCAAATTTTAAACATGGATGTTTTAAGGGCTCATGTAACTATTAGGGATGTGTATGAATATTCGAAACATTCTATAGGCGTATGAATATGTACAAGTTTGAACATTTGTATACGAATCAAATACTATGATATTTGTACAAAAACGAATGTTTCAGAACATTCATACAAAGCTTTGGAATATTTGTGAAATGGGGAGGTGGGAAAGTGGTTGTGCCAGTCACACTTGCAGTGGACCCAGACTGAATTCGATATGGTCTGAGGGCAGATTCAAAGTGGATCCAAGGTAGGTTTGATGCTTTCAGAGCAGATATGCTATAGGATATGTATGGGATATGCATGGATACATATTGCATATGGATATGTATGCATTCATATTGAATATCTGTATGAATTTGTACAAATACATTCATATCAAATAGGATCCTACTACATTTGAAGGGGATCTATTCGAATGAATAAAAAATTTCTTACATTCAATTCGATACCCAGCATCATTGGGTTTAGAGAACCAGTTCTAATTCTTCTCCCAAACATGACCAGATTGAATGCATTTTGTACACTCTATTGCCAGTTTTCAAACTTCTTGTAGGCATGGGGATTATTTTGGATGAAAAGCTTCTTTGGGCTCTCTATAACAAACCAGCAGTTACTACTAAAGCTCTGTGTATCTTGTATCTTGAATTTCTGCTCCCAAGTCCTCCTTGACCCTACCTAGTTTACAGTACTGGATTCCTTACTCCCTAGAAACTTGTTCTTGTCTTTTCCTGCCTAGATCTCCAGGCCTTCCACTCTGCATTATAAGAGTACAGTGTTTGGATTTTTCTGGCTCTGACCTTTGGACTGTTTCTTCACTGCTCCTTTGCTCTTGTGTTTAGCATTGTCACTTTTGGACTTCCTGCTTTCCTGAACTTTTGTTTCATTTATAGATTATGACTTCTGACCTTGTAAAAATTGAGTGGTCCTGAGGCCTGCCATTCTTAAGGAGCCTGTTAATGCTCTGTTGCTCCTAACTTTCCTGGTTTTTTTTTTTCAGTCTCGGGGCTCCATACCCAAAGGCAACTTCTGCACCAGAGTCTATAGTGCATACTGCAGAAATTGGAAATGAAAGTTTCCCTCACATTGAGGTTACATGTGAGGACCAATTCACTAAGCTCTGGAAATGGCCCTGGAAGTAGCTAAAAACATCCATAGCCAGCCATTCCTGCCACTGCCTTGCAGAAAGACAGCACTGGAAGGAATGGCCCATAGGTCCAGACCATATTATGGGCCATCTGTCTGCACATCATTTGCAAGAACTAGAAACCTGACCTGGATCAAATCAAGACTTAAGCAGTCTATGACTAGTGCATGCTTCTATACCATGGAGCAGACCAGACACGGGTGCCAATTGGACACTGAGCACCAAACTAAGCCCTGACATTTGATGTCATGGGGACACAGTAGTTCCAATCAACTGCTGAAACTGCCTGGATGTCACCAAATTCTCCAGTCAAATGTTTTGTTGTTGTTTTGTTTTGTTTCCCAGACTCCACCAACCTAGTCAGAGTCCCTGAACCGAGTACTGACAACGTGCAAAGTAAAAGTGTGGACCACTTAGTGTCTAAATGTACACTAGCCCAAGTTAACTTTTTTCCTGCCAAAACAAACTGAGTAATGACCTTTTCAAAATACAGAGAGACAGAAAGATGTATTGTGTGTAAGTTCTCATGCATTTTGTTTTCTCTCTTGGCACAGCCAAAGGCAGCTGTGCCTCTCTGAAAAACATGAGGTTTTTGCACAAATTCACCCAAGAGAACAATGTTACTGCCACTGGATCTCTCGCTCTGTCTGAACTCCGTACAAGTTTGGAAGCTTAGTAAGACAGGTACAAAGTATTCAGCCAGGAAATAATCTGCTTGTCTATGACCTTTCCTGACTTTAGTTTCATCCTGACACCACTTACTTAATCCACCCAGATACAGATTATCTATGCTTTATTCCAGATTCCCCAAATAATGTAGAACAAGTAAGTCCTGTCTGGATGAAGCATTACTTGTTATAAGTTAGGATCAGTGTGTCCAAAATAGCCAGGTTCACTGATTTTTGACCAGGGGAGGCACTCATGAGGCTACACTGTGGCCTCAAAGTCCCCTCTACCCAGCCATTTCTCCTCACCAATCATTTTGTTTTCTAGAGGACTAAGCATTGTGTCTTTGGCTGAGTTCCCATAAAAGTTTAAATCTGAATAAAATCTGTTTTTGAGATTGGGAGATTCCATTTATTTTATTTTTTTATTCCTGGACTTTATGAGGACTATCTTGTAAAAATCTGCAGAAAAAAAGTCCTCACAAAAACTGTTCTCAGTCCCCTTTTGGAGCCCAGCCCACTTTTTTTTTTTTTTTTTGCCTTTGGGAATGCTCCAGACTATTTGGTGTGAAGATCTATCCTTCTGGCGCAATGCCTGCCAGATGTGGATAGGATTTCACAGCTGTGAAGGTCTTCCCCCCTCCATCACCTTGCCATGCCTGCTCTGAACCCACTGAAATTAGGAGAGATATGAGTGCAGGAAAACTTTTTAAAAACACAAGTCTCAAGTGATACATTGTAGCAAGACTGGCACAGCAGGGGAAAACTAAGCCATGAGCCTACATTTTACAGAAGGGAGGGAAACTGAAGGGGATAGTAATAGCCTCTCTCTCCCCTGCCTCCGTGTGAGCTGCCTTAGCCTCTGTTTTGAAAAGGAATTGCTTTGTGCTGTCCGTTCTTTCACCCTCCTGTTTAAGCACAAAAGTGCTGCCTTCCTGGCAGGGAGAGAACTCCTGATGTGAAAGGGAGTGAAAGGGATGATTGCTTTGTGATTTCGCTCAGCACATGCTGTGGGGCAGGCTTAAGACAGGTTGGACAGGGGCTGAGATTAAACATCTTGTTTCTCAATGCTGGATTATTTGTTTTTGTTTTTGTTTTGCTGTTTAAGTGGGAATGCCAGCATTTGGGTTCAGCCCATGTTATCCTCAAGGAAATGGGGACAGCCAGATTGCACACTCGATCCTGAATCCAGATTTAAAAAGTCACGTGGGAACACACCCTTCCACTTGGCCTGTCTTGTACAATATAAGGCCCTTTCTTCACTTACCTTGCTTACTCTGGATTATCTGGATTTGGATTAACCACAGGCAGAGGTTTGAAACCAGCCCAGCTGGAAACTGTGAAGGGCAATGCTTCCAAGGATTTTCTGAAAGCAGCCGCCAGGGCTGTTCCACTCCATCAGCAATTTATCCCAGCATGGGATGTTTTGCTTGGGCAGAAACCTCTGCATGAAGCTGAAGCAGACCACATTAGTCAAATGGCAAATGCACAGAAATTTAATAGATTTTGCTATTTGCTGTATTTATAGAGGATAATCATGTAGTTATGGTTACATATCAAAAGCAAAGGCCATAGGCAATGAGATGCTTCAACTCTCTGACCAAAATTGGCCCATGTTTCATGATCTGACTAGAAAAGAAATGTGCATAGCCCCATGAAATTCAGCTTAACATTGGTTAACTAGCTAGTTATTGAATTTCCTTTGAGTTAATTCATTTATCTATACAGTTTGTTCTTACATATCCCAAAAATTCACTTTAACTTAAAGTCTACAGCAAGATCTTCACATGTGGTTATAGTGTGGACCACAGAAAATGTTTCTGGCCATGATAAAGTGTTCCTGGTCAGGAGCAGTGCAGATTGGGCTGGAGGTGTCTATATGACAGCCAGCCTACTCCAGCCTCACATTGAAGCCAGAGGACTAAAGTTCCCTGGAACTGAAGTTGCATAGTGGGGATGGATCTGGAACAGGTTGTAGGCCATTCATGTCACCACCTGTTTTCGTGGCAGCAGCTGGAGTTAGAAGTGGCTGCCCAGTGGAATACTCCCTCATATGGATTCTGCACCTGAGACCAGGCCAGACCTAGGTACTGAGTAGATACTGCATAAGAACATAAGAGAGGCCCCGCTGGATCAGGCCACAGTCCATCTAGTCCAGCATCCCATCGCACATGGTGGCCCACCAAATGCTCATGGACATCTCAAGCAGAGACAAGGACAAACCTATTCCTGCTCTTGAATCCCAGCAAATGGCCTTAGAAGCATCCTGCTCCCCCCCCCCCCAAGGAAGATATGTAGAGAAGTGCACGAATTGTAGTTTTTGCTTTTGTTTTGTTTTTTAGCATTCAATTTGACTCAAATAGAATATTTGAATATCCAAATTTGTACAAATAGAGAAAAAACAAATGTATTGAAATTCGAACCAATTCAGATAAATTTATACCTATTTATATGAATATTCAATGCGTATTTGATGGTACTAACCTTGTACACATCCTTACACTTCCCGTTTTTATCCCATATGTATCCATACGGACGTGTACAAATACGTATGCAATGTGTACATATCCATACACGTACGAATGTCTGAATTATTCATACAAATAATTCAAAATGTTCAAATACTAAAAAATGAGTGTCGGACGTTTGATTTGAATTTGAACATCTGAATTTGAACCAATTTGATCGAATAACGAGTATCTCGAATATTTGTGCACATCCCTAAAGATCTGACCCTCCTTTGCATGTGATAATGGATGGACTGTGCACACCCAGGACGTGAGTGGCATGATCCAAATGGGAAAGTACATATGAAGCTAATCTTCATTGCTCCATACTACTTAGGAAGCTGATGGGATAGATAACATATTCCTCAAGATTACACTTCCAGTCTTAATTGTTACAACTGCATGACAATGTCAAAGTTAGCACACCAATGGGACAGTCCAAATGGGAAGGTATTTATGAAGCTAACCTTGGATTTTTCCTTTTAGTAATATGAATTTTGGATATGGGAGTGTCAGAGCATACTCCTTCAGAAGTTGATGGGATGGCTAACATATTGTCTAATAATGCACATTCTTAATTATTACAACTGCATGACAGTCTCAAAGTTGATGTACAAAAGAGCTAGACCAATGCAATAGCATGGTTCCCTAAGGAATGAGGTAGAATGTCAAATTCCAATATTCTCCAAAGTACAGTTTCACCTCAGAACAATTTTCTATGGATGTGAAAGCATTTTAGTCTCTATAGACAATCAGTCAGGCAGCCTCTCTCTTACCTTGGTGGGATAAGTTGCTCTCAGTGCACAATACTTGTCACTTTAAACAATAAATGAGAAGAAGCCTTGGGAAGGATGATTCCCAGCCATAATTGCTGATGAAGTTGCAGAACAAAGAGCAAGGCAGCTTTTAGCCATGTTGGATTTCTATTATTTAGTAGTAAATAAAGTAAAAGATGGACAGCCTAGGAACTCTGCTTTTATCATGCAACCAGTTTTTATCATCCCCAAAAGTTCTGCTTTTAACAGCAGCTTGATCTTTAAACAGTTTGAGGTGGCAATATGTATCCCTGCTGTGACAAAGTCACTAGCTGATTTCTGCAAATAAAGATGGGTTTTAGGATAAAAGGAATTGAGGTCAGCTTCCTCACTCCAATCAGTTGGCAACACTACTTGCTGGGGATCTAGCTGAGTATGTGAAGAGTTTATAATTAAAAGTGCTTTACATAAGTGGTAAATCACGTTGTCAAAGTCTTACTGGATTGTATTGCTTCAGCTTGAGGAGCAAAGGGGCTTTCTCATTCTAACAACCAAAACTCAAAATTTCACAAAGACAGCTAAACTAAAAGTATTAACTCTACTGTCTGATTTTACTTGCTCCAGACATTTTATGTGGCCAATACTCAATCCTTTTTCTGAAATTGAATAGTCTAAGGGCTTGTCCCCATGGGGCTGCCACTGCGTCATGGTGGATTTGGGGCAGCCTTAATGCAAATTAAGATTCACATTAAGGAATCCCCATGACAGTGGAGGACAGGGTGGGTTCAAGGCGAACCCACATGTCCCCGTGAAAACTGCAGCAAATCCCTGCATCGGGATGCTGCAGTTTTCTCCACCACCCACCTTGCCTGAGTGCTTAATCGCCCAGGTAAGGGGTTGAATTACCCCCAAACGATTGCCTGACAGCTGCCCTGCAGTCACCTGAGCAACTGTCAGGTGGGTATAGGGGCTGTCAAGAGCAGGGCAGAGCTCCAGTAAGATGATTAAAACAGATGCGAAAGACACTTTCTTTAAGGTATTTTTTTCTGGTTTTGGGGTGTTTTCTTTGTACTCTTGGTAACCTTCTGGAAATTCCCAGAGAGCTAACGGCCCATGGATCTCAAGAGATATGCAGGTAAGCAAAACTATGCAAGGAAATCACACATTGCTGCTGGTTTTCCAAGAATAGCATTGCACTAGGTTTTTACAGACGCCTTTTCACATGAAGTCAAGAATTAGGCAACATCTGGGAAAGATCAGCTGCACCTAGAGGAGGATGTTACAGCCTCCAGGCACCCCCTGCCTTCCCGGAAGTTGCCTAATTATTGACTAAGTGTGGAGCACGAAATCATGCTCCATACCTTTCCCAACCCTTACCCCAACTTACCTGATTGTGTCTGGCTGGGGAATGTTTGCTTTTCAGCAGGACGAGCATCCTGGCAGCTCTGCTGCCCTCCTGACATGAGTGCAACTGCACAGAGCATTAGCGTCATCATGGCAATAGTGCCAATGCACATGCAGTCGCGGAGGCCCTGCAATCAAGATGGAGGTGGTCTGAATGGGATTGGTCACAGGTGAATGGTGTGGGCTGTAAGTGACTAGTGCTCACAAGCTAAGGTTAAGGTTATATGCTTGCTAGTTAAGGTTATATGTGCACTAGTTAAAGTTATATGATTGCACTCCTTTCCCACCCAGTGGATGGGAAAATAACTGCGAAATCACCTCTGGAATTGTTATTGTGTTGGAGAGATCAGGTGTGGCAATTCCACCACAATGCTGGTAGGATTTTATTGTTTTAGTTGTATCTGGAAGTATCCAATGCACATTGAAATAAAGGCAAAGAAGTAGACAGATTAGAAATGCCTTACTTTTTCTTATTGGATTTTTGTAAAAGAGGAAATTCATCTTAAATCAAGAAACCCGTGGAATCCATTTGTTAAGGATGATGTCACATATATGGTGCCAAAAATAAGGGTTGACAATCTGTTGAGTTTGCAATGAGAACAGTGACAAAATGTGCATGCCCATAACTTAATAGCCTTATATGAACCTCATTCAGTTCTACAAGATTCTATATCCTGGAAGCATCTTAAACCGACCACTAAGTGGTAATCTACTTAGACCTCCCACCTTGGAATCCTGTTTGAAAAGTGCAGCTACTGAAGATGACACGTCAGCCTCCGAGTGAAATTTATACTGCTACTGCTGTCCTCAGAAGCTCAAATTAATTCATTCCCAGCATACTATCTTAAAGAAGATTCATAGGAGACAAAAAGAAGCGCTTGTTATAGATATAATTAACTGAAAATGAGTTGCTTATACCCAGTTTGTAGAGTTTCAAGAGATGTCTGTTTGGGCACAGGATAGGCTTTGGTCTGATCCTGCATGCTTCTGCTTCTACTATCCTTTCATAGATGACTCTTTTTCCATATGGCTCACCCACCCCCTCATTTGCTGTCATTATTAGATTAAGTTCTGCTCCCTGTAGCTGACGATAAGGAGAACGGCACGCTGAGTCATAGATGGTTAAATGTTATTCAGTAGTAAGCCATCCATGTTAAAGTGATCATGAACAGATACCCCTTAGACCCTTAGTTCATCTAATTACATGCTGGTAACAGCTTTCACTTTCAGATCCATTCTTCCATTGTCTTAAATGATCTGGAGAAACACTTCTCCCTCTTTTAATCCATGTTTGTATGCCAGGTTGCAGCTCCACTCCATCTGTCCATTGCATAATGTCTATACCTTGTACTTCAGAAGACAGTAACTGCTGCGAATAAGGAAGTATCAGCACATCACCAACATCTCTGGGGCCACTTCTAATGTTGTTATAAATTGCTGATTACCAAGAAACATGCAGTGCTTATCTAGACTTCCAAACGTTCACTGAAACCGGCTTAATTAAGGTACACAGAAAAAGAAAACTAAAGGCTGGAACACCATTCTCTTCCTTAATTGTCATGCTATTAAGCAGCAGAGTAAAACCCATCCAGCACCCAATTACTGGTAAAGAAAAACTTAATTGACTGGTTAGTATGATCAAAGTGAGGAAATAGAAATTCAGAAAAACAATGATTTAGTTTATAACCTTCTAACAGTGACAATAAGAAAGACACAGGATGGTTATGGCAGTATCCTTCTTACTTGTCAATAATTCCTCGCTTAAACTCCCTGGAAGTCATCATAGCCACTATTTAACTCCTTTTCTGTTATCACTTACCTAAGCCTAGATTAGTTCTGCCTTCTGAGCACCACTGAGCCATCATAAGGTGAAGGTGGGAGCGTCACTCAACCTACAGGCATAGGCTGCATCCAGACATGGGTTACTTATTCTGCTATATTTGGATATTCTAATAAAGCATGGATATTGCAGAATATCCACATTTTATTCTGGAATATCCAAATATAGCGGTATACGTAAGTGAGGTCTGGATGAAGCCATAAACAAATGCTTTCAGATGCCATCCACTACAAGATCCGTTGCCCATAGCCAAGCCCTTCGATGTCCCAATGGCCAAATGAGAGATAAGTGGTTATCTACAGGCATAGAGACTATGGATGTGCTAGAATATTCGAAATTTGAAATCTGATCAAATTCGGACATTCGAATGTCTATGCATTTGTTTTTTAACATTCAAAATTTGAATGTTTCAAATCATTCATACAAATTATTTGGCTTTCATATGTGTACGGATATGTATGCATTACATACGTATCTGTACGCATCTTATTAGTATCCTGTACACATTTGTACAGATGCATACAGGATGAAAACGGGATGCATACAGGACAAAAATGGGATGTGTGCGAAAGCGTACAAATGTGTATGGGTGCGTATGGGTGCGTACGGGGGTCATATGGACACATTCAAATGTTGTAGATATTCGTATCTTCAAATACAAATTGAAAATTCATACAAATAGATATGAATGTATTCGAATTGGATTCAAATTTGAATATATTGGTTTTTTCTCTATTCGTTCAAATTCAAACAATCAAATATTCAATTCTAATCCAATTGAATCTGAAAATTGCATTCATGCACACCCCTAATAGAGACCCTGGGCTGGCATATCCATGCAACTGCCCATTTTTTGTTGCAGTGGTACCGGCAGTGCTGCCACCAAGCCCTTTCTGAAGGCCCAAATCACAACCTTGTGACTGGGGGGTCTGAGGAAGAACCAAACACTAAACAATTCTCCATCTTCTCACTTTAGTGGGGAAAAATAATTATTGTCAAACTTCTGGGAGGTTCCTGTTTTGGAGGCATGTGAACCAGGCTTTCCCTCCCCATGAAACCAGGTTTTTAAAGGTATAGGTCCTTTGTTAAAAGAGAAGAAGGGATTAGTCACAGACATTACTAGGCAAGCTTAATGCAAGTGATCACACACAGTCTAAATTTCCTCTGCTGCCCCCTGTTGGAAAAGATAATATCTAATAGGTTTTTTGGCTGTATCTCCACTTGACTACTTTAACCACTATTTTAATCTGGATTGAGAACCGACAACTGAGTGCATGTTCTGGCTGTTCCCATTTGCTTGACAATAACACGGGCTCAATTCAAATGCCACAGTTCCCATTCAAACTGCCCAAATCCCCAGCATAGAAAAACAGGATCTTTTCACCTCCACCCCTTGTCCAAACTCTGTATGCCTGTCCTGCTCAGAATCAGATGAGCAAAAGAATAGACAGGGTGAAATGATCACTCTCCCTTTCAAATTGGACACTGCCTTCATTCATTATGTTACCAGGAAGGCAGCAACTTTGCGCAGTATCAGCTGAGCAAAAAAATCCAGACAGCGCAAAGTGATCTCTCCATTTCAAATCAGTGAGGAGTGGGAGGAAAATGGAGGATTGTTGTTCCTGCACAGGTTGTTAGGAGCATGTTACATGCCCTCCCACTGTGGCCAGGGGATGCTCGAGCCATTTATCAGGTCAAGATTTGCCATCGGAGCTCCTCTCTTGCACTTCCAAGAAGGCCATGGAGAGGTGTCCCAACATTTGTGATACTGTTGGCTTAGATGGCTGAAAAGTCTGATCTATGTTCTCCCTGCTTCCATTTTGGGACAGTTAGTAGAAAAGCAATTTAACAGAGACAGACTAGCACTGGTGATTTATCAACTGCACAGCAGACTCAGAAAAAGAGCTGTGACCATTTACATCTCCCTACCAAAATCATCCCAAAATATTTAATTTTGTACTACTAGGGTCAGAAGGCAAGCACCTTTATGCAGTAGTGTGGTGGAGTGAAATACACTAACTGAACTTCGCACACTCCAGCTGCAGTTCTCATGATCAAAAACTGCTCTTCAATTATCTATGCTCTTTTCCTTTGGGGATTGTTTCTTTCACATAAGGAAATGATGGGAATTATCTTTCTCAGATATTGAAAAAATTAATTTTTAAACACTGATAATAGTGACCGACAGAAGCAGATACTTAATTTCCTTGGGGGTAGAATTTCCTGGATGGATGCTTCACATGGTATTAATTCATGTCCAAGCTCTCTGTTCAAGACGCTGAAGTCCTTGTTCTTGCAGTGGTGTTAGGCTTCTGTAAATCTAACTGAAATGCTACTACATATCATTGCTTTATATCAAAATGAAAAGCAGATTGCTTTTGTGTAGCATGCTGATATACCTAATGTAAAACAGGAGTGAGGAGTCAGTGTTCAAGCTGATAATTTTGGAGTGTAGTTCCCATCTAACCCAGTCAATTTGGCTCATGGTTAGCAATAATGAATGATAGGGCCTTTTTCCACTACGGCTTAGAACCCTTTTAAGACCCCATTAGAAACCTGGTTGGTACCTGATTGGTACCAATTAGGAAGACCCTGTTCCCACCTGGACCCCATTGAAGGCCTCATCTGCAAGGTCCTGTTCCCACAAGAGCAAGGAAAATCCACATTTAATGGGTCCTTCAGGCCCTTAAATCTGGGTTTTGTGTGGACCTGATTAAAGGTATCAACAATGGGGTCCTCAGGCATCTTCAAGATCCAGATCTCCAGGAGGACCCCATCTCAAAGATCCAGATCTTTGACTGCGTGTGGAAAAAGTGGGTAACGGGCCTTTTCTGTACTTGCTGATGTTTAAGCTTAATCAGCCCCTTAATCCAGACCAAGAGCTTCCTGATCTGCTCATTCATGCCCCTTTCTCCCACTGGACAGAGCCAGATCTGGGTCACTCGAGTCTACATCCAGATTACCACCAAGCTCACCACCACTGAAAAGCAGCCTCCAGGTTCCAAGCCTAGGAACTGTTATTCCTAGCAATAAGAGGCTTGAGATGGCCTCTCCACTGATCTAGATTAACAGGGGGCAAGTGCAGAGAAGGCCCTAGTTCCACAAATCTGGGGCCTTTTCCATTAGGGCTTAGGACCCTTCTAAGACCCCGTTAGGAACCTGATTGGTACCTGGTTGGTACCAATCAGGAAGGCCTTGTCCCTATCTGGGCCCCATTGAAGGCCCCATTTGCAAGGCCCTGTCCCCACGAGGGCAGGGGAAATCCACATTTAATGGGTCCTTCAGGCCCTTCAATCTGGATTCCATGTGGACCTTTCATGTGGTCTTCAGGCATCTTCAAGATCCAGACCTCCAGGAGGACCCCATCTCAGTGATCTGGATCTTGAAGATCCAGATCTTTGTGCATGGAAAAAGGGGGCTGGAGACACACGTGTTTCATTCAGTTGTTAAAATAAGAGATGTTCATTGCTCCGCTGTGGGCAATAGAATAGTTTACTATTACTATTTCACCAATCCATGGTAATTATCCACAGTTATCACAAATCCATTGCTTCCTTCAGTCCTCTGTGGATGTTCTATTATGCTTTTGGGGGTCAAAAGCTACAGATCACCACTGCAGCCTAAATATGTTTCCTTTTTCAAGCCACATCAAAGTATCACCAAATCTCTGAGAAAAGTACTGATACACCAAAGAGCAATTGGATTAATGAGTCCAAGACCTGTTGCTGGCAGTGCAAAAAGAAGACACACAACTCATCCCAACAAATGCAGGAAAGGATTAATAAGGAACAGCAATGAGTCTGACATGTTTCTGGTTCTGTGTTTCCTCAGCTGCTTGATACAGATAACACCTTTAGCTTTTAGGCCACTAATTGTCTTGTGGGAGGAGGAGGTTGCAGAGAATGGTTAATGACCTTCTGTTTCCATTTTTACCTTTTAAAATTTATCTTGCTCAATAGACAGACAAATGCTACCATTCTGCCAGGTGGCTATTATGATTCTGAAAGCTGTCTTGCTTTATTTTCCCCCTCGATATTTCTTCTGGAAGCGCCTTCTGCTATTGGCAGGAACTCCTGCGGTGTAGCACTGAAGGATGGGATTCCTTCCTATTGAGACACCAGAGCCCAAAAAATATTCCTTATTTGGAGCCATTGTTGGCTGTGGAGATTAAAGGTCATGGATGCTGTAGCCCCAAAGGAGAATTTTTATGCAAATAAATTTTATACACTATTTTGTCTCCCTTATTAACATTTGAAATTGGTGGAGGAGGAGGAAAGACAAAATTTCTGGAAAACTCTGGCTTTACAACCAGCAGGGATTTGTAGCAGGGATAGAAACCCCCAAAATCTAAGACCATTTTTACATGGCAAGGCTATTCCATGCCATCCTAGACAGGGCTACATAGGCTACATAGGCTGGCACATGCTGGGCTGGACTAACTCTAGCATGGACTAAGTGCTGTCCACGTGCCAGATGATTTGCAATGACTCAGCTGGGCAACTGGCTCTGAAGGTTGGGCCAGACCTTAAAGCCAATGCTGGAGACTTTGAAGGCCAGGGATACTACTTCTGATGCTACTTCGAGTAGAACTCCCTGTACCACTACCGAAAAGTGTTTCTCTTTTCCATACAGAGGGGTGTCATCTGCAGACCTCTGTGTTTCAGGATACTCACCTTGGCCTGGTAGCTGTTAATGAAGTCTGACAGTAAAGTGGGATAGGGCATGTGTGGACCCTCCTCTGTCTCTGCATGTCCTCTGCAGAGAGGATCTTTATTAGAATTCTGGACATCCATCCGTTTTTTTTGGGGGGGGGCACTGTCGTTTTGCTTGCTGATAATACAGGCTCAATTTGAATACGGCAGTTCCCATTCAAACTGCCCAAATCCCCAGCGTGGAGAAACAGGATCTTTTCATCCCCACCCCTAAGCCTGCCCTGCTCAGAATCAGCTGAGACAGGGTAAAGTGATCTCTCCCCCTTACATATCAGACACTCCATTCACTATGTCACCAGGAAGGCAGCAACTTTGCGCAGAGTCAGGTGAGTGAAGAAACAGACAGGGCAAAGCGATCTCTTCTTTGCAAATCAGCAAGGGGTGGGAGGAAAATGGAGGGTTGTGGTTCGTGCACAAGTTCAAAGAGAGAAGAGGGGATTCCCTTCCTTCCTCTTTGCTTTGAATGAGCTTCTCAGGACTGAACAGGGCTAAAAAAAAGGTTTCCTCTGCTGATTGCTGTAATAATGCAATGTATCTCTTGTAATTACAGCTACCTTCAAAGCATTCACATTTGCAAGCACAGCTTTAAAGAAAACCATCCACTCTCCTGGGCCTAACTGCTACATTTTATATAACTGACCCTTCTATGATATAGCGGTAGCTTACGAAGAAATTCATATATCATTTGACAGAGTGAAGGCATAGCTGGAACCTCATGGCAATCCCACAAAACTGTGTTTTTACTTCCTGAAATCTATCTGTAATTTGGTGAGTTCAAAAGGAGACGTCCAACCAAAGCTCCACCCCATCCCAACTGTCTTCATGGGAGGGCATCACAGGCCACTTCACTATAAGTGTATGGAGGTCCAGTATAAGAAGAGAGAGAGATTTGGTGAAATAACAGTGAAGGGGTGGCAGTATGGCAAAACAGATGTCATGGGTGAACTATTTTTCTCAAGCCAGCTCCACCTTGGATCTGTTACAGATCAAAGCAAGATATGGTGGAATGAATCTTCTTTTTGCAATCTCTCTGTGGCCATTACTCTGCTAGTTCTGCTCTACTTGCCAGCATTAAAGACAGAAACATGAGGCTCCTGGTGGATGAAGTCAGTGGACCATTAAGTTCAGCAGTCTGTTTTCATGACAGCCAACCAGATGTTTGGGATGTTGTCGCATACCTTTTATAGTGTACCAGAAACCTGGGATCTGGACTGAATGGTCTCTGTAGCAGTTCCTGTAGCAGTGGAAAGCTTGCAAGCAATGAATTTTCCTCCATTTATAGGCTCCTTGGATTTTATCAACAGCCCACTGTTTTGCCCTTCCTGTGTTTTTTCACAAGAAGGCATTTTCTCTGAAAATGGAACCTTCATCTCTTTTATTGTTTGTTTCTTACTGTTAACCTTGGAAATGGGAATTCCCTCTTGCCTAGTTGTGTGCATCTGAACTGTATCAGAGGCAAACTGAAAAGAATATTGATTTCTCATTTCCTCTGCTGAAGACGCACCTGCACTACCTGATCTTATGAGATAAATCTGCACCTAGTTGCTTGAATACCAATTAAAGTATAGGTTAGTGGCTATTTCACAGAAAGTTTGAAAAGTGCATTGGGTATTATTTCATGCAGTCTTTAGCCTTTTCTCAAATGTTAGTTTCCTCCACATCCACATATACAACCTGTGAGTTAAAATCTTTGGGAAATCACAAAGCAAACTAACACTAACTAATCACAACTGCAAACTTACCTATAGCATCCAGGGGTCAACCATCTGCATTACTTATGGTGCCACACAGAACTTCATCATCACTGTGACAATGGTGCAGGAGCACATGCAGTCACACAGGGCACCACCATTAAAATTGCAGCACCCTGCAGAGAAGTGGACATGTGACCAGGTCCAGTAGAGCATCCGGGTTCATGGGGGCTAGGCTAACCTGTACTAGCCTATGCTAGTAGTCATTCGTTTGCTCTGCACCTTTGGTCTAGTAGTTAGGGAGCCGGACTTTTATCTGGGACTACCGGGTTAGATTCCGCCCTCCTGCATGAAGCTAGCTGGGTGACCTTGGGCTAATCACAGCTCTCTTCTGAGCTCTCACATCCCCACTTACCTCACAGGGTGTCTGTTGTGGGGAGAAGAATAGAAGCTTTGTCAGCCGCTTTGAATCCCCTTAAATGGGTAGAAAAGCCAACTCTTCTTCTTCTTCTTCCCCATCCAATGGATGGGAAGGCCAGTGCAGAAATGCCCCATGTCCTGGAGGTCACACCACATTTTGTATTGGAATACCACCTATATGACAGTGTAAAGAACCATTATTTAATTCTTCTCTTAACAAACTTCAGTTCACTTAATATCAAAGCCAAAACGCATGTGCTGCTCCAATGCTGTGATCAATATATACAAAGCTACTCTGGTTGTAGTATATATCTTGAAAGCCATTAACATCACAGCTGCTTTTCTTGATAATGTAAGGGTAGATTGCCATGGAGAGGATTTCATATAATGATTTTATATGATAGGTTTCATACTTTCTAACCATTATGTTGTGATGTGATATTGCCAAATGGCCGATCAGTAAAGAACATTTGGATGCCAGATTAGTTCTTCCAGGGTACTGCTGGGTGTTACTGCTGCCAGTTGCTGCTCTTTTCTGTTTTCTGAAATCATGAACATTGGCATCTAGGTCAACAGAACTTTGAGAGCCCACATGTTGGCTTTTCATCTCTCTCACTCACATCTTGCAATAGCTTTGGGGGAAGAATAACTTCTAATCAGAAGCTTTCATCCGAGTCCCAGGTAGACGTATTTTGCTTCTTAAAAGTATAACCTGCCTTGAAAACTGAGCCAGGCAGGAATCTGAAAGCAGAATCCTCAAACAGCTTGTCAAGGACAAGCTATTGGGACTTGTTTCCATTCACTGATCATAAATGAGCACCAGGAAGTCATTACATTACTGCTACTCCTGATCTCAGTGACCCGAACACACCAGTATTCTGAACAGTTTTCATACTGTACAGTTTGACTGAGCACACTCTCTGTCACGTTATCAATGAGTATTGCTGCATGCAGCTAACTTATAGCCATGTAACTAAACTTCAGCCATAGTATTGTTGCAGTTCAACTCTGTGACCTATATCCAAGATCTCCAGGAAGTGAGGGGAAACAGCTGAGGAGCTGCTTCAATCAGGGCGACAGCTCTACGGCTATAGCAGTGCAGGTCACAGCTGGATAGCTATGGCGATGCGGGCAGCAGCTAGAGCTGCTGCGATTCCTTGCCGGGTGTTACAATAGCTATTTCCAAGTATTTGATTGGTCCAGATCTTGGGGATCAGTCGTGTGTAATGGCTGACTCTGACAGCTTAGAAGAACGGGGAAGGGAATCAAGAAGCTGGAGGCAGGATCAGGTGGAAAAAGAGAGCTTTTCAATGGTGCAAGGGGGTTTTATGCAGCACAAGAAGGGGGCATGGAGGAAGTGACATCAAAGCAACATCAGGGGAGGTGATTGGAGGAAAACCTACTGTCTTCCGGGTCAGAGGTCCTTCTGAAGTCACATCAGGTTAACGGGATCATGGTTTTGTACTGTTGTTATGTAAAGATAAAAATAACACCAAGTAGCTTTGATGTGAAAGGAAAGGGAGGCAAATGCTAGATATTTATTTACTTAGTACAGAGAGAAAATTGCTTTGTTCAGTTATAGGTCTAGCCTTACCATATCCCCCTGAATAAAGAATATCTGTCCAGCCAAGAATTCTATATATCTTATCTGGGCAGAATACTACAGGCATATGTCCTTGAACACAGGAAATGATCCCCCAGTTTCTCAACATCATAAGAACATAAGAGGAGCCCTGTCAGAAGACTTAATTTTTTTCATGCAGAGTTGCAATTCAAAATACACCTCTGACTTATAATGTAATATCCCACCACTTAGCATAAACAAAGGCGGGGGAGGGGGGAGATCAGACCTAAGAGGGTAAAAGGAAGAGACTTGCAAAAGTGCCAGTGAATGGTCCAGATTTTCTTCTGCATTGTCCCTCCTTCAAATGCCTTGAAGAAGACTCCAGAGAACTTGAGCAGGAGATAGATTGAGAATAATTACAGAAGAATTGCTTGTTTAGAAGAGAGAGAGAGAAGTAATTTTCTCACAGGGAAGACTAAATGGGAACCAAGGTAAAAAAGACAAACCTAGCACTTATATAGTCTGTAAATTTTCTTCAGCATGTGTGCACTCCTGAGGCAGATGTGTACTCAAGTCTACGGAGTAAACTGTGGAACAGCATCCAGGCACAAATTGTTGTTCTCTATGAGGTCTCCAAATTACTATGTGTACCATCAGATATACTGTCACCGGCCAGCCTGTTTAAAAGAGAAAGCCCTCCTGCTGCTTCCCTCCTTCAAGCAGCTCTGTTTTTCTGTTCCCTTGGTCTGCAGTAATCCAGCAATTTGCTATTTGTCACACTATCTTCATTTTTCCCCAGCTGTTTAATAGATGTTCTCAAAGCTGTATCTGTAGAGTGTCTCATTACTCTACTCAGGAGAAAATGAGAGAGTAAAGGAAAAAGGAGCCAAAAAGGCAATGGTTTAGGAGAACCTGCCTAAATGAGGCCATTCTGGCAAATAGAATCTTCATTCAGGAATTAATCACCATAGGGAGAAAAGGTGAGTTGGAAAGAAGGAACTGGAAATAAAGCAAGATGCCTATCAACTGAATGCATCTGCACAGCACTGGTACCTGGTTAAAACACAAACAGCCATTCTTTCTAGCCACATATATTTTACATTTGATTAATCAAAACACGAATAAACAATTTTCTAGCCATTTATGTGCATGCATTGTAATCTGCGATTGGAGCATCACACATGACGATCAATTAATTGTTGTGGCGTTGCATTATCCGATTGTTGCTGCGCACTTACCTTAATGCTGATCTAAGGACACTCATTGCGCAGTATAAAGAAAATTCAATTTTTTCTGTGAGTCTGGCCAGAACAGTGAGAACAGCACAACAAGAGCAGGAGGCCAGCTTAAATGTGATTGGCTGCCTCAAGCCGTGTGACTGCATGTACTGACTCAGCTCTTGCAGCTTCTGATGGGAAGCCATGGAGCTGCTTTTCGAGTCAGGACGGGTGCACAGGAGGTAAGCTCAGCTTTTACTTTTAGCTGCAGATTTATTCTGCAAGTCTGGAGGAAGCCATTTCCCCCTAAATGTAGCGCGACCTAAATGAACACGTGGCCCCTCATAATTCTCTATTGAATGGAGATGAAAAATCTGGGATCCTTATGCCAAATTTAGCTAGAGTGAGGCTAATCGTTGTTATGGCTGTGTCTAGACTTGTTTATACTGTGCAGTGGAATTTCGTGCAGTGGTGATCTGGGTGTCACTTATGATGATCCATAGATTGTTGTGATGGCGCATTATTGGATCACTACTGATTTAACAACACTTGCTGCGCAGTATAAAGAAGGTTCAAATCTTCCCACCAGTCTAGACAGAATGGTGAGAAGAGACAAATGAGAGAAGGAAGCGCAGCTCAGTTCCGATTAGCCGCCTCATCCTGCGTGACCACATGCGTCGATTCAGCTCTCGCCGGTTCTGAGGAGGAAGCTGTGGAGCTGCTTTTTAGTCAGGATGGTTCATCATCGCTTTGCAGCAGGTAAGCTGCAGATTTATTCCACAAGTCTGGAAGCAGCCTATTTTACAGCATTTGAGCAAAAGACTGCACATTCTTGTTGATTCATTACTGCAGCAGCACTGCTTCTTCCTTCTATTTTAATGCATGCACATGAGTGCATGTCTATATGTCCATATAGAGGCGCACACACACTATGATTGAGTTGACAGTCTGGCTACTTCTGCAAAGTCCAAAGCCTCTGGTTCTCCTGAACTCTGTGATGCATTTTTTCTCTTGCAATTTTCTCAGGGAAAAGCAAAAAAATTAATCTCAGCTCTTAAAAAGAAAGGAAGAAATGCTTTTACACCCATTATTTACAGGCACCTATTCCACCCTCAAGTTGCAAGGGGGGCTATAGGGACTCTCCATTTTCCCTGTTGCTGGTCAAAAACATTCCTTAACTGACATGTAGGCAGTGACTAAGTTTTTCTCTTTTTCCCTCTCCCCTCCCTTCTTCCTTCTTCCTTCTTTCTTTCCAATTCCCTGTTCCTCTTATGTCTTTTTAGACTCTAAGACTGAGAGCAAGGTTTGTCTAACAAGATACATTGGCTGAATTCACACTTAGGCTTCTGGTATGCAATTATGAAAGGTCAGAAGCCTAAGGCCCTCCTGGTTGTCCCACCACCTTCAGTAGTGAGGCTCACGGACATCCGGGAGAGGGACTTCTCGGTAATGGCCCCCAGGCCATGGAATAGTCTCCCCCTTGAGGTGTGTCAGGCTCCTTCTCTGTTCATGTTCAGGAAGACAGTGAAGAAGCACCTCTTTGCTTTGGATAAATGTCAGTCATGTTTCCCCCACTGTAAACACCACTGTATTAATTGATATTGTTTTGTTTTTTAACATGTTAGATTTCAAATGCTGTGATGGTTTTTATTATTTTAATATACATTATTTTGTCAAGCATGGAAACAGGCTCCCTTTAATCCAAATTTTCTGTCTGAAGACCCCATTGTAGACCCCATTATTGGAGTCTACAGAAAATTCGGATTAAAGGCCAGAAAGTACCCATTTGATCCGGATTTTCCCAGCAGCAGTCAAAACAATCGGGTCCCAAATGGGTGCCATGGTGGAAATGGGATCATCCGGCTCACACCCAAATAGGCCCTTAATGGGTGCAAAAATGGGTATTTTCTGACAGTGGAAAAACACCCCGTATCTGTACCATCATACAAATGTTTGAACTATTCATTTGAATGTCCAAAACATTCATATTCATACAAATACTAAAGTACAAATGTTTGGAGATTTGGTTTGTATACGAATATCCAAATTCATACAAATAACAAATAGTACGAATATTCGTGTGCCTCGCTATTTATATCCCACCCCTTCACCTGAGGGTCTCAAGTACCAAAGACAGTGCACCACAGCAGCCAGCAGTTTCTAAACCAGCTAGTGTGACTTGGCTTTCTGCTGACTTAAGAGCTGTCTACTATCTTATACGGTCCCTGGTGTGTCTTCTCTATCTGTTCCAGATATCTAGAACCCATACTGTCTAATTTTAGGGCTCACAGTAGAAAGGACCTTTTATCCTTTCTCCTGAAATGTCAAGAAAGAACCACTATAATCAGAGTAAGTCTTTTCACTCTGAAAGCTATCAAGAAAAGAGCAGGCTACTGGAAAGATCAATTAGGCAAATAAGACTTTGACTGTAAACAGAAGGCCGGCTACTCACCTATGCCTTATTTGCTCTGTTTTTATTTGTTTTTATTTTTACTGTAATTTGAAATGGTCATATGACTAGTCAAATAAATTATCTTATACTGTGTCTTGTCTAGACCTAGCAGCAATTCTAGCAACTGGAAGAAATTCCTCAGGGGTGGCTGGCAGTTGATAGCTTCAACAGGCAACGTTTTCCAAGCCACCTGGTCCAACCTGGCTCAAGAGCTGCTTAGTCAAGAGCAGGACCTACCTGGGTATTATTGTGAAGATTTCTGGTGCACCTCTACCTCTCCTAGACTATTTTTCTTTTCATTGCCAGGAGAATGGTATTCTACATTTATGACCAACGAAAATATGATCACCTGTTTGCTTTCTGAAGATGTCTACTCCATTCTGCAGCCTCAGCATCCTGTCAGTCTTCTGCTATCTTATTTGGCTTCATGTGCAGATCCAGGCTTTCCCAGAGGTCAGATACAAGCCCCCATTCTGATACAGCTCATATTGAAACTGAATTAAATAAAGACACACATTGAATTTTATCACAGTGGTTGAAAGGTTAGACTGCATCTATTCGCCTTGCTTTTTAAGTGGAAATGACATCAGCTTGTAGCTCTAGACTTTTATTAAATTCAAGGAGAAGGACTGCTTGAAATAACAAACTATGTTAAAGAGAGAGGGGGAGGGGAGAGAGAGAGAGAAGAGAAGGAAAGAAAAATCTACAAGGAATGCATGCCCTGAAAAAACCTTGAGGTTTGACAGTATTTCATTTAAAGACTCTGGGCCTTTGTTTGCACTTACCTCCAGGGCATGCTCTGGGACAAAGGATGTACATGAAATTGGGGTTTTGCATTGAATTTGTAACAAACTGAATGCAAGAAAATTCATATTCATTTGAATAGATCCCCTTCGAATGTGGTAGGATTCTATTCACTACAAATATGACTATATTTTGACAAATTCGTACAAATATCAGATACAAACTCATACATGCCCCATATACATCTGATACATATCCGACACGTATCCATACATATTCTATACATATCCCATATCTACCTGGAATCCACTTTGAATCCACTCTAAATCCAGGTCGAATGCATTCTGGATCCGTTGCAGATGTGACTGGCACAGGTGCTTTCCCAATTCCCCGGTTCACAAATGTTCTGAAGCATTTGTATGAAAGTTCCGAAACATTTGTATTCATATGTCAATGTATGAATGTCATAACATTTTATTTGCATACAAACATCTGAATTTGTATGAATTCCTATGAATATCGAATGTTAGGAATATTCATGCACATCCCTATCTGTGACACTTGGGTTGCTTCATCTGTACACTGTGGTGCCACCTCCACCTCAAGAGTGTCTGGAAGTGTCCCAGAGCATGTCAGATCCTCCAAATTTATGGAAACATTTTACTGCTCCACAGATTCACCAGAAGCTGCTAGGAATCTCCTGGTGAGCTCACCGTTCACTCTGTCCTCTGGTTCAAATACTGCATGTGGGTGGGGTGTCTCTGCAGCTGAACAAATGTGCACCATGTTATGATCAGCTTGATATGCATGATATGCATGTTATGATCAGCTTGATATGATCAGCTGGGCATAAGGTAGAGGTGGCCACAGCTGTTGCCATAGTGATTTGGGTAGTCTAGGACAGCCCCTCTGCACCACAAGTGCTAGTAGTTACCTTGAAGACATCACCAACACTCATGGTGCAATCCCTGGACTTTACTGTCCTGGAATATTCATTTCAGGCAATAAAATGTGGACAGAGATTTCTGCCTTTACAGAATCTTTTTCAGTTTAGTTTTTTTTACATTTGTATAAACATGTGACACTCCAATCATACATTCATTCTCATTTTAATTTGCTGTTAGATCTTCTCATTACGTTATGGATGGTAAAGGGAGGCTAGATTCCTAAACTATTCCATAGGAGTTTACCTTTAACTGAATAATGGTACCAGCTGCTCTTAGTGTGCTACCTTCCCCCCAAACCTTCCATATCTGATGCTGCTTCACTGAAGGCCTCTTACCACTGGCATTGTTACACAATGGACCCTCATCACTACTTCACAATGGTGAAGCCCCTGTTGCCATGACGGTGCTTGTCATCACAAGGCAGTCATCACAGCTGGCTATATCAAGTAGGCAATGGGGAAGCAGGGCCATCCCTTCAGCCCTTAGAAGAGTTAGAGTCCATCAAACTTTGCCAGGTTATGGAAAAACCATATTATTTTTTCCTTGACTGACATCCAAAGTAGCCATTGTACCAGGAGAGTGTGGAAGAATGAAGCAAGTTGGGATTGTAGGTCCCTCTACCTACTCTAATACCAAGAAGAAACATCCGATTCATCAGCTGCCACCTACAGCAGCTATTTGACAAAAATCTGAAGGAAAGGGGGACAGAATGGCATTGTAAGGCCCTCCTTATGTTCTGCCATCAAAAAGCAACTTTCAATTTCTCCCTTAGTTGCTTCCTAGCTACTTGCTCCACCCTTCTTCCCTCCCCCATCTTCCTGTGTCTCATATCCTTTTAGATTATAAGGCTCAGGCTTAAGAATGGGATAAATATAGGCAGATGGCAGGATCCTATTCTGGAAGGTAATCTGGAATAAGGCCCAATGCAAAAAGGGACTGAGGCTCAGAGCTACTGGGCAAGTGGGAATGATGTCCACTTTGTCCTTATAGGTCTGATGCACAGCAGCGGTCTGATGCAACGTTGCGGAGGGAGGGCGGATCAGGGCCAACCTCTGATCGTGCCCTGCCTCTCAGCATTGCAAATCACCAGGTATTAGAGGGGAGGCAGGAGGCAATTGGGGCTCCCAATCAAGTCCTTACATCTTAGAGGGGGAGGCTGACACCCTCCTTTGGGCTGTCCCATGACCCCCGGAGGCCCTGCCCCAGTGGGAGGCACCCAGCGGGGGCTATTGCCCTAGCCATGCCTCCCTCCCTTTGATGCCCTGAGAGGGAGGAGAGAGGAGTCCTAGGATCCTTGCTGGGCACAGCTCCACCCCCACCACACCTGGGCGGGTGCAGGGATGACCCACCAATGGCCCCCACCCACTGCGGAGCCAGCACCCAGTGTGAGGGGGTTGGAGGGGAGTCCTTCCAAATCGGCCCAGCTTCCAGCCAATTACAGCAGCCCAGAGGTGGGACTTCACAGTCTCAGAACAGCCGATCTGTATGGAACGGGTGGAGGACAGCTTCCCATTCGCTTTGGGAGCACTTCCCTTACCTGCCAAGGTGAATGGGAAACTGTCCTCCACGCATTCTGGCTGAAGCGTACTACAGCTGTCTTAGCTGTAGTGCGAAAAGGCCTCATGTGTCTGATTTACAAAGAGGCAGTGATCCTCCCACTGCTGGTTGCTAGGGAGGGAGGTGGGAAGAAAGGTGCACATGTGCACAAGGGCAACAAGGTCGTTTTCCAAGGCAAGGTTTGAGCAAGTGAGCAAGCGAGACATTTGGTTTGGATCCCTAGCTGGGTGGATTGCTGGCGGGCAGGGAGAAGACTGCGACCATCCCTTTGCTTTATAGTTGGAACGTGCTGCACTGACCTTCAGAGCAGAGAGGAGAGGCAAGTGCGTTGGCAATCTCTTATGCAGGACTGTGATCTGATGTGGGGGCAAGTTTATACAGAAGGTGGGGTTTGAATTGTTCACCCCAATGAAGCCAGGGTATGATGAGACGTTTTCGCACGGGGCTGAACGGAACGCGGAAAAGACAGCTGTGGACACGTCATCCGCATTGCCCGCGCGCGGCTTGCGTTCCGACGTGTCCGCAGCTGTCTTTTCCGCGTTCGAAATGTAGAGCACTTTAAAGTGCTCTACACGCGTTCCAACGCGGACGAGCCGCCCGCAGCCGTTCGGGAGGAGAAGCGTTCGCGCCTGCTTCTGTCTCCCGAACGGCTGCGGGCGCGCCTCCGACGCCGCGCGGCTTTGACAATCAGCTGTTTGTCAAACAGCTGATTGTCGATCTGCCTCCGCGGCTGCCTGCGCGCCCCTGGCCGGCGTTTGCCGGCTAAGGCAGCTTCGGGCGCTTTGAGCATTCGCACCCAGACGCTCCGGAACGCATTTACACGCGTTCTGGCGCGTCTGTGTGTGAACGGGGAAAGCGCCCGGAGCTGCCTTAAGCTTTCCGCCTGAACGCGTTCCATTTCGAACGCGATGCAGTGCGGAAATGCCTATGGTGTCCACGTGCATGGTGAGGGGATACTGCTGAGGGGAGGAGAGAGGGGAGGGGGTTCCCTTCCCTCCTGGGCACCGAAGAATGGCGAGTCTGCATTATAAACTAACAGTGGGAATGCAAAAAGCCAGACCTCGCTGCTGATTTTAAAAACCTGATATAAACCCTGATTAAATTGCCTTGTGGGAACCTGGCCTTAGAGTGCTTTATCCCACTCTGTGGGTAGGGTGCTATGCAGGGCACTTGCTGGCTCTCCAATGCCCTCATCAGAGTTCCACTTGCAGATGTCTTAGACCTTCAGTCACCACCCTCCTGGGGCATGCAGTCAACCTTCGTTTTAGTCTTTCAGCAAACAAGTATCACATTACTGGTAGAATTATTCACAGAAACAGCAGTATTTTTTTTTCCAATTGGGTTGAAATCCACATGCAAGACAGACCTTTTGTCGATCAGATTTGCTTTTGCAATACTTAAAGAGTATTTCCAAAATGCCAGCTGTATACACATCCTGGTTTCTGGGGAATTCTGTGGGTTTTGTGATGACATCTATTGTCTGTTGTCACTTTAATAAAAGATATCCCTTTATACATTCTTTGTTCCATGTGTGCCTTACTGAAGCTTGCTTAGAATGAACAAGAGAGAGAACAGTTTGCTCTGTGTCCTCTATTGATGACCTGTAGTGATTGCATTGTTGTTATTATTGCTAATTGGGTTATATATGCTGGCAAACCTGCCGAGATTGCAGTGCATTCTGTCATTGAGATGTTATGCTCGCTACCACTGTTCATGAATTTGTAGAAGAAAACCTGAATGGTCATAAGAATGCCATCCATCCATCTTAACCACATATTTACCCTTATGTGCGAAGCTATGCTCTGATTCTAGGCTTGAATTGCCCTCTAGTGGCTGTGGAAAGAGTTTCAACAGCTGCCTCTTCAGAAATCTTGATCAGTAGACTTTTGAAGAAAGGATATTTAAACTATCACGGTGTTAAAATCTTTAGGAATTATTATTATGAATTTTGTGGAAATGACCTTGAAGATTAGTGCCATTCATTTTCTAAGGGGTATATAGAAAATCAGGAAACTCATATCTTAAGAATTGCCCTGTATGAAAAACTGTGTGAGTTACTTCTCTGAAAACCCTCTTTAGGCACAGAACGGTGTTGGTGAGGAACAACAAGAACAAAAATAAGAAACAACCCTCAGCGGACCTGGATTATCTCAAAACCTATCTCAAGTCTAGCTTGAGCTCAAGAATAAGCAAAAGACTTTCAAAGCTGTGCTTTTAGTTTAGATCATCTAGGTACATCAGCTCTCAGCTACCTGAGTGATCCGATAGGAAGTGCTAATAGGAGAAAATGCCAGATGTGTGTTGGGGTTAAAGGATTCATAGGGTGCATCCAGATACGTTAATACTGCACAGCAGAATGTGCAGTTGTGATGGGGGCATCACACACCACGATCGGTGTATCATAGTGACAAATCATTATCCCATCGCTACTGTGCACTCACCTTAACGCTGGCAAGAGAACACTCACTGTGCAGTACGACAAAAATTTGAATCCTTCCACCAGTCCGGGCAGGACAGTGAGAAGAGCCGATGAGATTAGGAAGGGCAGCTCAGATCCGATTGGCTGCCTCATCCCACATGAGGGCACGCTCCGACTCAATTCTCGCAGCTTCTGATGAAGAAGCTATGAAAACTGCTTTTAGTTGGGATGGTGGGTTGTAGCTCACAGCAGGTAGGCTGTGGTTTTTCCCTTAACTGCGGAGTTATTCTGCAAGTCTGGAGGGGCCATGTGCCAACATGCTTCATGGGAGGCACACCCTCTCAGGGAACACTCTGGCCACATAGCCCCTGCACCTATCCCACTCCCCAGCTTGGAGACCTCAACCAGGAGTACTCTAAGGGACTGCTTTAAAGCAGCCTGGGTATAGACTATGGGTGTGCACGAATATTTGAAGCATTCAGGATTCAATTGAATTTGATTGAATTTGGACATTCGAATTTGAATCAAATATGTGTCCTTACGCATCTTATTTGTATCTGTACACATTTGTACGAATATGTACGGGACAAAAAAGGGATGTATAAAGGATAAAAACGGCATGTGTATGGATGTATACAGGTGTGTACGAATGCGCAAGGACACATACGAATGTTGTTGACATTTGTATCTTCAAATACAAATTGAAAATTTGTACAAATAGATTTGAATGTATTCAAATGAAATTGAATGTGAATACATTGAAATTTTAAACATTTGAGTCAATTTGAATCTTTGGATATTCAATTTTAATAGAATCAAATCTCGAAAATTGTATAGATTGAGTGCCAGTTCCTGACACTACTCTGAAGACAGCTGCTTCACAAGAACATTCCAGGTCCCATTCTAAAGTGTAACAATACTGAATATGCAACAAATATAGGAGATGAAAGATTTATAATACACTTGTTGATATTTACTAGTATTTAAAATACAAGAAAAAGAAAGTGGGTAGTATATTAATAGCTGTTCCTATATAATATGGCTGTTGTGTCATAGTCTTCCTATTATAGAGGATTTACTTCAAAAGTTATGCATCATTATTCCTATTAATCATCTACGAATCTCTATAAAGATTCATTACTGCTTGCAAATAGGAACTGAATCCATTAGTTGAAGCAGCACTTTGGCATTGGACCTAATGACCTGTTCAGTTGCAAAATATAACCTTTCTTCATTACTGCCTTACAGGATCAATCTAACCCAAAGGTTACAAAAATGAATGGATTTAGAGGGAGCTATCCTGCATAATGAAAAGGGAAGTAATCCGTGGCAGAGACATACATATAGGAGCGTCTTTATCCCAATATCTAGTAACCATGTGAATGCCAACTTTATTGGGTGAGCCTTAAAAGTTGATGCTCAATCTTGCCTATTTTTCTAATTACATTTGGATTATTGTTCTATTGTTTGATGATCTATAGCTATTTCTGCACAGCACAGATAGATGCATGTCAAGCAATCTGTCCCAAGATCAGAGGGCAGCTAGGGCCCTGTGCCAAATGTTCTCAACTTTGTGGAATACCAGCCAGGCCCAAATTCAACGATGGGTAATGAAAGTTCCCAGCTTCTGAAGTTGTCAGTCAGGACTCTTTTAGCTGGACTTTCAACATCAGTGCAATTTCAGGGTAGGGGTGTGCACAAACGTTCTAAATATTCAAAATTCAATAAAATTCAATTGAATGTGGACATTTAAATTTGAATAGAATGTCTACACATTCAAATTTAAAAATTTGAATGAATTTTGAATGTTTCAAAATATTTGTTTGAATGATCTGAAGCATTCAAATGTGTAGATTTGTATGTATTACATACGTATCTGTATGAATCTCATATGTATCTGTACGCATTTGCGCTGCTATTACAGGATGAAAACGGAATGGTTATGGGATAAAACGGGATGCGTACAAAATGTGTACAGAAACTTATAAAGCATATGAATGTTGTCAACTTTCGTATCTTCAGATTTGAATCTAACATTCGAACAAATAGATTCAACAGATTTGAAACAGATTTTGTTGCATTTGGATTCTAAATATTCAAATTGAATAGAATGTTTGGATATTCAATTCGACTTAAATTCAAATGCAAAAAAACCAAAACAAACTGTGCACATCCCTGTTTCAGGGCTGTTCCTGGGAGTCCAGAGAAAGAGCACTGGTTTCAACATGCCAGGTAAACTTGCACAGCTGCTTGGTGCCATCTACACATGTCTGAATTGGTCTATCACTGAGCCTGCTTCTACACTTACCTTGGTAAATCTGGATTAAATAGTTCTGAATTAGTGAAATCAGTGATTGTGAGATTCAGATAATATAGATCCAGATCCAAATATAGGATACAACATCTGCACTGAGAATGTTGAAATAGCTTGAGATTCATGCTAAATCAGAATGCCATGCAGATGCCATTGGACAGAACCAGAACAGGGGATAAGTTCCATTTGGGAAGCATCTCCCAAAGTACTTTGGGTGAGTCTTCACAGTTGCAGCTCTGCCATTCATGTATCCTGTCTAGGGATATGCTGGATTAAGCACCCAATAAGAATGCATAAGGAACAAATATGGAACACACCTTCTGCACAGCAGGCTGGATTAAGGCTCCATTAAAACTGTGTCATCCACATGGAAGTTGAAGTGATCAGGATCTATTGGGTGCTAAGGGTCCTTGATCTAGATTAGTGATAGGCCTGATAAATAGGATCTACAATCCATGCTAACACTCCTTGATCCAGATCAAAGAAGAGGCACCCACACATAGAACAGATGCAGGAAGTTTTGGGGCATGACAGAAATAAAGATGTGCATGAGTTGAAGCAATGTCCTCAGTTGCCTTCCTGACACCCCCTACTTTGTGTCCCCCACCTCACCCTCTGCCCTCCATCTCACTGCCCATTGTGTCACAGATCCCCCTCCATCAACTTCATGTTCTGGTGCCCTGGCTTCCCCATCCCACTCTCATACCCCTCCACCTCCCCACAGAACATCCTGGTATCCTGGCTCCTGTACACCACTCCTCTACCACCTTGCCCTACCTAGCATGTTTGTGCCCTGGATCCCCCATGCTGCTCCCCCACTATCTCCCCCCACACTAACCAGAGCCATTCTGGAGCTGGTCCTAACCTGATGATCTGGACCTAGCCTGGACCCAATCCAGACTGATCCTGAGCTGTTCCAGACCTGATCTGGACCTGATCTGGACCCAATCTGGACCTGATCCAGATCCAATCCTGATCTGATCCTACCCAGATCAAATTTTGATCATATCTGGACCATATCCCAATCATATCCAGACCATATGCAGATCATATCCGCACTACATCCAGACCACATCTGGAAGAACCAATGCATCCCTAGACAGGAGATATGAATGGAAGAGTTGTAGCTGTGAAGACACTTCTGAAGCACTTTGGGAGATGCTTCCCAAACGAAACCCATCCCTTCCTACAAAGCTGTGTTACAGCATCTGCATGGCATTTATATAGGTAAATATGGAAATACCCATCCGGTCTACCACTAGCAAGACATGAGCATACCGCTTGCCCTCTTCATAATCTCCCAACAGCTAACCTTCAGAGGCATAATACTAGAGGAAGTCATGCTGCTATAGGACTAATAATCCTTAAAAGTCCTTACTGCTATTAGCTGGACCACTGCATTCCTGACTATTAGCCTTCTATTAGAAAGTCCTGGCCATTCCTCCCTCTTTTTGTCTCAGGTTCAAAGAAAGAAAGAAGGAAAGAAGGAACTCCAGCCAAAATCAATTAATGTGACCCCTTAAAGCCTTCTTAAATTTGAAGTAAAGAGACATTGTTAGCTACATACACAAGCCCTCAGGCAATTGTCAAAGGCAGAAAGCCAAATAACCCAAAATCAGAATTAAAACATTCAAAACTGTATTCAATGCCCATGATACCCAGAAATTTGAATGCAGTAGATATGAACATCCCTTATTGATGGATTTGACATCTGAATCCCTAAATGGTATTTCAGGCTTACATGTAGAACATTACATAAATGAACATCCAATAGGTCTTTGAGTCTGTAAAGTGTTATAGAGCAAGACTGAAATAATTGCATACTCTTCCTTTCAATAAAGATACTCATCTGGGCTTTTTTACACCCACAAAAGAAAAAAAAAAGATGATCATGAATTCTAGGTGTTATTGACAACACCTTATCAGTTCCTGCAGTATGGAAGCTAAATTTCAAGCTATGCTACCAGTTTAGATAAGTGCAAAAACCTCGAGTTGTTTTAGATTAGGTAATAAAAGAGAAATGAGCAACAAGACCTAGGGAAATTGAAGCATCTTTGCATGTTATCACTTATCTTCCTGGCACAAAATATGAAAGCAATTCATCCCTAAGATATACCAAAGATTGAACTGGCATCATCTCATCCTTTTTAAATGCTGGTAAAACTTAAAAAAAAAAGGCCCTAATAAACAATAGGAAGAAGAGCTTTATCTTTTCTGCAAACAAACATCTCAAGGTAGTTTACATACCCTATCAACATTTTAATAGGCAAGGCATCTCCAAATTTAAATGAGATGTACTTATATTAAAGCATACACTTTTGCATCAGATTCTGTAAACTATCTCCTTTGTGCCCTCTGCTTTCTTGTTGTTGGCTTCAAACTTTCTGCTGCTGTTCTTGGCCAAAGAGGAAAGTGGAAAGCTTATGATGAGCTGCTATACATTACTATCTGCCTGATTTTCCCTTCAGGAATCAGATTTGGGAGCTATTTATCTCAGAGAATAGAGGAAATATCCTGATGGGTTGGACAGTTGGCCCATTTAGTTCAGCAGTTTGCACTCACAGTGGCAACTAGAGAAGTGCTAAACTGGTTCTTGTCAAACTCAGTTTGTTGCAACCAGGGAGTATTTGAAGTGTTCATTATCAAATCAAATAAGCCTGATGCTCAAGCGAAGTGTTCACATGTAAATACTTGGCATGTTTGTCCAGCTGTTCAAATCACAAATGAAAGTGACTGTGCCTTTAAAAAATATATATCGAAAAGTGAGCTTGTGGCAGAATGCAGCTATAAATGTGATGTAGCTGCTTTTCAGTTCCTCTATATGCTTATCACTTCAGGGGAAGTGCTGTTGGTTTCACATGGCCTAGTTGAGTTTAACATTCCTAATGAACAAATTTGTCAGGGAATGAAGTCCACTGAACCCACATTGGAGCTACCTAAAAAAGAAGGAGCTATTTCTCCACGCTTGGTGCTTACTTGCTTCATCTTGATTAGTTATGGTGAACAGATCTGCTTATCATTGTCAAAGAATGTCTCTTTCTCCTCCCAGGAAAACAACGTGTCTTGGAACTCCAAATATTTGTTTCGATTTTGCAGAAAATGAGCTCAGAATTTCAGAAAGATATTTAAATCCAGTGATTGAATCAAACAAGGGGGAAAGGCAACACAGTAATTGATTGGAGAAACCCAGGAAATACTTAGCTCCCTGATCTCCATATATCAGTTGCCCCCCCACCCCCACCCCAAATATTTCTATGCTCCTGGGGCATAGATTTTGATTGCACTTTTCTTCTGAAGAACCCAAGATGATGCATATTATTCTCCACTCTAGACACAGTAGCCATTGCACTATGCCAGCCCCTTGTCTTCTGTTACTTTCCGATATCACCTTGAATGATCCTGATTCTTTTTTTTTTAAGGTACACATAGAGATTGACCAATAAGTTGCTTAGTTGATAGAGTATTCAGAGTCCTTGGCTAAGATTTTTGGAGTGACTTGAGCAGGTATAGGGATTCCCCATGTGTCTGGACTGCAGCCAAATTCATGAATTCCTGAAACCCAATTGGTTCCTCAGTCTTCAATTAGACTTTATGCTGGACTCTTATCTGGGAAGACCAGGATTGATTCTGGTCTCCTCCTGAAGCCAGCTGGGTGACCTTGGGCTAGTCACAGCTCTCTTCTGAGCTCTAGGATGTTCTGTTGTGAAAAGAATAGAAAAGCTTTGTCAGCTGCTTTGAGTCCCCTTAAATGGGTGAGAAAAGCAGGGTAGAAAAGACAATTCTTCTATACTGTATTTTTTAGTCCATAAACTTTGATTACAAGCAAATCAAAATGTACCAAGTTCTGTATGAGGAATCAACAAATGTATATTCAGCATGTGCTACAGTTGGGGAAATGTGATCCTTACAATGTGGGGAAGCCTTTAAAATTCTGGATCTGCAAGATTTGACAAAAGGAGGCAAGTCTGGTTTATTATTGCAAGTGTACATCACTTCAGCATAAAAGGGGTTAATTTCTATGTATATTAGAGTTGCAGTATGGGAACTGCTGATTGGTTAACTCTGCTGTAACAGTTTGTATGTCACATGGATGGACTCTAGCATCTTTAGACATGTATATCTGATGTAAATAAGTTGTAAGACAAGTTAAGTAAAGCTATGTTGAACAAAACAAGAGGTTATATCTTTCCAGTCTGTTCTTCAACATGATCTCTGCTACTAGTGTAGGTTTCTGAGTATGAAAGAAAACAACAAAAATAAGGTTGTGCACATTTAAATAAACATATACAGTGGTACCTTGACATACGAGTTTAATTCGTTCCGTAACCTTGCTCTTATGTCAAATGGCTCGTATCTCAAAGCAATTTTCCCATTAATCCATTCCAGCTCCCAAAACACCACCTCAGTTGTTTTTGTTATGTACTGTACTGTATTTACATACTCGTATCTCAAATCTTGCTCTCATCTCAAAGCAAAATATCACTCGCTCGGCGGCTTGTATCTCAAAACACTTGTATGTCAGGGCACTTGTATGTCGAGGTACCACTGTATATCCAAGCACACACATCATTAAAGTACTTGTTTCTCTGAAACGGAATGAAACAAGCAGCAATATTCCATCTTATGGAAAAGAGTTCGAATGGGCTTGTCTGGATTCCCAGCAGCAAAGGCCTTTATATCTAAAAACAAAATAAAAGCAAAGAGAATGCAGAAGGGAACTCACTACTGCCACCCAGAGCATCTCTTCATCTATGACATGGTGCTGGGGGAAGCAATGGGCGGGATTAAAGCCAATCATTCTTTTGCATATGAAACAGTCCAAGACACCATGATGGATCACTTCTGAATACATTCCAGCCCATACATAATTGCTTTCTGATGCTCTGCACTGGAGCATTATCATCAACTCCATGCCTTGACTTTATTATTTAACTCAAAAAAGCTACAAAGCATTATTTACCTGTGTATATCTTCCCCATGGTTCTGGAATCAATCTTTTAAAAAGAGGCTTTTCTTAGAGTCGTGAGGGTGAGGGCAGGTGTACTCAAAAGCACATCAGGGCATCCCAACATTCAGCAGAGAAACTGCTAATCGGCAGCATGCATCTTCTAAGGAACAGTTGCTTATTGAGCATTGGACGTATTTCCTTTCTTTAAAAACGGATGCTGGGAGAAATTGAAGACAAAAGGAGAAGGGAACAGCAGAGGATAAGATAGACAGAAAGCGTTATAGAAACAATGAACATGAGCTTGAAAAAACTCTGGGACACAGCAGAGGATAAAAGAGCCTGGTGTGCTATTGTCCATGGGGTTATGAAGAGCTGGACATGACTTAATTGAACAACAAATATAAAAATATAAGAACAAGTGAGGATACGAAACAAGCATTTTTTTGCTATTGAGAAGGCCTGGGCAACAGATGAGCAACTGTTTTCCAAAAATCATAATGCCAGATGCCCCATGGACATCTGAAGAGCATTTCAGTGTGGGCCCACCACAGAGAAGGCTTTGCTGTAGGAAACCATGTCATTCAATGATTTGTGGTACCTGCAACAGAATCTGCTCAGAGCATCTAAGCAAACTCACTGGTCTATATTGGAGAAAGCAACCAAACAAGTACCCTGGTCCCAAATTGTTTAAGACCTCATATATCAAGCATAGGAAATTGAATCTGGTCCAATCACTGACTGACAGTCAGTGCAACTGCTTATGTATAGGTGTTACATGTGAGAGAATAGGCACCCCATTGAACAATCTGTCTGCTTTCTTTTGCACCAGTTACAGCTTCTAAACCAGGTGCAAGGACACCCCCACATAGAGCATGTTGCAATAATTCAAATGTGAAAGTTATCAAAGCATGGACAATATACAAACCTGTTCCTTTACACTTCAGCCCATATTATGCAATTAGGCAACATCTGCGCAGATGCATCTTCACTGTCAGGAGGCACTGACAGACTAGAAACACCCATTGCCTACCTAGAGGTTGACTAATTGCATGCTAGCTGACAAGCACCTTTCCGAGAGACTTACCTGAAGCATCCAGCTGGCAAGCATTCACACCTCTGCTGGCTGGGGAAGTCATTGCAGCTGCCGCACAAGCACACTGGCAGCTCTGATGAACCCCTGACACAACCGTGACTGCGTAGAGTTTCAGCAGCATCATAGTGACGGCATTGACATACATGAAGCCACAGAGGGTGCTGCACTCAAGATGGCAGCACCCAGAAGAGGAGTAACCCGGCAATCAAACACAGGTGAGTGTTTGATCAGGCGTGGGGTGGGCTGTTAGTGATATGAAAGCTAGTCAATGTTAGTTGACTGCACACCTTTCCCATCTACAGGACAGGAAAGGAAGTGCGAAAATGCCCCTGGTCTGTCAGAATCACCACCCTAGGCCAAGAGTCAGGGGTGTGTATCTTCTCAGGCATGTTCTTCCCAAGGATTATAGGCAAGCAGTAGTATATAAGACAAATTATCTAGTTAAGCTTTCTCACACTCCCTTTCAGTTCAAAGTCCTTGGAGCAATACCATTACAGAGACAGCCGTTCTCACACCAAGTTATTTATGCTGAGAATAGAGGGTCAGTCCTGAATGCAAATAGGCAAGGCTTAACATTAGTAAGAGAACAACATGGTCACACAATAACCTTAGCTAGAGCCCTTACGGTCTAAAGTACTCAAATGTAGAGCTGACCTGAACTGGTTTGGTTGGTTCGCGGTTCACAGCGAACCAGCTATTTCACAAATATTCACATCAAACCGAATAATTGGTTGTTCAGATATTCAGAAGTTCAGTCAAACAAAAAACAGTCAGGGACAGCTGTAGCTTGACAATTTTGTACTTAATAGTTGATCTGGGTTTCCTTCTTTAAGCATGAATCTGTATTTGGCCAGCCCTTCAGAATTCTTAAGCCATGTTTATACTTCTATGCCAAGCAGTGAGTCTTAAGCCATGTCTATACCATATACTATCATGCAGGATGAAAAGTGAAGAAAGATTCCTCCTGTGTCTATATTCTGTGGTACTATGTGCTGGTTCAGACAGCACTGTGAGGTCTTCAGTGGTTATATTGGCATAGCACCATTCACTTCCAGCTGCTGATTGGACTGCCAGGAAATGTTTAGGTTCCCTTTTGAAGTGACATAAAGACCACTGATCACAGCAAACAGGTGTCGAGGTCCAGCCTACTGAGGACAAAAAGAGTTTGGGCTACTCTGTTGCCTGTATCAAAACCTTGTGGTGACTCTGTTGGCTATTGTCGCAGTTGGCATTAGCTTCCATGCATGAATCAACCAGGGCTTTAGTTGATTAAGCAATTGATTAAAGCTTGCAGCCTTAACACAGCCTTAATACACTGCACTGGAGAGCCTGTGTCTCATTTTTATCACTCACTACACCTCAGAAACCTTAAAAACGGTGACATTAATCCATGTCATTTATGAATACATTGATATTCCTTCCTATTATCCTGTTCATTTTGTATTCTTTCAGCACATAAATTATCAGCTCTGTTGTCAAATGCTTCATGTCATGGTATTTTGTATAAAATATCTTCTCCTTCACCTCTATGTGCGAGGGTGGGTAGGAGCACACATGTGCTGGTGAAAAATTATTTCCTTCCACTGAAAATGCCAAATGAAACTAGTTTTCTTATTTATGGCTGGCCTTCTGGAGAACACTCGTGAAATATAGTACAGATAGTGGCGTACATAGAAAAATTGGGTGTATGGATACATTTGAAGTTTATCAAATGTTTACTTGGAACAATTCAGAGAACAGGGAATTGTTTGATTTTTAAAAATAATCAACAAGTTACTTTTGATCTAGCCTCTCAAAGATGCTTTTGAAATCCCAACAGATAACATAAGAGGTAACACATTTAACACTCTCCTTTCACTTCCATGCCCCACGTGCAACTAAATATGACAAAAACTAGAAGGGAGTAAAAAAGTCTTGTTATCAGTTGTTGTTTATAAGTTTTGTCAAGTTGCAACTGATTCCTCGTGATTACACAGACCTACACGTATAACTTTTTTCCCAGATGCTTTGTTGTTGTCAGTGGTGGATATTAGGGTGCTTCCGCATTTGCTGCCGAAAAGTGGATCTAAATGGATCTGCTTTTCGGTGAACCATCCTCCCCCAGATCCATCACTATTTGTGATGGATCGGAGGGACCCCCGCACATCCACACACATGCGGGGAGGACGGATTCTGGAGGACTCATTCCAATCTGTCCTCCAGCTCGTGTACCTGCGATGCTGCCCCTGGAGCCATGGAACTGGAGCATGGAACTGCCAGTTACCCCGTGTTTCCGGCAGTGACCGGTGTGCGGGGGAAGGGCTTTGGAAGCAGGCAGTCCTGCTTCTGCTCTTCCCAACATGGTGGGCGGAGGGAATCCGTCCCTTCCCTTGGCTGTGCGTGGAAGTGTCCTGCTTCTGCACACATCAAGGGGGAAGTGAAGGATGTAAGACCTGATTTGTATCTGTATGTATTCATCGGTATGCATCTCATACATATTTGTACACATTTGCATACGAAATGCATACAGATACATATGACACATACGAATGTTGTCGACATCTGTATCTTCAAATACAAATGCTGTTGACATTTGTATCTTCAGATTTGAATATAATATTTGAATGAATAGATTCAAATGATTCGAATCAGATTTTTTGCATTCAGATTCTAAACATTTGAATTGAATCAAATGTTTTGACATTCAATTCAAATCAAATTTGAAGCAAAAAAAAAAAAATTGTGCACATCCCTAGTCTGACCAGAGGCAGCATTATGTTTGCACTTTTGTCACTATCTCAGGCATGGAAACATCAGAGCTTGACCTTCTCAAAGTTCTTCCGCCGTTCTGATGTATAGTGCTCAGAAGAAGCCTACACATGCAAGCTCTGCAACCTTGAATCACTCGCACAGTGCAAAGAAGATGCCGAAAGGAGTGTTCCTTTCACAGTCAATGCAGCTTCATTGTGCCCTACAGGTCCCATGCAGGTGACACAAGATACTCAAAACAGAAGTGTATGATTGCTGCCTTGTGCACATGCATGGACGCCATTTTCAGCTGGGTCTGGTCCCACACATGTGTGGTGGCTATACCCAATATTTCAAATCATGTGCACAGCCATCTAGGCAGAAAAGTGCTCTCGAAATTTGTGTAAAACCTGGGTTGGGAGTTGACATTATTATAGGATATTACCCCACTATCTCAAGGCTACGTTGGGATTTTCAAGGACACCTGTGGCATTTCTAACATAGGTTTGGGACCATTCCAGGTTTCCACGGATATATATAGGATGCATATATATGTAAAGCGTACATATCGATACACATTCAAATGTCTGAATCATTCGTATGGATGATCTGAAAGATTTGAAATTTATTTGAATGCTTATATTCGAATGTAGAGAAACTCAATTTGAATTTGAATGTCTGAATTCAAATGAATTCAACTGAATTTTGAATGTTTCAAATATCTTTGCACATCCCTATGAAACAGTACATCAGCCAATAATATTTGGACTTTTTTGTATATTAAAAGCAAGACGTTTTTAGGCTTCTCTCCATGTAGTTTCTTGCTTTTTCCCCCTCTGTGATAATCATTAGCAATTCTCATCACGTCTGGTCTTGCAAGCTTAGCCTCCTCTTTAAAAATTTAACATCAAGTTGCTCTTTTTGGAGATTTGGTTGTTGTTTAACATCTTTCTTTTCTGACTCTTCAGGTGCAGGTGAGGAGATGTGAACGTCTACAGCGACTCCTTTTTCCAGCCTGTCATCCGGCAGCCAGACCTCCAGCAGCTATGGTGCTCAAATGCCACGGAACGACTCTCATCTTTCTTCTCCTATTCCTGTCTTGTTTCTTTTATTAAATGTTTCATTTTACTTCCTCTGTGTCAAAAATTAACATACAATTAGCCAGTGACACATCAGGGCATAGAAAATGAGCAAATGTCTGGATTTCATCCAGATCTTATTAATCAGTTTTCTAGGCTGCTTCCCCCACCTCTTCCCTTCTGCAGCATGAATTGCAGAAGCCAAGCGGTCTCGAAAAATATGTCAGCTGCAGACATCTGTTTATTTCCTTTTATTTATTACTGACATATCGTGGCTGGCTGATTGCCTTGCTAACTATGCTCTTTAAATATTTAGGCTGGTGCTTAAATATAATGCAACCTAGTTAAACCTTGCCCCTCCATATTTTTATTATCCTAGGAATACTTCCTTTTCCAGCTTCTTTGTACTGTACAGAATGTGCTGGACTTTCTAAAATAGGTGTCCAGCTACCCTGTAAGAATCATAAAGATTGATTGGACAGGGGCACTCAATAAGCTAAATAACAAGAGAGGGGGAAAGTAGATGGCAGGTGAGGGGCTTGTTGTGCCTTTAACAAATGCGGGCTTTAAAATAAATCCAATAAATGCTTTTCTTGAACTACCTCTTGTTGTGATCAATGAACACAAGTGGCCCCAAATGTAGACTGGTCAACCTCAGTTTCCATGCTTGAGGGGAACTGCTTAAATTTCCCATATTGTACTTTCATTGCATGATCAAAATGTGGTTTGAGAAGATCAAAGAATATTTGGTTGTATCTCCATAACCTCTGTGGGAGGTGCTTGGCAGTAGGTGCCTGTGTGTGGGGTCCTCAACAGGGTCACCAGTGGAACTGTTTAAATGGGTCTACCAGCAGACCAGCAGGTCATGGTCCAGCCCATGGTACATGTGCAGAAGAGATCCTCTCATGTCTGAGACTAATGATGGGCATACTTTGTTAATGCTGAAATATCCTCAGATGTGCACGGATATTTGAAAATTCAAAAATCTGATTCAAATTCGGCAAATATCAACATATGAATTTGAATTGGATTTTTAAAAATCTGGATTTTCCACTCCGGATTTAATTTGAATTTTCAATTTTACAGATTTTTTATTAATTCGACTGAACTCGTCATTGTATATCGCATCCGAATATCGGGTCTATTTGTGCTTATAATACAGGATGCAAACACAGAAAGGAAAAATGGACAAATCTTTTAAAAGACAAAACAGTGAATAAGTTTTTGGAAGACTGGAGTCCTTTTATCAAATATCTTCAGGAATTGGAAGTCACGACGAAAGTTTCAAATAATTCTTTAAATGAAAAAGAAAAAGGTATATAAGGGGAGCTAGAGGTTCAAAGAATATAAGCAGAAGAGTTTGAAGAACGGAGGAAGTCACATGTATAATACTAGAGCATTGTTATGATGGAATGTATTAAAGTTGTATATTGAAATGTGTATAAAATGCCTTGTGAAAATTAATTAAAAAATGGATATATAAAAAATACAGGATGCAAATGGGATGCGACGAAATGCAAACATGATAAAAATGAGATGCAAACTGATTCAAAAATTGGATACGAATGTTCCTGACATTAGTATATTCGAGTTCAAATCTGATTTTCAGTAATACGGATCTGGATAATCTGGATTCAAATCAGATTGTACAACCCCAGAACTGGAAGGCCTATTCATGATTATCTACAGTTTCAGGTAACCATGGTAGGAGCTGGAACATATCCGCAGTGGATACGGCGGTCCAACTGTGTAGGGGAAACACTGAAGTTCACCAAAGAAGAGGGGGAGATAAATAGACACAGAAACAGTATTTGTGACCAAAAGGATCAGCACCACTCTCACAGACAAAATTGCAAAGTAAGATAGTTAAAGGGCCAGTTCACACCTTCATTAGGCCTAATGGCCAGCTAACATCAGGAATGGATTGGGAATTCAAATTTTGTGACACCTAATCCATTCCAAACTTAGGCAGTGACCCACAGCGACCAGGTGACCCAACATGCAACTGGTCCTGTGCCGCCCTGGCACATGCTCTGTTGGCCTGGAAGAGGTGTGAATACAGCATGTCCAGCTAAGCTAGCCAGAAGCTTGTTTAGCTGTAGAACACATTTTGGTGCCCTACAGCTATACACCTCAGGGAACAATGTGACACATGGAAAGCCATTTCTGGTATAGAAGCAGCTCTGCATGGTGTGGATTCTCCATGTGGGAGCATCCCCCAGCTGTCCAATTCAGTCTAGTGTGCATAGACCCAAAGTCTGGCATCATTTATTCACACTTTGGCTCTTCCTATCAAAAGGAAAATTCCAAACATTCACATGCACACCCAAAATAAAGAAAGGAAGGAAAGGTGGGAAAGTATTCCTTCCTAACTCTATAAATGTCTATATATGATCCATATTTGACCCCAGACACTCCATGTGTTATTAGATTTATGTGACACGCTAAAAAGGTACAACCTGCAAAACAACATATTCCAGCACATGTTCTGGTACCTATGTTTGTTTGCACAGATGCTGCTATGTAGTTTCCATTCTTCAGTCTTTAATAAGGTTAAACACACTGAAGAAAAATGGGACAGAGTTGAACCGTATCTGGTACTGCTTTTTATCTTCTAACACAGCAAAATTGCATGCAGCTTTCACTCCTACTAAAACAGGCCTAACAGACTTTTACAAACGTACTGTGCACCACCAAGATATACTTCTATATTCATAAAGTCAAATTAAGTCTGTTATATTTCCTCTTAACTTTCCTTGATGATAGTTTTAAGACTACACCTTGTTAATGCTCTTGGTGACAGCTGTCCCCATTAGGTCACCCACTAGCTCACAGACTGAGTCCAATCTCCCTTTGTCCTTCATGAATTATTTAATTCAGAGCTGGCTCCTATGTGCATAATGCATTATATCCCATGAGGTCAATTTTCATGTGCGTTTGCACAGACTTGCAGCTTTAACGGTATCTTATCTACCATTCACTTTGCCTACTCTGATCGACTGCTTTTGAGCTGCCTCAACTATATGAAGCTGATGGGAGGTATGTGTTTTTCTGACCTAGAAGATCAGTAGGCTATGGATTTTACTACCAGAAGGAGTTGTAGCAGCAACCAGCCTGGGAAGCTTTCAGAAACAGACAAATTCACATAGAACAAGTGTATCACCTCCAGATTGGGGAGAGAGGCAGGATTAGGGATGTGCACAAATATTCATAACATCCATTATTTGTCTGGATTCGGACAAATTCATACATTTGTACATGAATCAAATGTTACAGTATTCGTATGCTAACATTCATACAAATACAAATGTTTCCAGACATTTGTATGAATAGTTCAGACATTCGTTAGATTGCGGGTGTGGGGAAATGGAGCACCAGTAACATCTGCAATGGATCCAGATTGCATTCAACATTGATTGACAGTGGATTAAAAGCGGATTCAGGTCAAATTTGACATTTTCAGAGCACGGATAGGTTATGGATATGTATCGGCTATCAGATATTCATTCGTATCTGATATGTATCGAATATTTGCACAAATATGTACGGATAGATTTGTATCAAGTGGAATTTTACAACATTCAAATGTGGTCTACTTGTATGAACACAGATTTTTGAACACTCAATTTGTTACAAATTGAATGTCAAAAATGCATTTGTGCACACCCCTAGGGGATGCCTCTGAAGGACATTTGCAGGGAGTCAAGAGCAAATGGTTTTGTCTTCATCTTCTGCATGAAGACAAAAACAATTGGTGGGGGCCTGTGTGAGATGGAATGCTAGACTAGGTGGTCTATGACCTGATATAGAAGGACTCCTCTTATGTTCCTACCTGCATGTCTATTGAGGTCCATGGAAAATTCTGTGAGCTTGCCAAGTGCATGAGAAGAGCAAAAGAAAGTGGACGAGATATGTGGTGAGCACCCATAAATTTCCAGTGAGAAAATGCAATTTGAACTTTGCCCAATGTACAGATAACAGAAAGTACACAAGGAACCCCCAGCATGTCTGGTGGCTCACAGTAAAAAGGCAATGCAAGGTTCCCCTTACATTTTGGGGGTGTTTTTCCACTGTCACTAGAAGTACTTCTAGTGACAGTGGAAAAACACCCTGGATATAGCCATAGATCATTAAGGAGAGTGGGTAGCCATAGGAGATGATGAACTAAATAGAGTAACTGTGTGCATAGCAAATCACCTGACCCTCCAGCACCTCTTCCAAAAATGGGAAGAGGGTGGTGGCACGAGGCAAGGAAGGACTGGGGAACAAAAACACCACCACTAGAATGACCAAAAGCTCTGGCATTGACTGCAAGGAAAAGGAAAACTCTTTCTGCTCACACAGACCCTGCCCCATCTTGGGAAATAAAATGGACCAATGAAATAATCTACATGCAAGGCAGTTCACATCAAGGGGGGATAGTTCAGGGGGGGAAATGCAAGTGGGATCTCTTGAAGGGAAAAAAGAGCCCTAAAGAAGCATTAAAGGTGTGATCACAGCCAAATGGACAAACCAAGCTTCAAGGAACTGCAATCTGAAGAAACATAGTAAATAACCGAATACTGTAATTCTAGAGTTTCTCTTGCTCTTTGTCACACATGTACAGCCCTTTAAAAAATTTAACAGTGTCATTTTCATATCCTTTCCCCCTCTCTCCTGGGAAAGCTGAGCAGAAACTGAAATTACAAATGACATGTCAAAAGGATGATCTCATTAGCACATATGACATCACAATTACATTTCTCTAAGCGCTTTTCATATGGTAATAATAGTCAAGGGATGGAGTACAGCCAAGTGAATTCTGTGCCCCTTCTAGCCAGAACTGGTAAACAGGACAATTTGAAACAGCTCTCAGTATGACAATTTAATGAGAACAGAGCACAGATTTACGCAATATGAACACCATTCACCGGATTAAAGAGCATCAAATAAGTAAAGTCAATGGTGCACAATTTGTATAACACAGAAGCGCCTTCTCCTCATGGCAAAGGGGTCAACAGATTCTTTAAATGGAAAATGTTAAATCCTGACACTTCCCTAATTAAGAGTGACTTAGATCAAGGTGTTCCTAGGGCTTTTCTGCACTATATCACTGTGAACTGGATCAGTGGGTTTGAACCAGTGAGTATCACTGGGTCAGATCATGGCAAGCCATGACCTGGAACAGTGTTCTCTGCACAAAAACTGAGGCATTTCCGCACTGAATCGCGTTCGAAACGGAACGCGTTCAGGCGGAAAGCTTAAGCCAGCTTCGGGCGCTTTCCCCGTTCACACACAGACGCGCCAGAACGCGTGTAAACGCGTTCCGGAGCGTCTGGGTGCGAATGCTCAAAGCGCCCGAAGCTGGCTTAGCCGGCAAACGCCGGCAAGGGGCGCGATGACAGCCGCGGAGGCAGATCGACAATCAGCTGTTTGACAAACAGCTGATTGTCAAAGCCGCGCGGCGTCGGAGGCGCGCCGGCAGCCGTTCGGGAGACAGAAGAAGCGCGAACGCTTCTTCTCCCGAACGGCTGCGGGCGGCTCGTCCGCATTGGAACGCGTGTAGAGCACTTCGAAGTGCTCTACATTTCGAACGCGGAAAAGACAGCTGCGGACACGTCGGAACGCAAGCCGCGCGCGGCCAATGCGGATGACGTGTCCTCAGCTGTCTTTTCCGCGTTCCGTTCAGCCCCGTGCGAAAACGTCTCTGGTCCAGACCAGCTCCTGCACCAGCCTTGAAGATTCAGGGCTGGCCTCCAATGGGTATGATGCCTAGGAATGAAAGTTCCTTGCCTCAGAGCTTCTGGGAGACATATTTCAGAACATGGAGGCATGTCTTTTGCATGCCTCCAAGATTCAGACTTGACTGAACAAGTACACCCATAGTATTCAATGTCAGGGTCTAGTAGTAATCCAGATCAGGGACCTCTTGATCTTGATTATGTTCTATCTTGTGCAGGAAGAGCATATCAGGAGTGGGCAGACCCTCACATATTCTACATTAACATGCAGAAGGAAGTCTCTCAGTCCGGTAGGAGACCTCATATAAATTAGAGATTGACTGTAAAGCATTCAACATCAAAGCAAAATCCTTTGTTTTGAAATAACAAGATTCCTATAATATGCAAAGATGGCATTTCATCCCCAAGTGACCTTTCCCCACTGATACCTAAGCCAAAATTATTGTGGGGAACCTTTCTCATGCTTCTGCAGTAAGGGAAGGGCATCTTAGGGTAACCCAAATCTGCACATGAAAGCCGATCTGCAATAGGACTGTGCACATTTTGTGTGTGTGTTTGCTTCACATTCATGTGAACAGAGTCACTTTGTATATGGTAGGATTCAAATTTACTGTAAATGCCCTTTGAATGCTATTCAAATTCACTTCATTCCTTTCTGCCAGTTGCATCTCTGAATCCCCTCCAAATCCCTTCTGAATCGGCATGAATATGCTCTGAATATGCTCTGAAATGCTTCTGGTGTGACTGGGCAGCCACTTTGATGCCTCCTCATCTTTGCAAATATAGCAAACCCTCAAACCAATGTGCAAAAGCATTCACTTCACATTTGAATGGCAATCTTTGAATACAGCCAATATTCGATTCAAATGCAAATGTTCAGAGCTTTGTAGGTTGTATGAGTTTCAAACCTGAGAAGTATTTTTTGCCAACCACCAATTCACAAGGAGATCAGCAAACTCACCCTGGTAAGAGAGAAGAGTGGCAGGCCCTTTAAAGGAATAGCACTTCAACTAACCATACAAAGAATGGGCATACCTCCCAGCTTTTCTTCCTCTGTACTACACTATGACCTGTGTGCTTCACTCAGAAGGATGTTTCTACAGATGCACAATTGATTTCAACATCACAATGTTTCAGCTATCATTAATTCAGGTTCGCACTACTCCTGGCTCTACCCACTGTTAGCATCATATCCTCTGCTTCATCAGCCTCAGTGTCCCCATGGATGGATGGATGGATGGATGGATGGATGGATGGATGGATGGATGGATGGATGGATGGATGGATGGATGGATGGATTTATTTATTTATTTATTTATTTATTTATTTATTTATTTATTTATTTATTTATTTATTTATTTATTTATTTATTTATTTATTTATTTATTAAACCCCACCCTTCACCAAATGGTCCTAGGGCGGGTTACAATCAGAATAAAACATATCAAATATTAAAACATAATTAAAAATATAACCCCTTCCCTCTCACCCACCCCCTCCTCCCTAACAGGACGGCACGCTAAGGAAGCTATTTAAACATCAAAAGCCTGGGTGAAAAGATACATTTTCACCAGGCACTTAAAACTATACAGTGTAGGCACCTGACGAACCTCAAGAGGAAGGTTATTCTAGAGTCTAGGGGCCACCACAGAAAAGGTCCTCGTATGTCCCTGTGCCTTGTACCTCTGTAAGAGTGGAGACTTTTCTTCAGATCCCAAACAAGGGGCCTGTTCGCACTTGGCCCTTTTCTGGAGTATATCTCAGGATAGGGATGTGTGGCCCACATGCTAATGCAGACTCTGGTAGGCCTCACTTGGGGCCTGCAGTAGCCTGCACTAGCATGTGGACAGCAAGCCCCTGTTTCAGGATATATTCCAGAATAAAGCCAAGTGCGAATAGGCCCAAGGACTCATTCATCGTTGAATATTGTTATGGCATGGAAAGGCCATATACCCATGACCAAAGAGCACTACATTCCTATCTGAGATGGTTGTCTTCTTCCATATTATATATAGTTATATATAATTAAAGATATATTAATATATTTTAAAATCTATAAATCTTATACACCCTCAAACTGATATATCACCTTCTCTTATACAGAGAAAGTCAATAAGGGGCAAACCAACCCTAGTGATCAATGGAATAACAAACCCACTTTTTAAGGAGGCCTACAACAAGTGGTGTAGATTACATGCCAGGCACCCATTGTGGCATGTTCATTTTGTGCTACAGTCCCTACAGTTTGAACAATCTGCTTTGGACATGGTTTGTAATGCAGGAACCTGGTGCTATTAAAGGGCAACGTGACATACAGGTTAAGACCACCCTGTTCTGTATAGCAAAAAGGCAATCCTCCTTTTATAGTCTCCCTTTTGTGCCAGACCACATAAATCTGCACTACAGAGTTTAGAATGAAGTCTATTTCATAAGGTACAGATCTTATTCTAAAAGTGAAAAAAATACAACAAAGCTTTTGGAGAGTTTGAATGACATCTTCCCTGAGGCAATGAAAGAAAAGGTAATCTTAGAGAGAAGACCATGGTTTGATCTAACAGGACCTTGCCAAAATATGCTTATAATTTTCAGAGTAGGATGCACTTGCATTATTGAAGAACTGTCTTTCTATATGCTGTTCCAAGTTGGCAGCAATGCAAATGCAAAATTTAGAAGCCACTGGAAAGGAACAAGATAGTGAAGTGAAAAAAGAGCCTTGGAGTTCTCCCTCTCTCTCTTTCTTTCCTTTTCTCTCTCCCCCTCCCTCTATCCATTCCAGCATTTTCACCCCACCTTGCCCAAAGTGCTTTCATTTTTCACATCCTGTCACTTACAGTCAGAAATCAGGGGACGAGTTTTACTAGTGAGAGGTCCATGAAAGATGATAAAACCCACGATGCTTCTCTAGGCAAAAAGAAGATCACCTAGCACATCTAGCCTTAAAAAGAATTGGATAAACAACAAAATGATAGGCTCTCTGTATGGGCAGTACGTAGTGGAATGGCAAGGACTGAATTCAATGAGAAATACTCTTCTAATGGGAATTGTAGCTGGACAGTCAGCTTGTAGTTGGTGAAGAAGTATTTCTAAATTGAACCAAAGAGACACAATTTTGTAGGAACTTCTAGCCGGCTCAAGGAATATAGTAGAGGTCTGGAAAGTATAGGTCACAGTAGTATCATTTTATCCTGTTTCTTAATGCTCTGAAAATCTTTTTAAAATGTGCTAAGAAGCCCTGTTCTGCTGTTCTGTCTTCAGGGGCCTTTGGTTGGTAAGTGCATTTACCTCAGGAATATGAGCAAAGTAGAATGTTGCCACTTTGGTCCATGCCAATGCTTTCCCAGGCTGCGTCCACATTTACCTCAGTAAATCCAGATTAAATAGATCCATATTAGTGAAATCAGTGCTTGCAAGATCCAGATAATACAGGTCCGGATCAAGATGGGGCTTTAAATACCAAAGAACAAAGGCCTTTTGGCAACAGGTTCATACAGAAACAGACAAGATTATTAATAACTAGACTAGATGGTATAAAGAAATGTCTATCCCACATCAAATAAATATGGATAATTATACAAAATGACAAATATCTTATGAAACAATCAATGAGTCCTCCTTATTCCTGTTTTCACAAGCAACCATTTAATGACTTTCAGGATACAGGGCATTGGGGGACATGTGTTTTCCAGGCCTTGTTGCAATGAATTGAGGCTCACACGCAGGATGGTTGCCAGGTGAAAGAGTCTCTTTTTTACTGAAGATTTAGGGGCTTTTTATGCCCAGTTACAGAATACATTTCTCAATGTAAATTTCCCCCCCGGTGTGCCCATATTTGGCATCACCGGATAAGATGTTACCATCCTTGAGTACTGTACATTATTTATACAAACACAGTGGATGTTATACAAATGATAAGAGGTGTTATACAAATGATAAGAAGTGTTATGCCTTTTCTGAGACCTTGTTTCAGAGAGATATTAAGAAAGTTACAGTGACCCAGGAATGTACCCTTTGTCCTAGTTACTTCAGCTTAGCAACTGTTGCTTTAGCTGAGATGGACAAATTGCACCCCCACAAGGCCTCAATTATTAGATTTTCTAATATCATTTGGTTCATTAGAAGATTATAAAACCGTTTCATAGTCCTGGAACTACCATTGTGTTGAGAAAACCATACAGAAGTGTGACAATCCCACTGTAACATTGGTAGGATATCACTTTGGGGTTTTATCTGGAATTAGCCTAGAAGATCTAACTGTAGAACCAAAATTATTTTTTCCATGGATTCCAAAGCAACCTCTACTGAATAATTCTACACAATATAATTTTCACTGATATCCTTCCTCTGCTGCTAAGAAGAAGGGAGGAGGAAGGTCAAATTAAAATTATTGACACTCTCAGGAGATTTTTTAAGGGAGGTTTTAGACAGAAACATTGCTAATTACTACATATGAGTAACTCTTCTAGTGGTCCAGGGAATTAAATATACCATGAGTCTGTCACATCAAAGAATTACATTCTTGTTAATTTTGATCAATAGTGTTAGACAATAGCAACATACTTTGGGGAAATTCCAGTTCACAAATTTATCATATCTGGTAACTTGACTTTGTGGCTACACGTTCTGATATATTTAATACTATATATAAAATTGGAATGTAAGTTGATGAAGGGTGCTTCCGCACAGGCCCTTTAACACCCATTAAACACACTTTTGGCAATGTGCGACCTCACACGCGTTGCTGATTGGTACACTTCCGGTGAGGTGTGTCTGCACAGCAACAGCGCTTTGAAACCGGTTTTTGGCGGCGCGTCCGCATTTGCAGGGTCTATTTAGCACACTTCCGGTAGGTGCATCCACACCTATCCGTACTTAAAGTGTGCTAAATGGATGTTAATTACACACCACATTTGAAGTGTGCTTAAAGGGTCTTGCGCCGTGAAAACGCATCCATTTAGGATGCGTCCGCACGGCGCAAGTGTGTCTACAGAGGGCCCTCCCCCGGCCAGCCATGATTGGCTCATTGAAGCCCAGCATGGCTAGCCGGGGGACTCCTACCTTTCGGCTCGCCCTCGCCCCAGAAACGGCGGATCGCCGCTTCTGGAGCCAGGGTGAGCCTCCCTAAAGCCCACCCAGGGGGGAGCGTGACAAACCCCCTCCTTGCCTGTTCAGCATCACCCCGACTCTGAGACGAGGCACCCAGGATGCAGCACGCCTACGTCCTGCGCACCTCCTGAGTGGCCGGGGCTGCTACTGGCAGCCCTTGCCCTCAGGAGGTGTTCTGCATTGTAGAGCTTCGATCTCCATTTACCTTTGAGGACACCCTGATGAAGTGCCTTTGCCACCAAGTCTCCACACGTGTCAGCAACAAGTGCCTTGCAGAAACCTCACCACCCCATCTGCATACTGGATCACCATTATTTACCATTATGATGTGTGACTCCAATCCCGCCTTGAAATGATATTTTCCATACTAGGAAATGGAGATCCAGAGACCCCTTTTGCTGTTGTGATCAGACTCCTCTCCTCTCCCCCCAGTTTCCTAGGTAACTGGAGACCCGGCCTGATTATTGTCCCTGTTACAATTTTGTGTTGTCCTAAAAAAAACTTGAAGTATATTTTATGGTTACTGATACGTATGAATGAAATTATTATGCTAACTAATAATAACTAGATGTAGATGATTAAAGGAGTTGCCTCAAGTACTGCTTGCACCAGAAGTCCTAATGGCTTCGGATTCTTCCATGAGGAATGGTCCAATCAATGTTGGAGAACCTTTTTTTGGCTCAGGAGCATGGAAGCAGGGTTTTCACATGCCACTTCCCCATTCTGGTATTTGAAAACTATGAAAACTGTGAGGCCTGAGAACCAAAGTTCCCCAGTAGCAAAGCTTAGAATCAGGGCCAAGACGGTTTCCATCGTGGCCCTCATTCTCTGTGCAGATGCCATTTTCTCACATATCTCTACAGCTCTCAGCTCTCTTCTGTCTTCAGGTTCTTAACCTCATGACCCCTAGTTACATCCACATCGATGTACTTGCACATCCATGAAGCCTATGAGAAGTCCCACCTAGGAAACTTTGCAAGAACTGCCACTTACCACTGAACCCCAGTGAGGGGCTTGCTAGGCATTAACCCTTGTCAGTCATGAGTTAACTTCTTTCTGGGGTCACTTTATCCATGGGGTGACACATTAGTATAGCTAGATGAAGGATCTCCTGCAACACACCAGGAAAGGGATCTCGGGGTTCTGGTGGACAGTTCAATGCAGGTGTCAACCCAGGGCGTGGCAGCCACAAAAAAAGCTAATTCAATGCCGGGGAATAGAAAATAAGTCAGCAAGTGTCATTTTGCCTCTTTATAAATCTATGGTGAGGCCACATTTGGAATATTATGTACAATTCTGGTCACCACACCTCAAAAAGGATACTGTGGAACTAGAGAAGGTGCAGAGAAGAGCAACCAGAATGATTAAGGGGCTGGAACAGCTCCCTTATGAAACCAGGCTGCAACGTCTAGGCCTCTTCAGTCTGGAGAGACAGCATTTAAGTATATAAAATTATGCATGGTATAGAAAAGGTGGATAGAGAACATTTCTTTTCTCTGTCACACAATACTAGAACCAGGGGGTACTCTATGAAGCTGATGGGTAGGAGAGTCAGATCTGACAAAGGGAAGTATTTTTTTTCACCCAGAGGGTCATCGGTTTATGGAATTTGCTGCCGGAAGAGTTGGTGACAGCTACCAGTCTAGATGGCTTTAAGGTAGGGTTAGACAAATTTATGGATGACAGATGTATCAATGGCTACTAGAATGAATGCCTAGGTGCATCTTTCAGGCTGGGGGTGGGGGTGGGGAAGCAGGACGCTTCTAATGCTATTTGCTGGAATTCTAGAGCAGGAATAGGTTTGTCCTTGTCTCTGCTTGAGATGCCCATGAGCATTTGGTGGGCCACTGTGTGCAACAGGATGCTGGACTAGATGGGCTGTGGCCTGATCCAGCAAGGCTCCTCTTATGTTTTTATGTTCTTATTATTCATTTAAAACTAGAGCAGAGAAACTATTTTATAATGGGAATAGGAAGCAGCACCAGACTGCTTTTCACAACCACACATACATTCCTGCAATGCACCATCTGTCTCTGGATATTGTAAAAATTATTTAGACATCAGCAGAAACAAGTTAGAAGCAATGAGATAAAAGCTGTACTTTATGAATGCTCTCAGTAGCTCTCCTCTCAGCAACATAAATACCTCTGGCATCTTCAGGGAGATCTGTGTCACCATAAAATGGCAGAGGCTATTCATTTGTTGCACATAGCTGTTATTACTCTATCCCTTCAACCAGCCCTTATGCTGCTGCTGACTTTGGCTGAAGCTACAGCCTGTAATGGAGGGTGAATTAAATTGTGCTGCCTTCAGAACCAGAGCACTGGGTGATATGACAATATGTACCTGAAGATGTCATGAATGTGGCTCTCTTGAGTATTTATTTATAGCCCCTTTCTCACAGAGACGGAGTGATAAGGAAGCCACTTCTCTGCAGTGCAATTTAAGATTAGCCTAAGAAATTTTGCTGTCTACTGCAGAGCAACATTCATCATTCATCATCAGTAGTGCAGCAGACCAAAATATTTCTTGCAAGCAGGGATGTGCACAAATGTTTTTTTGACATTCTATTTGACTCGAATACCCAATTACCCAAAAATCTGATTCAATTCAACTCTTTTAAATTTGAATTTAACAAGATTCGATTCATATTTACCAAATTCAAATCTATTTGTTTGAATTTTTGATTCAAATCTGCACATACAGATGTCGACAACATTCGTATGTGCATGTACACATTTTCCTGACGTCTGTACACATTGGGACCCTTAATGGGTCTTTAATGGGTACTCTAATGCAGGGATGTCAAAGATATGGCCCGCGGGCCGGATGCGGCCCGTGGGCTGTATTAATACGGCCTGCGGCCGCTGCCTGCAGCCACCACCTAACACCACCACCCGCTGCCGCCGCCACCCCGCCGCCGCCCGCCGCCGCCTGCCACCGCTGCCGCCGCCGTCCTCCTTGGGTGCAAAGGAGGCGAGGTGAGGCGAGGCGAGTGAGCGCCCGGCGGGACCCTCCACTGCCCGAGTGCGTGGGCGCCGCCATGGACAGCCAGCCCCTCCTCTGTGCCCTAGCCACGCCCCGGCCACACCCTGGCCACACCCCAGACCCTCATCTGTGCCCTAGCCACGCCCCCGGCCACGCCCCCTGGCCCTGACAGTACTTTTTTTTTTTTAATCCGGCCCTCTGCAAAATTGAGTTTGACACCTCTGCTCTAATGCTAGGGGGTTCCTACTATTTATTTATTTATTTATTTATTTATTTATTTATTTATTTATTTATTTATTTATTTATTTATTTATTTATTTATTTATTTATTTATTTATTTATTTATTTATTTATTTTTGTATTATAATGTCTCAGGGCGAGTTACAATATTATATTAATCTTAGACAGGTCCCTGCCCTCAGCACTAGAGTACCCATTAAGGACCCATTTAGTGCTAAGTGGGAAAAAACACATTCATAACATCTGTACACGTCTGTATGCATCCCATAATTATCCTGTATGCAACCCATTTTTGTCCCACACGGATCCGTACAAATGCGCACTGATGCAGGAAAGGTGCGGATCTTCAAGTACGCATTGTGTGTGAACCTGTACACATACGAATGTCCAGATAATTCAAACAAATAGATCTGAAATTCAACATTCAATTCAAAAGTTTACATTCAAATTTCAGGACACTTTATTTGAGTTTGGATGTCAAAATCTGGCGCATTCGATTGGATTTTGATTGCCTACGAATATCTGTGCACATCCTTACTTGCAAGCATAAAAGGCAAAACTTCAGTTATGTCCTTCCCTCTCCCCCAGTGCTCCATCAGGTTGGCACTAGGATTTCCTCCATCTGATAGCTTGTCAATACATACTGGATCCATAGAGATCTATCTATATACAGTATATATTTGTACTTGAGGTAAAACATCGTCCAGGTACCTGCCATGTCTTATCTCTCTGATACTTCCTCAGTATGGAGAAATTGCAGATGACACAGGGAAAGAAAGAAAAAGTGTGAAACTGTATCCTCATTGCACATGGGATGTAGAAGGAGAGTGGGGCATCCACATGGCCATCATATTCTTCCTCCTCCGCTATGTCACCATATATGTTATTATAGTGGCATTTTGTGTTAAAGAATACAGGAAATGGCCCATAGTTCTGATAACTCTGCCACCATCATATTCAAAGGTAAGGATTCTCTGCTTTGAACCTGACAGTGGAGGCACACTTTGGGCACCTTTAGACTTTGATCGCAATTGGCATTGCATCCTCAAATACTAGTTTTGGGGACATCACACCTGGTGTTGAGGGCAGGAGGAGCCTGATTCTTCTTCTTCTTCTTCTTCCCTCCCTGACTCTAGAGAGGGAATCTTCTTCTCCGCGCTGTCAGATCAGAGATGATGTTCAGTTTCACAGTGTGTGTGGGAGGGGGGGTGATATGCAGACTAACAAAACATTTTCCTTTTTTGCAAAAGGAGCAAGAAAATATAGTTGCACTGCTTTCCTTGCTGTGGGGACCCTGCTTATAATTAATACACCATCTCTTATCTCCTTTCCCTGGAAAGGGGAAAAGGTCTCAGAAGATTATAAATAAATAATTCTTTAAAGTCAGGAGATCTTCCAGGTCAGAAGGGAAGCTGATATTCAATTTTCTTACAGCATGGTGGTTAGCTAGCTACTGAAGCATCACTTCAGTGTTGCTAAGTGCCATATCAAGCTTTGCTTCCTCCCACCCACCCCTTTCTTGCTGCAGAATAAGAGAGCACTTTGGGCTCACCTCTACCATCAGTAAAACAAACATTAACAATTACCAAACAACTGAATATTTTTTCCCCTCAACATCTAACACTCTATGCCTTAGGCAGCAGTGAGTGTCTGGATGAGACCTCAGTTTATAAAATACTCTCCTGCCCAAAATATTGTAGGCGTAGACTTCTTGGCTATTTCTTCAGCAGTTGGAAAATATCTGTGCATCCAGGTACTAGCTAGATGTAGGTTATATCACACAGTCTACTGCTGGTCATTGTTTTTACCCAGTAGAACAATAATCCCTTATATATTTGTATGGTTTTCTTCCCACAAATCATGAGAAAGTGCAAAGCTATGTCAGGTATGTATTTGGCACATAAATAAAACCAGAGTTTACAGGAAACACAGGGTTCTAGTCTACCAATGTCAGCCGAAGGCACCATTTGTTTGTTTGTTTGTATCCCACCCCATAGCCCAAGATATCTGGGTGGCTTACAATAAAAAACCATTAACAAGAAACAGTTCTGAAGTGTCCTCATTGGTCCAGAAACATGCCTATTGCCATCCTGTTTCCATTTTGGGCAGCAGCAGAAACCTTTTGACAATCCTTTGCTGACATGATTGCCAATAAAGACGTATCCTGTGCAAGGAGCTTCCTCAAGCCCTGTATGAAGGTGCTATGGAAAATGGCACCTCTTTGCTCCAAAAAGAAGATAAGGGGGGCAAATTTGGGGAAGATCTCAGAATAGTCCATTTCCCCAAACCCTGAAGTCTGTTTACTGCAGAACCTGGAGCATATCTAAAGAGGGTTTTGAGAGTTTCCATGAGGTTTGCCTAAATCTGTAAGAGGTGTGGCACTTTGGAGTGCAGTGATTGCACTCCAAAGAGTTAATTCAAAACTCCTTTTGTTGTGATCCTTCCATATGGAATATTTCTTTCTCATAAGACCTACCTTGAACAGTTTGTCACCTTAAGAACTTTTCTTTCACACTTGCTTTTTCTTGGATGGATATTATTCTTTGATTCTAATCCCTGCAGATAGTTTTTGCAGGAAGCTTCACTACAAGTTTTAAATTTTAAAGCCCATTTGAGTCTTCTCATGCAAGCAGTACCAACACAAGGCAAATATCTTTAATTATTTACTTTCTACCAACCCTGTCATAGCTGGCACCTCCTTAAATTTTTATTTTCCTTCTCCTCCTATTTACCTATAAAATGTTTGGTAAAAACTAGGGATGTGCATGGTTTCTTTTTCCCCATGTGCTTCACGTCAAAGCAAATGGGCCAGAACATCACATTTGTGTGAATGGAACCACTTTGAATGTGCTAGATTTCAAATTCACTTTGGATCCCTAACGCCACCAGTCATACCCCCAAATCTGTCCTGAATCAATTCTAAATCCATTCAGAATATGCTCCAAATCCACTCTGGGGCTTCAAACAAAAGCACAAAAGCTTTCACTTCCCATGTAAATGTCAGTCTTTGAACATAGCCAATATTCAATTCAAATGCAAACCTCTGAACCTTCACAATTTGTAGGAGTTATGGTGATGGAGCATTTTTTGCCGCTCCCTAGTGAAAACTACTGGGCATATTTTGTGAGGGTTAAGCAAAGAACATTCACTGTTAGATATAGCAAGGCTTTTTGAAGGATTAATAGTTATAGTAATAGATAACATTGGTCATAAAATAATTCTTAATCAATCAATATTCTGAAAAGAAAATCATGGAGTAACTTATACCTCTATCCAGGGGGTAAATACTTTTTAGGTTGTTACAGTAACTACTCTGTACACAAGTTTAGCAACATTCCCGCAAGCAACACCTTTAAGGACTAAAGGTTAGGTTTGACTAATGACCAGATTAGAGCCAATTAAGGGAAGGGGAAATAATTTGGCTGATTTTGATACAAAATTTGTTTTATTAAATGTAAAAGGCACACAGGAAATAACTTTATTACACTGCAAGCTACCACAATATTCAAAGTTATGTGAATTAGTCAAATAGTATGAACTTGAAGAGTGAGGTTATCAAATTAATAAATTGTATCATACAGAGGACTTTTGACTGTAACTGTGACAAAAAGCACACAAAGTAAAGCTTTTCACTGTTTCCCAAGCTAGAGACATAGCAGAGGAAAGTGACTGAGAGCTCAGCTAGGCATTTTGTGCTTGAGTATTTTTGAACCAATTAGATTTTGTTACTTGTTGCTTGTTGTGGATCAGTACAGTTCTGTGAGGAGATAACTTCTAGTTGAATCTAATCCAGCAGCTGGAGAGAGGTGACCCCACAGGTCGGAGCCCCTCAATATAATGAACTTCTCCAAGGATTTGCAAGTTTGATTCTATCAATTGCTGTTCTCTGCTAATTCATATCAATTGTGTCCCACAATGAATTGAGGCAGCAGTGTCAAGGCACATCTTCCTTTTCATTAGAAGAGTTTGTTCTGAATAATTTGAGCGGTAAAAGTGGGAAAAGGGGACAGTGAAGTTTAAGTGAAGTGGAAGGGAAGAGGACTGAAAGACACAAGGCTAAGAGAAAAAGTAGGAGGATTTAGACCACTTCTGGACTCTTTTCTTGGTCAAGGATGATAGCAGAGAATAAAAGTGTTGCCAAAATGCAGGCACAGACATAAAACCATTGGTCAAGTTGTAAAGCTCACAGCAAGAGTCTTTGATCTAGTATCAGTGCTCAAGTGGACTCTTAGCAAATTGATACTAGTGGAGTGAGATCCAGAAGTTCAGTAGGTTATCAGCCACCATCACAGGATGTCATATTAGCCTTATTATACCCCCACTCTTCAGTTGTTCTTCCCTCTGTGGCAAAGGAACTCCAGGAATCTTAAAGTCACCATTCCTTTTTTTTTTTTTAAAAAAAATCTATTATTATTTTCTGACACAAACACTAAACATCATAATTAAGGTTCCCATAAAGAAACTTTCTTAGATATAAACCATTGGTTAATACATTTTAGTGGATTTCCACCGGTCTTCTAAGGCTTTTCTTAAGTTGCTTCTTCTTTAGTGCTCCTTTTAGTGCTCACAATTCCTAATGTGCAGCAATCTTCAAGAATGGAGAGAACATCTTTGGTCTTATCCCTCAGATGCAAATTACATGTGGCCGTGGACCCAGCTCAAACCAAGGATGGTGAATGAAAGAGGGCACATACTCTTATACCCTGAAACATAAGCTCAGGGAGTGGAAACAGATGCTTGGTCAGAAAAGGAGTAAACAAAACACTGGCCAACTTCAGACTTTTCTCAGATCAATTAAATGAGATACAGTGATTAAAACAGCTATTCAGTTTGTGTACCATAACAATGTTTTTGTTCTTCGTTAAACTTTTTCACAGCTTTGGTGCAACCAGAATAAAGCTTAAAGAAACTAGTTTGGGTAAAGTGTAGACCCTCTATATCTATTCGGAATAGGTATAAATCAGAAATGATGAGAGCTACTGCCTGGGATCTTAATTACTAGGAAGCAGCCTGAAAAAAAAAAGGTTTTTCTGACACTACTGAGTAAATGAAACATCGCCTTGGCAACTCTGATGCTAAACCTTCCTATTTAGAAGTTACCTTCCTTCAATCCAATGGAGAAAAATGGCTACATAAATATGTTTTAACACTGAAAGGAAAATATGACATGGCAGTGCCCAGTGAGCATTAGCACATAAATAGCATTATTAATGGATACTCTGAGTATGTATGAAATGACTGTAATCTCCTTCAACAAGATCAGTCATCGTGGATTATTGTCACTTACCATGACTATTAGTGTCCCTCCCAAAATGAGATCCTTCAACCTCCTCCTCCTTGCATTAGGTTTTAACCTCATCTCTGTTGCAACTCCCATAATGTCCAGGCCATAGTCTCATGCAGGTAGGGTAGTATCTGAAATAGCTATCAGAGGTTACCTGTCCTGACCACTTTATCCACTGGTTTCTTCACTCAAAGAAAATATCAGTTGAAGAGTTTTTCTTTTCCTTGAGAAGAACAGAAAGTGGGAGGGGAGCTGGAAGGATATTTTCATAGCTATGAAAAGGGCTGGGTGCGGAGAGAGGTTCTTCTTGCACCTCATTTCTGGAAGCATTTTCTGAATTATTCTAAGACTGAATAAGCCTTGTTTTATGTTCCTTCATTTCATCCCCAGGGATTGTCATTGTTGCTAAGCTTATTAATATGCTTTCATGACCTCCTGTGCTGCAGTTGTTAAACACATATCTCTTAAGAATGTTTTTCTTTTTCTGAAGCAAAGCTTAAAATGTTCAAATATTCTTTGTACGTTTAAAGCAAGTGAATGCTTAACTGAAGCATTCCTGAAGTTTCCCTAAAGACGTCTCACCAAACACTTTTAATGAGCCTACTGTCTCTTTTTCCTCTTTCCTCTTTCAGGCTTTAGCCAATCTGCAAAAGAGCATAAAGATCCCTGGATCTTGCTGCTTCAGGCAAACCGTTTTCTTCTGCAGATTCTTAGCAGTTCAGATAATGAACAGATGCTAACATCTTATTACTCTAAAGAGCCCTTGCAACCTTCAACTTTGAGGAACATCCCAGGAATTTGTATATGACAGTAGTTTGTTTAAACAGAAGCTCATTTGGTTAATACTCTTGAACAAAGCAAGGAGCTCACTCCTACAACTCTTCTTTCTTTGGGGGCATCTCTTCTCTAACACCTTGATTTGCTAGAAGTTGGTTTATTGCACTCGTCTATCATAGATGTCACAAAGACTCCATGTATTTTACAGACAAAAAATATACTTAGAAAATAACAAAAAATGTCATTTCCAAATAAACCTAATATCTGGACAGGGTCCCAGCAGGGTCTGGAATGGGCAGGGTCTGGGCAGAATCCAGGCAGGATCTGTGCAGGGTCCAGGCAAGGTCTAGGCAGGATCTGGAATGGGCAAGATCTGGGCAAGGTCCATACACAGTCTGGACAGGATCCGAGAAGGGTCCAGGCAGGATCTGGGCAGGATCCAGGCAAAGTCCAGGCATGGTCCGGGCAAGAATGGGCAGGGTCTGGACTGGAGCCAGTCCAGGTCTGGGCAGGATCTGGACAGTGTCCAGCTAGGTTCTAGGCAGGATCTGGAATGGGCAGGGTCCCAGCAGGGTCTGGATAGGATCCTTTAGGGTCATTTGGGGGGATAGAGAGGGGGGAATCATTTCATTCTGCCTTTTGGAGACATTTCAACAATCACAACTATGCAAAACTTTTTCCAATGGAAGAGTATAATTGGATCTTATACATGATGCAAACTCAAAAACTGATTTTCACGTTATCACAATAGAAAATTAAGAAAAAAAGGAGTAGGCAAAATATTCCTTCTAGAGCCTGGAAATATGGTTTCTGGTTTTTGGATTGCCTGAACTCCAGAAGTGGAAGTCCCTTTTCTCAGCTCCAGAAGGTGTATTTGGTGCTCTGGAGACTATGGGATAAGCCCTGGGATACCAATAGATCGCATCCAAAAAGGTAAGGGGATGTGTGAGAGGCCACAGGCTGGGGGGCTCTGAGCTGCCAGTGGGGAGGCCCCGCAGCATCCAGTGTCCACCAAAGCTTTGACTGAGGTTTCTATGAATACCAGATAATCCAATTCATGGACAAATAGGGCTCTATTCAATCCAGCCACAAATCTATGGATTCATACCTATTTGTATAAATTCTGGATATCACGAATATTCGTGCACATTCCTACACACTTATGTTCTTTCCAAAATTTAGCATATTTCTTAGCTAGGGGCAATTCTGTGATCTATGCTGTGTACAAACATTTGAATTCAAAGCAATAAGGAAGACTGCTCATTGCAAAATAATAATAATAAAAAAAACACTTCTGGAATGCTTGCATTTACTTACTTACTCACTTACTTACTTATTTTTAGATTTATTTATTCACCACCACTCAAGTGGCCTTGTTTATCATCAAGGCTGCCAGAAATTCATACTGCTATGTTTTAGATTCAGTATTTTAACAATGAGTGCAATTAATCTTATTTTTAGTTTCATTTTGTACTATATTCTTTGTATTTTATTTTATGATACGGTCAGTGGACTAATCATTAAACTTATTATTATTATTAGTTTAATTATTTTTAGAAAATGCCTTAAAGAAAACAGAAAATGAAGTAGTAACACACTACTGAAATGGTGTTTCCTTTTATCCCCCCCCCCCCCGCTTTACTGAAAACACTTATAGGCCGCATCCCCACGCACATTTGGTACAATACTGAATGTTGGTTTGGCAAGGGTAGAAGGTGTTTTGGATTTGGTCCGCGGAAAATGGACTAAATCCCACCAAACTGTGCCAGACCAGGACCAAATTTGGTACCTGAAAAAACAAGTCTTGGCACAGTTTGGGGGTCTGGCACACATTGATTAGCGAGCCAAGACTGCACACGGGGATGATCATGTGCTATCCCGGGAGGAGATTGGTGCTCACATCATTAGGAGGTAGGGGTGCTTGATGTTCCTGCCCTGTGCATTGGAGATCGCAGCTGCTGACATTTTAAAATTCCAGTCTCCAAGGCAGGCAGGATACTGGCTTAATTTTTGTGCATTTTCCGCGGAAATATTTCCACCCCCATTTCCCAATTGCCAAGGCAGGCAGGATAATGGCTTGATGTTTGTTCCAATTCCAAAAATTTGCAAACCCAGTTTCCTGATCACCCAAGCTGATCAGGAAATAAAGGCTTGATTTTCTCTCTTTTAAACTTGGAGGGCATTCTTGCGGTTTCCAGTAGAGGAGAGGTGTGCAAAACTGCTCAAGCACCTAACTGTCACTAAACCTCATGATGGCTTTCGGTCTTTTAAAATTATTTATAAATTTATTATTATGAAGTAAGCTTTATTTTAACTTTTTTTTCCATGCCTCCCAGCCCAGTCCTGGCTTTCTGTGCCACTAAGGGAGGGGGGATGAGGAACAGGGGTGGGCTGATGCCAATCTGGCTCCAATGAGGAGAGAGGGGTCGGAGAGGAGGTGGCGCTGCTCCCTTGTGCCAGGGTTTGGCACAGTTTGCATAGGGACACCTCTATCCATGCCCAACCAGCACCTAGCCCACTTTGCCGGGAATGTCATAGGGATGGCCTGGGAGCAATCTCGGACCCACTCCCATGTATTCCGATCCTACTCCAAATGGCTTGCATGAGGACATGGCCATAGTTACTTATCCTTTTGGTTTCTATAGACTATGGTAATTTAAGGATCTCCAAGTCATTTCAACAAGGAAAAATATTGTGTAAGAATGCTATGAGAGAGACAGTAGATTGCTCAAGCAGTTCACCTTGCTCAGTATTGTATTTCTAACAAGGGACATCCAGACGCAATTAGGAAGCTCATTAGGAGGATATGAATGTGCTTACCATCTTCTGCTGCCTCCAGTGTCCAATACTGTATGGTTCAGCATAATATACGGATATGCATGTCCCACTTACCCATCATAGGTTGTGATACACCCAGCCGTAAGCTTTATTTATTTACTACATTTGCATTTCTATCCCACCCTGTAGCCTAAGGTCACAATATAAAACCAATATAAAAAGGCACAATTAAAATACATCTCATTAAAACTATAGCTAATGGCACCTGGGAGAGGAAACTCAGCTACTTCTTCAGCCAAAGACTAAAGTAAAGAATTGTGTCTGTATGCCTCCATCTACACAGTAGCAGAGTTAGACACACTTTGGGTTCCAACTGAGGCTAACTATAATTTGAGTGTCAGCTAAGCTTTGCTTGTTTGGAATGCATACCTTCTTCAATGATGTTAAATCACCCATCATTCCGGGTCTGGGAAAGCAGAGTAGGTGCAACATCCCACTTTGTGTATATCTTCCCGAAACAGGTCTCCAGTCTAACCAAGGGATGGCAACACAAATGGACAGTGTTTAATTAAAGGGAAGCAATTCCTATTCCCTCCTTGTGTCCCTAAGGAGTTTGTGACAACACACATTCTCTACCTCATTTATCTGTGCATCCCATTTGTGTGGTGGTTAGATTGGAAATTAGAACATCTTCAGACAAAGGCAAGTTAGAAATTCTCATGTTGTGCTGATTAGTGGCTGAGAACACACATAAACTAAGAGGATAAGTACAAATTGCCCTAAAGTTTGGATATGGAAAGTAGGGAGGTGATCAGTGCTCAACCCCTCCCACACAAAAAAAATGGTCCAGAAAACGGAATGCCCAAAGCACAGGAAGGGAAAGAGGATGGCATGTAGGCATATGCAAGAATTGGTTTTTTTTGCATCCTAATTCGAGTCAAATCGAATGTCAAACCATTCTATTCAAATGTTTAAAATCTGAATGTAACAACACCCGATTTGAATCAGATATATTTGAATCTATTCGTTCAAATGTTAGATACGAATTTGAAGATACAAATGTTGACAACATTCATACGTGTTATACATTTCTGTACTCATTTCGTATGTATCCTATTTTATCCTGTATGCATCCCGTTTCCGTTCTGTATAATAAGCGCAAATGCGTACAGATACGCGTACAGATATGCGTACAGATATGCATGATATTCATATGTATCTGTACATTCAAGTTTAAATTCAAATGTGAAGACATTCTGTTCGAATTCGAGCATCCACATTTGATAGAATATGATCAAATTTTGAATGTTTAGAATATTTGTGCAAATCCCTAACGGCATGTAAATGGATAAAGCAGCATAGGGTAAGGTATGTGTGAAGATGTGGCCCAATGACACATAAGAAAGGGTTATTTGGACAACAGGAGATTTTTCCACTTGATCTTAACATGGATGTATCCTTAGTTAATACTGTTGGTGAAAAAAGAGCACCAGCACTAAAACTCAAAATACAAATGTAAATTGAATTTATATAAAAACGTAAAGAAAGCAAGGGAACTGTTCTTTGTATGTTTTATATTCTAATTACATTTTAATTTTGTTTTTATGTTTGCTTTTAAGTAGGTTTTTATTGTTTTTGTTAAACAAATCTTTTTATGCTTAAATTTGTAAGCCGCCCAAGGCCTTCAAGCAATGGGGTGTCTGGGTATGAAACTATTTAAGGGCTTTGGTTCCACTTGCAAAAATATTGTGGTTCAAATGCAATGTTCTTGGCAGAAATCCTTGCTATCAGCCCACAGTTTTAAATCTAAGAACCATCCATCCATCCATCCATCCATCCATCCATCCATCCATCCATCCATCCATCCATACATCCATCCATCCATCCATCCATCCATCCATCCATACATACATACATACATACATACATACATAGCATACAGAGTTTCTTAGAGTTTCCCTATGAATGTCCAGGCAGAGAAAACTAAAGGAATAAGATGCACAAGATATTCCCCATATCACTACCACCTTGCAGCATTCTCCCCCAGGGATAAAGATTCCTGAACAGTAATCACATCATAGAAGACAAAAGCTTTCATTTGCAAACGTTCCATTAGGGAAACAGTTCAGTCTTAGTTTATATCAACCCAGTTGTGACTGCAGCTGTTTTAGAGATGGTAAGCACAGAATCTGCTGCAGAGGACTCAGACCCTGAGGAGGTAATACCATCCTAGCTAGGAAACACAGGGTGCTTCCCCATTGGCCACTTAACACCCATTAAGCACCCATTAAGGATGGGTTTTAAGAACCTCATCCGCACTACAACACCCATTAGAGACATATATGTCTGCATTGGCTCTCACACGAAGTGTCTCTAATGGGTGTTAAGAGCCGCTTCAACTGGATTAAGGGAAGACTACCTTGGAGGTAGTCTTAATGGGTACTTAATGGGTACTTGTGCAGTTAAGACACATCCAAGTAGGATGAGTCCACACCTGCACATGTGTCCTTAAGTGGGCCCTCCCCCTGGCCTCCATGATTGGCTCCTTTGGAGTCAAGCATGGCAAGCCGGGGGCCTCCTATCTCGGGGCTCCCCCTTGCCTCAGAAGCCGCAGATCGTGGCTTCTGGAGCCAGGGGGGCTTCACCTACACCCCCTACCCACAATCCCCTCCTTACCTTCAGGCAGCCGGGCCGATTCTGGCTGTCGGGGCCCGGCGTGCTTTGCATGTGCATGCAGTGCACCTCCCTATTGGTCAGGACCATGCCTGGATACAGGAGGCCCTCTGTGCATGCATGCGCCGCTGGCCAATAGGGAGGCCCTGGCTAGGGAGAGCCCTGAGATAGGAGGCCCCCGACTCGCCATGCTTGGCTCCAGAGGAGCCAATCAGGGAGATGGGGGGAGGGCCTTCAAAGCATGGATTGAGGTAGGTCCTGTGCTTCTGCACAGCACCCACCTCAAATCCGTCTCTAAATCAATCCTTCCCTTGCAGTTGCAGTCAGAAGGGATCTTAGTAGATCCGTATCTACTAGATCCGTATCTACTAGACACGGATTTCCGAAATACAGATCTAATAGATCCGTATTTCAGAGAGCCAGCCTGTAACCACCCACACTGGCCAAACAGAAACCATCTTGTGGTGAAATGAGGCCTTCACAATTTTCACAGCCTTTTCTACACTGGAAATCAGGGATGTGCGAGATGGTTTTGGGGCATTCGATTCAAATCAAATGTTCAAAAATCCATATTTGTATGAATAGATCACATTCGAATGTGGTAAAATTCTATTCGATATGAATCTATTTGTATGTATTCATATAGACATTTGATACATATCAGATATGAATGAATATGTATTTGATATGAATGGATACATATCTGATATGGATGGATATGTATCTGATATGAACAAATACATATCTGATACAAATAAATATGTATCTGATATGAACAGATACATAATTGATACAAATAAATATGTATCCGATAAGTTTCCCCAGTTTAACAAACGTCTGAACTATTCACATGAATGTCCAGAAACATTCATATTCGCTCAGATGTTAGCATACAGATATCATAACATTTGATTTGAGTTCAAATGTCTGAATTCGGCTGAATTTCGAATGTTACAAATATTTGTGCACATTCCTTCTGGAATCTACATGCTAATGCAGACCATAGCAGCCCCCACCCTGCAATAGTCTGAACCAGCATGCAGATTGCTATTCTGGGATATAATCTGGAATAAGTCTCAGTGCAGAAAAGAGTGAGGTTTCCTGAGTAGGTTTCCAACTGAAACATTTTTCCATTGGACTACAGATGGCCCCAGAAATAGATTCACCTTCTCCTTCCTTCATCACTAGACATGGTAGAGAAGGAAGTGGACTCACCATGATCTGCAGTCAGAGTCACTTGTCCCATCTTATGACTAGGGTGACTCTGAGGGTGGTTTCTGTCTCTAATAGGCTGACTGCAGGCAGACCTACCTTTCTGCCAAGTCCTGGACACAGAGGCAGCTGCAGATTCTCTTTCCATGCACAAATAAATGAATAGGGCTAATAAAACAATGAATTCATTTTTTCCCCAAAAGCACATGTTGCTAAAATCTGCTTCTCTGCTGAAAAAGGAAATGCACAAGGTAAGAGAATCATAACTGGTGCCACAGAAAAGGACATATAAAATATATATTGTTGGATGTGTTAATGTTCTTCTCTAGAGAGTGATGAATATTTTTCATTTCTCATATTCCCTCCAGGTCTTTGTGCCTGTGCATAGACTGATAGTGTGACTTGAATATTATTAGATGAACTATCTATAGCATACTTGGGAATTTACCTATGCTTGTATGCCTCCTTCTTTGAAATTGTATATATTTTTTATTTTAAAAGTACACCTGATGCTTATTTGCAAAAACAGAAAATAGAACAAAAATACAGACAGATGCAAATCCCTGGTAAGTGGTAAACTCTATTTGTTTTCGTATCGTGTCCAAAATGACTCATTTGTACAGATGAGACATAGAGCTTTTTTAGACTTAACTTCCATGTAAGACTGTTCCACAAAAGTTAAGCATAGGGAGAGTGGCAGTTGTTCACGTTACTAATACCATCCTGTCCCAAACATCACCCAGTCCTAGGCTGCACTGTAGCAATAGCCATGCGCACTGGGCCATTGCTAGAGCAATGGACAACATGGGATGTGATTGCACAGCCACAGCTATGCCCCTCCACAACCACACAAGCTTCACACAGAGGTAGTGTGAAGGCTGCATGCAAGATTGTTGTGAAGCTGTAGAGCAGGTTTTACTGCTCCACAGTGTCTAAAGATTGGGATAGCCATGCATACAAGGAGATGCTCCAAGACAGAAGCGGCTCTGTGGGGTGCATATGTTCTATGCTGGAGCATTCCCAGCTAACCCTGAGGGCCAAGTGCAAAAAGAGCCATATATACTGTATGTAGGCTTATGATGTTCAATAAAATATATGTAGTTCAGAGGCCTTTTCGCACGAGGGGCTTTTGAACGTGTGGAGAACACATGGAGATGCTGCATTCACACATCAGGGATGGCCAGATCCGTTCCAGACCCCTCTAAGCGTCCCCAGGTGCTCTCCATGTGTTCTGTTTTCAGAGCAGAAAAAACTGCTCTGAAAGCATCTCCATGCATTTGGCACATCCCCAGCTGTTCCAGAGGAAGACCATTCACACACTCTCCCTCTGTGACAGCTGGGTCCCTCTCCCGGCCTCCCCCAATTGGCTGCCTTGCAGCCAGAGGAGGGGAGACCAGTCGAGCCCCTTTCCTGGGGTCCTGCCACCCAACCCACCTGGGGTCATGCGCGCACGTGAATGGTGCTTACCTTCTGCTGCTGGCCTGCTTCTGGCTAGATTAGGCTGGGGACATTCTGAGCATGCTTGTGGGGCAGCCCCTCATTGGCCAGGCACCCGCCTGGCCTCAACTGGCCATCTGAGCAGGCATGGGTGCCCGGCCAATGAGGGGCTGCCCCGCGAGCATGCTCAGAATGTCCCCGGCCTAATCTAGCCAGAATCGGCTCAGCAGCAGAAGGTAAGCACTGTTGATGTGCACGTGCAACCCCGGGGTGGGTTGGGGGGTGCTGGGTGGGGGTCGTGCCACTTGCATCGGCCTGATCCTGGCTGATGCAGGTGGCAGGACCCCAGGGAAGGGGTCCAACTGGCCTCTCCATCTCTGGCTGCAAGGCAGCCAATCGAGGGAAGCCGGGGAAGGGTCTTCGGCCTGAACGGCATGAGTACACTTCCCTGTTTGCACGCAGGCAGGGAAAGGATGTATTTGGAATGCGTTCTTTGCCTGCCAGTGCAGATGGGGAAGTGTACTCAACCCGTTCGGGCTGAAGCGTCCTGAGGCATCTTCGCCTTAGTGCGAAAGCACCTCAGAACACAGATGATCTTAATAATAGCCTAAACTGTTTCATGCAGTACTTATTAAATTTGTCAAAACAGATGCTAGGTGCGCTAAAATATTCCGCACCTCAGCTAACCCTTTAGGGATTTGCTGTTGGTTTCCTTGTGCATAAATACTTTCACAGGGTAATTGTTCCCAAGAGAATGAATTACAAATAGCCATGCATGTATTTGCATGCTTTAATATACTAATAAACCTCCCAAGAAGAAAATTTCCCTTCACTCAGAGGAAGCCAATCACTTCAAATCAAAGCCTGATGAATTTCCAAGAGTATTTTCTTTTTCTAGAAACGTTGGGGGTGGGATCACCTTGAATGGATAATGTAATTAGAAGGAACACACAGCTATTTGGGGTTGTATATGCTACAGCATAGAAATATAGGTCCAAGTAGACCAAATTGATACATTTGAATTTTAAAGTTTTGAATTGAATTTTTGGATATTCGACTCAAATCGAATATCCAAAAATTGCATTTGTGCAATTTGTACAACACCCCTACTTCTGAGTGTCCAGCTAAAACAAACTTAGATGGCAACTTCAAAGCCTGAAAACACTATTTAGGCTCAAGGAAGTCCATTTCCCTGCATCACAGTATTAGCACCATTTATACTTGGGACACTGGGGATTATTATCTTGCCTTCCCTTTCTATCCTTTCCCCCCAAACCACTGAGTGAAAATGCAACACCAGCTGAGCACTGTGGCTAGAGAGTTAACACTGGGAATTCCTGGGTTATTAGCCCTATTCAGCTATAAACTAAAACATCCCATACAACCTCACCTTTCAACTAGACAAACTGCAAAGTGTAGTTTTGAGGATACTGTGACCAGAAAGATCTGATGTAAATGTCATAGATACTTTACACTCATGGGCCAAATAGATTCAAAGCATTTTAAATATGCTTCTCCAGACAATGTGTAAATTAGATCAGATTAGCTGTTTCTTATTTCAATAAACCTGATTGGTTAGTGCCTCGCTTTGTCTGAGAGCAGTACATTAATTATGAGACAGTGGTTGCATTATACATATAGTTTTATTTATTATTTATATTTCTATCCCACCCTTTACCCGAAGGTCTCGGGGTGGGTAACAGCATTTAAAATCCAATACATCAAAACAGTAAACTATCCATATTAAAACAATACTATCTGCAAATAACTACCAGTGGCTACAAGTGGGAAGGGAAAGGCATCCCCATTTAGCCAAAGGCCAGAGCAAAGAGATGCATCTTCACTGCCTTCCTGAACACATACAGTGAGGGAGGCTGATGCACCTCAGATTATTCCATAGCCCAGGGCCCATTACTGAGAAGGCCCCCTCCCAGGTGTCCACCTGTTTTGCTGCTGAAGGTGGTGGAACAACCAGGAGGGCTTCCCCTCCAGACCTTAGGGCACTGGCAGGTTGATATGGGAGAAGTAGTTCCTTCAGATATTTGGGGCCCAAGTCATTTAGGACCGTACAGGTCATAGTTAACACCTTGAATTGGGCTTGGCAGTGAATCAGCAGCCAGTGTAATATTTTTTTTGCACTAATAAATAATATAGTGTGCACCAGGTATCCCTAGAAGGGGTCATCATACCCTGTTGAGCCATAGTTCTCACCTTGACCTTGATCTCCAAGAGAGAGACAAAGGCAGTGCTCCAACTCACTTATACTTCTCATCCTTTTAGATGAGGAAATCCATCATTTTCCCCACACGTGGCAGAAAAATGCCAGTACCTGAATGCCTGAAGAGCTCTTGACAATTAGTATAAATACTAAGCAAAATGGGCCAACGTCCTATTTAGAATAAGGCAGCTTTTTTCTTCTCCTGAGTTCCCCGTTGCCTGCCTGCTGAATTGCTCTGGCTGAGCTATGTGAGTGGCTGTTGTAAAATGCTCAGTGATTAGGTAGAAGAAAGGAGCAATTCTGAAGGGTTGGTAGCTTTAATAGAAAACTCTTTCCTTTCCCATTTGTGAGATATAGCGATGGCAATAGATACTGCTATTGTCTCCTGAAATCCCCATGCCACGTTATTTATTATCTAGCCTAAAATAGGAACTGAGTTTCTTTTTAAATGAATTCTGATAATATACATAGCAGCAATAGATAAATCCCCAAATCTTGTGCAATATGCCAGTGGAGAAGTGTGGAATGCTAAAGAGTTGGCAGAGCTACAGAATGCCCCACTTTTTTCTAGACTCTTCCCCCTCCCTCCAAACCACGCTTCAGATCTAATTTGAAAAACTTCAGCGAGCCAGCTTGCTCAGAGGAGAAATTGTACTAAGCACAGACTCATTTATTTTCTGCTGATGAACACAGCCATGTGAACAATTGATAAAGTTGTCTTCCTCTGCAGACGGAACCAACTGGTGCTGCAGAGTTATGAGCTTAAACTTCAAACTCCATAATCACCCTATTTGTTAATGCAATTATGGATTTGTTTGCAGCTCTTGTAACTGTGAGTTGGCTGCAGTAGTTGGCTTCATTTAAAGATATTTTATCGTCTTGTTTAGGGTGACTAGCAAAGCTGAGGCAGTGCAGCAGAGCAAGGTGGTTATTCTGGAGGAGGAGGAGCATAAGGAGGAGGAGGAGGAAGCTTTGATACCTGGCTTTTCTCACCCATTTAAGGGGACTTAAAAGTGCTTACAAATGTTCCCTTCTTCTCCCCACAACAGACACCCAGTGAGGTAGGTGGGGCTGTGAGAGCTCAGAGGAGAGCTGTGACTAGCCCAAGGTCATCCAGCTGACTTCATGGAGGAGTGTAGAACCAAACCCAGTAACTTTTGCCCTGGTCACACCTGTATGAGACAGGACGTCCTATTCATAATTCAAGCTGAGGTCGTACCAGTTCTGTTCACACCTAGACTGTTATAGGTCGTCCTCAGAATGTCCTCACTTTGGGCTACATCACTCACACCTTTCTCCATGATCAACTTGAGCCGCCTCCATGGTACTCTTGGCTCTCCACGCCTTTTGCTGCATCAAATCTTATCAGATGCTGTTATGTCACTCAAGGGAGATGAGGGTGTATGTTTGCAGCTCTTTTTAAAGTCTGCTCTCCAACCTCCATGCCCTTTTCCTTTTTTAATGTGTTTTTCTTCTCCGTGTGATTACTTTCATCATCATCATCATCATCATCATCATCATTATCCAGATATGAAGACCTGAGAATTGAACTTCAGCGACTCTGGCGAAAACCAGTGAAAGTGGTCCAAGTCATCATTGGGGCACTGGGGGCGGTGCCAAAAGATCTCAGTGGGCACAAAATATCCATCTGCCAACTACTCGCATAATTCGCCGATACATCACAGTCCTAGGTGCTTGGGAAGTGCCCGACTAGTGATATAATACAAAATCCAGCATAGTGATCTTATTTGCTGTGTGTAACTACTGTTTTTACATAGTAAATAAATAAATAAATAAATAAATAAATAAATAATAAATTTGCAGAGAAACGGGAGGTAGAGGAATCATATACATAAATTGAAGAGGGGAGGTGCCTCATGAACTCCATGCATGCCCCCCTCCCCTAGACATTGGACAAAAGGAAAGCCTGGACTCCACCCAGCACAGCATGGTTCAGCCTCCTTTAGCCCCCATCCCCCTGCTCACACTGAGGAAGAGAAGACAGCCTGGGATGCCAAGACGGGCTGAGTCCTCCAGCAAAGAGGACACTGGTTAAAATGATCTGATAGGTATAAGCTGGCTTGGAAAATGAAATGAATAAAAATAATGTGAGTAATGCAACCAGAAGGCAACCAGAAGATCATCTTAAACTAGAAGTGTGACCAGGGCCTTTGAGATATGAGTCTGGCACTCTAACTACAAGGCCACAAGAAGGAGGAGATACATGCTACTTACTTGAGGATGGCTGCATTACTGCCATTTTTGATAATCTTCCCCAGGGTCAGCATCCTGTAACACAGCTACTACACCGGATAAGAGGCAGGACTTCCACTGGCTGTCCCTGTACTCTCACCAATTCCATTTCAGAATAAATGTGGAATAAAAATATCTAAACATGTCCAAATATGCTTGAAATAATCAAAACTCTGTGAAGCTGCTGCTGCAACCTTATAAAGTGGACACTGTTTGAAATCTGATCCTAGGCTTTGTGATTTCCCTGTTTTATTTATTTTTATTTATGTAATTCAGCCACACCATAAAGTAATTTAAATTTCTGCTTCTTAAAGTGTATGTTTCTGGATCATAATTACTTGTTACCTTTTCTGGGAAATGTGGTTACAAGTGAGAGAGAGAGAACTGAATAATACATGTTATGTGAACAGGGCAGAATGGCCACTAAGCCCTGAGTATGTTTTACTTAAAGTTTCATTTTAATATTGAGTTTTGATTGTCACGTTTTTTGTATAATATGAGTGAAGTAAGAGTTTTCGACGTTTCCAGAATTTCTCCATAGTGTCAGAAAGCACTAAGTTCACCCATGTGTATTTTGCAGGAAGTATTGACCTTGTCTGACAGCACTGATTGTAGTACTAATCAGTAACTCTCATGCCTTCATGAGTAACAATAAGGACTTTAAGCTAGTAGGGCTTTTTTGTACTATTGCCTTACAAAAGCCTATTGGAATATATTTCAGGACAATTCTTCAATGTCTCATTGAGTTACATTTCTTCAAAACCTAGAAGGGTAATAAATCACAGGTCTTTTTTAAAAAGTGCTATACTTGGAGCCTTCTACAAATATATTTGAGTTTTAATCTTTGTTGAGTAGTGTGGCTTCTCTCAAGAAATTCTCAGACATGAAAGTGTCTTTAATACCCTGCTGTATCTCTGTTTCTCAAGTAATAAAAGGGGAAAGGGCAAATTCCACTTTTCCTCAATCCTCTCTGCTTATGTAAGTCAACAATCAGTTAGCCTTTAGAGGACGTTTTTACACTTGCCAGTAACTGGACCATGCTTCACCACTAGTAGCAGAGCAGAGATGATTAGGGTATCCCAAATGGTGTCCTCATCTGAGGCCTTTTCGCATTACAGCTGGGATGCATTCCTGCCTGCCTATGTGCGAACCAATTCCATTTCAGAATAAATGTGGAAACTGTCCCAAACTGACTTAGCCGGGAAAAGCCAGATAGGGCCGGGGAGGCTTCTCCCCGGCCTGCCTGCCATTGGGTGGAAGCACCCAGGGGTGGGCAGACCTGTCAGGTGGCTTCCCCCAGTTCCTGCCAGCCGTGCAAGAACCCACCTGGGCACCCACCCACCCACCCCAAGGCCCAGGGACAACTGTCTATGGGCCGGGGGATGTAAGACCCTTTGGTAGACCGGCTGACTGTGGCACATCGTGAGCCTCTGAGGGGTCAAGACACCTTGATTGAGGTGGCTAAGCCCCACAGAGGCACCCTGTCACACATACCCTGGGGACGCGCCCACGCACATGCAGCTCCTACCTTCTTGCTGTCCTGGGTCTCTATGACCTGGGGCATCTGGGAACGTGTACCACGTGCATGTGGTGCAGCTTCTGATTGGGCAGACTGTCCATGTGGGTGATCTGCCCAATCATAAGCCAGGCCGCAAGCACGTGATGTGCGTTCCTGGCTGCTCCGGGTCATAGAGACACAGGACAGCAAGAAAGTAGAAGCTCCATGTGTGGGGGCACATCCCTGTGCCCTGGGGTGGGGGATGGGGTTGCCGGGGCACCTTGATCGAGGTGACTCGACCCCGCAGAAGCTCAAGATCTGCTGCAGTGGGCCAGGGGATGTGGGATCCCAATAAACCAGACCCAGGTGGGTCCGGTCTACCAAAGGTCCCACATCTGCAGATTGGCCTCCCTCCACCCAGGAAGGGGTGAGGGGAAGCCGATTTGGGTGTCTCCCCCCTGCATGAGGCCTTCACTTACCTTGCCCAGCCAGGGTTGCCATCATTCAGGCGCACACGCTCTCGGTAGACTGGGCCCTGTGGGTCCTGTCTGCCAGACTTGGCGCACCTGTGTGTTGGCAACCCTGGCCGGGCAAGGTAAGTGATTTGAGCACCCCGTCACCTGTTTGGCCAGTTTTTGGCCAATTTTGGTGTGAGGCATGCCCACAGCTGTCAGGGAGGGAAGCATGTGCAAATGCTTCCCTCCCTGGACGGCCGGGGATGCTTCGAACGTGCAAAGACAGATGTAGAGCAGTTTTAACTGCTCTACATCTCGAACGCGCGGAGAACACACCGGGATGGGCTGGGACAGAATCGCAGCCCCAGCAGTGCATATGCTGCATCCGCACATGTTCTCTGTGAGTTCGAAAACCCCTTGTGCGAAAAGTCCTCTGGTCTGCCATTAGACCTCTTTTTCAAGGTCTACTGGCATATGAAGAGGTGATATGTTAGACCAGAGAGGTATGCAGACAGCAAGCCTGTGTGGTCCAGTATTCTACTGGGGAACCCATCTTAACAATCCTATATCCCATGGGAGATTCCCTCAAACTGCCTCTAAAGCTGGCCTGAGTTTTTAAGCCAAAACTGGGATTGACATAGAACAAGCCAACAAGCAGATGGTATTGTTCTGTTCAAGCATGGATTGGAGGTAGATTGCTTATTCTGAATGGATGCATCCCACATTGGTCTGGAATGCCAAACACCAGTGAGAATATGGCCTAAAAATCGAGGGGCAGAAAGAGGGGTGACAGGTGAAGACCCTGATTTATTTATTTCTATTTTATATTTATATTTATGTCCCGCCCCATACCCTAGGGTCTCTGGGCAGCATGTACATGTTTGTGTACAGCCTGCACTGTATATTATTCTGAAGAATCTTTGGAATTTTCCCAATGAAAGAAGAAAGAATAATTTTTAAACTGTTTTAAAAAACACTTCCAGACATCTAATTAAAATTGCAAAAGTCACCTATAGGCTTTCTGGATGAACTGGGGGCGGGGGAGCCATTTGGATCAAAATTGTATGTGTGTATCTTTTCTGATAGCTTAAGAGTTTCCCCTTACAACTCCACACCAACCCAAGCTTTTGAAATTGGTATCAATACAATTGCTACAGTTAAAAAAAAATCATTTAAGTGCCTTAATTTTCCAGGAACATGGTATTTGCTAGAAATAGCAACTTACACTGAAATATTTTTTTAAAAACCTAACATTCAAAGCAAGGCCGTAACATCATTTTCGTAAAAGTATTAAATATCCATGAAAATAAAACATACTGTCCAAAGTTATTCCTTCCCAACGTTCTGCCCTTTTGCCAGACAATGCAAACTTTCCATTTATTGGAAAGATTGTTCATAACCATTAGAGGGAGCCATTGCTAATGTAATTAAATTACTGTCTTTCATTTAGAATGCAATGTTCTTCCATGGAAGAAAAAAATGCGTTCAGATTTCTTAATAGCCACTATTTAAGGCTGTAAGAGGAGCCCTGCTCGATTGGGCCACTTCTCTCCACTCTGAAAACTATCTGGGACAGGACTTAGCTTTTTATTCCGCAACTGATTAGCTTATAGGAGTCTTTGATGGAGGACCCTGTCAAAAACCTTCTAGAAATGTAAACAGGTAATGCCAAGAGGGTCACCTTTATCCACGCGCTTATTAACACTCTCAAAAAAGCCTAACAAGTTAGTAAGGCATGATTTACCTATGCAGAAGCCACGCTGATTTTCTTTCAGTAAAGCTTATCTCTACCTGTCTATTAATGTTATCCTTAATTATGGTTTCCATTGATTTACCTGGTGTAATGCCCCCCGCCGTGTCTCCTGACTCCAGCTCCTCGGAAGGGGAGGAGGAGGAGGAGGAGGCAGGCACACCCACACCCACGCCTGCACCCCCGACATTGACAGGGGCAGACGATGCCGGCCCAAGCACCAAGGACCCTGCCCGTGAGGAGCGTGTGAACTCCTCCCCAGGTGAGAGCGATGAGGGAGCGGCTCGCCCCCTCCCACAGGTGTTGCGCCGGGAGAAGCAAGTCACGCGCCGCTCATCTAGGCTTAGACACCTGCAGAGGAGAGGGCGTGACACAGCTTCCCCTTCTTAAGGAATCGGGCGGCGCCCAGACTCTGTTGCAGACAACGCCGTGCAACCCCGCCGTGTTTCCCTGAGCTGTGTTTTCCCCTGGACTGACCGGACTTCCCCGACCTCTGGACCGCCTCATCGACCTGCTGAAATCTGTACTCCCCTGAACTTGGACCGGACATTGACCCTGAGTAAGACATTCCCGTAGGGCAGAGCTGCGTGCGTGCGCCTGCCTCCGCACCCTGGCCCCCCAGGACACGACACCTGGAACTGATGTGAAACTGACCAGTTTGTAATTTCCTGGATCATCCCCTACATTCTTTTGTGAAGATCAGTATCCCATTTGCTATTCTTCAATCTTCAGGCTAAGAGCTTGATCTTAGGCAAAGGTTATATAGTTTGGCTAGAAGGTCAGCAATTTCACTTTTGAGTTCTCTAACAGCACTCAGATGAATATCATCTGGCCCTGGTGATTTGCTAGCATTCACTTTTTTTCAGACATTTGAGGACCTTCTACCTGGTTAACCCTGTATACTAGGGATGTACATGAATATAAAAATGCATTCGAAATTTGATTGAATTGACTGAATTTTGACATTTGAATTTGAATCAAATGTCCTTAAATTTGAATTCAAATATTTGAGTTGAATTTAGGATCTATTTGTTCAAATTATCTGGACATTTGTATGTATACAGGCTTGTACATGATGCGTACTTGAAGATTCAGATCTTTCCCGCATTATGTACTCATTTGTATGGATCTGTACAGGATGAAAATGGGTTGCATATGGGATAACTATGGGATGCATACTGGCGTGTACGGACGTGTATGGACCCGGGGAAGATGCATACAGGCATCTATAAATGTTGTTGACATTCATAAGTGCAAATTTGAATGAAAAATTCAAACAAAGAGATTCAATTTTGCTTAATTCGAATCAAATTTGGTTAAAACTAAATTTTAAACGTCTGAGTCAAATTGAATTTTCAGGTATTCCATTCAAATTGAATCAAATCCTGAAAATTGCATTTGTGCACACCTCTAGTGTACACTATCCCTTTTTTAAATGTGTTAATCTGTTACTAGATCCTCGGATAAATAGATGCAGTCATACTGAATGAAAAAAGGCACTTGCTTTAGGTTTACTAGTCAAACCAAGAGATGCATCCAGACATCAGCTACTTAACCAATCATATTCAGAGATTCTTGAATAAAGCATGCCTTATTCTCAAATATCTAAATATAGTAGAATAAGTAACCAATGTCTAGATGCAGCCATGGTGACCAAAAGCATTTTTGCACTAAGGCAAAGATGCCTCAGGACACTTCTGCCCGTACTGGCAGGCAAAGGACCCATTCCAAATGCATCCTTTCCCTGCCTCCGTGTGAATGGGGAAGTGTACTCAACCCGTTCGGGCCGAAGACCCTCCCCCAGCCTCCCCCAATTGGCTGCCTGGGGTCTCACGTGAACGTGAACGGTGCTTACCTTCTGCCGCTGGCCGAATTCTGGCTAGAATAGGCTGGGATGTTCTGAGCATGCTCGTGGAGTAGCCCCTCTTTGGCCGGACACCCGCGCCTGCTCAGGTGGCCAGTTGAGGCCAGGTAGGTGCCCAGCCAATGAGGGGCCACCCCGCGAGCATGCTCAGAATGTCCCCGGCCTAATCTAGCCAGAATTGGGCCAGCAGCAGAAGGTAAGCACCATTCATGTGCACTCATGACCGCGAGGTGGGTTGAGGGGGTGCTGTGTCCCCGTGTGTTCTCCATGCGTTCCAAACCCCCTCATGCAAAAAGGCCTCAAGTTTGGGTTTGGGTGGGTTGCTGGTTTGTAAAAGAAGTGTAGTCATTGCCTCACCATATCCTGGGCCCACTTCACTGATCCCTGCCCCCATGCTATGATCTAGAGATAGCTAATTTACAAGTCTAATGTAGTGGAATGGTTGTATGTAAGTGTACATTCGATTACAGCTGTTTAATTAACTCTCCCTCTTTATTTTAGTTTAACCTCCTATGAAACACTCTGTTGTTCCAGTTCCTAGGAGAACCTATTTCCATTGCTATCTCACTCGGGAATGTTTTGAAATTTGGAGAGCTATCATTTTGAAAATAGCATGTTTCAGGCCTTCCATTTTCTGTCACAATTATGGATGTGTGCCAGATGTAGGTAGAAGAAGATGAGTCATTTGGAGGGCAATTTGAAAGTAGGATATAGATATAGTAGGATATCTTCAGACAAGAAAATCCAGAAGCTGTTTCATATTTAGCCATTTTTCTGCGCAATTCTGTCTTTTAAAGCTGGGTGGTTATAACCTTTTGAAGTGTGTGCATTACATTATGGCATTTGTAACATAAACCTGTTTTGGACTCAGCATGCTCATGCTAACTAGCCTTCCAGTGTTGGAACTTATTCCTTTATGAGAACCTGAATTACAGCACTTCTCTGTATTTTCTTCTAAGGGAGGTTCACTTCTGGCATTTTGTGTATTCATTTAAGAATGCAATGTATAAATGAAGCATAGGCACTATGTGAGATTGCTTTCCAAAGAAGCAGAATGTCATAGGAATGGGCTAGCTGAAAAAGTTCAATCTAGTCTCAGTTTCTTTATTGTTTGTTCAGAAACCATTTCTTAAGACTTCTGTTGAATGTATGAATTCCTTCTGGACACAGTTTGTGTTCCCTCCTAGGGATGTGCAATAATGTTTTTTTGACATTCTATTCGTGTCAATTTGAATACTCAAAAATTCAATTCGATTCAAATTATTTAAATTTGAATTTAACAAAATTCAATTTGAATTAAGCAAACTCAAATCTATTCGTTGGAATTTTTGTTTTGAATATGCACTTAGGAATGTCAACAACATGCATAGATTCCTCTACGCATCTTCCCGACATCCGTACACATCTGTACGCATCCGTACATGTGCGTATGCTTCCCGTAGTTATCCCATACGCAACCCATTTTCATCCCGTATGGATCCATACAGGTGCGTACAGATGCTGGAAAGGTGTAGATCTTCAAGTACGCATCGTGTACTAACCTGTACACATAGGAATGTCTGAGAATGTTTACATTCAAAATTTGGCACATTCAATGAAATTTCAAATGCCTACGAATATTGGTGCACATTCCTATTTCCTGCACTCCCCAATTTCAGACTTTCCTCCTGTTCAGAAGATTTACCCCAACACTGAAAACTCCTATTCCTTTCATTCTAAAGTATTACCTCTCTCTTTCTCTCTCTGTGTCCCTCCAAAAATAAATTTAAATACTTAGTCCTTTATTCCCCCTTATTCTTGCTGTAAGCTTTTTTTAGCACTAATGACCATAAAATAATTTCTCCATTTTGAGAATTGTATGTATGTGTGCAGATTCCATCCTCTCCTTCTGTTCACAAAGCAGCTACCACTTCCTAAATGTGCATGTGGTTGTTTCTTCTGTTCACTGACTTTCATTCCTTTACCCCTGAAGTTTTTACTTTTTTTCTTCCCCCCACCCCGCCCACCCCCATCACCCTAAGAAGAGATTGTAAAGAAGCTTGAGAGGAGACAGGATGTCAATTCCTATTCTTCTTCGTGCTTTCTTCTATAGGAGGACTGCATCCGAAGAAGAATAACATTTATTATTCTGCCTTATTGATTAGTGGCACTTTTTCTCCCTTCCTTTCCAAAAAGACCTGTTTAAATTGACTTGCCTAAAGGTGATTTGGCCTAGAGGGTAAAGTAGTGAGTGTTTTGTAAGATTTCTCGTTGAGATGCAATTATTTTGAGCTATACTAACAACACTTTTTGGCTAGCTGAACTTTGAACTTTCAGAAACCTTTCTATACATTCTGAAATTTCTCAATTTGTTTTTTCTATTTCTTTAACTGCATAGTCATCAAGGCTTTATCCTCCCTCCCTCCCCATCTTTTCTTTGCTTGGTTCAGTAATATATTATCATGGAAAGTTTGTTAGCCTTGAAGATGATGAGGGGTGCAGGGTGGGATATATTTATTTCATCTACCCTGCCTCAGGAGCAGGAAACAACACTTCAGTGCGCCCTGTGATCCCAAGGTGTGAATGCATTCAATGTTGCAGATGAGTGAAGGAGAACATGACAATATTCCTCTGTCATTCATGAGGGTAGGACAAGAGACATGCTTGGATCCAGACTAGGCAGTATATTTGTTCCATATTTTTACCTCCCAGGTGGACACCTCCTGTATCTTCTTGAGTTCTTATTAATGTGAGTGCTTCCTCTGGTTTCAAGATGGAGAATTTTACTGCCTAGAGGGTTTCTGTACTTCGTCCATTTCAACTTTGTGTCAAACAATAGTTGCCAACTGATATGGTCCCGCATTTGTAGAAGTTTTTGGGCTGTTATGCCATGTTCCAGGTTTCTTTTTCTGAGAACCTAAGCTTTCTGATATAGCTGTGATATCCATCTTCAGAGGTCTTTGCTCTTGGCCAAGTCAAGGGTGACAGGTGTCTTATTAGATCTTGTTCCTCTTCTTATAGATATCTGCTGGTTGTTTGTCATTCTGACATAGTCCCACCCACCCCCACCCCAGTGGATTTCCCTTCCTCCACGGAGGCTTGTAAAAAAAAAAAGTAATCTGAATGGGACGCATATTTACGGTCCATAAATTGACAATGCTTTTATGAATTGCCGTCACAATCTCTCCTTTGTCACCATGGTATTTTGATTAAATATTACAGTATCATAAAAGAACCTTAGACTGTTGTAAAACACTTAATATTGTAAATGAACTATAAAAGTGATTTGCTAATAGCAATAATGATCTTCTATCAACAGATGTTGCAGCCTTAGCAGACGTGATAAGTGTTTAAATGCTGGTGAGTTAATTGCTGTGGTCCTGCCTTAAACTCCTGACCTGGAAATTCCTCTTCTCTCTTCACCTTGCAGGGGTTTTCATTGACAATGTTGGCATTTCCACCTTTGGAAATTGAACTATTCACCTAGTTCGATGGGTGTTTTGATTTCCTTTGCACTAACAAGCTCCTGTTTGTGGACATAAACAAATTCCAGGGACAAAGGTGGGCTGCCTTAATATGGAGTCATACTGAACATCTGGAAAAAAGACTGAGAACGCCTATATGAAATACAAATTAGGAAATGGAACAGTGTGAAGAAAAATGCCTTTTTTGCACTTAGCCAGTTTGGTCTAGTGGTTACGAAGCCAGACTCTTATCGGGGAATACCGGGTTCAATTCCGCCCTCCCCTATGAAGCCAGCTGGGTGACCTTGGGCTAGTCACAGCTCTCTTCTGAGCTCTTACAGCCCCACCCACCTCACATGGTGTCTGTTGTGGGGAGAAAAATAGATAAGCTTCATCAGCCGCTTTGAGTCCACTTAAATGGGTGAGAAAAGCAGTGTAGAAAAGCCAATTCTTCTTCTTCTTCTTCTTCTTCTTCTTCTTCTTCTTCTTCTTCTTCTTCTTCTTCTTCTTCTTCTTCTTCTTCTTCTTCTTCTTCTTCTTCTTCTTCTTCTTCTTCTTCTTCTTCTTCTTCTTCTTCTTCTTCTTCTTCTTCTTCTCTGCAGTGTTCTGTTACAGGGTGCACTGCCCTGTTCCGGAACAAGCAATCTATTCCAAGTTGAGATGGGTTGCTGCTAAAGTAGAACAGTGCCATCCACATTTGGACAGCCCATCCCACTCTAGTCCTTTCTGCTACTTCTGAAGAGCCCCTAGAGACAGCACCAGGGATCTGAAGTAGGGGTGTCCACATCAAATGGTATTTTCAACATTCGATTCAATTTGAATCAAATCTTCAAAAGTCCGAATTCGTATGAATAGAGAAAAAAAACACCAAATGTATTAAATTCAAACCGATTTGAATACATTCATATCTATTCATATGAATATTTGATACGAATTTGATGATATGATGTCGACAACATTCGTACACATTCATACACATCTGTATGCATCCTTTTTTCATCTCGTATGGATGCGTACAAATACGAATAAGATGTGTATGGATACGTGTGTAATGCATACGTATCTGTACACATACTAATGTCCAAATTATTTAACGATTGATTTGAAATATTTGTATTTGTTCAAATATTAAAAATGAATGTCTGGACATTTGATTCAAATCAGAATGGCCAAATTTGATCAAATAATGCACATCCCTAATCTGAAGCTGCAAACTTTAATTCCTGATCTTTGGAGTTTTCAGTGTGGCCACTTGTAGGCTGGACCCACTTCTTGTGATGCTTCCTAGACTGCCATCCACATGCCCCATGATCTGGTATGCTGCTCTGATTGTAGTCTCTGATATCAAGGTCTATAGTGATACTGGGCTAGGGAAGCATTTTCAGTGTCCTAGTCCAGTCCATGTTTCATCCAAGTGGTCAAAGCATGATGGGGCTGGATCCCTCTGCTATGCCACGCTGCTAATGTGCAGGCGGCAGGGGCCTAGATAGGACCATGGTCTATCTCCAAGTGCAACCCCCCTAAATCTCCTTACATAATACAAACTTGGCATTTACAATGGCAAGTCAATAAGTAACAACCACCATCACCACCAAAAAGAATGTATAGACACATTTGGCACTAGGTGAGAGAGACCTACAGGAGTGGTCTCTTCCCCCATGTCCTCCTCTTTTATGCCCCTGGCTCATTCCCCACAATGGACTGATGGAGCCTTTTCTATGAGAAGATGTACTAGTCCATCCATGCTCATACTCACAGTTCCCTATCCTTTATATACCTAATAAAAGAAAGGGGAGCCATTCACACTATGGCAATCAGGATCACCAGCATGGCTTGAGATGGAGAATGCACACCCTGTATCGCCATCTCCATCTCCATCACAGAACAGCTAAGAATAATCTTGATCACTCCTATCTCCACAGCTTTACTAGGATAGCCCCAGATACAGCATTTTCATAGCTCCATATGCAAAGGCTGCTTGGAAGTAGGGTGGCATGGCTGTGGCTGCACAGTTGTGTGCTACATCAGCGGTTACCATAGCAATGGCTTAGCATGCCTGTCCACTGCTTCAACAAGGCAGACAGTCCTGGACACGACCGTTCACACTTCAGCCGGACCCAGGTAGGTCTGGGTGAAGTTTGAAATGGGCCAGCAACTCCACTATGATGGTACTCATAAATGCTGGCCACCATCTTGGATCTTAACTGCTGTGAAATACGGGAGTGTCAGAAGGTAAAACAAATTTGAAGTGGTAGATAAGGCTACAGTGTAACAAACTTGATACACTTGTCAGGGTGGGGTGGTGCAGGGAGGGACTACTTATCTTGAAAAACAGTACAAAGATCAAGTCAGACTCCACCCATTCATTAAAAAAAAGCATGGAATGAAAATAATCTTCAAACGCATTTCTGAGCAAGTGAAAACCATGGAAGTTATGAAGCTCCTCAACTTGCTGTTTGCCTTGCTTCTCTGCCTTGGGACTTTTTCTACTGAAAGTGCAGGTAAACAACTAGCTTTAGGTGTGCCTGGCAGGGCTTTATTTTCTTTTGTGTTTGTTGTTTTCCAGGAGTAAACTTGTTGCATTCCTCCAATGGTCTGCTGAATCATCAGTGTGCATGTGAAAGTCCCGAAGGGTAGGGACTCACCAAATAAAAACATCATCCAAAGCCAATGGTGGTGCTTGAAGTTTTGAAGTGGGTAAGCAAGTGGCAAAGAATAAGAACTACAGGAAAACTGGTGTCCTCTTTCAAAAGAATATTTTCATAAATACAAGAAGTAAAACATGGACTTATTTGTATTTTTATTTCATATGGTTACATTAGCAGGATTGAAACATGCTGACTGCATTATTGATATACCTAACTCTTTAGATTATATTTTGAAATAATCCATTTGCTGTTCTTTATTTGACAACCTAAAAACCTTTTGTGAGTCATATTTTTTTTATTAAATCAAGACAGAAATGACTTAAAATAACAAGAATCAATGTAACTGAATAGCATTTATTTCTAGGCATATTTATAGCTATAAATAAGCATGCACTTGGAAAATATTTGTAAACTGAAATATGGAATGAAGGGATGTTTCCTCTTTGTCCCTATTAAATTGCCTCTCTGACCATGCTGCCCCAGATTTACAATTGTGCATTTATGAATATGCTAGAGATTATGCATAACATCGGAAAAAGAAATTAAACAGACAGCCTCTACTTTCCTTGGTTATAGATCAGACTAGTGGGAAGGTTTTCATCAGTCCAGAGGCCTTTTCACACTACAGCCTGATTGGGACTGCCACAGCAGACATGGCAATGGGGCGGGCCATCCCACTCTTGCCCCACCCCCAAAATTGGCCCAGTGGCGACGGCTGGGGAGCAGGGCCTGCAACTGTCCGGCAAGGAGAGTGTGCATGCTCTCCCTGCTGTACAGCTGTGGAACGGCCTGGGATGGCCGGGAACAGCCTGGGTCAGGTGTAGAGCGCAATTTCATGCTCTGCATCCAGAACACAATTAGGCCACCCTGGGATGCGCTGGGACGGTTCCAGACACCCAGCAGAGTGAATGCTCTGCAGGACTGTCTAGGCATCTACAGGTGTTCATTCTCATCTATAGACTCAGCTAAATATGATCTGGAAGGATGGAGAGATGGCTAAAGTGTTTATTGCTTACTTGATCTCTGCCACATGTTTTCTTCTCCCTCCTTACAGCAAGAATTGGGCCTTTCTGTTTCTTCCCAAGAGATGAGAGTTCATGCTTGCTTTGCTCTTCATAGGGTGCTTGAGTTGAGATATGAGCTATTAAAATATAAAAATGCCATCCAATTGCACAGAGGATTTCCTTGACCAAAGAAGTACATGACAGAAAGAACATTTATCATTTATAAAAGCTCTATCATTGTCTGTCACCCTTTCCCCTCGGTATATACACATCATTATATATAGGAATGCAAGCTGACAAATACTGAAACTAAAGTTCAAATACTTTGGTCACATAGTAGAAGAGGAGTCACTGGCAAGGAGCCTGAAGAAAGTCTTGGCAGCAATATACCCCAGCTTGGGCAAATTCTGAGAAACAGTAGAGGCCTGAAGGTCCTGATGTACTATGATCCATATATTCACAAAGGATTGGATATAAATGAACAACTGAACAACAAGAGCTATAACAATGCAAGTTGCAGGGAGGGGAAGAAGAACTGGGATTTTGTTCAGTAGGGATCAGCAACCCACATCCTTCAAAATATGAAACTTTGCCCAGAATCTGAGTCATACTCGTTTACTTCTGTTCTCTATTCCACAGGTGAACCATGCAAAAAATATATATTACAAAGCACCTTCATCTCTAAACATGCAAACAATACTACTACAATAATCAGACATGGTTAGGGAGCCGGACTCTTATCTGGGAATACCGAGTTTGATTCTGCCTTTCCCCATGAAGCCAGCTGGGTGACCTTGGGCTAGTCACAGCTCTCTTCTGAGCTCTCACCGCCCCACCTACCTCACAGGGTGTTCTGTTGTGGGGAGAAGAATGGAAGCTTTGTCAGATGCTTTGAGTCCTCTTAAATGGGTGAGAAAAGCTGCATTCTACCCTCCCACAACAGTTTCCCAGCTGTACTATAATTTGGTAGTTTATTATGTGCATTTCCTCTCTTCTTGGATTTTTCAAAGTGTTGTTCTCCTGCATTTCTCAGGGTTTCTTTTAGTACACTGATTCCTCTTTTCTGTTGCTGAATTCTGTTGGCATTTAGCACCATAATTTGGTTTTGGGGGAAGTAATATATTTGCCATCTCTCATTAACCTTTTATGAACATCATAGATTTTTAATTATTGCCTTCTTTTCCACAATCCCCATGATACTTTGTGTTTTGCTTCTTTTTCATAACATTTTCAATTTTGAAAAATGAATATTCAGTCAACCTTTGCATAGCCATTCCTCATTATTATATAGCTGCGCTTACAAAACTGTAGATTTTTAGGACCTTTCCAAATAGTGTGGGCTATGGTGCCATGCCGGCCTGAGAAAGGTAGCCTAGCCCAAGATAGGCCAGCCTACCTGTTGTGTATGCCAAAGGCTGCCTGATTTGCAGACAACCCCATCTCAGCCTCCAGAGTTGCCAACTGGGACTTTTTTTGACTGGGCTCCAAGTGTGATATACTGATGTGTGGTATGCTGATCTACTGGAAGTACAAATATGCATGAAAGTGCATCACATTCACAGTTCATACTGAATGTTGGCTACGTTTGTAGACCGACATTCAAATGCGAAGTGAATGCTTTTGTGGGTTTGTCTGAAGCTTCGATATATTTGTGAACGTGAGGACCTGCTGATGATGCAGCGACATTCATGTGTTAGCGGCATCACTAGCAAGCAGCTGCCCGGTCACTTCTGCAGCAGATTCAAAGCCAGCCGCATGCCACTGGTGAAAGCGGTCAGCCACCAGACAGCAGTGAAATCTGTACATTTGTTTCCATCGGTGGTCTATCTGGGAGTGGTGCCAGCCACCAATCATGTGATTTAAATGCTCTCTGGTGTCTGGCCACTTTCACCAGCAGCTCCCATCCAGATCCAAATCCACTGTGACGTGACTGAGTAGCCACTTCTGCTGCAAGTGGTCCACTGGCAGAAGCGGCCAGCCACCAGGATTCACATTATGTGAGCAGGTGTGAGCACTTCCAGATAAGAGTTGAATGTACAGATTTGACATTCAAATCTATACATTTGAATCTTATCTGGAAGTGCCGCAACCTGATTGCCTTTTGAGCGCTCTCTGGCGGCTGTCTGCTTTCGCCCATGGCACCCAGCCAGATCCAAATCTGCTGCAAATGTCCATCCAGGGCCAATACCTCCACATTTGCAGCAAACATTTGCTGAACATTTGCAGTGAATATGAACCAAATGCAAATCTCACAACATTTGAAGTGGCTAGATTTGCACAAATGTGAATTTCCTTCACATGTGCTTTGAACACAGAAAAAAAAAAAAATGTCAGGCACATCCCTAACTGGGGGATGTGGTTTGTAATGTAGATGGAGCATTCTAACTGGTTCCCTAGGTCAATTTACTGACCCAGTGCAGACACAATCTTTGTATCTATAGTACCAGAGACTGGTACTTTGCTGGAGGTCGTGGTAGGGTTGCTGCTAAATTTGGCCAGTTTAGAGTTATGTCACTTTTAACTGTACTGAGTTTAGGCATTTCTCAGTTGTAGTCCTACTGACTCTGGTCAGTTGTGGGTTGTGGAACTGCTGATTTTGTCACTTCTAAGAGATTTAGGGTGCTTCCTCACTGTCCTCCAAAATCTGGATCTATTTAGATCTGGATTTCAGAAATCCGTGGTAAGTAGATCGGTATCCAGTAGATACGGATCTACTACCAGCCCTTCCATCCGCACACACAACGGAAGGAGGGATTTAGATCCAGATTTGAGGTGGGTGCAATTCTGGCTGTGGGGTCCCAGTTCGCTTTGTGTGTGGGTCCGGTGTGCCTCCTGATTGGCCAGGGCCATGCCTGGCTTCAGGAGGCTCTCTGCACAGGCACGTGGCCCTGGCCAAAGTATGCACCTGCACAGAGAACCTCCTGAAGCCAGGCACGGCCCTGGCCAATCAGGAGGTGCGCCGGACCCACGCACAAAGTGAACTGGGACCCCACAGCCAGAATTGCACCCACCTCAAATCTGGATCTAAATCCCTCCTTCCATTGGCCTGGCTGTGTTAAGGTAAGGAGGAGATCGCTCATGCTCTCCCCAGGGTGGGCTGTGGGTGTGTGGCTTCTGGGGAGAGGATGAGCTCCGAGATAGGAGAACCCTGACTCACCATGCTTGCTCCAGAAGAGCCAATCATGGTGGGCCAGGAGTTGGGGACAGTTAGGGACACTTTCATGGTGTGGACACATCCAAAATGGATGTGTCTTAACTGCGGAAGTACACATTAAGTACCCAATAAGACTACTTTCAATCTAATCTTCTGGGAAACCGGTTTAAGGGCTATTTCACACACATTAGAGACACATCGCACGCAAGCCAGTGCGGACGCATGTGTCTCTAATGTGTGTTGTGGTGCAGCCGTGATTTTATAAATCCATCCTTAATGGGTACTTAATGTGTGTTAAGTGTCCAATGCGGAAGCACCCTTAGAGTCACTTGGAAGCTAGCTGCTTCTATTTTCAATTACTTCTGTAGCTTTAGAAGCTATTATAGTCACGCTGTATATTTCCTTCCCCCTCTCCTTGCAGAAATGATTCTATCCCTCGTTTTCTCCTAGACACAATGATATATTTGTTGCTGAATTGACATCCATGAGATTTCCTTGGAAAATAACACTATAGAATAATGAAGGTCTCCTTCATGGTTTTGTTTCAACAAGTCACTATGTATTACAAAACCATGTTATAGAGGCAATTAAGAGATTAAGAGAACTATTGTGGCCTGATCTACCAATGTAGGTCAATAGTGCCACAGAGGAGAAACATGACATCTTGAGGGAACACTTGAAACAGCCATGGGCAGAATACTCAAATACGCACTCTTTAGTTCCTTAGCAGGTTACTAGGGGGGGTGGGGGTGAATAAACTACACCCAGATCATTCCTGCCTGTGGAGCAGAAATGTGTCTACATGGTGGGGAGAAGCGAAGGACGTAAATCAACTGCAGACTGTGGAGCTATGCCGGTGAAGGCCAACCTATGACATGTGTGTCACAGGTGACACGCCAAGCCCTTTTGGGTGACACACCTGGTCACCCTGGCACCTGGTCGTGTAGTGCTTGCTTGTTCTTGAAGTGTACGAAATACCAACTTTCAATTGAAGATTTAGCAAATGAAATTCAGCAACAAAAGTCACTAATGTAAAGGATTATGTTTCTGCTTTTAAGAAAATATGTATATCCAAAATATAACTGTTTTACTAGAGCTACAAATATCACAAAATTATGGATATTTCTAGATGTGACACAGCACCTGAGTTAAGCTAGGTTTTCTTGCAAATTTTGACACACCGAGCTCAAAAGGTTCACCATCACTGAGCTATGCGGAGGCTGATCAGTCTCCAAACAAAGTCAGAAATGTGTATGAAGATGGAGCAGTGGTCAAAGATGTACTACAGTGCTGGGTCTCTTTGGGGAATGATGTTTGGGAGGTTTGGCAGTTGCTTCTGGGGTGATCTCTCTAAGCCATGATTTGGATTCTGATCCTATGAGAATACTACCTAGATTATCAAAACATCAGTCACACTGTATACTCTGCTACCATGCCATTGGCATTTGTAGAGGGTAATCTCTGTCTAGCAGTGTCAGTGATGCCTTGGAGGCCAAACCACGTTATTGGTTGCATTTAAGAAAGAAAGTAATGTTTTACCAAACATATGAAAACAAAACCATGTTTTACAGCATACAAGGAAAAACCGTTTGTTTTTTCCTTACAAGATGAACCAGTAATATTTTGTCTTTCATTTTCCAGGTCAAAAAGTTAGAAGAATTTGCTGCCCCAAAGGGAAGAGTTCAAGCAGTTCTCTGTGGCTAAAAAGTATGACTGATATTTATTTTAATGATGAAAAATGGATGTCCATCATTCCAGATAACCAAAAGCTATCTCTTCTTTCAAATAACGCAAAGTATTTTCTTTGAAGAACTAAAATTCAAACAAAAAGCAGTTTTTTTGGGGAAAAAAGTTCCATTAGCGGTAAATATCCACACTTTAGCAGTAATCCCCACAGTAACAGTGTCCCTGGGGTCGGTCCCTAACTTAGCTGCTTGCTGCATGCTTTTTATTTCCCTCCCCAATATCGTAAGCACAGCTGTAAACTCTTGCAGTTGAAAAAGAGTTCAAATGTACTTTCAGAGCAGCTGATCAATTCTAGATTAAGGATGTGCACAAATATTCATTACATTTGTTATTCATACAAATTCATATGAATTTGGACATTCGTACAGGAATTGAATGCTATGACATTCATACGTTAACATTCATATGAGTAGTTCATACATTCATTAAGCTGCAGATACGTATTGGATATGTATTGATATGTATACATTTGTGTAGGATACGATCCAGTATGTATGTGTTCATATAGGATCTGTATCAGGGATCCATATCCAGGATATGTATGCATTCATATCAGAAATTCATACAAATACATTTATATCGAATATAATCCTACCACATTGAAGGGGATCTATTTGAACGAATATGAATTTTCTAGCATTCGATTCATTACAAATCAAACGCCAAAAAAACCCATTCATGCACGTCCCTATTCTAGATGCCTTGATGCTGGCTTATTACAGGCAATTGCATTCACCGTAGAGATGTGCACGAATGTATTTTTGACATTCGAATCCGAGTAGATCTGAATGTCATAGGCCCAGTACTACTTTATGTTATGCTAATAGGATCATCATTATTCAAGTCATGAAAAATAATAGCAAAACATTTTGCACTAGAAAATTTTCAGCTGCAATACTTGGTTCAGTTCTCAGCATCAGCTTTTAGAAAGCACACAGAAAGCACGATCGCGGCTTCTTGGCTGAGGGGACCCCGCAGGCTACACCCCCCCACCCCATCGGGGTCACGCGCATGTGATCGGCTACTTATCTGATCACTTCTGGGAGGATACTGGCCAATGGGAAGCTGCAGTGCCTGCATGTGCACAGCACACTGGCTTCCCATTGGCCAGCCACCCTCAGGAGGGTGTCCGGCCAATGGGAAGCCGCCCTGCATGCACGCACATGGCAAGCTGGGCCTCCCACTGCCAAAATCAGCCCGGTAGCAATCAGGAAGTAGCTGATCGCACACGCATGACCCCAGGTGGGGTGGGGGTGTAGGCTGCGGGTTCCCCTCACCTGAGAAGCCGCAATCACACCTTCTCGGGCAAGGGGGAACTCAGGGAAGCCAGCTGAAAGCCTCTCCATCCTGACTCCAATGGAGCCAATCGGGGAGGCCAGAGGGAGGGCCCAGCTGTCAAAGAAGGAGAGCATGTGCTCTCCCTCTTTGACAGCTGGGCATGTGCCAGAATCTGGCTCTTCCCCAACCGTTTGCAGAAGGGAAGAGCCAGATTAAGACCTAATTTTTAGGTCTTCCATAAGGGTAGGATTTCGGCGGCAAAACCGGTTTAAGAAACCAGTCTTGTGTGCCAAAATGCGGAAGTGGCTTCTGCAAAGGGTCCTAATTGGGTTCCCTATGCAGAAGCCAGGTCTTAATCCTTTCCCAATCTGGCTCTAAATGCATTTTTAGAACCAGTGCGGAAAGGGCCTTACATAACTAATAAAAACAGGTTTACTTCCCTGCTGCCTCAGAAAATAGATTTAGGCCATTTCTGCACTTATCTTCAGTGGTCTAGATCAGAGTATTCCACTCAGATCTGGGCCCTGTTCAAACTTGGCTTTATTCTGAAATATATCCTGGAATAGGAGCCTGCTGACCACTTGCTAGTGCAGGCTACAACAAGCCCCAGGTGAGGCCTAGAATGTATACAATAGACCCCTATCCTGAGATGTATTCCAGAATACAGCCAAGTGCGAGCAGGCCCTGGTCCACGAAGCAGGCCCTGGTCTCAGGAGCAAAGATGGACAAGAATAAGACCATCTGCTTGGGACTGCCATTCTAGTCCAGCTCCCATACCTACTCTGAATTTCATGCCAGCTTTGGAACTGGTATGAGAGAGGCCTCTAGATGCACCAAATATCAGGAACAAAAATTTCTAACCTACAGGCCTGCTGGACTATAGATGCATGCCATGTCTAAATTTAATCATAGTGCACATGGCAAATTATATACATATTCTGCTTTGTAGAGTTAGGGTTCCTTTCCCAAGATTGTTTTGCTGTATTTACTTTTTAAACAACTATATAAAAAAATAGAAGTGAGCCAGGGAATTGTTTATATATGGGTGTGAGAGAGATGCCCACACCCATATTAGTTTTATGTTCTCTTTGAGGAAAATCATCCAAGAAGATTACAAGCTTATAATGATGTATACACACTGCAATTAATTTTGTTAAGTATTTCCCTCTCTTTTCTGTTCCATGGTACAGAACTTAATGTTGAACCTTTCAGGAAACGGAGCTGCAGACCTTGTAAAAAGAACACAATTCCACATAAAATTCACTCCACTGGACCACTTTCCCAGATCTGAAGGAACAGGTTAATAGTGAACAGCTGCTTTTTGACTGCCATCAAAGAGAAGCTTCAAACTCAGAATGTGAAGAACAGAACAAAGATGGGTGCATCACAACACAATTATAACAACGGATGTAAAGTTGGGAAGAACAGATGTCTCATTCCTTTTTTTTAAAAAAAACAAATTGTGATACTTCATAATTGCCATTTGTCTGTCATGTATAAGGTAATAAAATCATAGATATTTGACTCTTATGACTTCAGTTCCTCATTTCTGGATAAATACTTTTACCTATGTGGTGTTTTCTTCTTTCCTCCTTTGTTCACACACTCATATACATGCCCTTTGATGTTGTTGCTTATGAGAACAGCTAAGCCGGAGTTGTGAAGAAAAATGAAGGGAAGGAGAAGGTGAAAGACCAGAAGTAAACACCAAGGGGGGAGTGAGGAGAAATGGAGGGTGAAGAATATTTCAAAAGAATCAACTTTTCTCTATTAGTATTTTTTCAAAGAGAAAGCGTAAACACTTTCTTGCGCACCGGGGTGTACAGAGGGCTAACAATTATGCAGATACTTTCAAGACACCACTGAAATGATAACTTTTGAAGTTACCTAGCAAATAATTGCAGAACTTCTTACTGTTTGGGGAACCAAGCATAAAGTATTTTGTTTTCATTTATTTGTCTACGTGCATGATTACATCTGAGCCACACAATTATAAAATGTAAGGATTTTTGTTGCGGAGATTAAAAATCATGAACAGGATTTATCTATTTATCGACACACAGATATATCTGTGAGGTGGTGCATATGTACATACATACTTTATTTAACCTAAACATATCACCACCTCACAATAAAGGAATTACCTCTCTGAATGAGCCATAATGAGACATTTCCCATCAATATTTTCAGGTGTAGAAGGTTTAGCTCTTAATTTTCATTTGACTCACCTTCTCATTGGGAATGGATAAGAACGCGGATTTCCTGACTGCTAATCCTCTCAGAAACATGGTGCCATCTGTCCACCTTAACAGAGTATATAACAGAGAAATCAGGTCACCTGTGCTAGAGCAGACGTATGGATGATAGAGACTCATTTTGGTATTTGTGATGAAAATGAAGAATTGTCTGCTTGTGTTTACCCTTCATTTCATCCTTGGTTTATTGTACTCTGATGACTGAGAAATGTAGTGGTGGGTCAAGACAGTGACTGAAAGTCTTATTTTGTTTTCCTTGAACCACAGACTAAAATATAGTTGAGATGACCTAACTATGGATTTCAGTCTCAGACTCACTCAGCAGTCCCACTGAATGCTCATCCAGGTTTATAGGAATTGAAGGCATAACTAAGAGCTTGCTATAGCTGTTTATCATAAGCTCATTCCATATTGTGTATTGTTCCAGAATAAATTCCAAAACAAGGTACACACACTAGCATGGATTATGGCAAGACCCACCTCCCATCACACTTTGGCTGCATGGCACCCTAGCCTGGTTTAGCAGTAGACCTCAACAAGGATGTCTACAACTAGCTCAGGCTAGTTTACTCGAGCATGTATAGGTGGAGGCCGTGGCCAAGAGTGCCTGTTCCCAACTATGGCTGGTGAACCAGTTGGATAGAGATGATTTGGCCACAGTTATCCATGCTCTGGTAACCTCTAGACTGGACTATTGTAGTGCACTCTAAATGGGGCTGCCCTTGGAGATGGTTTGGAAGCTGCAGCGAGTGCAGAATGCAGCTGCTAGACAGAACCACATCATGCCTGTCTTAAAAGAGTTGCACTGGTTGCCAATTTGCTACCAATTCAAGGTTTTAACTTTAACTTATAAGCCTGTAAATGACTTGGGCCCAAAATATCTGAAGGAATGTCTAGTCCCATATTGACCTGCCCAGACCTTAAGATCTGGAGGGAAAGTCCTCCTAGTTGTACCACCACCTTCAGCAGCAAAGGGTGTAGGCACCTGGGAGAAGGCCTTCTCAGTGATGGCCCCTAGGCTGTGGACTAGTCCCCGCTTTGAGGTGTGTCTCTCACCTTCACTATACATGTTTAGGAAGGCCGTGAAAATGCACCTCTTTGCCCTGGCCTCCAGTTAAATGGGGATATACTTTCCCTTCCCTCTTGCAGACACTGTTGTTTTAATATATACTTTTATTGTTTTAATATGTTGATTTTAGATATAGAGCAGGATAGAACTACAAATAATAAATAAATAAATTTTATCCATGATGGCCTGAAATGTAGTTAGGTTACATAAAGGCAAGACTTTCACTTCAAGTAGAAGACTTCAAATTTGCACGCGGATGCTAAACATCAGTACTGAGTGTATCCCAATGGTATTACTAAATTACATAGGAAACATGACTATTATAAATAGGTCTACTGAACACCAAGTTCCACTGAGCTCAGTGGGATTTAGCCTCAGATCTATACAATAGAAATTTAAGGGCAAAACCAAATTTGTTTTGAAATCCTCACCTTTTCTTTTTGCATGTAAAAAGAATACATATGAGGACTGATCTCCCTGCTTTTGGAATTATTTTAAGAAAAAATGCTGAATTCCATTACATCTCCCAAGGGAGACCACATTATCTGGCTGATGCTACAACAAAATCAAACAAAATAAGAACACAAAGTATCTACATTTATTGTTGGTCAGCAACACATCTTCTTGCTTATAGCCTATATTACTGTACTTTTGGACATTATTTCTTGTGTAATAATACATTTCTCCTGCCTTATCATTACACAACTATTTCTATAATGCCTTTTTTAAGGCTGGCAGGGTGAGTAAATTGGGACAACACTGGTCCTTTCCTTTCTCCTTTCACTCAGCTTTAGACCTTAGGAAGAGGACATCCATCATTTTATGGCAGAGGCAAAAGACATCATAATTTTATTTCTGTCAGAGCATGGAGGCTCAGGTTACGCACTTTTGAGCCAAAGGTGCTGTGGCCAGCAGCCAAGAGAAATACTGCACACTGAATATTGTAAGCATTTGCTTATTCTTTATAGAATAGGAAATGAGAATCCACCTGGAAAGGAATAAAGCCCCACATACAGGCAAGAATACAAAAAACATATACTGACTTTATTCCATTTCTCATGTTCCCAGAGATCTGTTTGCCTTTTTAAAGCTGAACAATATTGCTTTAATACCACAAGATCTACACACCGGGCAATAGATAAATATTATAAGTGCATTTTATTGAGAAACTTATTCTAGGGATTAAACTACAGACTGAATGCTATTGAATTTCTAGATGCATCTCTTTGGGACTGATTTTTGTTAGGCGAAGTGATTTGGTTACATTCTGGGAATTTTTAACAACGCTCTGGGATCTAATAGTATATTAGTGGATCAAACAGCAGTGTAATGTTTTATCATAATAATTTAATTGAATCCCACAGAAGGCCCATATTCTTTTATTTCCATGAATATTATTGCATTTGAATCAACAGTGTCAGGAAATATTCTGTAACCTAGGAATTTTAAGAAGATTGCTCCCCTAGGAAAGTTTCAACACAACTATTGCATTTTCCCCCCTGATTTGCTGTATTTCTTGCCACTCAGGGGGAAAAAGCATCTCTCCAAATTCTTCTCAGTTTCAAAGCTATGAGCAGAGAGAGACATTATACTCACACCAGGATGTCCTGTCCTTTGCATCAAGGCAGGAAGCAGAGCTTCAATGTGACCCTTAATTGTCCCCAGGACAATTGTGCCTAAGAGGTATATGGTCAGTCAGTTCCTGGGCTCTCAGTCTTATTTGCATCCAACAGAGACTTTGCCTATTCAGTCACCCTTGCACTGTTACAGCTGTCTACCATTTGGTTTTGCTCACACAGTGTCTCCAGAATGAGACCTTCCCTTCAATCACATAGCTTTTGTATTTTAGAAAAGCATGGCAAAATCTGTATGACACCTTCATGGTATTCCAAATGCACCATGGATGTTCAGAGTCTGTATGATCTTGCATGGAACATTAGGTGACCTGGACAAGGGTAGCATCTATACGGACAGGTATTCATCCTAGGGATGCACAAAAAAAAAAATGTTTGTCACCTTCTCAGTTTGTACAAATTGTGAATGTTTAAAACTTCGCATTCAAATAGAAGATTGGCTATATCCAAAGATTGACATTTGCATGCAAAATGAAAACTTTTGTATCTTCATTTGAAGCTTCGTTACATTTGTGAAGGTGAATTGGCAGATTCAGAGCAGATTCAGAGGTGGGGGTGCCACTGTCAATGAACATTTGACAAACATCCAAGTCAAATTCGAAGCCTAACACTTTTGAACTGGATGAATGTGAATTTCCATCCCATTCGCTTTGATGACAAGCAAACAAGGGGAAAATGTGCATATCCCAAACTCATCCAGTTGTCCCCATGACCCCTTATTAGACTGCTTGAATGAAGCACTGGTTGAAACACCATGGCCTTTACGCATAACAAGGGAGGAATGCTAATAGAACTGAAATTCCCAAATGATGCAATTCAGTCCAAAACCTACGTTTACACACGTTCCTACCTACCTATGTGCGAATGCTGAAAGTGTCCTGAACTGACTTAGCCGGGAAAGGCCGAGCAGGGCTGGGAAGCCCCTCCGAGGTCTGCCCGCCATTGGGGGTGAACACCCAGGGGTGGGCAGACCTGTAAGGGGTCTTCCCCTTGTTCTTCCACATTGTAGGGGACCCAATCAGTCCTCTACAACTGACAGGAACTGCCCCTGGCCCCCCACCCACCCTGGGCACCCACCCCAGGTCTCAGGAATGCACACGTGCTCACCTACCTGCTTGCTGCTCTGCCGGCAAATGACCTGGCTTAGTGGTGCCATATGTGCCTCCATGTGGGTGCTTAATGGGAACTTCTAGTGACAGTGGAAAAATACCCAGAACCCCACTTTTCTTGCCCTTTATAGGGGACTCAGAGAGGCTCACAAACCTTCTGTTCTTCTCACTTCAACAGACACCCTTGTGAGGGGGGGGGCAGAAAGGGTTCAGCAAGCAACTGTGACTAGCCCAAGGTCGCCCAGCTGGCTTTACATAAGAGTGTAAAGGAAACTACCAGATAAAAGTCCTACACTCTAACCAAAAGACCAAACTAGGTTTGAGGGTTCAGTGTAGCCAACATTTATTTATTTCAGATATTTATATCCTTCCCTTTATGTTGGTGGGGTATAAATATTCATATGGTTTTGAACTGAATTGCATCAGTTGGGAATTTCAGTTCTATTAGCATTCCTCCCTTGCACCATTGTCCTTTTTCTTCCCTTGCTGTCTGCTCCATCAGTCACCATTACAGGCATGTATGAAAGAAACCTCCTGAGTATGGCAGGGTCTCTTGTCCTATGGTGGGAGTAGTGAAATCCTCTTCTGTAGTGGAAAGATAGCTGTGCCTGACTATTCTTCATGATGGCAGTCATACTGCTATCTGATACAAACTCTCACAAGTTAGTTTGGACTAGTGGCTAGGGAGCCAGACTCTTATCTGGGAATACCGGGTTTGATTCTGCCCTCCCCCATGAAGCCAGCTGGGTGACCTTGGGCTAGTCACAGTTCTCTTCTGAGCTCTCACAGCCCCACCTACCTCACAGGGGATGTGTTGTGGGGAGAAGAACAGAAAGCTTTGTCAGCCACTTTGATTCCCCTTAAATGGGTTGGAAAAGCAAGGTAGAAAAGCCAACTCTTCTTCTTCTTCTTCTTCTTCTTCTTCTTCTTCTTCTTCTCCTCCTCCTCCTCCTCCTCCTCCTCCTCATGAAAGCTTGCATGACATGGCTTCTGGTAGTTCCTTCACCTGAATTGAGATCACCAACTTCAGTGCTTCTCATCCTTGTTATGGTTCAACATAAAATATCTACATTAGGAAATAAAACAAAGGCACAAATATTTTTTAATAAACATGTTATTTGATAAATAGGTATGAATACTTATCACAAACAAAAGGATGAATTGCTCTTTTTTCCCCCAGATTATTTTTGTCTCCAATCCCCCTCAATTCTATGTAATATTTGTGTTCATAGGATAGAATTATTGTCATTTATAATACTTTTAAATAAAACTTTTTAATAATTAAACATTCTGAAGCACAGTTGCTATATTTTTCTCCGATTTAGTGAGTTCTTTTCTGCTATTTTAATTAATCTTTTTAAAAAGCATGTTTTTCCTGTTTTTTTATTATTTAATTCTATTCAATTATATAGAAACAAAAATGGAGAAATGCAAAATGAAAGTCCTGTTTGATTGAGGAATATTTTCTTTTTTTAAAAAAATGCTTATCAACAGTTGTCATAAAATTAGATGAGTTTCTAGTGAAAAATTTTAAGCTTAACAAAAAGTCACTATTGAAAACCTTTTTGAAAAAACTTCCAAAAGTCTTTCTATTATATTTGCCTTTATATATATATAAATGGCTGTTTTCCTTACTATTAGGAAGTATTACACATTTAATAAATCAACATGAAGTTTGTTTTCTTTTGAGAATTTCTAAGTATGAGAAGGGAGGTAAGACTGCGACTACAATTGGAAAGCAAAGTAAAGTGAAATTAGAAAAGTAAGATAATTATTTAACATTCCAGAACCATTTAAGATGCTATTTTACCTTGTCTTTTTAGGATCTGGAGCATGTTTCATCAGATGATATGATTATAGTACAAACAATATCATCTCCACCAGAGAGGGATACCAGTTCTTTCAAATTCTGCTTCAGAAATGAGTCCCACAGCTTCTTGCCAAGTAATTGTCTAATTAGGTGGAAGGAAGGAGCGCCTTTAAATTCCTCAGAAATTAAGACGTGTCATCCACTTAACATCTTAACATCTGTTCCTCCCTCTTGAGCATTTCCCTTCCACGAGAGTTGAAAGGACAGTTTCCACTACTGGGGTTTAGGGATCTTTTTTTCCCCCACACTGAGAAGAAACTGACCATCGTTTTAGTAGGATGAAGCAACAAGCATGGCATTTCTCCCCATCTTTATTCCTCAATATGATTCATATTTGCCTTGGTAAGTACAGCAAATCTTTTAGCTCCTTAAAGAGAAGGTAGGGCAACAACACATGCTTAAGCTTTATAGTAATCCTTCATAATGTGGCCTTGCAACTGTTTCTAGATAACAACGTAAATATTTTTACTGCTCTCTCACTTCTTCTCCTACAGATTGTATATTTAGCTTCAAGTGGGCTGGGTGTTTTTTTTAATTCTCCGTCTATGATAAGAATGATAACTAATTTGATTTTTTTGTGTTTTATTTTCTTTGAACTTTGCTTTTCTCTTGCAGCAAGTAAGTAATTGTTTCATTACGGCTTCTTGGTGGGCATCCCTGAAAATTATGTTTTAGAGTTCCTGCTAGATAGCTTAGGGATTGCCTGGAGGTTGAAGATGTTCATCAGAACATATTGCATACATAGTGAGCGTTTTGTAAAGAATTAAATCAACAAGCTGAATCTTGAGAACATTTAATGAAGTTCAACACCATTATTTTGCTGTTCATTATACATGTGTTCATAACAATATGCTCACTTAGTCATGGCTTTTTATGTTGTTAACAGTTTAGCTCAGGATCTCTTTAAGATGGCTATAAACATTCTAAAAGATAGATGAGATCTATTAGCATAATTGGATGTATTGTGAACTTGGATTACACCCATGTGGGCTGATCTTTGCTTTATACTTCGGAAAGAGAATGCATCTGATTGTGCTTGCTAAAACGCCTTTCTTCTGGATTCTGTTTTCTTTTCAACTCATAGCTCAGGCAAATTATGCACCCTATTTTTTTGACAACGGAGCCAGCAGCACTAACGGCAACATGGCACTTCTCAGCCTTTCGGAAGACACAGTTGTGGGTCAGTTCTAACAGTACAAAATATATATATTTTTATATGCATATACTTACTTTTTAAAAAACCAGCAACGACAGTGATGTTTATAGACTTTGTCCTGCTAATGTGTTATTGTCTTTGAACTAGAAACAACTGAATAGTTAAAAAAGATAATTGTTACAATTTTTGTGGGCATGGGTGCACATTCACCCACCCAAATCTAATTCTAGGCTAAGATTTGCATAAGAAATGGCACCACCCATGGAATTCAGCAGACCTTGATGAAAGCTGTATGCAAATCTAGATGCGTATTTCCATCTGCATGGGCTCAGCTTGTGTGACCTTTCTGAATTTGTTTTGAGAGCAACGTATATATAAACCAATTCTATCAAATCTATCCAAAGGTCCTTTCCACACTAGCCTACTATCCAAGTCCGAAACAGCCCATATCATAGAGTGTTGGTGCTCTGGATGAGGACAGTGGAAGCCATCCTACCTGGTAGAGTGGCCCATTCTCATTGGACTAGGTCACAAAGCAGGACTCAAGCAGAAATAATGTTGTATCCTTCTCCATTGATAAACCTTTTAAAAATAGTCTGCAAGTGACAACTGCAGTACATCAGTTCACAGAGGTTGTGCAGGCATCATGCCTCCATGGGCCAGAATACTACCCCAGTGTCTTTTCAGCTGGGCACCTAGGAGCATCACCAGAAAGTGTCAACATGGCCAAAAAAGTCCCAGAGAAGAACTTTCATTCCTAACTATTCCACATTGCAGACAGATCTAAAGTGGTCTAGTGTCAGCTAGGGATGTGCACATATGTGTTTTTTTGACCTTTGATTCGTAACTAATCAAACATTAGAGAAATTGCATTCATACGAATAGACCCTTTTGAATGTGGTAAAATTCTATGTCTGATACAAATGAATATGTATAGGATACGAACAAATACATATCGGATATGAATGAATACGTATACAATACTTCTCCGAGATACATATCCAATACATATCCCATAACAAATTTGCACTGAAAGCGTAAATCCAACCTGAATCCACTTTTAATATGCTCTCAATCTGTCGAATGCACTCTAGATCCATTCCACAGCCACTTTCTCACCTCCCCAGTTTAACAAATATCCAAACTATTCATACGAACGTCCAGAAACATTTGCATTCATATGAATGACAATGTATTCAATTTGTGTACGAATGTCCGAATTTGTACAAATTTGTACAAATAATGAATATTATGAATATTTGCACACATTATAGTGGCAACCCATCAGTCTTTGGGATAGTTGCCTGTTCCATCCCAGTCCAGTTGTCCTTAGCATGGGACAGCTTAGTCTCATGTGTAAAAGGGCAATGGACTGGAGAAAGGGATCTAAGAGTTGTCTTTATCAAGTATGTAAGAAGCTTTAGAAGAATTGGGAAATGTCCATGAGGACATTATATGCATTGCAAGCTCCTTCCAATTTGACCATCTTCTGTGGACAGCACTTGGGCCTTTTCCAAACTTTGTATAGAGGCTGCTCACATTTGACATCTTTTAGACTCCTGTTTCCCAAAACTGCAGCAGGATCATGCATTTTCTCAAAGGATAAAAATACATGGAGAATGGTGATTCATAGAATGATTGACACTTGTACACAGCAGTTTCTAAACATCTGACACAAATCTACAGTTATTATTTTTCTTTCTCCTGTGAATTAAATTTGGAGCTGTATTTTATCCTTTTATTAAACACTTATTTTCACACATTTCCCAAAACAAAGGGCAGACATCCCCTTGCAACTATGGAATAACCAAGTTAATATTGCTCTCTTGGCCTGTCCTCCCGTTTGCTATTATAACATGACCCAGAACTGTCACCAATCCTACTTTCAATTTGATATTGGAAGACAGAGGAGTAAAATCTAAGGTGAAGCTTACCAGTGTTAGCATTAGAAAATGTGTTTAGCCGAGCAGACACTCTTCAAAGTCTCCTCTCCCCCCGCCAAATAAATAAATAAAATAAAATAAAAAATAAATTCACAAGGTTGTTATAAAGAGAATAATTGTTGCCCTGTTCTTTGTGGAGAAAAGTTGGGATGTAAATGCAAGTAACAGCCAATATTGCTGTGGTCACCATATTCAGGAAGACATGATGAAAAGTCTCTGGAAAGAATAGAAAACACTGATAATCTTTATTTTATTTATTTAAAGCAAATTAGAGTGGTGCCCACACATTATGAACCTGAAACTATAAATTCCAGCTACAAAGGATTTGCCATAGTGATGCTTATGAAAAGAGTCTGTGCAGGCTGTAATTAGTCCCCCCCACCACCCATAAAGACAGAATACATTTATTGGCATGTATTCTAGACCCTTAGGATTGAATGGGTTAAAATTTATATATAAACCCCCTTTGGTTTCAGATTGACACTTCTGTTTTAAGAAAATTACAAGCTATTTAAATAGCAGATTGTTAATCTCCTTTCTCCTTTGGTGCCTTGGTTTCTTGTATCATGATGGTTAAAGAGCTTCTGATCAAATACATTAGGATAGCCTTAGGTAGTATTTAGACCAAACCAGGTATGTTATGCTAAAAGCATGGGGCAGTAGTCCCTGGGCTGTGTTTTCAGACAAGAACTTAAAACAATAGAAGGCTGCACCCGAATGTTGCAGAAGAGTGCAGTAGTGCTCCTGAGAGCTTTACCCAAGGCTGAAATTGCATGGTGCAAATATCCATTGAGTCACCATCTCACAACACAGGGGTGGGAAACATCATCTGAATTTTTATTATTTTTATTTTTTGCACAGACTGCCCTCTAGCACTCTCACTGAACTTGCAATCATGCTAACATTGGAGCCAGAGACAACTTTACAGTTCCTGCCTGGTCCTATATCAGAAGGAACTGTCCCTGAAAATAGGGCCAGGCAAATTGCACAAGCAGTTCAGAAGAATCACTGTCATCCATTCACAGCAGAGTGGTGAGGTGGGAGGATAGAAAGTAGCATCAGAATGGGGTTTTCCACCTCCATTTTCCATGAAAAACAGATTTGATGATGCTTCACACCCCTCTGAGACAGGATAGCAGCTTGATGGATGTGGGAATATGTAGTCCTAATGCTCCTCAAGCATTCTCATGAAGTATTTTTGCACCCTCTGGATCCTGCCTCTGATGGGCCTTTCAGACCTCTTCCCACCCTGTTGTCCTCATGTAAATTGGATGGCAGCAGCTCCTCCAGCCTACCTATTGTGTGGATCTGCCTGACTTTCTTTTGGGAGAGTGAGAAAGGGTGCTTCCGCATTTGCCACCAAAAAGTGGATCTAAATACATCCGCTTTTCGGCGAACTGTCCTCCTCCAGATCCGTCACTATTTGTGACAGATTGGAGGGACCCCTGCACGTTCACACATGTGCGGGGAGGACAGATTCCAGAGAACAGATTGGAGTGGGTGCTGCATAGATGCACCAGCACCTATTCCAGCCTGTCCTCCAGCTCACATGCCAGCAATGCCACCTCCGGAGCAGCGGGACTGGAGCATGGAGCTGCCAGTCACTGCGTGTTTCTGGTGGTGACTGGCATGTGGGGGAAGGGCTTTGGAAGCAGGTAGTCTTGCTTCTGCCCTTCCCAACATGGCGGGCAGAAGGAATCCATCCCTTCCCCTAGCTGTGTGCGGAAGCATCCTGCTTCTGCCCACATCCAGGGGGAAGTGACAGATATAAAATCTGATTTTTCAGCTCTTACATTTAATCCGGATTTCGGCAGCAAAACTGGTTTTAAAAACCAGTCTTGCACACTGAAATGCAGACACTGCTTCCACAAAGGGAGCCAGAAGAAGACTCCAATGTGGAAGTGTCTTTAATGTGTTCTAGGGGGTGGTTAATCCGGTTTCTGCAGCTAGTGCGGAAACACCCCAAATGATCAATTCCTGAGGCCATTTCCTATACCTTCTGAAATGTTGGTGGGCAGAAGCTGCCCTTGATGTTAGTGTGGCCAAGAGCACATGAGGCATGCAGATAGCACATTTCCTGTCTCCAGCAGTGAAGCAAGCACTCCAACCCTTAGACTGGCAGTACCTGCCATCATGCAGATCTTCTCCTAGTTATCTCAAAACATCTGAGTCCCTCCTTCAACAACAGTCTGAAAGAAGAAAGCAACCAGAAGTTATGGAGTTGCTGTTTCTAAGGTTGACTCTCAGTTTTCCAAATTAGCCAGCTTCTGCACAGGCTCTCAGAGCGAGATGTGCTGATTGCTGTGACAAGAGACATTTCTGCATCTCCATTTCAAACAGCAACAAAGGGTGCCTGGGATAAGGATCGAGATTTGTGCTCAAGAGGAACAGGCACCTTGGACAAGCAAATCTTTTTTTTAAAAAAAAAGACATCTCCAATGGTGAGTAGAGATTTGGTTTATGAAAGGATCCCTTATCTCTAAGGAGCCAAGGAACAAGGTCTCCTAAGATACCAAAACAATCCAGACAGGCAGCTACTGGTTTTCTCTCCAATTTCCTACTGCTTTTTGTTCATTTTTGCCCCCTCAGTTTCTATCTTTTCCTTCTACAATTTCTCCAAAGCTTTGCCGTTCCTTTTCTGCCCCCCACACCCCACCCCCAGCTCAGACATACTGCGCATATGGGTAAATTTATGCCACGATTAAGTTTCTGCCCAGATAAGTGCTCGCTGATATTAAAAGATATAGGGAGACGGTTCTTCTGTGCCCCACCCCAATAGAAGACTGCTGTGTTTGCTATTGCATGAATCTGCTTATACCTACCACGATAAGGCTTTATATTACTTTGGGGTTTCTTGCTTCTTCTTCTTTTTTTTTTCCCCCCAGCAAGAGGAGACAGAAATGCCAAAGATAGATTTTTTAATTGGTGTTAATTCTATGCTGGGAAATGTTCCCAGGGTGTTAATGATATGGAGAGTTTGTGCTGAGAAGGGTGTAAAAATTATCAGCTGTACTCCAAACCACCTGATTTGGAGGAGAAGCCATGAAGCCCTCCACTTTTAATGCTCTATTAACATTCTGACATTCATGCAGACAGCAAAACACCTGATGATATTCTGCATATGAACATGGTAAAAAGGAGACAGGAAAGCACAGCAGGTCTCATTGGTTCATGTCTAGATGATTTCCTTACTCTCCGAAAGACCATGAAGATTGATATTTCATGTTCTATTCACCCATTAGATATTCTTCATTATGCTGCTAAGAGGGTTCTTTAAGTATGCTGATGGTAAAATATTCCATTTCTATACCAGATTGCAAGATTGATTCTGCAGTTGTTCTTACATGACAGCAAAGAATGGCCAATGCAGTCATGGGCTATGATAACAAAATATTTTATCTCAATCACAGTTTTAACCATTGCACATTAAAGGGGACAAAGAATAAATTGAAATAAGTTCAGAGGATGATTACCATGACTGTGAGGGGTCTGGAAAGAAAGAATGGCGAGGAATAGTTGAAGGATCTGGTTATATTCAGCACACACAAAGAGAGAAGGAGAGTGAAAAGGCCAAGAAAAGATGTGATAGCAGTCTGCACGTATCAGAATGATTGTTGCACCCAAGAAAGACAAAAGCAAGATAATTTTCACACTTCCTTTCCCATCCTGTGGACAGGAAATGTGTTCAATCAACTAATGTTGACTAGCACTCACACTTGTGATCACTAGATAACATTAGCCTACCTCCCGTGCTTGTGATTGATCCTGTGCTGATCGTCTTCTGGACACCAGCATCTTGAGGGTGGCACCCTCTGTGATTGCGTGTGCAGCAGTGCCATCGCTATGATGACGCTGATACTCTGTGGTCGCAGTCACGTCAGGCAGTCATGGGAGCTGCCAACACGCATCTGCAGTAGCTCCATTGACTTTCCCAGATGGCAGAGGTGTGAATGCTCACCAGCTGGACACTTCAGGTAAATGTATAGGGAAGGTTAGCATGCTTGTGGAGCACAATTTCATGCTTCACAGCAAGCGTGCAATTAGTCAAGCTATGGGCAGGCAGGGGGCATTTCTAGGCTGTAAATGCCTCCTGACAATGCAGTGCACCTACCCAGATGCTGCCTAATTGCATACTATAGGCTGAAGTGTGAATTCAGCCCAGGACCAGCATTCATGGAGTGAAATTAAAAGTAGGGAGCTGCAAGTTACTCATTCAGAAAAATGGTCTTACTCTAAAGCATTTCAAAATTTGAGCAGGCGTGTCTGTTTTGTGTAGTTCTAGGTTCTTCCTCCTGGGAAGTTTCCAAGCAAAATATCAGAGGGTCATTTGTTAGTGATGGCTTAACAGATTCCTGCCCTGAGCAGAGCACAAATTGCATGATCCCCTTCTAACTCATGTATTTTATGGTTTCACAGTCTTATATACTGAACCCGTAGTTTCCCATTTAAGTGCTAGGACTAGGACATGTGGTATGGAAAATGCTGAGAAGTTGGGCACACCCTGAAAAAAATTGTACAGGACTTGACTGCTCTTCTTTGAAGTCTGTAATGGACTGCAAAGCACACTTCAAGCCTATGTGGCTACTTTGATCCTATGAGGACTTACTTCCAGGTCAGATCAAAGAGATTTTGCAGCACATTACAAACTTCAGAGAAGATTAGCAAATTCCCATAGGAACCCTTCAGGGTTGCCTCTGGCTGCTAGCTGATACTGGAAATCCTTCAAGGTATCTTCAGAGTTATAGTTTGGTAAAAAAAAATATCAGGAATTCCCTGCTAGAGATTCTTACTTTCACTCACATTTTTTTCCAGTTGCCACTGTCCTCTGAGAAGGAATTGCTACTTGAAACACCTTGAGAATGCAATGATCCTGTTTCCAAATACTTGTAAATAGGGATGTGCGTGATTATTCGTAACATTCTTTATTCGTATGAATTCAGACAGTCGTACACAAATCAAATGTTACAACATTCGTACATTAACATTTGTACAAATTTGAATGTTTCAGAAGATTCGTACAAATAATTCATACATTCGTTAAACTGGGGATGTTTATCAGATACTTATCAATACACATGCATATAGGATATGTATCCAATACATATACGATATGTATCTGATACATATGTGTTGGTATAGGATATGTGTCCAATATGTTTGCATTCATATAGGATCTGTATCCAGGATCCGTGCCCAGGGGAGGGGCATGGATCATGCAGACACCATGTTCCTCATAGATACATGCCTTCCTGTGTTGCTTGTTGGTGTGTGGATATCATGGTCCCAGCATACAATTGGTCCTTGTCCTCGTGACCTATGTACATGTTAGTCTGGTGTCTGCACAGAAGATTCTCCTCACCTTCCCCTTTATTCCTAACCATCCTCAAATGGAGTTGAAGGATCTATGAATTCCTCAAGGACAGAAAGTAAACCTGAAGGTGCAGTTCTTTCAGTAGGCCAAAAACTGTACTCTCAAAAACATTGATCAGTAAGAAGCCTTAATTTTGAACAAAGAAAATAAGACAGAAAATTATTACTACACCGAATCTATCGTGTTACCCTCTAAAAGTAAAATTTCCAGAATTTACTGTAAAACAAGTGTCCAAATGTCTCTTTCTTAGGCACACATGTATATACCCTGAATGGGACTGATCCAGAAGGGGACCCAGTAGCCTACGGCATGACATTTGAAGCAGGGTCAAGAAGCTACTTTGCTGTTGATGAAAACTATGGAAATGTTACACTTATTGAAGAACTTGACCGAGAGGTACAGAATAAAATATACAGTTCTTGCATACAAAGTTCCCATTTAAATATGTCTTTCATATGGCAGAAGTCTATTGCCTAAATATCACTGATGTAACAATCCCTTTCATGGACTTCACCACTTGAAACTTCAAAAGGGAAAGAATTCACATAATCCAGTGCTTATCTAATAAGAAAAAGAATCCTTCTCATGGAAAACTAGGGAGAATGTAAAATGACAGCCCTCTGTGTAGAAATTTGAGGTGGGAATTGCATGAAAATATTCATTTTTTTTAATCTACCACCTGTAATTCAAGCATAATTTTATTATCACCAGTGAAAAATTGATGCCGTCTATCAAAAAAGTGATTAATTTATCATATCTGTTAATTTTAGTGTACTGATTTACACATAGTCACACTAGAGCCAGGTTCCTGGAAGATGTAGTATATCTTCAAGTACCATTTACCTCTTTAAAGAAGAAGAGTTGGCTTTTCTACCCTGCTTTTCTCACCCATTTAAGGGGACGCAAAGTGGCTGACAAAGCTTTTCTATTCTTCTCCCCACAACAGAACACCCTGTGAGGTAGGTGGGGCTGTGAGAGCTCAGAAGAATGCTGTGACTAGCCCAAGGCCACCCAGCTGGCTTCATGAGGAAGGGCAGAATAAGAGTCCAGCTCCCTAACCACTAGGCCAAACTGGCTCACACATTTAAAGACATATTTGATAAAATCTACAGAGTCAGTTCAATTTAAGAAAAATTATAGTACTTTCTGTGTGGTTGTGACTACACAAAGTGAGGATTTGCAACTGGGTAGCAGTCGGGGCAGATTAAAGTGAAATGTCCAATTACCACTTCCTCACCCCTGCAAGCTCAATCCTGTGAACTGTCTTTGTTGTCGCCATTGCTCTTTTTAGATAGAGAAATAAAACTGCAGGGAAGTATAGAATGGCATTTCATTGAACTAAACCTGTGTTCCACTGCTAACACATGAATCAGGCTCCTTCACTGTACGCATTCAGGAAGGTGGTGAAGTCACATGTCTTTGCTCTGGCCTTTGGCTAAATGTCCCCCCACACACACACACACACACTGCAGATGTTATTGTTTTATACTGTTTTATATATGGTTCTATTTTAACATGTTTTTAAATGCTGTTACCTCTCCTGAGACCTTAGGGTATAGGGCGGGATATAAATGTAAGAATAAATAAATAAATAAATGGATCTTCTTCTCTGTACTCAACAAACTTTAATTTTGGGCAGATAGTATCTACAATTGTGTTGTGAATCTATTGCATTTAAAGGTCTGATATGTAATACAGTTAGATAAATATTTAACCACTTTATCCATGGGGATATCTCCATTTTTTATTAGGTCTACCATAGGACAGGCAATAGTGAAAGAGATGAACTGACACACTAGAAGCCTTTCTGCGCCCACATCTGTTGGTGTAAACTAGTGGGTCTGGACCAGCCAGTCCTGCTGGTTTGGACCACAGAAAGTTGTGATCTGGAACAGCAGTGTCTGCATGATGGCATTGGTCCAAATCAGCCCTGTAGCTTGCATGAGTTTTAGGGCCAGGATCTGAGCACTCCAAATCTCAGAGCCACCAAGTGTCATACTTTGTTATGCCATTAAAATGGATGCCCCAGTAGTCTGGAAGTCACCATGTTCTAGATTAGACTACACTGGTCAACCTCAGCGTCAAAGTCTAATGATAATTCTGATCAGAGCTTTCCTAATAGGGATTATGGTCCATCTAGTGCAGATAGAGCATACATACCAATGGTCGACAGGGGCTCAGATTTGCACTAAAGTGCGGACCAGTGAGACTCAGAAGCCAACCACAAGGGCTCCCAATATGGATTAGATGTGAGTGCAGAAAGGCCATACATTATTTCATGTTATTTTAAAATACGCAAGTTCTGAATTACATTGTCCAAGCTAACATTTTTTAATGCACTTTTTAGAGAGAAGATGAAATTGAAGTTGTTGTCAGTATCTCAGACGGCTTAAGTACTGTAAGTATTTCAACAAGTGTTTTCTTTTCAATGCCTATTGATATCATGCTTCATATGATGAAACTGATTTTGTGATAATCCTTGTGTGTTGATCTGCAGGTAGTTGACTGGGTAATATGATGATCTGCCCCTCTGAATGTGGTCCCATTGGGGTTGGAGGATTATATTTTAAGCAGTCTTTATTATGGTTTTTTTGTTTGTTTTAATTTAGTGTCTCACCCTAGGACCTTTGGGTCCACAGTGGGATACAAATGAAAATAGTACCAAAAACAAAAAAAAAAAACTGATACCAAATCAGAAATAGATACCAAATCAGATATAGCTCCAAGAAAACCAGTGTTTTAAATACTAATTAATTGTATATTCCCTAATGTAAGTTATAATTATGTTGTGCAAATTATGTTATCTACTACTGGGGTTTTTTTAGGCTATGTTCATGTGCCATGCTTCCCAATCTGTCTTGAAGGGAGTCACTTTTGACATGGGACAGCCAACAGGATTCCTATCCTATGAATCAATTTACAGGAGCTGCTTGTGCCTCTAAGGGAGAAATGATAATCAGCCGATCATGTTAGCTGGACATGGTGTACAGGCACATGCATCCTTTTAGTTCTGCTGCTTCTGTCTGAATCAACTGGACAGGGCTTCGTTGGAGCAGGAAAATCTGCTCCAACATTAATTCTCCTATCTTTCCCAGGATGATTTGACAAAGAACCAGGGTGGGGGGTTGTCTGGACTTCCCTACCCTCACTCTTTCTGCTTGTGAGGCCTCAAGATATCCACAGACATATGGACATGGCCCTCAACTCTTGACCTTTTGTCCTCCTAAGATTTGCCCCAAAATAAACACACGTGATTGCATTTCAAGTTTCCTAATCAGAGAATTATGAATCCAATGTCATGTTCAAAAAAATTTATGGGTGTTACTGCCTTAATAATTCTATAGTTTTTTATCTGTACGGTTCTTAAAAATATTGCTGTTTCGCTGAGATGCTTCTAATAAGAATCAAGTATATAACTATTCTTAGATTCTAATTCACTTTGCCCTACTAAAATTTCATTCTATTTAACTTCAGGTGGCGGAAAAGGTCAGAATCCTTGTAACAGATGCTAACGATGAGAGCCCAGAATTTATCAACACACCGTATATAGTTCATGTTTTGGAGGTTGGTGAAACGTTTATTTTTCTCTCTAAATGTGAATGGGGAACAGACGGCTGTTTCTGAGGGAATGGTCAAGGTGGAGTTTAATCACAACTTAGTTCCTAGCAGTCCCCAAATCATTTGCCAATGTAATATGACAACACACAAATGACACTTTGTCATTTGGGTTCAAGAATGAAGTTCACCAAAGGCTTTGGAAGAAGGGTCTTAGATTCCTTGGAAACAGCCTATCTTTCCTAAGGTTTGAATCAGGGTGCAGCTATACTCCCCTAGATGGATTTATGGTAGAGGTCTGTTACCTAAAAGGGATCTAAAAAACACTATAGGCAGCAAAGTGGACTGTGTGTTTTCAACTGGACTGGTTGCTGGACTAGATGTTTATTATTTATTGCACTGATGGAGTCATTTTACATTGTATTAGGAGAATCTCTTTCCCTCCCTCCCTCCCTCCCTTCCTTCCTGCTAGGGGCCCAGTTCACTCATGTTCCCTATTTGGATACCTCTGTGTGATCTGTTTTGGGTGTTAAGCTTAAAGACGTCACAGCACTCTTAAGGCCAGTGCCATTTTTTAACCTTTTAAATCCTGTGAATTTTCATGGAAATTTCTATTTAATTTATTCATTTTGTAGTGGTTCAAAGACTGCAAAATATTCAGATGAGTGAGAACAAGGCAGCTGATGGCAGATCAAAAACAACATGTGACTTTTCAGATAGTCTCGTCGCCCCAAGTCAACATACACAGTGACTGCGCATATTACAATCCAACAGGATTTGTGATGTCTGTAGCACAGATTCTCCGCATCTGACTGAATTGATCATACAGTTAAAACAATACACCTTTACTATTTGTATGATTTTATTTATTTAAAATATTTATATACTGTTTTCCATTAAAATATAACTTCAATATGATTTACAACTAAAATCATAGGAACCATATATAAATATAAAATCAAGGATGGGAGAAATAAGCATTCACTTTGGAAAAATCTGGGTAAAAGGACAAGTGTTCAGTTGGCATGCAAAAAGAAAAATGTGGGTGCTCCACAAATACCAGAGGGGAGACAGTTCCTGAGGGGGTGTCACCACAAGGAAGGCCTGATTGTGGGTAGTCACAAGATAATATTCAGCAATTTGTGGTACTTGCAACAGGACCTCCCCTGAATATCTTAAGCATATTTATTAATATGCTCCAGTATAAAGTAGCACTTGGCGGACCTGGGCAAAGACAACGGTCTAATTGAAAAGTTCCCTTAATCTCCTCAGACTTCCTTTTGATTTACAGTTAATCAAAACCCAGTCAGTGAGACTTCCAATCAGATCATTCCCCTGTAATCACCACCTTGGTGGTCTCATCTATGAACTGCTCATAATGGCATCAGTGGATAATGGATCAGGTTGCAAGGGTTAGTAGACTATCAAAAATCACTATATAAACATACTGAAGCCACATGCATTATAGTGATTGCATAATTTACACAACTGATACCTAGCCTTCACTCCGGATCTCTTCCTTTCTGTGGTCACGGCCACACCTTATACTTTAGCAGGATGGAGGCCATCTTCAGTCCTTGAAGACCACCTGCAGTCCTTGGAGACCAGATGCCAAAGTATGTTTCTGGTTTTTCCAAGGACTTTCTTGGTTAGAATGTGACTATTCTACAATTGGATAATCCCTGCACTGGGTCGGTTTCAGCCAGAAATGGGCCAAGGCAAAGAGCTGCCATCCAGTTCAGCAGAGGCACTGAAGGCAGCTAATAGGAAAGGGCCTGACTCCTGATGAGGACCCAACTCTTCCACCCTAAACCTGATGACACAATATCCCGATATCTTCCCCACAGATGACACCCAGATAGCCCCTGATGATTTTGCTATTGCCATGCCATGCCATGCCAAAACTTTGTGGACTGCCTTTGTCTGATAAAAGGTAAGCTTCACTGTGGCAGCAGGGGGTGGGGGATCTCCAGCCCCCTCAACCCCCTTGCCTCCCAAACAGGCTGAAGCTTGCTTTTTACCAGGGGAAGGGATCCATAAAGCCCAGTACAGCATGGCAGCAGCAGTAACAGCATGGTAGGTGTGTCCAGTCTCTTCCAGGCTGAGAATGACTTGAGTTCTCTGTTCAACCATAGGATGGAGTATCAGGTTAGGGTGTTACCTCATCTTATCTCTTCTCTTTCTTCCTTTGCTTACTCTTTCCTGTTTCTACTTTCTGTTTGAACTTATAGAACACTCCGTCAGGGAGCAGCATCTTCAAAATTGAAGCGGTGGACAGAGACACAGGGTCAGGAGGAAGCATCACCTACTTTTTACAGGTAAATATTTAATGGGGCTCCGGGATCTGCCCAAAGAAGACTAAAAGCCAATAAGTATTACTGGAAAAGATAAAGTTTTTAACTGTATTCAGGAAACTTGAAGGTCAGATGGTTGGACTTTCCCAAATCTCCCATCAACTTATTGAAACTCTGTACTCAATTTCCAGCCCAATAAACTATCAGTTTCCTGAGATTTAGCATAGAAAGTTCAAGGCAGTATTTTTGGGTAGGGTGCAGGTCCCCAGAAGGCCCGTGCATCTCTTGTTAGGCTGGTACCTGAGTTTTATATGTGTTATTGCATTGTGGGGATAATTTTTTTTAGATTCCATATGCAAAACATGGGGGGGGGGGCGGTGAGCATCTCACTTGCTTTGCCAGAGGCTCATTCCACCTGGCTGTGAACCTGTGAGAATTTGTTTGGCCTTCTTCTGTCACAGCAAGGAACAGATGCATTCTGGGAGGGAACAGGGCAGGCCTCATAACAGATCCTTTCTCTGTTGTGTTATTACTTGGGCTTATTTCTCACTGCAACTTTTATGCTGTTGACACAAAGGTAGTTTATGAAATTCAATAAATATCTTAAAATGCCTTCCTTGTTATTGTTGCCACTTGTCAACTAGCTATATTCAAGTCATTATTTGACTGGAAATAGCTGCTATTAGTATTAATAAATGTGCCATATAGAATGGAAAGAAGGGTAACATTTAAATGAAAGTTTCTTTCTTTCTTTCTTTCTTTCTTTCTTTCTTTCTTTCTTTCTTTCTTTCTTTCTTTCTTTCTTTCTTTCTTTCTTTCTTTCTTTCTTTCTTTCTTTCTTTCTTTTTCTTTCTTTCTTTGGAAACTAATTGAGTTTGCCATATAAAAATATCACAGCTGAGCAATTTTGATTTCCACCCAAGCAGAGGTGAAAGGATCCATACAAACGAATTCATTTCAGTCCTTCGTTCAACACAGGAGAGCTCACTAATCAAGTAGCTGCTTTGAAAGCACAAATATTTAAGTAGGATTAAATCTAATCTCTTTAACCGGGAGGTGGGAGAGGAGGGGAATACTGGAAAGAGAAAAACCCTAAGCCAGCTGTAGAAGACAGAAAGACAGTCTCTCTTCCTCTCTAGAAAAAGATGTTACCTTGCAAGAAAGAAGCAAAAACAACCAATCTTTCTTCAAGCTTATCCTGGTGTTTGGCGGGTACATAATACAGTCTTCACTTTAGAAAGAACTCAGAGAATTACTAGTTGCAAAATCTTTATTTTAAGAAAGCTGCTGCAACCTAGCTTTGGTGGCCATTTATTTATTTGTGGTTTTGGTTGGTTGTTTCTGCTTCTCTTTCCCTCTGAACCCATTCATAATTATCCATTTTTTTTCTCCATAATTGTGTAATTGACCCAGTCACATATTTCTTGGATGGTTCATTTTCTGTGCATAAACCACAAGTCTAGGAATGTGCATACACAACAGTGTGGGGCATTATATTTATACAATCATTGTGCAAAACTGAAAGACCCACCATATTGCTACTTGTGGCATGGTTTAATTTAACAGCTTCTAGCTTTTATATTTTGATTTGCTTCAGGGGTGGTTGCTTAGTTTTTAAAAGGACATATAAATACTTTAATAATTAAATAAATAAAGTGTTGATATATCAAGTAACATTTACATCTTTGTAGATGGAAAGATCCTCCTGAAACAGAGCGCCTTTCAGAACTTACCTGGGGAACAGCAGATCTGTAACATAGTGATCTGCCCCAGGACTGGAATAGAATTGTCCACATGGCAAAGGCTGTTCCAATCCAGCCCCTTCACTGGTTCATGAGCTTTGGTCCTGCCCTTCAAGGGCTCTGGTGGCTAGGAATGAAAGTTCCTATCCTCAGAACTCCCAAGGGACCCATTTCAGCAGCACACTTTGATGGACCTCTGAAATGAGTCCCCCGGTAATCTAGAAAATGCAGATTGCCATCCCCATATTATGGATCACTCTTGCTGGTATGCCAGTGGCCCTGTTTAACTGGGACCTTTTCTGCACAGAGGCATATTCTGGATTATATTCCAGAACAGGAACCTGCCATCCACATGTTAGTGCAGACTACAGTGGGCTCTCGGTGGGGCCTATTGTAGCCTGCACTACCATGCCAATGGCAGGTCTCTATTCTGAGATACAATCCAGAATAAGGGCCAGTGCAGAAAGCACCTAGGTCCACTGGTAGTCCAGATCAGGTCTCCTGGATTATGCTCTGTCCTGTGGAGATCGAGCATACTGGTGGTGGGTGAGGACTCTGCACTAATATGCAGAAGGGAGGTCCGTAGTGCATGTGCTCATGCAAAACATCAGAAAGTGCAGAAAGACCCAAAGCCACTGACATATGAGTACCATTCCCACAGATACAGGATCTGGGTCACATTATGCAGCTCCCATTCTCCTAGGATGGGTGCATGGTGGGTGCAGCTCCCATTCCTCTAGTGTGGGTGCACCACACACACCCATGAGGCACACTGAACACTGTCTGCAGTAGCCCTAAAATACTGCCAGAAGTGATATGAGAGACTGGAAGTTCAGGTGAATGTCTACTCCATTCTTAGTCTCCTATAGCAATTGTGTCTGATTCCTGGCTATAGATTTGTCCTGTACCCTCCGTGGGTATTTATATACTTATTAATAAAATTGCAATTAAGGTGGCCCAAGGTTTCCCATTAGGCTACCCTTTTCACTATACCAGGGGCCTCAGTCGGTTGATTAGAGGCAGAAGAGTTGGCCAGGAAACCCTAAAAATCATCCTTACAATTACAGGTTTGCAGGGAATCTCAGGAATCAGAATAGCCCCTAATATAGCAGCATGAATCCTTGATGTATATGGCTTCACCCAACTGACTGGAAAGATTTATGGTAAAAAAACCCCATTCGTATGAAGCGAAATCATAGCCTGTAGCATCTTTTCAATTTTAGTCATCTCTTCTCTACTGCTGCTTGCTTTGTTACTTTAAGGCAAATTATATACAGCTAGTTCCTTATGATAGGTGGAACCCCAGATAAATAAAATTTCTGACCTATTCCTTAAAGACAAATGCAATCTTTGTTTTTTCCCCTCCCTTCTAGAACATCCATACAAATAAGTTTACTATAGATCGTCACAGTGGTGTTCTTCGCATCAAAACTGGGATCACGCTTGACTACGAAAAGTCAAGAACTTATTTTGTCACTGTTGTTGCCAAGGTATTTATCTATTCTCCTGATTATATTACTCAACTAAAGAAAAAGATGTGCAAGCACACGCACTCCCTCAAAAAGACAAAATTGCAGACGATAGTAATAAGATCTAATAGTCACAGAATAGCTTGTGACATCTAATCTTCTCTCAATCCTGGATCTGTAGTACTTCTGCTAGTCTATCAAAGCAATTTGCAGAAAGTCTTGCTATGATTTCTCCTGAGGCTTACAGTGAATTTTTTTTGCCTGAATAACAGTTTTCTATGAAAACTATTGCAGAAATGTTTTGGGCAGCCAAACACAAGTAGCTTTCCAAAATAGAGTGAGCACTTTGCTGTTATCTAACCAGGGGTGATTTTGCACTTCCTGTTCCTACCCATGGATGGGAAAGGTATGCAAAAGACTAACATTGACTAGCCCTCGTGCTTGGACTATTGTAATGTGCTCTACATGGGGCTGCCCTTGAAGATGATTTAGAAGCTGCAGCTGGTGCAGAATGCAGCTGCTAGACTGCTGATTGGGACAGCTGGCTGCAAGCACATCACACAGGTCTTAAAAGAGTTGCATTGGCAGCTGACTCACTACTGAGCCCAATTCAGAGTGTTAGCTTTGACTTATAATGCCCTAAATGACTTGGGTCCCAAATATCTAAAGGAACACCTTCTCCTATATCAACCTGCCCATGCTTTAAGATCTGGAAAGGAGGCCCTCCTGGTTGTCCCACTACCTTCAGTGGTAAAAGGAGTGGACATCCAGGAGATGGCCTTCTCAGTGATGGCTCCCAGACCTTGGAATAGTCTCCCCCTTGAGGTGTGTCAAGCCCCTTCATTGTATATGTTTAGGAGGGCAGTGAAGATGCACCTCTTTGCCCTGGCCTTTGGCTAAATGGGAATAAATTGTCTCCTCCCACTTTACAGACACTGTTATTGTTTTAATATCCTGAGACCTTTGGGAATAGGGTGGGATAGAAATGCAAATAATAAATAAAATAGTCAATGATAGGCTAGCCCCCACACTTACCTGAGATTGATCACATGGCTGATGCATTCTTGGGTGCCACCATCTTGAATGCAGTGCCCTGCATGACTGGATGTGTGCCAGTGCTATTGCTACAGCAATCCTGATTCTCTGTGCAGTCACATCAGGGGGTTATGTGAGCTGCCAGTGCACCTGCTTGGCAACTCAGATGAGAGTACAGATGGTCACCGGCTGAAGGCTTAAGGTAAGAAGATGGTCAGGATTGGGGAGGGTTGGGTTGCTTGTGGTACATGATGCCATTCACCACAGCTAGCTGACAATTATTCAACATCTGGGCAGGCAGGGGTTGCTTATAGGCTGTAAGTGCCTCCTGTAAATGTAGATGCTCCTACCCAGCTGTTGACTAATTGTAAAATATGGGCTGAAGTACAAATTGACCCCAGATGAAATGGTCCAGTAATATTTACTTACAACCCAAACTTTCTGTATGCAAAGCATGTGCTTTACTGAGCTCAAGCCTCAAGTTTTAGTTGTTTTTTGTCACACAGTCTGACATCTTTATGCTTCTGTTATGATCCTGCACAGAAATATCATCACCTGCTCAGAAAATTAATAGTTACACATTCAAACCTGTGTGTGGTATTTTAACTTGCATCCACATGCAAGGTGCAGTGCACCAACATAGTCCCTCTACAGAAGAAGTTGGATGCATATATTTTGACAACACTTTGATTGAAATTGGAAAGTGTTCGACAGTAATCACAGGATCAGGCCCTTGAAGTGGACAGGTCCCCAACAGGAAGTCTCTCTTTCAACTCCATGTACTATGCATAGATCTGTCATGAATCAAAAAGATGTTCAGGAAATCAAAAGTTGATCTTTAACCTGGGCTTTGCTTCTTCCCCACCATCAAGAGATCTGCCAAGCAGGCACATTCAGTTGGCTTGCAGACTTGATTCAACCTGAAAATGATTAGCTAATTCCTACTGGAGTAAAAATGCACATACACCCAAGAATTCTGGCAACATGAGAAAATTCTACCTGGAGCATAACTCTGACATGTAGAGGGTTGAAGGGCTGAAACTGTGTAAGGAAATTCAAAGCTTTTAGATTTGCTCTAATATTCTTTGAATTATTTTGCATCCTAGGATGGCGGTGGCAAGCTTCATGGGCACAACAAAGTCTTCTCAGCCACAACTACTGTCACCATCAATGTCGAAGATGTTCAAGACACACCTCCAGTGTTTGTAGGCACACCATACTATGGCTATGTCTATGAGGATACTTTGGCAGTGAGTATTGCAAAGCTCATGTATACTTTTGACTAAATTACTTTTTTTTAAAAAATATTGTTCAGATCCAAAGAGGCCTGTATATGTTAATTCAAAATGCTTCTGAATAGGAGTGGACCCAAAATTCAACAGAGGTTCCAATTTAGAAGAACTTTGTAAAATTTGGAAGTCTAATTTTGAACAAATTTGGAACTGGTCTATTGAAACAATAATAATAATAATTTATTATGATTAGTCAATCGACCATATCATCATTAACTACAAAATATTCATAACATAACTAAAATTAAAAATAAATACATCCCACAAAAATTAGAAACACTATAAACCTACACTTTAAAACAACAGTGACCCAGGAACATAAAAGACAGATCTCAGGGCTTCAATGACTGATTCAGAAATTTTTTCCTTAACCTAGACGCCCTAGCTATAAAAAGACTGACTCTGATGATGGTAAACCTATCAGAGCCATTAAGTAGCCTCTGTAGATGAAAATCTTTATTTGGGGTTCGATGGGCTTGTAAAAGGGGCTCTATAAGATGTGTTCTAAGTTCAGAATACGCTGCACAATCCAATAGGAAGTGTGTTGTATCCTCCACAGCCATATCACCCAAATACAAAGTCTATTTTCTCTTGGGACATTATAGTATCGACCAAATTTCATTGCCGTATCTAATTGATCAAATCTTGCCAATGTGTACAAATTCCGAAGTACTCTAGGTATCGGGATTGTAAGATATCTTTCCAAATTTATTTGTCGTTTAGATTTGGCTAGGAATGTTAACGCTTTTGAATTCTCAATGACTGCCAAATCATTCTGCATGGCAATGTCCATAATACGTTGTTTAATTATCAATTTGGCATTAGTTCCAAGATAATTTAGAACATTCAAAGGGAGACCAATATGAGCTAAAGATTTCATCATCTTAGCAAGCCATGGTAGCTTGGAGTAGATTTTAAGTTGTTCCATCAGACAGAGCCTCGGGAGTCTTTGACAATTCATCTGACAAACTTTTACCAAATAATTGAATTGCCTGAGTAAAACTTGGCTTTCTACTGTTAAAACTCCCAATTCGGCTCTAACTGCTGCTGATGAGGTTGAGGGCGAAACCCCTAGGAAGGCCCGCAAATACTTCATTTGAAAAGATTCCAACTTCTGTAAGTTGGTAAAGCCCCATATTTCTGCCCCGTACAGAAGAATAGAAAGAATTTTGGCTCTAAAGACCTCTAGGACGGGTCGTAATGTACCTGGACTTCTATGGTAATATAATCTATATAAGGGGCAAGCCGCAGCTGTCGCTTTGACAATTACTCTATAAGTGTTTAGACCATGACCCAGAGGCTGTAAAGGTAGTGCCGAGGTATTGGTAAGAATGCACCTGTTCAATGGCCTTGCCATCTATGTGCCAGTATAATGGTTTTTTAGAGTTTCCAAAAATTAACACCTTAGATTTCTCTCGGTTTATGGAGAGATAGTTTGCCTGACAGAAATAATTGAGCTTTGACAAAGCACGCTTTAAACCCACAGGCGTAGTTGAAATCAAAACCATGTCGTCAGCATATAGAAGGATGTTAACCGGTCTATCTAAAATATATGGGAGGTCTATTGTTACTTCTCAGCATTGACCAGGAGTTCACTTAGGACCTTTCAGCACTTACCCTTAATCAGGGTTAGGATTCCTCATGGTTCTGTTCAGGACCTTTTATGTCCACATGGGCCTGGTCACATGAGTGTTTTATTGATTGATTGATTGATTGATTGATTGATTGATTGATTGATTGATTTGTATTTCTATCCCGCCCTATACCCGAAGGTCTCAGGGCGGGTTACAATATTATATTAATCTTAGACAGGTCCCTGCCCTCAGGCTTACAATCTAAAGAGACAAGATACAAAAGGAAAATGGTGTGGGAGGGAACAGGGGACAATTCTATTATGTTGACCTGAGTAAGTCCCCAGATCTTGTCACTCACATTGATTTTATTTAAGTTGCTTTCCAAACTGGCCTATACCCGTTAGACTGTCCTAAAATGTCATCCTAGTTTTACAGGACTGACAAGAGACTCAGACTGGCCTGAAATTCCAGTCTGTCTTCCACTTCCTCATGTGTGAGCAAGGGGATGGTCTGAAGGAGGCAGAACAGTGCTGTCATGTGTGGTGTCCAGTATTTCCTTTAGGCCAAATGGCACGCATGAAGTTCATGAGGCACCTCCCCCTCTCCTCAGTTTATGTGTATGATTTCTCTCTCTAGCATTTTTACACAAATTTATTTTTATTATTTTTAAAAAATAATTACAAGGATAAGAAAAGCACATAAAAAAGAAAGGGGAGAGTGAAGGTCGAGAATCAGGCTTTAAAAAGAACTGAAAACACACATCCTCACCTCCCTTGAGTGACATGAACAGCATCCAATAGGAAATGAGATAGATTTGATGTAGCGAAAGGGGTGGGGAGCCAAGAGCTCCATGGAGGAAACTCAGGCCAATCTATGCAAAAATGTGTGACCAATGCGGCCAAAAGTGGGGACAGCCTCAGAATGACCAATATCAATCCGCTGACCAGCACTGGTACAATCTGAATTTGAATTCATCCTGAGTTGGACTTGTCTGTCCAGGACCCCTGTTAGTGCAGATCAGAGAAGCTCCAAGCACCACAAATATGCTCCATCTGTGGGAGGCCTCTGATCTGTATCACCAGAGGTCTAGTGACCTACTAGTGGCCCTAATCCAGAACACAGAGATGTGCAGAAGATTTTGGGGGAAAACATTTTGCTGATGCCCCTTATTGCACTGTGCGGATAGGTCCTCCAGGGGTTTTAATGCTGGGAACTTTTGTTCCTAGTCAACCAAGTCCTCCTGGACCAGCTGGCATGGGAGATGAGCTGGAACAGCATTACTGTGCAAATGATTCTTTTCCAGACTGAGCCTTACTATCATCTGCAGTAGAGGGGCTTGGTGTGCTCCAGAATCACTGGGCCAATTCATGGCAAGGAAAGTGAGGAAAAGTCCTTACTTCCTTTGGCAATGACCCTTTGCAGTTGCATAGAAATCTCCCAAAGTCACTTTTAGGAATAGGGGAGGATGGTTATTCCTAATAAAAGGAGACTAAAATATTCCCGATTCTATATAGAATCATAGAATCATAGAATGGTAGAGTTGGAGGGGACCTCCTGGGTCATCGAGTCCAACCCCCTGCTCAAGGCAGGATCTCCTAAACCATCTCAGACAGATGGCTGTCCAGTCTCTGCTTGAAGACTTCCATCGAAGGGGAACCAACCACCTCCCATGGCAGCCTGTTCCACTATACAGTACTATATTTCTACTACTTATATTTCTGTAACATTTTAGCAATAGAGAAAAAGAAGGGAGGAGAGCCGAGAAAGAAGGAGAAGATATTAGAGAGAACTGTCTTGTAAATCTTAAGGAGCTTAAAAGAAACGTTTTTGAAGATACCTATATCCCTTCTTCTTCTATAATATTCCTTATTCCCAAGTAAATGTGTTTTGTACCAGAATAACAAATGCAAGCTCTGTTTTATTTTCATAAGCACGATGATGCATTATTTCAGTTTAAAATACAGAACTGCATGCGCTCCATTTTTATCAGGGTTAGCAAACAGCTTGCTTGTTTTGTCATTATGCCAACGTGCAAGTAATGTAGCAGCAATTACTGTGCATGGAGTGATGAAAGAAAAATAAGAGAAATGTTAATTTTGTGTCATTTGTGGTAAGGGCAAGAGAAACAGGGACTGTAAGACTGTTAAGTACTGTTCTGAAGACTACCAAAATACATTGTGACTTCAAGATATGTTAACAACTGATGTGGGAAGATAAGGAAGCAAAACAATGCCACTGGAAGCCTTTCTCTCACTTCTCTGATTCTGTCCATTCTCTACCAGGTCTCAGCCAACAGTGGCTCATTGATTAATTTTGTGAGGGTGATGATGGGGAGGCAATAATCCAGGTCAGAGAGATCAAAAAGAAATTCCCCTTCGGAGCTTTGCACCTCCCAGGTGTCCCTAGGTCTTGTTTCATAGTTCATTTCTGGTAATTCAATGGGTAGTCTTGTTAGAGGAACCTGTGGTAAAGGATGATGTCCATGGATTTTCTGAGTTCTAATTGTGTTCAGGAACACCTCTAAGTTCACCATCATTAGGATGCTATTCTTTCTAGTAGCTTGACTGAAACGCTGGTGTCTGACAGATCCTTAGAGCTGTTGAGTTAACCAAAGTCTCAGAAAGGGACATAAATAACAGCTTAAATAATGTCTTTGTGCTAAACCTTTCACAAGATGTGAAAACTATTACCACTGTTGTGAACATGATAACTTCCAGATCTCCCAGTGTAACTTCCACATCTACACCTGTGGTAAGCACTTATGGTAGGCACTGCAGAGATCTCTTTCAACCCAAACATTTTGGGCCAGTACCAGGATAGAGCAACTTGGAGGTCATCCCGTTGGCCAACTGACTTGTTTAAATTGCACACCAAGGACATTTTGCCAAGCTCAGGAAATGGGCTCAGATGTTGGCTTTTTTCAGAGCTCATTGAGATGTTGCCAGACTCTGAAATGGGCTGTGGTCCATTCCTCGTGCTATGCCTTGACTGCATGAAGGTGGAAGAATCCAGGAGTCTTGCCTGGCCTGTGCCAGGGCTTTTTTACAGCAGTCTATGGCTAGAGTGATTCTGTGTCATGTGGCACCACAGTCCAAGCACACTGTTGAAACAGTCCATGAAGGCCATGCAGCTGTTATGCAGGTTTACAAAATGCCTGAACTAGACAGAAAACACTGTTTCATCTGAGTGGCCGGTCAAATACCAAATTGTCCAAGATGTCTTCAAGAGAAAAGGAGCAACGACAACTGTCTCTCCACATGACTGCCCATTGATCTGTAATCTGAAGCCAAAGTTTCATTACGATAGATTTATTCCTTCCTCAGGGTCAGAGCTGAAGTCTCCGTGGGAGGATTTTCAAACAAATGTGGAATAAACATTCATTCATCTGTCTAGTGTCCCCAGCTCACGCTCTTATATTATTTTGCCCCCAAGGAAATGGGAGCTTTTGCTTATGTCTTGATTATCACATTCTTAGAACACATGTGCCCAATGTTTGCACCTCCCCAGATTATCTTCAGGAGCTTCCTCTCTGGTAAGATCTGGGAAGGAAAAAGAACAGAAGACTACTTTCCACATTCAGTACAGATATTTCAACTACTTGATTATGGATTTGGACTCTAATACTCTAGCCGCCTTTCATATTTTGTAAATAATGGCCATTTCTGCACTTACCTTCTGTATTCCAGGCCAGACTAGGATGAGTTGCTGGTGAGATAGGATAAGACCATTTACAGTAAAGCAGACCTTCTCATCATAGGCTCCTGCATTAGCTTTAAAGTGTGCGTTGAATGTTCTGCCTTTGAAGGTCAGGAACATTTTATTCCAGGTATTCAGAATTTCTAGAAAGGTCTGCTGTGCCACTGAAATGACCCTCCCTCTCAATATACCAGAATAATGGCCATGTATCTTCCACACTATGCCTGCTGTTCCAGACTAGGCTTCCTAGTCCATTGGCAGATCTCATTGTCTAGATCAACCAGCACCATTTTCAGTGCCCTGTCCCACTCTATTGCTCCATCCATGTGGACAGAGGGAATGGGGCCTGCTTTGTTACCACTAGCAGGTGGAAGGCAGGCTACTAGATGTCCTCCTAAGCCAAGATACTTCTTCACACAGAAACAACCAATGTCCTGAGGGATTATTCAGACATGATCATAGTAGCTTTTATTTTTCTGAACTCTTCAGAAGCATATACTCACTATGAGTGTTTCCACATTGGCTGCAAAAACAGGTTTAACGCCCCATTTAAGACCCATTTTAAACCCTCGGGTACTAACCTTCCGCATTGGAGACCTCTTTAGTGACCTTCCAGGCGGCCACTTCTGCATTTTGGTGTACGAGATCTGTTTCTAAATTGGATCTCACTACTGAAAATTAGCTCAATGGGAAGACCTCAAAAATGAGGTCTTCAATCTGTCCCTTCACCTTGATCTGTGTGGAAGCAGGACTCTTCCACACATGGACAGGCAAAGGGACAGATGTCCCTGCAGCTGCCATCTTGGGGAGGGCAGAAGCAGGCTGGTTTGCCTCCTTCCACCCTCCCGCATGCACTGCATGGTGACTGGCAGCTGCCTGCCCCAGTCCCATGGCTCCGGGGGAAGAGGGAGGTGTCGGCGGCACGGGAATCTGGCTGACTTTTGGAATGGGTGCTGTGGCTTCCACACAGCACTCAGACCATCCATCCTGCACAAGGGCCCTTCAGATCTGTCCCTATTTGGGATGGATCTTCCAGAGGATGGCTCACTGAAAAATGGATCTTCTTTGATCCATTTTTTGGCAGCAAATGCAGAAGCACCCTATGTTTCCTTAGTCCTTCTGCAGTAGCACTGGGTTGTTGTTGTTTTTCAATATCAGTTAGGGTGGTGCAATGATTTTTCACTGATTTTTACTGTAATGATATTCTTAGATTATGGTTTCTATAATTCTCATTTTTAAAGTAGGTTGTGCATTCCAATGTACCCCTAAATTGTAGGAGGCCTTTGAGAAACTAAAACAAGTGTTTGGCTACTGCTCCAGATTCTATTCGGTCCCATGTCAATATATGACCTACTTAGGCATACGGTCTGATGATCTTCTCCTAACTCTTACTCCAGGACACTAGCTGCAAATCACTTTTGGTCTAGCCTTGTCATTCTGGTACTTGATGGTCACAATGCAGTACACAATGCAACACACCCAACATCATTTTTGCCTTTCATAGAGATGCCAATTCTAGGGGTGTGCCCAAATGCAATTTTCGGGATTTGATTCAATTCAAGTCATATATCCAAAGATTCAAATCAATTCGAATCTTTAAAATTCAAATGTATTCACATTCGGTTCGAATCAAATACATTTGAATCTATTTGCACAAATTTTCAATTCATATTTGAAGATACGAATGTCGACAACATATGAATGTGTCCATATGCATCCATATGCATCCCATTTTTCTCCCATATGCTTCCCATTTTTGTCCTGTACGTATCCATACAAATGCGTATGGATAAGAATAAGATACAAAGAGATACGTATGCAATGCGTACGTATCTGTACACATACGAATGTCTGAATGATTCGTATGAATGATTCGAAAGATTCAAAAATTTGTTTGAATGTTAAATTCAAATTTAAAGACATTCAATTTGAATTTGTATGTCTGAATTCGTAGAATCATAGAATCATAGAATGGTAGAGTTGGAGGGGACCTCCTGGGTCATCGAGTCCAACCCCCTGCTCAAGGCAGGATCTCCTAAACCATCTCAGACAGATGGCTGTCCAGTCTCTGCTTGAAGACCTCCATCGAAGGGGAACCAACCACCTCCCGTGGCAGCCTGTTCCACTGGTTGATCACTCTTACTGTTAGAAATTTTTTCCTAACATCTAAACTAAATCTTTTCCCCTGCAGTTTCACCCCATTGTTTCTAGTCCTTCCTGGAGAGAGTGAGAACAGGGCTGATCCCTCTGCCTTGTGACAACCCTTGAGGTATTTGTAGACAGCTATCATGTCTCCTCTCAGTCTTCTTTTTGTTAGACTAAACATTCCTAGTTCCTTAAGCTGTTCCTCATAGGACATGGTTTGCAGACCATTCACCATCTTGGTAGCTCTCCTTTGAACCTGCTCCAGCTTGTCAGTGTCTTTTTTAAACTGGGATTTAAATTCGATTTCAAATGTTTTGAATATTCATCACATCTCTAACCAATTCTACCTGCAGTATTATACAGGATTTGTTTATCCCTATTTAGCGTGTACACCTAAAAATGGGTGTATATTTTACCAGTATAAACTCACACATGGATTAGCTCTGTAGTGCTCTAGCATGCTGTTCAGCACTTATTTGCAAAGGTTTTCCCCTAAAATTCTGCCCTGTACCATAGATATTTCAATAATCTGGTACCATATCTCATTGCATATATAGTTATAGCCTCCCCCGTCAGAGAGAAGAGAGAATGATTCCTGGGAATACTGAAGGTGTTTTTCATGCACTTTGTAATTGTTGGCAATAAAAGATGCTATAAAACTGTGAAACATAATAATTTACCTTGTGCTGTTATTAACCAATGAGCTGGAAATGCCCATAATTATTAAGTATGTTGATTTTTTTTATAGAACCCACTGGAAATCAAGGATAATTAAGCATCAATTACCTCTACTCTTAGCCCTGCAACCAAAAATATTATATTAGAATGATGAAAACATTCTTTCTTAGCTGTGTCAGAAAACTCTGTACAGTAAAATATACTTTCAAGGCTTTATATTATTTACACATCTAAATGCACATTAAAATGTGCAGATATAATAGTGCTTTTCTAGATCAAGAAGTTTAAAGGCAGCAAGAAATACAACTTCACTTTCTGATGTTTCTTCTTGTAGGGCTTAACCAACTCTATGCAAATTTCTGGAAGATTTCATGTAATTGCAGAAGCTTCATTCTCACTTAGAACACTGAAGTGAATCTCCAAGGCAGGATCCCATAGTATACCAAAGACTACCATGCAGTCTGGTGAGAAGAGTGCTACATTAGTAGCAAGCTTCTCAAAGCAATAGTGTTTGCACAACTGCTAGTTTCTAACATGAAAATATCACAGTCAGGGAACTTCCACTCCCTAGTTGCAGTATTTCCAGTTAGGACAGTTTACTTAAAAACACAAGAGGTAGCCCTGGATGTGGGCCATTTCCTATGTTCCAATAAATAGAGCCATGTGGAAGCACAGTGAAAGAGTGGGAATAAGCAGAATCATAGCACTTAGTCTTATTCTGCATTTAGAGTGGTCTAAAGTTGCTTTAGAGGGCACATAGTGGCCCTAGTATCTCTCTGAAAGTAGACAATGGCAGACCATTTCTGTATCTCTGCCAAGAAAATTAAGCGGAGGTGTCCATGCCATCATGTCCACAGGATGGGAATAGTGCACACCCACTGGCGTGCACTAGCATTCACATTTGCAAGTGCTAGTGTGCGCGGACCTACTGGAGCTTCGGAAGCATGTCTCGGTGATGCCATCTTTGTCCTGTTGGCTAGTTTGACTGCACGTGTGCTGGTGCCATCACTGGGACAACTGGGACATGCCACATGTGCACACTAGCATCCCAGGTCATCTGATGTGCCAGTGTGCTGGCATGGCACCTCAGATGACCCCTGGCACCAGAAGTGATGTAAATGCTCTCTCCACTGAGCAGGACAAGTAAGCTTCTGGTACATAATTTTGTACACCACCACTGCTATTCCAGGGTAGCTTCTGGAGTAGCAGGAGATGTTTCTTTTGTGGAAACGCCTGCTGCAAGTGCAGGTGGTACTTCCCAGAAGCTACCCCAACGTGTGCTAGCAGGTCTAAGGAGTGGAACATGATTCAATGGTACTCCTCAACAACAACAAGTGCTTATGCCAGGATGTATGTTGGATGACTGTGGGGTCACATAGACCCTGCACTCTTCCAATGCACCCCTGCACCTTGAGGATTCAGAGACACATGGAACACCTTCATGCAACTTTCATGGCACCATAATGGATTAGAGCTGATACATTTTATCAGAAGATCATCAGGATGATGGATTTTGTTAGGAAGCATGGTAAAGAGAGGCACTAAAGTAGTGCACTTTATATAGCATGCTGAGAAAGTACTAGTATTGCTCTTTATAAAGTGGCAATATGTGGTTTGCATGCTTGACACAGTTTTCAGCCATGCAAACAGGAACTTTTGTTTTACAACATAAGTGTTTGTACCTAGGAAACTTTCACTCCACAGCTTTGTTGTTTATATTCGATTATACAGTACCATGTTGTCTGGCTTGAAGGCAGTACATGAAGCTTGGTCTGTCTGTACTTTGGGAGTGACATGGAAGAAGAGTAGGAGTAAGCAGTGTCCACCTTTAGAGCACTGCACTGTGTGCTTATGGTGGGATGTACATTGCATGAGTGCAAGGTCGTGTGGACCCCACACTCTTCCAATGACCCACTGGCCCATAAGGAAACAGAGACACACAGATCTCAACCTTCAAGGCACATTCATGGAACTACAGTGGTGCTCTGCAGATTTATCTTAAACATGGTTTTTACCTTGTATTCTAAAACTTCAGCCACTAGGAAGCAATCTAACTAACTGAATAGCCTTGCCTTTAACTGGGGCAACATTTGCCTTGTCTCTGTATTTAGGCTGCCTTTCAATTACTTGAGCTGAGAAGCTTAGCAGGCTAAGGCTTTAGTTACTACTGCACTTGAAATACGAGCTGCCTGGGAATATCAGTAGCTCTAGGCAATGGCAAACTATTTCTGTATAGTTGCCAGAAAAACAGGGTATCTCCAGGATTTATTCCAAGAGACATCAGAGTTTCTTGATTCTATGGCTGTGGTCATGCCTAAGGTTTAATCCAGCTTCAACCCACCTTCAGAATAGAGATGTGCATGAATATTCATAAGCATTCAAAATCTGACTGAATGTGCCGAATTTTGACATTCGAACTCGAATAGAATTTCCTGAAGTTCAAATGTAAACATTTAAATCAAATTTTGAACTTCGGGGCTATTTGAATTATCCATACATTTGTATGTGTACGGGTTTATATATGGTGCGTACTTGGAGATCTTGTTAGGCATTGAAGCCAGTATGAGAAAATGTACAGATGTGAACAGGAGGCAAAGGGTTAAGGAATGTAACTATCTGCGGCTGAAGACAAAGTGTTCAAGGACAGGTATGTGCTTGGATTACGTAAGGATTGTGCAATACAGGATTGTGCAACACACGGGAAGTGAGTCACCACTGCATGATAAAAGTGTATAAATTGCCCGCACACTGCTGGGTGTGTGGATTGCGGGTCGTGAGTTTGGTTGGAGAGATGAACAAGCGTGTATATTTGTAAATGCAGCAACTGTAAGAATAAACCTCTGAGGAGAGAGATTCTGCTTCAGTCTGTTTCTTACGCAGCGGGCAGGAGGGATTTCCTGATAAAGCCAGACAGCTCCAAGGATGCCAGAGGTTTCCAAGGCAACAGAGGATGCTTTGCCGGCCGCGTCTGCTTGATTTACACCAACAAGGGTTATGGGCCCAGAACGTTATCTCCGTGCGTGCTGAAGAGATCAACTGACTGTCAGTGCCGGAAGGCTGAATGGTAAGAGCATCGGACTGGTGTCTGTGTCTTATCACATTTGACAGGAGAAGGTGGGAAAGCTGCCAAGAATCTATCTGTGCACTGCTTAATGATGGAAGCAGCAAAATTTCCCAAACTAGATGAAACTAACTATGCTGCGTGGTGCTCCTATGCTGAAGCGTTGCTTGTCAGAGAAGGCTTGTGGGATGTTGTTGACAGAGGACCCACAGCAGGCACTCTTGACCAAGATAGGAGAGCAAAAGCTACAATTTTGCTTACAATCACGCCGTCGCAAATCAACCATGTCCGGGAGAAAAGAACCTCTGAAGCAGTTTGGAATGCTTTGAAGGAGATTCACCAGTCCACTACAGCTCTGTCAAAAATGATTTGGTGCCAGAGATTGTATGCCTGCAAGATGCAGAAAGGTCAATCGCCCGAGAAGCATCTGGAGATCATGACTGATTTGTTCAACCAGGTACAGGCGAGGGGAGTTGGCTTGGCGCCGGAACAAAGAGCATACGTTTTGCTGGGAAGTCTTTCTGATGAATTTGAAAATATTCTGTGGAGTCTTCAGTGTTTTGACGAAACACAGATTACTGCAGAGCTGGTGGCTGCACGTGTCTTGGAAGAGACCCAACACCGGCAGTACGAGGCAGGGCTACAGAGGCAGCATGCAGGACCGAGACAAACTCTCCCAACAGAGGCTTTCAAGGAGTTGCAACCAGAAAAAGCAGCTGTGTCCAGGGAGAGAAAGTGCTGGTGATGTGGGAAGGCAGGCCATTTCCAAAAGGACTGTAGGAAGCTGGCAGGAGCCAGAAAACAACAACAACCTAAAAGCAAGAAAGGTGTTGTGGCTGTGGTAAAGAACAATGACTACAAAGCCCATCAGGCTGTAAACCCCATTTGGGTATTAGACTCGGGAGCATCGTCTCATATGATTAATTGTGAAAAGCTCCTGAAAGATAAGATGCCTTCTAATGTACATTCAGTTGCTTTGGCTGATGGTGCATCGAGGGAGGCAAAAGTGATGGGAACTGTGTTCATCCCAAGTTTTGGAAAGGACTTTTCAAATGTTTTATGTGTTCTTAAGTTGCAAAACTGTTTGATTAGTGTGTCTGAGTTAACCAACAGTGGGTATGCATTAAGTTTCAAAGGGGATGATTGTACTATTAGCATGAATGACCAAGCTTGTGCTAAAGCAATCAAAAGAAACAAAGTGTATTATATGGTTGACAAAGCAGAATGTGCACTAGCTAACAATGTGCCTTTGCACTTAGACTGTGCTCATTACTACCACAGAGTCATGGGACATACGAGCTTCACAAGTTTGGGGAAGCTGGGGAAGTGTGTCCAGAATTTAAAATGTCTAAATGTTCAAACCACCTGGATTGTTCAGTTTGCAGCAAGGTAAAGCTGAAGGCTTTTCCTGTGGCCAAATTCAGTAAATGCACCACACAAAGACCTTTTCAGGTTGTGCACGCTGACTTGGCTGGCCCTTTAGCCAAAACCATGGGCAAAAATCAGTACTTCATGGTCATTGTGGACCGCCACACACGGTTTTCGTATGTGATGCTTATGAAAGAGAAAAGTGAAGCTGCTGAACATATCAAAAATTGGGTCAATATGGTTGAGACGCAGTTTGATTACAAAGTAGGATCTTTGGTTACAGATAGGGGTGGAGAATTCTTGTCTAATAACCTGAAAAATTGGTTGAGGAAGAAAGGGATCCACCACAACACAACAAACGCAGCCGTCCCCTGGGAGAATGGCTTAGCGGAGAGACACATTGGAGTCTTAAAGCAAATAAAAGACTGCATGATGCTGGATGCAGAAGCACCAGAGCAGCTTTGGGGGGAAGCAATTCTAACTGCAAACCATGTTGCTAACCGTACTTGGAATTCTTTTGTGAAGAAAACTCCTTATCACATGTTGTATGGGAGACCACCAAACCTCAAATACCTGAGAGTTTTTGGGCAGTATGCAAATATGTATGTGCCTGCAAACTTCAGGAAAAAGGGAGAGCCTAAATGGAGAAGGTTGATGTTTGTGGGGTATTCTGGCAACAGCTATAGATTTTATACAGGTCGTGGAGAAATCTTACTGTCCAGAAGTGCCAACTTTGAAAAACATTCGGGTTGGGAAAAGCTTCATGCTAACAAAGAGGTCTTTCTCAAGCTGGGGCAGAGTGCCATAGATACTGGAAATGGAGGGGTGCTAAAGCAAGAAGCATCTGCAGAAAGTGAACCTAGCACTTCTGCACACGAACACACACAAACACATCCAATTTTACATTCACCTGTCACCACACAAAAGTTTGAAAAGGTGTCCATGGAGAACACACAGGTACAGACTAGTTCTGACAGTGAGGATGAAAAAGGCAGGACAAAGGTAATTGTGCCAAGGAGAACTCAAAGAGTGAGGAAACCTCCAGATAGGTTTGTAATACAGAGTGCAACTGCTTGCACAGTGATGGCAGATGAGCCTGAGAATTTTGAGGATTTGCAGACATATCCTAAAGAGGAGCAGGAGAAGTGGTTTTCTGCAATGAATCAGGAATACTTGTCTTTGCTAGAGAAAGAAGTGTTTGAAGTAGTTGTGAGACCTAGAGACCACAAGGTTGTAGGGTGCAAATGGGTGTTCAAAAGGAAGGAAATGCCAGATGGAACCCATAAATACAAAGCTAGATTAGTTGCAAAAGGCTTTTCACAGCAGAGGTTTGAAAATTTTGATAAAACTTTCTCACCTACTGCAAAACCAGAAAGTTTAAGGCTGGTGTTAGCTTTAGCAGCTAGAAAGAGGCAAATAGTGAGACACTTTGATTTTGAGACTGCTTACTTAAATGCTCATCTTGATGAAGAGATCTTTATGGAACAGCCTCAAGGTTTTGATGTGGATAGAGATAGAAAGGTATACAAGTTGAAAAAGGCTTTATACGGATTAAAGCAAAGTGCTCATTGCTGGAATCTATGCATTCATGAAGAATTGATTAAACTAGGATATAAACGCAGCATTGCGGATGCGTGCGTGTATACAAAAGGTGATGTCATGGCAGTGATTTATGTTGATGATTTATGTGTCACAGCGAGGTCAGAGAAAGAGATTGTATCAGTTCAAAAAGAGTTGTCCAAGAGGTTTAAGCTCAAGGATTTAGGGAATCTCAAAACCTATTTAGGAATTGAGGTGCAATGGACTGAGGATGGTAGGTGTCTACTGAGCCAACAGAAAAAGATTGAGAGATTGATTGAAAAAATGTGGCCTGCAGAATGCAAAAGTTGTAAAAAGCCCAGTGGCTCCTGGAACTTCTGATGAGGAATCATCAAAGGAATTTAAGAATCCAGAATTGTTCAGGAGTGTTGTAGGCAGTTTAATGTTTATTGCAAATAATACTAGGCCAGACATTTCATTCGCTGTTGGGGTACTTAGCAGAAAGGTAAGTGTTCCAAAGGTACAGGATTGGACCAAAGTGAAACACGTACTAAGGTACTTGAAGGGAACCAAAGAAAGAAAATTAGTAATACAAGGCAGTGAGCAAGAGCTGGATTGCTATGTGGACAGTTCGTTTGCTTCAGAGTTACATGACAGGAAGTCAGTATCAGGTTTGCTGATAAGGTATGCTGGAAGCCCTATAGTGTGGTGCAGCAGGAAGCAAAACTGCGTAGCTTTAAGCACCACAGAAGCTGAATTTGCAGCATTGTCAGAAATTACAGGAGAGATCCAGTGAATTAGGCAATTGCTGGTAGATTTGGGGGAAAAGTGTGAAGAACCCACTATAGTTCATGAGGATTCACAATCGTGCATTGCTATGTCCGAGGCAGAGAACTTAAAGTGTAGAACGAAGTATATTGGTGTGAGGTATCAGAACGTAAGAGAAATGGTTCAGAACAAAGTCATAAATCTGCAATACATTGACACCAGAGATAACATTGCTGATGTTTTCACGAAAGCTTTGCCAAGTGAAAGACACGAACAACTATCATGCTTGATAGGCATGACATAGTTCAACAAGCACAAAGTGTAAATATAGCAAACACGCATCTGGCAGTACCAACTCACATCTATACATTTTGGAGGGGATTGTTAGGCATTGAAGCCAGTATGAGAAAATGTACAGATGTGAACAGGAGGCAAAGGGTTAAGGAACGTAACTATCTGCGGCTGAAGACAAAGTGTTCAAGGACAGGTATGTGCTTGGATTACGTAAGGATTGTGCAACACAGGCTTGTGCAACATAGGCTTGTGCAACACACGGGAAGTGAGTCACCACCGCATGATAAAAGTGTATAAATTGCCCGCACACTGCTGGGTGTGTGGATTGCTGGTCATGAGTTTGGTTGGAGAGATGAACGAGTGTGTATATTTGTAAATGCAGCAACTGTAAGAATAAACCTCTGAGGAGAGAGATTCTGCTTCAGTCTGTTTCTTACGCAGCGGGCAGGAGGGATTTCCTGATAAAGCCAGACAGCTCCAAGGACACCAGAGGTTTCCAAGGCAACAGAGGATGCTTTGCCGGCCGCGTCTGCTTGACTTACACCAACAGATCTGCATCTTTCCCACATCCGTATGCATTTGTACAGATATGTATGGGATGAAAAAGTGTTGCATATGGGATAACTACGGGATGCATAAGGACGTGTTCAGATGCATACAGATGTGGGGAAGATGCAGATCTTCAAGTGTTCTTTACAGAGCAAGCTATTTGGTATGACCACCAGATTTTTATTTGTTTGTTTGTAATATTATCTCTATCAAAAAGTAGCACTTGGGGATGTATAGGTGTTATTTCAGACTGAAGCCAACAGGTTTAAGAAGTGCTTTGCAAGGCAGGCAACAATTCACCCTCTATTATTATTATTTTCTGCTAATACAGAGGGTCATTTTACTGCCTCCTGCCTGTCTGCACCTGTAGGAATTGCTATAAAAGACTGGGTTTGATTCTATTTTAAGAGAGCTCCCTTACTATGGTTCCTGTACAGAAAACTTTTTTCTTTTTCTTTCCCACACCAGGGGTCTGAGGTGATAACAGTTGTTGCTGTTGATGGAGATCGAGGGAAGCCTAATGACATTCATTACTATCTTTTGAATGGTAAGTGGGCAGGTTTAGTGTAGAATCTCAAAAGAACAGCCAACTAACCTAAGGCACTGAACGAACAGATCTTGAGAATGAAGGCTGAAAATCACTCTGATGGGCAGCAACTGGTGAGATACATCTCATCATCTTTTATTGTGCCACACCAGTCTGTGTGCTCTTGTATTCATCAAAGGGCAGTTCAGCAAGATGTGATACAGGCTGCTGGTCCCACTACCCTGCTTGTCCCAGTGTGCAAACCAGTTGCTAATATAGCTTAAGGCTTCTAGCAAGGGGAGGAAGGACAGTGGGTCCAATTGGGGCTTTCATGTACTCTGCTGCCTTGCTCCCTCTGACTACTGCCTTATGATCAAGATTCATGAACCACAACTGGAATTAATATCTTTAATGAAGTTTTCAGGTGATAAGGTATAATGCTGGCTCTGCACAAGGGCAGAACTTGCATTCTAAGCAAAAATTGCTCTTAGAACAATCTTTGGTTTCTCATCATTAATCACATTGGTCAATGATGTGCTACTCACATGCCTGGCACTGTTCTGATGGTCAATACAGAAATCACATTGATTGTGGACTTTGCAGCCACAGATGAATAGAGGCAGTAAAAATAAGATGCTGCACTCACACCTAGGTTATAATCTGAGGCCAATTAGTTCTTGGCCCTGTAGTCAATGATAGGGTAATATCCAGTGAAGTTCATCTGCACTTGTGGGAGACATTTACAACTTAGAAACACCCCCTGCTTTCCCAGATGTTGACTAGCAGAGGTGCATGAAATTGTTCACCACATGCAGCCCACCCTTAACCTAAAGCTTACCTATAGCATCCATCCCATGACCATTTGCACCATTTCTGATGCAAGGAGTCATTTGAGGTGTGCTGGCAACTCAGATGACCCCAAACACAACTGCACGTGTGCAGAGCATCATTGTCACTGTGGCAAGGACCATGCACAGTTGTGCTAGATCCCAATCCAAGATGGTGGCACCCTGTTGGTGATTGGACATGCACCCAGACACCGGTATGTCTCCAGGAATGTGGGACATAATGTAATGTGTTCTAGCTTTCCTAAGTGTGAACACTAGAACACATTAGTCTGTCATGCACTTTTCCTGTCCAATGGACAGGAAGCCAAGTGCAAAAGCAGCCCCAGTTTCAGTCCACTTTCAGAGTGAGATAACACACCAGTAAAGTGACTAATCATTTTATTTCCACTTTATCTAATCCAAAGTTGGGTTTTCTGAGGTAAATAAAGTGGAATGAAAATGACTAGTCTCACTCTGAAAGTGGACTGAAACTGGATTAAAACTTAAGTGTGAATGCATCCCTGGAGCTCACTGTGGCTCTGACTATGAGCTTCACATTGTAAAATTCCTGGAAAACCACTAGACCATTCAAGTATGGTCTAAATAACTTTCCAATGAAGGTGATGAATAGACAGAGTGCCTAAAGAAATATGGACAGAAGTCCATAAACTTCACAGGAGGCAGCAATGAAAATGTCCCAAAGAAAAAGAAGAACATGGCAAAATGTCTGTCTGATAAAACTTTACAAAATGTTGAAGAAAGAAGGAAATTAAGAAGCAAGGGAGACGGGGAAAGACATATTCCGCTGGATGCATATTTCCAGAGAAGAGCAAGGAGAGATAAGGAGGCCTTCTTAAATGAGCATTGCAAAGAAATAGAAGAAAACAGTGGAATGAGAAAGACGTGAGATCTCTTTTAGAAAATTGGGGGTATTTGCACAGGGGTGCTTTTTAGGCATCTCCAGCGAAACTGAAACTGCAACATATAATTTCCTTTCTATCTCACAGTCAGATTCATTCAGGAAAGGGTGCAAAGTGCTGTCAATTGTCCTCCCCCTTGCCTGTTACTTTTAAGGGGAAAAGAACAGACAAATAGCTCCAATATTTTTTTTTTTTAATGCTGTCTCCCCCAACTCCCAAGAGAAAAGCAGAACAGAATGTCACCCTGGACAGAATTTTCTTTCAGGAGAAAGAGCCGTTCTGTAAGCAAGGATTCCCTAACCACAGAGTGGCCATGAATACCTTCAAAGCACACAATCATCTGAGACACTTCTTTTGGAATAGCTGCCCTCAATCTACTTAAAAGAGATTTCAAAAGAGCTATTTTATTTTAGAAGAGGAAAAAATTGCCTTTTCTACCCCACTTTTCTCACCCATTTATGGGGACTCAAAGCAGCTGACAAATCTTCTGTTCTTCTCCCCACACACCAGACACCCTGTGAGGTAGGTGGGGTTGTGAAGAGCTGTGACTAGCCCAAGGTCACACAGTTGGTTTCATGGAAGAGGGCAGAATCAGGTCCCATATTCCCAGATAAGAATCCAGCTCCTTAACCACTAAAGCTTTTAAATGTTTCAGCCTCTCTTAATAATCTTTAGGACAGAGCCCAGAATGCTGGAATTTCTTCACATGTAATCAAGGGTCTGATATCTTGGCATATTTATTTGTTTTTTCTTACAGCTATATTATACATTATGTACAAAGTACGTAAGGAAATTTGTTTGACAATAAAAGCAATATAGAAAGAGAGTCAATTGTTGTACTGTAATAGTTTGCCATTGTAAAAGCCTTTAGAAGAAATCTAATTTGGAGAAATTGTCTTTCCATCCTCCTTAGTGACCCATCTCAATTTCATATATACCATATGTACCATCTCAGTTTTTATGAGTTTCAGGTGCATTAACCAGAAGAGCTTAAGGAAGCACTCTTGTAGCTGTTGGTGAAATTAAGTTTATATTTTAAAACTGAACAAAGGTGCATTCCTATACACTTTGCCAAGGACTGGAAAAAGATGTTTAGTTTTTTATTTACACTTTGTGATACTTTTTATTGTATATTAACTGACTTATTATTTTATAACTGGGAAGCTTTATGCCCATATGCAGTAAAGCATTTCTATCCTACCCTATTCTATACAATTTACTGATTGTTCAAAACATCAAAACTAAAGTTAAAATAAACAGAATACATATATATTTTAAAAAGCCATTTGAGGAAGAAACCATACAATGGACTAGATTCCAAATTACCAATTTCTACATAGCAATTAGGCAATAAAGATCATGAAATATGAGGGCTTGAAAGTGTTATCGACTTAATTTCCATTGTAGTCAAGATTTACTTCCACAGACTATGAATCTTGATAATAGTCCTCCACATAAGTCAATACAAGCTCAATGTGCAGTCTAATGCCCTCTAATGAAGTCACAGTTTTTGCAGTTAAATAAAAGAGAGAGAGAGAATTGATGTCAAATCGCAGAGATGGAAACAGATTAATGACTCGATGATTTTCTTTGGGCCTTTCTGCACTTACCTCTAGTCTGAATCTATAGGTGTCTTGTCTGCAGGGTAGTCTAGTTTAAGGGATGCTATGCCTCCTGCTACCACATGTAGTCTGAATCTGGAGACTCCTGGGTAGGGGTGTGCAGAAATGCAATTTTTGGATTCAATTTGATTTGAAATGAATATTTGAATGTTTGAATTCATATGAATACAGAAAAAACAAATGTATTCAAATTTGAACCGATTTGAATACATTTGTATTTATTCATACGAATATTCAATTTGTTTTTGAAGATGCGAATGTCAACAACATTCGTATGTGTCAGTACGCATCTGTACCCATACCATTTTTATCCCGTATGCATCCTGTTTTTGTCCCGTATGTATCCGTGCAGATGCGTACGGATACGAATGAGATGCGTACGGATATGTATGTAACGCATATGTATCCTTACCCATATACGCATGTCCAAATAATTCATACAAATGAGTCGAAATATTCAAATCCGTTTGAATGTTAAAAAATGAATGTATAGACATTCAATTCGGATCTGACCCCCTGTCCCCATGATAAGGATACTCCAAGGCGAACATGAGTTCACCTTGGGAGAGTTCCCATGCAAACCCTAATTTGGGCTACATGGGGGGCAAAATCCCAAAAACTGAAGCAAAAAAAACCCCCTTTATAACTGTTCTCACCCTCAATTAGGGGGCAAGAATAGATTATCCTGGGGGCATGGGGACACTCCCTGAGTGTCTGTATTCAAATGAATTCAATTCAATTTTGAATATTTCAAATATTCTTGCACATCCTTACTCCTGGGGCAATTTTACACTTCTCTTCCCATCCACTGGACAGGAAAGGAGCACAATTAACAACACTGACAAGTGCTCACACTTGGAGCACTAGTGAACTTGAGCCATTCTGCCTTCTCCCTGTGATTGAATACTTACCTGACTGCCAGGCCAGTCCTCTTCTGGGCACCGTCATTTTGGCTGTGGTGCCCTCTGTGACTGTGCATGCGTCAGTGGCATCACCATGATGACGCTGACCCTCTGTGCGTGCACAGCCATGTCTATGATTGTCCAGGGTGCCAGCACATTTGTGTGGCACCTCAGATAGCCCCGGAGCACTGGAAGAGGTGCAAGTGGTCATGCCACTGGATGCTCCAGGTAAGCTTTTAGTTAACAATTAGTGAACTTCTGGGAAGGCAGGGCACTCCTGGAGGCTGTAGCATCCTTCTTGAAGTGCAGGTGCTCCTCACCAGGACTTCACTAATCATGCACTACTGGCTTTTATGAGAATAGGCCTCTGATCTGGTTCAGATGTGAAACACCAGATGGTGATATACCAGACCAGGGGGCATGTGAGCCTCCCAGTGGCCTGGTATATGAGGAATCCATTTCAGTGATGCGCCTTGTTGTGCCACCAAAATGTCCCCCCATGGGCTCTGAGGCCAAGAACTTTCATTCCAGGTCAGCCATTGGAGCCTTAAGAGATCAGCTCCAAAGCTTGCATGAGCTCCAGGGCTGCAGAGAGAGTACACCAGAACAGCTGTTCCAATACGAATGTCCTCGTTCTGATCCAAGCATTCTATTCCAACTTTGGAGCAGATTGCTTGGGATCAGCCTTGTCACTGTGAAGGCGGATTAACCTATCAGTGCAGTTGAGCCCAAAGTCTTGTTGCAATCTTGGCACATCAAAGTGCATTTAGCTCTGTGCCGTGGTGGCCTTTTGAAGATGCACATATCAGCTAAAGTTCAAACTTGTAACTTTGATCGGAATATAAAGATAAGTGCTAGAAAGGAAGACAAGAAACTCCATCTCTCTGGGGTGACAATCTGTCCAGATGTTGCACAACTTCAGAAAGCTGACATGGCAGACAGCCAACAGCCTGGAATAATAACGGAAGTAAAGATAAGGATCTGCAGCTCATTGACTAAAGTTGCATCCAGATTAGTGGAATCTGCTGTTATAAGAAAACACACAGCTTACCTGCTGCGAAGCCACGCTGTGCTGTCTGGATTCGAGTAGCCTCCCCCCAGCTTTCTCAGAGAAAGCTGAGATACTTCTGTGGTGCATCATGTGGGACGGGGCAGCCAATGGGAGGTGAGCTGCAGGCTCAGCTCTCATTCGCTCTTCTTGTCATCCTGTCCGGACTGGCAGGAACATTCAAATTTACGTGAAACTGTGGAGCAAGTGCTCATTGTTCCGCAGTAGGTAAGTTCAAAGGAGCGGCAGTATAATGTGCTGCTGCTGTGCGGTATTGGGCACCAGATGTGTTGCCCACGCCTCAGTATGGTCTAGTGGTTAGGGAGCCGGACACTTATCTGGGACTACCGGGTTCGATTCCATCCTCCCCTCTGAAGCCAGCTGGGTGACCTTAGGCTAGTCACAGTTCTCTTCTGAGCTCTCACAGCCTCACCAACCTCACAGGGTGTTCTGTGTGGGGAGAAGAATAGAAAGCGTTGCTAGCTGTTTTGAGTCCCCTTAAATGGGTGAGAAAAGTTGGGTAGAAAAACCAACTCTTCTCCTTCTTCTTCTTAAACTGTGCATCAGAATGTTCAGTATCTTTAATTCTGGGCACACCCTAATTCAAGTGAATTACCTGCCCAGTGATTATGAGGTTAATACATACGCATACCATTCAAGGAAAAGCACTATTCAAACTTATATTGGCCATCTTCTAGGGAGGGGGGTGGGACCTATTGTGCCTTAAAAGCAGATACCTATTTTCACCATGGGTGCTTCCACACTGGCCCTTTAACACCCATTAAGCACACTTCTGGTGTGGCTAATCTGCACACGCGTTGCTGTTTGGCACACTTCCAGTGAGGTGTGTCTGCACAGCAACACTGTTTTGAAAGTGGATTTTGGTGACGCGTCCTCATTTGGGGGGTCTATTTAGCACCTATCCGTACTTAAAGTGTGCTAAAATGGGTGCTAACTGCACACCACATTTGAAGTGTGCTTGATGGGTCTTCCACTGTGAGAACGCATCCATTTAGGATGCGTCCGCATGGCGCAAGTGTGCCAAGGGAGGGCCCTCCCCCGGCTCACCATGATTGGCTCGTCGGAGCCAAGCCCGGCGAGCCGGGGGACTCCCACCTTTCAGCTCGCCCTCACCCCAGAAGCGGTGGATCGCCGCTTCTGGAGCCAGGGCAAACCCACCCTAGCCCACCCTGGGGGGAGCATGGTGAATACCCTCCTTACCTCATCAGCGTTGACCCGATTCTGAGATGAGGCACCCAGGATGCAGTGTGCCTGCGTCCTGCGCGCCTCCTGAGTGGCGCGCTGCATCCTGGGTGCCCCACGGCAGCGAGGTCCCCCGTCTTGCCAGGCTTGGCTCCGACTAGCCAATCATGGCGGGCCGGGGGAGGGCCCAGGGGCACGGATGGGAGGCAGGTGCTGTGTGTCCGCACAGCACCCGCCTCCAATCCGGATCTATGCCACGTGTGCGGAGGCATGGGGCAAGGGGTAGATCCGCATCTGTTAGATGCGGATCTACCCCCTAAATCCGGATCTACCGGGGATCCGGATTTGGTGAAACCGGTTCCCCTGGAAGCCGGTTTTACTAAATCCGGGTGCAGTAGACCCAGATGAAGTAGACCCTGTGCAGAAGCACCCCATGTCTCTGTAGCAAATATTACATGTACCATTTGTGGGCACAGTAAGAGTTTTCCTTGATGCCATTTATCTCTGTATTGTAGCACTAGGGCAAAGTGATAGCCTTTGGACTATTGATATTTGGAATCTTTCCCAGTTGACTGACTGGGGCAGTTTTCTCATGCATTCAGTAATTGTTTTTCGTAAGCAATTCCGATTTGTACCTTTTCTGATGCACAATTCACTAGGTTAAATGCAATCAGCCTTGCAAAATACAATTAACTATCACACTGTGGTAATCTTACAGAATGTGGGGGGTTCATGAAGAGAAGTGTTATGATGAGCGGTATTGTGCTTTTATATAAATGATAGTGATGATTTCTGAATGTGCATATGTCATCATGAAGGTGCGGAGAATAAAGCCTGCTTTCTTTGCGCTGTTCAGAAGAAAAGTGGGGTGTGAATGCATAAAGAAACCAATGTGCATTTGTGTCTGTGCCTGTGTATGAGAGAGAGAAGTCTATGGTATGTAATTTTTGGACCCTCTTCCAGTCACTTTACATGAACTGGGTCTGCGGGATGAACAGGAAGGAGGGAAGTTAAAAGCCCAATTCATACTTACTGTAATGAAATAGGATAACAAGACAATCCCAAGAAAGATTCATTTCCAGTATGGGGACAGCTAATCAACACCTAATTCTTGTCCAACAACACTAGGAATGTGGATGGCTGCCCTCCTCTTCTGTTCCTTATGATAGACTCTTCTATCAGATGTCCCACCCCTAACCACACTAGCGCAATGTGAGTGACATTGCATCTGGTATGTAAAGAGAGAGTGAAGTCATGTTTGGGGGCTGATCCATTAGGGTCCAAAACAGGAAGTCCTTGTCTTGCAGCATAAGGAAATGGTGCAAAAACACCACTCCTGGGCCATTCCAGGTACTGCAGGTATGCTTGTGGACAACCTTTAACATGTCCACAGCAGAAAAGGTTCAGGCAGTGTCCAGATAACTTCCGATAACACTGAAGCGGGTCCTAGATGTGGACAAAGTGTTCCAGCGATCAGCTTATACACATCTATTGGCTAAATGCAAAACGCCTCTAAACCAGTTACCCATACTGGTTGCCAAAGCAACATGGGGCAATTTTGCACTACCCTTCCTGTCCACTGGATGAAAAAGGAGTGTAATCATCCAATGTTGACTGGTCACTTACAGCCTAAGGCCTGTGCAATAGGTCACGCACCTGTGACTGATCCTGGGGCCGCTCCTCTTCTGGGCGCCACCATTTTGGTTGTGGCACCCTCCACAACTGCACGTACATCAGCACCATTGCCATGATGATGCTGATGCTCTGTGCATGTGCAATTGCATCTATGGTTGTCCCAGACGCCAGCGCACTTGCACCGCACCTCAGACAACTCTGGTGCACTGGAAGAGGTGTGAATGGTTGTCACTGGAGACTTCTGGTAAATCCCTGGGTAAGGCTGGTAAAGGTGTGGAGCACAATTTCATGTTCCCCACCTAGTGAATAATTATGGAACTTCTGGGCAGGCAGGGGGCATTTGGAGGCTGTAGCAGCCTCCTCCAAGTCCAGAGACCCTTCCCCAGAAGTTCCCTAATTATTCACTACCAGCCTATGTACTTGAAACTGGTTTGGTTCTGGCATATTACCTGTTCTATCCTGCTAACAGCCTTGATCTTCACACCATACTAGCTTGTTTTGTGTTTCTTGGTAAGCAACCCCTCACTCACACATTCACAAATACAATCTCCTTTCATACCTCTAGTACTGAAAACAGAAGTGACAATTTTACTGGGCATTTCACAAGTACAGATGTCTTTACAGTGTTCTGCGCAGAACACTAAAAACATAAGCCCTTTAAAGAAATATGTGGTGGTGAACAGTGTATTTCTTTGCAATATTTCTTTTTTAAAAAGGAAACTGTTTTGTTTCTCTGCCTATGCTCCACAAACAGGTGAAGTTCATTTGAGTTGCAAGTGAACATTATGGCCAGAAAAGGAAACTGTTTTTTAACCAAGCAAACTTTTCCATGTTTAGTTTTGTGTGTGTGTGTGCATGTCTGATCAAAGTCATTGTTCATTCTAACTACAGCCGAATATTGGAGACCCTTTGGTATCTGATAGGCATAAACATATATATCTCTGTTTTGCAACAGGCAGTGATGGGTCATTTGAAATAAATCGCACAACTGGGGCCATTTCAGTTATTAGAAACCCGTCTAAGCTGAAGAAAGAAGTATATGAACTGAAAATTCAGGTACTTGTGTTACCCTCTTTTTCCTCCAAAATATATACTCTGCTAATGGACTTATACTGTACAGAATTCAACTGCTTCTTTTGCCCTAGAGATTGTTTGACTGAGACTATTTTTAAAATCGTTCGCTTTGTCAACATTGTTCTTGTAAAATGGTTCTGGCATATTATGGTACAAGCAGAAACATTTGTGTTTAATTGTTTACTAGGCTGACAGCTTAGATCTTTTGGTGCTCTCGACAGCACTCAAACACCTTGCAAATCCTTTGTTACTATGCCTGGGCAGACCATTAGCATATTTGAGTTGTAGCAGTTACCGCCAGCTGAGCAATACATTAGCCATGGTGAGAGATGTGCAGGGGGCAGGGGGCAGGGGTATCCATTCCAGTAGATTTCTTGAGGAGGATAAGGTAGGAAAGGGCTGAATTTGCACTTAGACCTCTAGTATTCCATTAGGACAGCCCTGCTAAAGATACTCTGTACTGAAAAACTGCATTCCATTCCCCACCCCTCTTCCAAGTATTACTGTTTTTTATATATATTTGGTTTGTTTTAACATTCTGGATTTTAAATGTTGTTGAAGATATTACTGTTTTAGCATATATTGTTTTGTTTCAATGTTTGGAATTTTTAAGCATTGTTACCCGCCCTGAGACCTCCGGGTATAGGGCGGGATAGAAATACAAATAATAAAATAAAATAATAAAAAATAAGTGTGAATAGGCCTGAGAAGGATGATTCTGTACTGGCCAGTATACCATACCAGCAAGCATGTTTAGAAGTCTTCCTTTCTCATGCTGGTACAGACTAAGGAAAGCCCCAGCATTATAAAGGCCAATGTGGAATTTCCCAAAGTTGAAAACACAAAGGGCACCTACTGAGCTTCATAGCTAAGTAACGAATTGAACCCAACAAGTCTCCCAGGCCCTTAAGCTTCCTTAAACAATTTGAGTTGGGAAGCTAAGCTCTGGATGTGGTCACAACTCAGGTTTAATCCAGCTTCAGCCCACCTTCAGACTTTCACATCAGCAAAGTGGCCAGTGATTTCTGTTCCACATTATCTATCCCAAAGGTGAATTTTCTGAGTTATTTAACACTGAAAGAAAACCACTTGTCACTTTGCTTGAAAGTGGACTGAAGCTGGATTAAAGCTTAAGTGTGAGCACACCTGTCAGATCCTTTTAGATCACCTGGAAGCGCTAGATGCTGTGAGTTACACCGGGAATATTTTTTTATTTTTATTTTTTTGGAAAAAGCACTTCTGAAAAAGAAAGTTGCATCCCATTTCTGTACTGATACCAAGAGAACTGTATAGATCTGACTACTCATAATCCTTTACTGCCCAGATCCTAATTTAACAGTCTAGCAAGTGTGTAAGACAGTGTGCAAAGATTATTAAATAGGAAGTGAAAGACAGTCTACATTCTCCAAGGATTGCCTAGTCTTTTAAGCCTCGTGTCTTCAGATTGGGGGTGAAGGAGGCAGAGGATTAAAGAGCAGGGCCAGGTAAATTAGTGAATGGTGTCCTATTTGTTCTATACTGGTCATCAAGAAAGAAGACCTGTGCTCTCTTCACCTATGAGCCGTTGCTAAAGGAACTGGCCATATACCCCTTCCATAGACTGAATAGCTCCAAATGGGTGGCATCAGTGGTGGGGCTGGGAGGGAAAGGGGAACAGGAGAGTGCAAAGGATTTGGAAGAGACAGCAACAGAAGTGGCATTAGAACAACTGATAGGGAGAGAAGAAAGTATGAGAGCATACGGTTAATCTTAGCCATTGGAGGAACTGGGTGTGCGTGTGGAGTCCTTGTGAGCATAAAGTCCAATTGAGCAGAATTGGTCTAAGACCAGGGGCGTTTTCACACTTCCCTTCCCATCCACCGGAAGTGGAAGGAGTGCAATGGCCCATCATTAACTAGCACTCACACTTGCAAGTGCTAGTCACTAACAGACTAATCCCCGTGTGATGGGTCACTCGGCCATGACGATGCTGATGCTCTGCACATGTACAGCCATGTCTGTGGTCATTTGAGATGCCAGCATGCTTGCGCAGCACCTCAGACAATCATGGAGCACTGGAAAAGGTGTGAATGGCCACTGCCTGGATGTGCCAGGTAAGCTTTTGGTCAATGCTGGTAAAGGTGTAGAGCACAATTTCATGTTCCACACCGCATCAACAATTAGGAACTTCTGGGAAGGCAGGGGGAGCCTGGAGGCTATAGCAGCCTCCTCCAAGTGGGGATGTCCTTCCCCAGAAGTTCCCTAATTGTTGACTACCGGCTGTAGTGTGAATAGGCCTCTGCCCTTGCTGTGTGAAGGAATTTATCCAATGTTGTCTGAAGTACCCTGGCTTTTTCATGGGCATTTTCTACTAATGCTTGAAACATGGTTTTCAAATGCATTGACTGTGTTTTTACTTTGAAAAGGTTCAATGGAAGCTTAAAAATACAGACCCAATTTCAGCAGTTTTAAAAACGCAGCACAAAATCACTACCTCCATTTTCAGACAATGGTTTTGGAGGGAAAGGAATAGTTGTTGCAAATAATAATGTCTAGACAGGAGGTTACTTGATTGTTAAATCCATAATTGCTTGAGTAGATTATTACAAATCTATACAGCAATTGTTTAGATCACCATGATCAAATGATATTGAATGTTAGAAAGGTACGTATTCTAGTGCTAAGATCTTTCAGTCCCCTTAAATGGGTGAGAACAGCGAGGTAGAAAAGCCAACTCTTCTTCTTCTGTGATCTCTTCATCCTTTAGCATGTATAAATATTATAAATTTATACACCCAGATGCTGTGTTGAACTAAAGCACTTTTCTGTGGACTGTTTGTAAATAGCTGCCAACCTCAGTGAATTAATTGTTCAATGCTTATTTTTCACTACTGACATTCTCAGCAGTGATAACATGCATCATCAAAATCCTGGAACTAAAATGTGTAAAGTCAGGTCCCTTTGACTGGTAATATTTAGGGGACAATTGATACACCGTTCTGGCAACACACAAGGAAAATAATAGGACCAGTACTCCAACGTCTTATCTTTGACAAGATCCATATGGGACCTCAATGGCGCTGTGGGATTGGTCTGATGGAGCAGAGGTTGCACATCTGTATACATATTCAGGGTCAGAGCCAGCTGATGGTAATTTGCACTGCTAGGTAATTTGCACAGTGCTGTTATTTTCTTTCACCAGCATGTTTCAATTATGCCAAGCCCTGGTGCTGTTCAGTTCTTCATATGCTTGATCCACTGTTGTATGTCTGCTTCTGTGATAGTAGCTGGTTCCAGGTGTTGTGCAGGTAGCTGGTTCCAGGTTGTTTTTCTCCATCTGTACATATGAAACAAGAATACGGGGACCTGGACTAGGGATGGGCAAAAAAATCACATTTGAATCAAACATTGGCTATATTTGAAGATGGATGTTCTTGTGTGAAGGGAATGCTTTTGTGCATTTGTTTAAAGCTTTGTTTCGTTCATGAAAGTGAGGAGGTGGCAAAGCGGCTGCCTGATCACCTCTGGAGTGGATTCAGAGTAGATTTGGGACAGATGTAGAGGGAATTCGGAGGCACGACTGGTGGCAGGAATTTGAAGAAAATTTGAAGAGCATTCAAAGTGAATTTGAGTCCTAGCACATTCAAAGTAGCTCCATTCACACAAATGCAGACTTCCTTTGCACAAATGCAAATTTCCTTCACATTTGCTTTCATGCAAAGCAAACAGGATAAAAAAATTCATGCAGATTCCCCCTTTTGATTTTTTATATTATGTTTTTAGATGTTCTTTTTTGCTAACATCCTAGTATTTCATTTCATTTCTTGCCCCAGTCATTTTGAGAGGCTAGTGAGGAATTCATGATAACATTGGTTGTCTACTCTGCCAAATGGTGGGAGATCTTTCTCTTATGTCATTATATGGACCGGGGAAGCTTGCTGACCCAACCAATGGATAAGATGTCATTTTACAGCTAAACATGTAGGGAGAATGGCTTTCCACCCTCCCTGAATGGATCATATTTAAAATAGCATATGATTCTATAGGAGGTGAGTGAGCTTCCTTGCCCTCATCCTCAGAGCTGTCCATGACCAGGCCATCCTAATGCTATATGCTCACAAAAGTAGTGTATCCAAAGTATTTTTCCCCCAAGGCTTTTTTTGTATCTACAGCCTTATGGCCCATTTAGATGCAACAGTCTGAAGCAAGAAACCCAATCCCAACCCATCTGTTTCTATAGATTGTTCATTGCTAATATTATATGCCATCATGGTCTTTATATGTGACAGCAAATAGACTGAGTACAACTGTATTTTTTAAAAATGAATCAGTCGTGCATTTTATATTTCTGCAGGCCTTTAAAGTGTCCCATATAACAAGGTTTTCAAAAGCCATTGACACTGTTCAGACAGATGGGATGCACATAGGCCGTGTCTCAGCTTATTCCACAGAATTACTTATGGCCTCCAAAGAAAACCACTCACTACCTCTATGTCTCCACTTTCAATGGCAGCAGATCACACCTTCAAATTGATCACACCATCCTCTTTGTTGGCACAATCACCCTCTGAGGCACTTTGCAGGATGCGATTTTTCACCCGGCACAGAAGTGCCACTGAAAATGGCACTTCCATGTTTCAAAATGGAGATGTGGAGGGTACCTTTTTCATGGTAGATCAGGGTGCCTCCCCTATCCACCCAGAATGGAGTCACCTCCAATCCAAAATGGACAGCCACAGTCAGTGGCCATGTGCACAGTGCAACTGGCAGAACAAAGAGGAAGGAATGAAGTTCCAAATAAATTTCTCTCAGATGTTTTGCTCTGCTGCACATCAAAGTACATCTTAGGGGCATCAAAAGCAAGGACCCGATTTGAGTGTCACTCCTCCCTCATCAGTTTAGCTCTGTGAATTATCACTACATCTGGGCCTTTTAGCTAAATTTATAGGTCAATTCGGTTATGCCTTTATGATATGAACCTCAAAAACTATGATCAGAGACGTTTTCGCACGGGGGTGTTTGGAACGCGCGGGAGACAGCCCGGAACGCGGCAAACGCATTGCCGCCGTGGGGCTTGCGATCCGACGTATCCGGAGCTGTCTCTCGCGCGTTCCAAATGTAGAGCACTTTGAAGTGCTCTACATGCGTTCGGGCGCGGACGAACTGCCCGCAGGCGTTCGGGAGGAGAAGGATTCGCGCTTGCTTCTCGCTCCCGAACAGCCGCGGGCCCGCCTCCCCCGCCGGCACAGGTTTGGCAATCAGCTGTTTGACAATCAGCTGATTGCCGATCTGCCTCCGCAGCTGTCTCCGCGCCCCTGGCCGGCCTTTGCCAGCCAAGACAGTTCCGGGCGCTTTTACCGTTCACACACAGGCCTGTGTGTGAACGGTGAAAGCGCCCGGAGCTGTCTTAAGCTTCCCGCCTGAACGCGTTCCGTTTGGAACGCGTTGCAGTGCGGAAAAGCCTCAGGTTCCTTCCTTGTTATACTGCTATTCAAGCATCACATAAACTAAAGAATGTAAAAGAAAGAAAGAAAGAAAGGTATAATTTGCTCCACTAAGGCTTACAATAGGCCTTTTGGCATGCTGAGCATTATTTTTCTTTCTAAATATATATATATATGATTAATAACATTTAAAGTACAATATGCATGTATTTGCTGAAAAATGCATTCTGCTTCTCCGAAACATACCCTCCAGCTACCTTTATTTGCATAATAAAGTTTATTTAAGAACATTTGATAGTGTTAATTAATGACATTATAACCCTAAAAATAACATGATAAAATATTGTTGCTGTTTTCACTGCAGGCCACAGAAATCAGTCCAGAAGGTGAAGCAACCGCACATGCCTTTTCCACGGTAACCATAAGAGTTGTCGACCTCAACAACCACCCTCCAACCTTCTATGGAGAAAGTGGACCTCAGAACCGCTTTGAACTCACCATGTATGAGCATCCACCAGAAGGCGAGATCCTGAGGGGCCTCAAGATTACAGTCAATGATTCAGATCAGGTCAGTGTGTTGTTATCTACTGCCCTAACATGCCTCACCATCAACTCTTTGCTTACTATAGCACTAAAAACATAGAATCAGGTGACACACAGAGGTGAAAGGATATTAGCTAGATCCACACCAGGCAACAATGCACCAAGAGGTGCAATGTTTTGATACCTGTGGTGTTCCCCAGACATACAGCATGGCTCTGAGGGCCAGCAAGTGTTCTTGGTGGCATCTTCCCCATGGAACAGGAAGAAGGATCCCCAGAGTGCCAGCTGCCCTCAGGGGCTTGGGTCACTGCAGCTAAAAAGTGACCTACCTGCACTGTTCTCTGTGTAGTAGTGTTGTTGTTGTTTTGTACCCAAAATTATGCATTTCCAGTGCATCCAAAAATATGGCTGTGCTGTCACTTGGAAACATGGAAACTTTTGTTCTCCTGCTTCATGTTTCTGAGGGGTGAGGTCCCTGGTGCAAAGACATCTTGTGCCCCACTTCTGGAGCCAGGGTAAGCACTCTGTCCTATTAAACACTGAAATCCTCCATCATGAGGATGTAGTCCTTGCCTTCATGACTTGCTTGTTTCCTACCATGGCCGCGCCTCCACTTACTATTCTCAGTTGCCTCTATGAGTCCAAAAAGATGACTGATTTTCCACATCTCCATTTTTTGAACCACTAGGCATCTCATGGCAACTCTGGGCAGTTTATTTGACCCTCCACAGAGGTTTGAATGGAGGGCACCTTTTTCCCACTATGCCCCCCTGCCTGACCTGTTTCCACTTGGACATGGAGACACAGCCTATATCTCCTTAAGAGAAAATACTGGGTTAAATTAGTACTTGGTCTGGTTGCACAAATCTTGGTCTCAAAGGTTCATCTGGATGGTTCCCTTTTAATTGCATTAATGCTGCTTTACTTCATTGGCAGGTGACTATAGATGTGCCAAACAGCAGTTCATGCATGCTTAAGCTGCAGCCAGAACACTAGGATCAGCAGGTGCTTTACCTGACAGTCTTAGCTCTCTATGGCAGTCCCACACATGGGCGGGGGCTATAATGGCATCAGCCATGCTTTTGGAAGTAGTTGTTCCTCACACTGCTGGGACTCCTTGGAAGTCATGGCTCTCAGGTGAAGGGCCTTGCTTGCACCCAGACGTCACTTACTTATTCCACTGTATTTGGATATTCCAGAATAAACCAGCAGAATACAGCAGAATAAATAAGCAATGTCTGGATGCAACTCTTGACAGTCTCAACTTTTCACTGCAGCCTGTGCAACAAACTGCATGTTGGCACATCTCTACCAGTGACAACAAGATTGTTGTGATTCCCTTTCTTTTTCATGTTTGGATTTTCCAGTTTGGATCTCTCTGAAGCCTCACTAAAAACTACCTTGTAAGAAAACTGTTTAAAAAACAAACAAACCAAAAATCACTCTGATCTCTAAGTGGTGGGTACTGCATTATTTATCTGGATGGAAAAGCAGAATACTTTTAAGGTTTACTGAAAACCTTACAATACAATATATTTTACATAGCAACTATGACAAAGGTTACTATGGAAACCTCTATAATAGCTTCCACCTGAGTAACATGGGAGGGAAAGTTGAGGCCTTAAGGATTAATAGACAAGAAAAGGCTTCAGTGATTGAAAAGACAACTAGCCCATGAACATGTTGCATATATATATATAAAGTGTTGTGCTAACATGGCTACGTTCTGTGTGGAACAAAAATCAGCAGCTACTCTGACAATTAACTGTGAAGGGATAAGTAACTGCTTTCAAGGCAGGCAAGCTCATAATTGCTTCTGCAGTAGTCACAGAAAGCAGCAAAATTAAAATTAAGTGCTTAGTATTATTATGAAAGAAGTGGAAACCTACCAAAAAGTGTCATAGTGGAATGTGTGCTTCTGCCTCCTTCTAATGCATTCCATATATTATCATTATTTTTATTATGGTGATTGCTGAAATTTAAATATTGCCTTTTAACTCACACTTATAGTTTCACTCACTGTTTCAAATTGCACTCTGGTTGTCTGCCTCTAGTGCTTTTTCAGGGGGTCGGAAGGGAAGCAGGATTGTAGTTAATGGCAGGTTGCGTTGCATTCTTCTTACTCCACCATGAAGCCCTGCACACATTGCTTAGAAAAAGGTCAGAAGTAGGGATGTGCATGAATATTCAAAGGTATTCGAAATCTGATTGAATTTGTCCAAATTTTGACATTCAAATTCAAATCGAATGTCCTTAAATTTGAATTTAAATAATCAAACACATTTTGAATTTTGGATCTATTCATTTGAATTATTTGGACATTCATGCGTATACGGGCTGGTACGCAATGCGTACTTGCAGGTACGCATCTTTCTCGCATCCATATGCATTTGTATGGATTCGTACAGGACAAAAACGGGTTGCATGTGGGATAACTACAGGATGCATATGGACATGTACAGACGTGTATGGGATGCGTAACAATGAGTACAGGCACATACAAATGTTGTCAACATTCATAAGTGCAATTTTGAATCAAAAATTCAAACGAATAGATTTGAATTTGCTTAATTTGAATCAAATTTGGTTAAATTCAAATTTTAAAGATCCAAATTTAATTTAATTGAATTTTTGGATATTCTATTTGAATAAAATTCCGAAAATTGTCTTCGTGCACACCCCTAGTCAGAAGCCCTGCCCTCTTTTCTCCTTCATGAAGTTCTAAGGCTGAGTGTAGTTATAAATCTGTGGGTATAATACTCACTGAGTTCTAATTGGCCTTTCTCTTCCTTTCAAATGATGCCCGGAGCATTTCTGTAACATAGGAAATGTCACGGCAGTTTTATAGTGAATCTCGCCAGGTCTTCATTGCCCAGAGGAAAGACTAATTCTGGAAAATTTTCTATCAAAACTACCTGTGTTTTAGCCTCTGTTCAATGCAGCTGTCCTCTTTTCTCCCTTAGGCATATCCAATGTCTGGCAGAGATGGCTTAAACATATAGATAGTTGTTTAAGGAGTCAATATTTAAAACATGAGTGTCCGTACCTTACTTACTCCTTGCTCCATTTTTGTATTAAAGAAGAACAAACAGTTTCTTCACTCTGTGCCAGTCATGTGACAGCTGGACATATCCTGGCACCAGCAATACAAGTCTAAGAGGGACTGATGTTGAAAGCAAAGTCTGAGTTATTTTATCCTCTAGGGCAGCGGATTAAGGATGTGTTTGCAACTGTGTCATGTAAAAATAGGCAAGGCAATAGAGGCACTGAGAGAAGGGTCAGAGATTCAAAACCTACATGAGCTTTAGGGAAGTGCATGAATATTCAAAACATTCAAAATTCAATTGAATTTGATTGAATCTGGACATTCAAATTTGAATCAAATGTCTATACATTCAAATTTAATATTTGAATGAATTTTTGAGTCTTTTGAACCATTCGCATGAATTATTTGGGCATTCGTATGTGCACGAATATGTACACATTACATATGTATCCTTATGCATCTTATTTGTATCCGTACACATTTGTACACAGATACGTACGGGATGAAAACGGAATAAAAACGGGATGCATACAGATGCGTACTGACACATTTGAATGTTGTTGACATTTGTATCTCCAAATACAAATAGAAAATTCATACAAATAGATTCAAATGTATTTTATGTATTTGAATCTATTCAAATCTTCGGATATTCTATTTGAATTGAATCGAATCCCAAAAATTGCATTCATGTACATCACTAATGAGCTTGGCACAGGAGTTTCAAAATCAGAAAACGCTCTAAAGGTCACACCTGATACCAGTTTCTGCCATGCTGATGTCAAGCTAGCAAGGGGTGTTTTTCCACTGTCACTAAAAGTACCCATTAATAGGTACTTAATGGGTACTTCTAGTGACAGTGGAAAAACACCCAAGATTAGCTGCTATTGAAGGAAAGGAAAGGAAGGATAAATATGACGTGTTCAAATTATGTTCACCAGTTTGAAGACATTGCATCACCTGCCATTGGAACATGTACAGCCCTTTAGAAATAAACTATAATCCATGTTTATGATTACAGTTCAGAATTGGCTTGCATTCCATTGAGAATTCAGCTGATTTGTACCTCTAAGAGAAACATGCAGATGAAAATAAAATTAGACATATTTTGCCCTCCTCTTAATTGAGCAGTATACTGTTAGTTTGCAAAACATTCCAAAATGTATATTTTTAGGATACTGTAATATGCTTAGAAATGGAGACATGAACAGGGTCTACATCGTCATGGTATAATGCTGCATGACCAGGAAAAGCAGAAAATTTCCTCCCTGTTTTTTTGTTAGGAAGCCCTTCCTTTCTGTATTTTCTGGGCAGTTTGGTAGGAGGCAGATTGTCTAGCAACTAAAACTTCTAGGATTGCTGAATTTTCTAAGCTGGAAAGCCTTTCTGGCACACGTTTAATTCTCTCTCTTTTAGTGTTTGCAGAAACAGTGTTGTGCCAATCAGAAAGTGAAGCAGAAGTCCCATTGGTGATGAAAATTGCCAGGGTCATCAGTGCATCAAAAGTACAGATTTAGACTAGTGTAGGCATGCCAGTTGTGAAAAATTGGGCATTCAGATCCATATTTGTGATTAAAATATAAGTTTATATAATATTTATGATTTTTTAAAAAGAAAAATAACAAATTAAGGTTAAAAAAAGGAGAAAATGTCAATGGTTAAACATGTGGAAAATCAACATGAACTAGATACTGATTTATCTGGCCTCCCTACTCATGAAACATTTTTATTTTGCATAATGAAAAAGGGACTTCCTGCAGAGATTACAGCTTCTCCCCATGCTTATGACCAGCCAAAATATTTCATTAAGATATCCTCCCATCTAGATGAAGCACCTATCTCCATTGTATTTACCAAGGCAACCAGACTGGCATTTGATTCTGGCTTCCCCATTTGCAATGGGAAAGTATTCTCCATTAGGCCTGTGGGCAGTAGGCTAGCTTAAAGAGGGTACAAGATATCACCTAAAACCCAAACTTTGACTGTTGTCCACTGCCAGAGAAGTACCCCTGTTAATCTGTAGCAAACCCAAGGCCTACACCCAGAGTTTTCTTAGCAGAAAGAGCAATGATATTAAATCAGGTCTGTGATATGGGGAAATGAACTGACCAATATTTAGGTTGCTGTATCTCCTGAAAGTTCAGTGACAAAGTCTGCCCTCCAGGTTATCATCACATTCAGTAAATCTAAAGTAGGACCTTCCATCAAGACTAGCTGAATAGGCAACTCGCCAAATCTATTTTTATGAAAGCTCCATCTGTCTTGTGATTCAGAGTAGGATTATTTAAGAAAGCCTCTTAAACAGAAGACTCAGAGCAATGCTTCTAGCTCTTTGCCTCCACCCACAGAAGGCAACAAGATCAGAGCTGCATGGCAAACAAATTGAAATAATTGGTCCTATTTACAGTTGAGGGATACATGACTGCACTTTGAGCTATATGTATGTCCTTAGAGCTTACTCAAGGCATAAAATAAGGAGCTGCCTGATAGATGAGATCAAAGGTATGGCCTCCCAGTATGATCCCACTCCCTTCCATTACACGCACTCATGTGTTGTTCAGTAAGAATGCAGCAATGCTTTTACACACCATGATAGATGAATCTCTACTTGTTGTTTTCAAACCTTCTTCCACAGGGAGCAAATGCTAAATTCAACCTCCGCCTGGTTGGACCAGGTGGCATTTTCCGTGTTGTCCCTCAGACGGTCCTAAATGAAGCCCAAGTCACAATAATAGTTGAAAACTCTGCAGCCATAGACTATGAAAAGTTCCAGATTTTAACCTTCAAGGTATTGTGACCACTCCTGGCCTTTATTACAGTTTGCATAGACATGTATAGTTTCATTCTTACCGGTAATTTCAACTTCATTGTGTCCATGAGAAGTACTGTACTGGTTTTAAGAATGTGATGGAACAAATGTTGTGTGTCCTGTCAAAACACCATTCTGTTTCTCTGGGGAAAAATCAAGCCTGTTTCATGTTCTGAATGTTCTAGCCATAGGAAATGGTGGAATAATTTTTCTGAGGTATTCCCCCCTCCTTGAGGAGCTGATAGGATTGCCAAAGTGGGATGGACATGAGGTCATAATGCCTCCTTCCTACCTATCAACCAAACAACCCACAAAGTTTTTAAAAATATTTTATTGATGATATTTATACCTGCCTTTACTGTACTCCTGTGAAACCGTGAAAACTAAAAACAATCCAGTCTTAAAATAATGTAATATCAAGGATGCTATTTATTTGTTTTTATACTATATTTAAAGAGTTTCAAATTGTTCATTAGAAAGAATTGCTGGAGTGGTTGAAAAAATATTTTAAAATTCTGTCTGCATTTCTAAATTATATGGTTGTTTTGTGAGTTAGCTAATGGTCATTGGACATTCTTCCTTGTCAGGTAACCCATTTGGGAACCTAAATAGGTGCTCCTAATTTTTAACAATTTTAAAGAAAAAGTTTAAAATTGCTAAAAATAACTGGTATATCCCAGTCCCCTCCCCAGTAATATGTATGGTTCGATGAGATACTCTTCCCTCCCCATCTGACTTACCTTTCAGGGCTATCACCAGACCAACTATTATTATTGTTTAGTTTTTAATGCAAAAAGGTTTTCTTTCCTTTTCTTTTTTTAATTGTTTTTATTGATTGTTGTGAGCAGCCTTGATTCATTAAGAATTAGGTAGAATATAAATACACAAATTAATAATGCCTATATACATGCCAGACCACAGAATAGTCAAACACCTGAGGATTTCAAAGACTCCCGACCTCCTCAAAAATGACTGGAGCTTTTGGCTGTTTCATGGTTTGGCTCACAAGTAAGGAATGCTCTTTCATGTCCTTCACTGGAGGAGTGCAAACCTTTGATACAGTTTTTAAAAAGAAACAAAAATAAGTGATTATACAAATTATACATAGTGTAGACCAGGTTGAAAGGGGGGGAAGATGCCTTTTCCCTTTCTCAGAATGCTACACCAGAAGTCACCCAATGAATCCTGGATGAATCAAGGCAGGCAAAAGATGATGATGACGACGACGACGACGACAATGATTTACTCAATGCAACTTGCTATTTTAGACGCGGCTCCACATGTACCAGAATGTGCCTCAGCTGTAGATCTGTAGAGCACTAAAAGTGCTCTGCGACTATCCTAGCCATTAGGCTGGTACAGCCCAGCATACTCTGCTCACACCCCGGGCCTATTCACACTTGGCTTTATTTTGGAATATATCCTGTAATAGGGACTTGCTGTCCATATGCTAGTGCAGGCTTCAGCAGGCCCAAAGGGAGGTCTGCCAGAGTCTGCATTAGCATGTGGACCACAAACCCCTATCCTGAGAAATACTCCAGAAAAAGGCCAAGTGCGAATAGGCCCCTCTTCAGGGTGAACAAAGCATAGGACAGGGCAATACAACTGCAGTCGCCGCCACATCATCTGGTTGCCCTGAAAAGGCCCTGAGATACCAGCTTGGATGTTTGTTTGTTTTTTAAAAGGAGTTGGACCAATTACTGCAGGGGAGGAGGTGCTATGCCTCTAAAGCTGGAAGACTGCAAGCAGAGCAAGCTGTGTGCTCAAGTTCTGCCTGTGGGCTTCCCTGTGCAGCTGTTTGGCCATTGGGAAAAGAGATTGCTGGACTACGTGAGTAAAAGCTCCAATCCATTAGGACATTTCTAATTTCTTATGGACAGACATATATCCTGCCTCCACTTACCCCTCCAGGGCACCCTTGTCTGTCAAAATAAATAAAAAAAATTCCCACTGCTATCTTGTCTCCATCTATGGTGATCAAGCAGACACCTTCACTTTATAAATTCAGGAGAGTAGTGAAGACGCACCTCTTTGCCCTGGCCTTTGGTTAAACAAGAGGCTTTTTCGCACTGCAACACATTCCGTTTGGAACGCGTGCAGGCGGGAAGCTTAAGACAGTTCCGGGCGCTTTCACCATTCACACACAGGCGCGCCGGAACGCGTTCCGGCGCACCTGTGTGTGAATGGTAAAAGTGCCCGGAACTGTCTTGGCCGGCAAAGGCCGGCCAGGGGTGGGGATTCGGCCGCAGCGCTGCCGCCCATTGGGTGAGAGCACCCAAGGGGCAGGCAGCGCTGTCAAGCAGCTGCTCCGCGCTTCGTGCCAGGTCTACGGGGCCGGATCAGGCCCTGTGGAGCTGGCACGAACGTGCCCGGGCACCCGGGTGCCCATCGGAGGGCCCGGGGCAAGGTCCCTATGGGGCAGGATGCCTTTGGAGATCGGAGCCCCTGGCTCCGAACTCCAAAGGCTTCGCCCCGACCCTGTTGCTTCCCATCTGCGGGGCGCGGGCGCCTGGATCTACATCGAGGCACCCACACTGCGAAGATGATTCCCCCCTCCCCCAGGGCCCTGGGAGGACACGCGCGCGACGGAGCACCTACCTCGTGGCCGTCCGCCGTCCGCCGTCCGACTGAGAGGGGCATGCTGGGAGCGCGCAGGACGCAGCCCACCTAGCCCCCCTATTGGACAAGCAGTTCACGTGTAGGCACCCCCACAGCGAAGATGGGCTCGATCTGGCGTGGACGGTGGTTGGGGGTGGCGGATTCGGGGGGTGGGGGGGTGGGGGGGACTGATCTGCGGGGCACCCGTGCCCTGCAGATGGCCGCGATGGGGGTGGGGGGACACTTGGGGGTCCAGAGCGATGCGTTCCAGCTGCCCAAGGGGTTCCTCAGCCCCAGCCAGCCTGGGATCAGCCCCCTGCCACCCCAGAAAGGGGCGACAGGATGCCGATGCTGGTGGCTCCCCGGCTTCGGCAGCCCCATAGGGGCTGCCGGACCCGAGAAGGAGCCACGTCCCGGCGGCCGTTGGAGATGACAGACGGGACCCACTGAATCGGGGTTCCCCTGTCCCATCTGCCAGGGTCACTGACCCTGGCAGATGGGAAAGGGGAACCCCAATTCGGTGGGTCCCGTCTACCGGCTTCGCCGCGCCGGCGCAATCACCGGCTGGCAAGTCGGGCCCTGGGGGCATGCCAACGGCTGTCAGGGAGAGAAGCGTGCGTGGACGAATCTCTCCTGGAATGCGCCGGGGCAGCTCGTCCGCGTCGGAACGGATGCAGAGCACTTTAAAGTGCTCTGCATCCGGAACGCGTGGAAGACAGCTCCGGACACGAGGCGGTGCAAGCCCCGCTGGGGCAATGCGAATGCTTCGTCCGGAAAAGGCCTGTGCGAAAAGGCCTAAGGAGTGACTTTTCCTCTCTGCATGTGGGTTTAATCTGTTCATTTTATATGTTCACTGGTTCTTAATGTTGTAACCCGCCCTGAGACCTTTGGGTATACAAGTAGGGTGGGATAAAAATTCAAATAAATAAATATAAATTAAAAACATGGAGCCTCTTCCACCCAGAAATAGAGATGTGGCTTCCGATATTCCACCAAAAGCTAAATTTGAGCCAAGGGTGGAAGTTCATCACATGGACTTGGCATAAAGCCCCTGTCATATAACACTGTGTTATACAAAATCATACAAAGTGATTAGCTGTCATTGTGGGTTCTCCTAACCTACACAAGGGATGATACATTTGGCTGGCCGTGAAAGAGCAACTGAATCATGCAAAGGATGAACTATCCTCCCAAAGTTTCAGGTCCTTTTCCCAATCAGGTTGGTAAATAAATTCCAAAAACTGGATCACTTGCTGGAATCATAGGAAGGGGCAGCCTTTAATGACCTTGTGCTCTTTTTGAGCCGAGTCATGGTCCTTGCCTTCTAATTTCATGGGTTTTAGATTAAGCAGGCGCGACTGGAATGCAACATATAATTATCCCTATTAAAACTGGAAGATTCACAGAAGGTTATGAAGCACTACCCAAGTATGCTTGCTGAAGAAATTACATGCTGCGGCCTCATGAATACTAATAGAATTCAACATGATTAACAGTGCTGCTGTAAACTCCAAAGAAAATAATTAAAAGAGAAAAGTGTGTGTGTGTGTGTTTATTTAAGATACTGCACACTTTGTCTTAGGAAAATTATTATTATTACTGTCTGAAAGTAAGTGAAGATAAATGGCAAAGGGTTTTGTTGGAAAAATTAGAACCAGTTTCAAAATTCAAAATTCACTAGAGAGCAAGAAAAATGAGACATTTCATGGTTGTAATGAGTTTTCCACTGAGTTTACTAGAGATATATTTCTGCATAAAAGGTTTGCACTCAAAAATTGTACAGACAAAAAGTTTACTTATCTTGATGCTTTTAAGAGAGTTGCCTGTCTACAAATTGTATGAGGTTACTTTAAGCCTGTGTCGTGTATTTGATTATTTATAATGGGAAAAATCATCAGTGTTGCAGTAGTGATTTATCACTATCTGTTTATATCCCCTTTTGAGTAACGATATGTGTGTGTGTGTGGGTGTGGGTGTATTATGTTTGGGGATTGGGGATTTAGTTTTGGAATTTTTAAAAGAGGAATGGTCAGCTGTGTGCACTTACCTGCTACCCCAGAGAGAAATCTCAAGACTGTGTATGTTGCCCAAAGCTCATAGGTTCTCATTACCATTTTTCAACTACTCTTAATTATTTATTTGACTCTTGCTTTGATATATCTTTATGCCCTATTAAGAGTATTTAAGTTAAATAAGAGCCAAGGGCTGAAAACACCTAAGTTAAAATCACCATGTAACAAAACAAACAAAATACTAGTGGAAACCACATTTGAATGATGACCTGATCAAGCAGAATCCAAACACTAAAAAAAGAAGAAGTCATTTTCTGTATCCTACATTAACAGCAAGATGGTTTAATTGCTAATCAGTAGGGGTGTGCACGAATCATTCGATTCAAGTTGAATTGAATATTCATACAAATATTCAATACGGATTTGATGATCCAAATCTCATGTGTGTCTGTACACATCCTGTTTTTGTCCCGTATGCATCCCATTTTCATCCCATACATATCCATTCTGATGCATACGGATATGTACACATACAAATATCTGCATTATTCATATGAATAATTTGGAATACTGTATTTTCTGGCATATAAGTCTACTTTTTAACCCAGGAAAATCTTCTCAAAAGTCAGGGGTCGTCTTATACGCCGGGTGTCGTCTTCTTATGCGGCGAGTATATCCCAAACTCTATATTTTAACTGGAAAGTTGGGGGTTGTCTTATACGCCCAGTCATCTTATACGCCGGAATATATGGTATATGTATTAATTCAAATGCAAAAAATGAATGTCTGGACATTCAATTTGAATTTGAATGTCCGAGTTCATCCAAATTTGATCAAATAATGAATATCAAGTATTTGTGCACATCCCTACAAATCAGCCTTGTTGAAAAGCCATCCTGTCTAAGGATCTTTGTTCCATGGTCTGAACGGTCTGGGTCATCCAGGCAACTGGTTTGAACCACAAAAGGGTGTGATTTGGAGCAATACCTATTTTAGTCCTTGCCACCTAGGATGATTTAAGGACAGGAAAGGAAGATGGAAGAAGGGAAGTGAAAACAACAATAGAAGCAAAAGGAGAATATGTTATAGATAGTAAGGAACTGACTTGGCACTAATCCAATCCCTGGGCAAGAAATGGAAAGGTAAAAAGACAGTGAGCCTTTTCACACCTACCTTTGTGGTAAAGATTGGGGAAATCCCCAAATGTTGCATCCACATGTTGCAGAGCCACTAGTAGAAACACTCAACACCTATACTAGCAGCCTGGCTGGGTTAGCCTGGCAAGCTCCCATTTGTACCTCTTAAGGCTGGAAGAGATGAAGGGGCAGCAGGTGACCAGCAGTGCAGGCACGATTGCGCATTGTGTCACCTGGTTGCTCTGACAACAGTGCCACACGTACACGCTGTTGCTGTTGCTGCACCAAAGTGATTGCCACCGTAATGATGGTGATTCACACTTAGACAGCACCTAATATAGCACCAGCTAAGTTTCAAATGCTTGTGGCATCCGTAAATGTGAATGCCCACAATATTCCAGGAGGCAACAAGCAAAAAGTCCCACTGTTACTTTGCTCTCTTCAGCTCAGGCTGCCATCTTGCCCCTTGGCTGCCTGCAGCATCCTAAAGTAATGATAAATTCAAACTGATTCATTCCTGCCTTGCCAGCCAGCACTGGCTCCATCAGTACCCAGATCTCGGGTGAGAGCTATATTTATGTATCTTGTGTTTTCTTTTCCCTGATATTACTTCTCTTCTGTAATAAGTATGTCTGAGGTCCAGCCAGGTTTCATACTGTTTTTCTAGTTGGAGCCTCTTCTATAAAGATTTCACCAAGGAGCTGCCTTACCATTCAATCCAGGGGTTCTGAAGTGGTTGGGTTCTTTTACAGGTGCCTCTAGGCCTCTTCAGCCTGGAAAGACGAAGTTTAAGAGGGGACTTGGTTGAAGTATATAAAGTCACGCACAGTATAGAAAAGGTGGATAGAGAATATTTATTTTCTCTATTACACAACACTAGCATCAGAGGGCACTCTATGAAGCTGATGGGTAGGAGAGTCAGATCAGACAAGGGGAAGTATTTCTTCATCCAGAGGGTCATTGGTCTATGGAATTTGCTGCTAGAAGAAGTGCTAACAGCAGCCAACCTAGATGGTTTTAAGGAAGGCTTAGACAAATTTATGGATGACAGTATCAATGGCTACTAGAATGGATGCCTAAGTACATCCTTCAGTCTATGGGACAAGCAGGATGCTTTTAAGGCCATTTGCTGGGATTCAGGAGCAGAGGAAAGTTTGCCACATCTCTGCTTGAGATACCCATGGGCAATTGGTGGGCCACTGTGTGCGACAGGATGGGGGACTAAATGGGCTGTGGCCTGATCCAGCAGTGTCCTTCTTATGTTCTTATGTTCTCTGTTCTATAAAATAACTTTACAACTCAGTTCTACATGATTAGTTAACTCTTGAAATGCTATTTTTTAAAATGTCTCCTTAGCTTCTTGCAATAGAAGTGAACACTCCTGAGAAGTTCAGTTCAACAGCTGATATTGTGATCCGCCTGTTAGATACCAATGACAATGTTCCAAAGTTTTCCTCAGATTACTACATTGCCAGAATTCCAGAGAATTCTCCCGGTGGTTCCAATGTAGTTGCTGTAACAGTAAGTTATTCTTTATGAGTCATGATCTATTTCAGTAACTTAATCTGCAATGTTCCACAATGCTCTCAACAGTGCTCTGGATTGCTATTGGACATTCTGATCCTTTTGAGCCTAGCTATATTGAAAACCACATCTAGATAAAATATGTAAAATTACAGCTGAATTTGGCAGACCCTGTTGTTGCTGAAGGAGCATAAGATGAAGTACATTCTGGAACTTTCAGTGCTAAGGAAAAATATTTTTACTATGCTTCACATTGACATCAGTCTGTTCCTCTCTTCTTAACACTACCTTATATATCTGGTCCAATTTTTTTTTTACCTGTGTACTGTCACTAGCATAGATGATGTATTTACTATCACCACCATTGTGAAACAGTGTCTGCTTCTGAAATCTTAGTTGTTTATCATGTTCTAAAGCATGATAACCCAAGCCATTAACCCAAACCAGAGAAGCATTGAACATCAACAGAAGCCTCAACCCTCTGTAGCATGGTTCATCTGCACAATAGAAAGCTATGGACTAGGCATCGTATATCAGTCCCACAGTAGACCTGAAAAAGTAGTCTACTGATGGACTACTGAGCTTATCCCAGACCATGAAAGGTATGTGAAGACTATGTCTTGTGGTTCAGAATAGAAGCTTTGACCTCTTTTTGGCAGCACACAAGGAAGCACTACTGGAAGTGTACGTGCCTCCAAAATGGCCTCAATTGGAAACTTTGAGGATCAGGAACTCATACCTGGCCTCCAAGATGGAGCTGAGTTGGGCTGGGCCACCATAATGCAGACATCCTTCAATGTAGAGTCCTTTCCAGTGTGGGCCGGACTAGAGGCATTTTCGCACTACACACGTTGCATTTGGAACGCGTGTAGAGCGGGAAGCTTAAGACACTTCCGGATGCTTTGACCATTCACACACAGGAGCGCCGGAACGGGTGTAAACGTGTTCCGGCGTGCCTGTGTGTGAATGGTCAAAGCGTCCGGAACTGTCTTAGCCAGCAAAGGCCGGCCAGGGGTGGGGATACAGCTGGCAACGCTGCCTGCCATTGGGTGAGACCACCCAAGGGGCGGGCAGCGCTGTCAAGCGGCTGCTCCGCGTCTTGCCAGCTGCACGGGGCCGGATCGGGGCCCGTGCACCTGGCAGGAAGATGCCCAGGCACCCGAGTGCCCATCGGAGGGCCCGGGGCAAGGTCCCTATGGGGCAGGATGCCTTCGGAGATCGGAGCCCCTAGCTCCGATCTCCAAAGGCTTCCCCGCCACACGGATCATGCTTATCTGCGGGGCGCGAGCACCTGGATCTAGGTGCGGGCGCCCCGCAGATCAGTCCCCCACTACCCCACTCACCGAAGCCCCCACCCCCAACCACCCTCCGAGCCCGATCGCGCCCATCTTCGGTGTGTAGGTGCCTACAGCGAGGCGCCTACACCGTGAAGATGATTCCCCCCCGGGCCCCAGGAGGATGCGCGCGCGTGACGCAGGACCTACCTGCTCGCTGTCCGGCCTCTGAATGAGGGGAGCATGCCGGGAGCGCGCAACACGCAGCCCACCGAGGCCCCCTATTGGACAAGGGGCCCGAGGGAGGGAAATCATCTTTGCGGTGTAGGCGCCTACACACCGAAGATGGGCGCGATTGTGGCTGGGGGTGGGGGCTTCGGAGAGTGGGGGGGTGGGGGACTGATCTGCGGGGTGCCTGCGCCCCACAGACCATCACGATGGGGGCGGGGGGACCCTTGGGTGACCGGAGTGACATGCTCCGGTTGCCCAAGGGGTTCCTCGACCCTAGCCAGCCAGGCGTCGGCCTCCTGCCCCCCGGAAAGGGGCTACAGGAAGCCGATGCTCCCAGGTCCCCGACTCTGGCAGCCGCAATGGGGCCGCCGGGGCCAGGAAGGGCCTAGCTCACCCCCCGTGGAGGGCGATCTCCTTCGCTGCCGGGCTGCGGGAGTGATCGCGCAGCGGCGGCAAGGCTGGAGATGGCAAGGGGTCCTACGATTCGAATCGTGGGCCCCTCGCTGCCAACCAGCCTCGCCACGGCTGCTTGATCACTTCCACAGCCCGGCAACGAAGGAGATCAGCCCGACCGCCATCAGCTCCTGGGCCGATTTTTGGCCCATGCTGATGGCGGAGGCGTGGCCGCGGCTGTCAGGGAGAAAAGCATGCGCGAACGCTTCTCTCCCTGAACATGCCGGGACGCCTCGTACATGCCGGAACGGATGCAGAGAACTTTAAAGTGCTCTGCATCTGGAACGCGCGGAAGACAGTTCCGGACATGCCGGGACGCAAACCCGGCCGCGGCAGTGCGAATGCCGCGCCCGGAGCTGTCTTCCGCGTGTTCTAAAATGGCGTGTGCAAAAAGGCCTTAGGTAGGGTGGGCCCATTGGTACAAGATAGGCCCACACCATGTGGAAATCTACATTTCTAAATCTAAACGTTAATCTTAATGGAATGGAACAATGGAAACGATTTAAAGATAAAGCCAGGATACTACAATGTACATAGGTGTGAAGATTTGACAGTGTTATGGCTCAAAGTTGAGACATTTTCAATACTCTGCTACTTCAGGATTTGTTACATAGTGTTAAATATATGAGGTCAAGACATTAGCACAGAAAGGCATCCACACTGTAGATTTAAACTAATACCTCAAGACTAGAAGCATTAGAGCTTTAATGTAAAATGTTCAAGGATCTCGCCAAATGAAATCCCTATTATTGTTTGGGGGGGGGGGGAAAGATAGTTAAGCTACACAGAGATGTAAGTATTTCATGCAGATACTGTACATCTTTAAAGAAAACTATAATTGTCTGCACCATCTTTTTATTCTTTACTCTTATGCATTGGTTTGTCAACTCTAAACTGGAATTTCTGAGAAAAGAAATCATGGCAGATGTATGTGCCAAACAAAAAGTTCACCCATCTCCAATATTTTTTTAAGTTTCCTCACGCAATCATTATAATCCCCAGACATTTTCTTAGTACAGAACATTTCCTGTTTCTTCTAGTCCTGGGGAGGGGGGGATAGTAAGTCAAGTCAGGAGGGCCACCCAGTGGCAGAACTATGCTATTAGTTCATGGAAGTATGGTATAAAGCTTTATGTTCCATGTTTTGTTTCATTGTACACTGGGGGGCGGGATTGTTTACTACTATGGAAATTTCTGGCAAACAAAGATAAAAATGATGAGCATGCATGCAGTCACATGCACACAAACAAACACTATTCTTTGGATGCTCTTTTTCTGGTCCCACATCTCCAAAGTCACAAATATTTTAGTTTCCAGTGAATACAAATACAAAAGCATAGTCTTTTTCTCACATTACTGAGCCCAGCTTCTGCCTGTCATGAGGGAGCAAATGTGTATTTCCATTTCTACACATTTTGGGTGAAGGCATGGGAAGCATTTTGTAAAACCAAACTGAAGTGAGAGAGTGATGGGCTAGGAAAGGTTTTTCACCTGCTTTTGTATCTGCAAAATTCATTCCTCAGAGTGAGCGATTCCTAATCTCTTTTCATTCTCTTTAAGGCAGCAGACCCAGATTCAGGACTTTGGGGTGAAATCAAATACTCCATATATGGAACAGGTGCAGATCTGTAAGTTTACATGCTAAAGTTTTTTTCTGGTTTGAGTTTGCCTTTATATAAAGTATATGCAGTGATCAAAATGCAGTTCTTGGTGGTTGGGCCTTCTGTAAATGCATTCTCTGGAATGTTCTCACCTCTGATGGCCCCATGGTGACTACAATTATATTTTTTAGGTGCAAATAAAGGACAATCAGCTTCACATAGACCTTTCCATTGTGAATAATCTCCAGTGTACCCCCCAGTGTTTTTATGACGTTTTTAATGAAATTTATTCATCTGTTTTTATTGTAAGCTGCATCAGGATTTTACAAGAAGCAGTGTCAAAGTATTTTTGAACCAACCAACCAACCAATCAACCAATCAACCAATAAATAAATAAATAAATAAATAAATAAATAAATAAATAAATAAATAAATAAATAAATAAATAAATATCTCCAGGGCAAAATATGACTTTTTGTGAGCAGTATTCTTTATTGACCAAATAAACAAAATTTTATAGATCTGATGCATAAACCAAATAAAAATAATTGATAATTAAGATATGAAAATGGAGGGGGGGGGGAACCAAACTGGAAACTAAAACACTGGAATGATCACCCAAAACCCCAGAAAGGATGTTTTGAAGGTGTGTACAATGATGTATAAATGAACAAGAAAGTTTAGAATTTATGTTTCGGTTTTAGGTTTCTGCACTGGGCCTTATTCTAGATTATATTTCAAAATGGGGACCTTCTATCTGCATGGTAGTGCAAACTGCAGAAGTTCCCAGATGGGACCTTCCACAGTCAACACCAGAATGTGGATAGTAGATCCCTATTTCCAGGATATAACTCCCAGTAAGGCCCAGTGCAGAAAGGGCCTAATATTCTGGTGAGCACTTTTCACTTGTTTTATTGTATGAAATTGTGCAGAATTGATATAGTGAGCTGCCTTGAGCAATTGTGGAAAACGTAGTATTAAGCTTATATATATATAACCTTAATACATTTATATATATATAAATGGGGGAAAGATTAAGTCCCATGTGACTCAAAATATTGCTTTTGTGATCCTTGTTCTGTAGCATCTTAGCAGATAGCAAAGCAAAGCTCTTGAATAACACAGTGATTACGAAGGACAGCAAGATGCTTTGGACCAGTCCTTCTGGAGTATCAAAAAATTCAATTCCCCCCCCCCTCCCCTTCTGAGCTGACTCCCTGTATGACCTTGAACAAATCAATGCTTCCCTCCTCCATGGCTTGAGAGTTCCCATTCGTAAAAGAAAAAGAAATAGTCTTCTAAAAATCAAAACAATAAATAATACAGTACTTGAACTATCTTTCTTCCCCAGAGATGTTAAGCAGCTCATAGTATGAGATGATTCTCTTATGCTACTTCTGAAAAACTAAAGATATTTATACACTGCTAGTATTTAAATGGCATTAATAGGTTTCCACTAACAACCTTTGAAATATCTTGCCTTTCACGTTGAGGGGAAGCTGGTTACAATTAATACATTCATGTGATGCTCAACAGGATTAGCAAAATAATTAGAATTTTAATGACTTTCTAATATTTACTCATTTATTGTTGTTTTGTTCTTCGTGCTCAGCAAGACAACGTTCACGTTTCTGAAATTCAGCTTTAGAAGTGTCTTAGGATGCTCCCAGACAAAAATTGAAACCTTACTGTCATTGAGTTGAGATTGCCAAAAAATTGTGTGGTCTTCCGAGCTCAGTGTTGGTTGCAGGACTATGAAAATGCATTGTATAGCTATTCTAGGAAAATCAACAGCAGTTCTGGCTCCCCCCCCCCCCAATAGATTCACTTAACTGAACATCTGGCAAGGTCTTTGTAGTATTACCTCCCTTGAAACATCTGGAAGTTTGCCAAGCACTTCAAGCTCCTGGGAGTTCCAGTGAAGTAATGATTAGGGATGCGCAAGAATATTCAAAACATTCAAAATTCAATCGAATTTGTTCAAATTTGGACATTTTAATTCAAATCAAATGTCTATACATTCATTTTTTAACATTTGAATGAATCTGAATGTTTTGAATCATTCATATGAATTATTCAGACATCCGTATGTGTATGGATACGTACACATTACATACATATCCATACACATCTTATTCATATCCGTACGCATTTGTATGGATATATACGGGATGAAAACGAGATGCATATGGTATAAAAATGGGAAGCATGCAGACGTGTACGGATGTGTACAGACACATACAAATGTTGTCGACATTCGTATCAAATATGAATTGAATATTCATACGAATAGATACGAATGTATTCGAATTGGTTTGAATTTGAATACATTTGTTTTTCCTCTATTTGTACGAATTTGGATATTCAAATATTCAATTTGAATCAAATGCTGAAAATTGCATTCATGCACACCCCTAGTAATGATACATGAAAACATAGCCAGACACGTTGGTAAGTGAATCTGTGCTGGAACACTGCAGCATGTCTAACAGACCACAACAAAAGACAATGCTGGCTTCTGTTTTATAAGCTGTGATTCCTCTTTCTGATTGTAGACAGCCTTACTATTTCTCTCTTATTTCAGTTATTTGTTGTTATGCCATGCTCCATAGTTCTGCTTTGAACTCAAGCTTTGGCTATGATATCTGTCTTTAGAGGATCTGGCAGCTTGAAGAATCAAACGCAGACAGAGATGAGCACAAGTGAAAATCTTGTGTTTGGTTTGGTTTGGTTTGATGGTGATGTGAACTAGTTAATGGAACAAACAGTGGTTAGAGTTTGATTTTGAACTAATTCCAAAACAAGAAATGTCTTTTTTTTTTTACCCATTGGGGGGGAAAAAGTTTTTCAAGGGCAAAAATATAGCAAACATGAACTGTTCAATCAAATATGGTTCACCTGCAATTCATCTCTAAGCCAGTTTGCTCTAGTGGTTAGGGAGCTGGACTCTTATCTGGGAATACCAGGTTTGATTCCGCCCTCCCTCATGAAGCCATCTGGGTGACCTTGGGCTACTCACAGCTCTTTTCTGAGCTCTCACAGCCCCACCTACCTCACAGGGTGTCTTGTGTGGGGAGAACAGAAAAGCTTTGTCAGCCGCTTTGAGTCCCCTTGATGAGAAAAGTGGGATAGAAAAGCCAACTCGTCCTCTTCTTCTTTTTCTTCTTCTTCTAAGCTGCCTCAGAGATTACTTTTTTTTTTAACTACATGTGAACACAGGCTTTATATCATTCAGAACTCAGAGATAGCCTTTGGCAATTTCTACACATGATGCCTGGTGCAAGAGCAGGAGACTGTTCCTGTTCCAGGTTCAGCACAGAAGTGGGTGGGTGGCTATTGACTAAGACATATGGCTCAACCCAGGCTGCTGTATTTGCAGGATGAGTTTTCCCACTCTGAAAACAGCCTGTTGAGGAGCAAATTCACCCCTGATGTCAGTGATGTGCAGTTCCAGAAGGCATATTTTGGTGCAAGATGATGTGCAGTCATCCTTCACCTGGGATCCTGTCAGCATGGTCCAAATAGACTAAACAGATATTATCTTCATGATACTACTTGTGAGCAATTGCACCAGTTTTCAATTCTGCTCATTCTATTAAATTCCTAAGAAGCCTGACTGGAAAGATGTGTTTTTGGCTGATGCTGGAAGAAAGTTGATTCCATCTTTCCCCAAGAGAGAAAAGGGCATTTCATAAAAGTGAAGTAAGAATTATGAAGCTTACTGAATAAGGCTTTCCATGGTGACATTATCCCTGGGGAGTTCTGTACTCTATGAAGTACAGCAGACTCCATAACCATACTCTTTTTACCTAAAAGTTAATACATTTTTAATCACAGGGGTTTTTGGAAATCCTGCCTAGCTAAATTGAGCTCGCTTTTGAGCAACGTCTTCTAGTTATTGCTTTAAAATGTGATTTTGAACAGACACATTATGTTAAGAAGTTTTGTTTTACTGTGTACTGCTCTGGGTATTTCATAGATAACTGATTAATAGGATTTGTAAACAAACCAATTGCCATTCCAGTTAACCAAGCAGAATTGAGACTAGAGCCACCACAATAGTAAGGGAGAAATCACTCTGAAGAGGGTAATCTAACAAAACTTGCCTTTTCTTGAATGCCCTTGCCTTTTTGTTTTCAAGATTCTTGATCCACCCATCCACTGGAATAATCTATACTCAGCCTTGGGCTACATTAGATGCTGAAGTTACCTCCAAGTACAACTTCTACGTTAAGGCAGAAGATACAGAAGGGAAGTACAGCTTAGCTGAAGCCTTTATTACTGTACTTGATGTCAATGACCATTCTCCAGAATTCAATGAGAACATCCAGGAAAAAACTATGATTATTGGGTCACCAGTAAAAGTAGAGGTATGTCCTAATACACACATATTTGCAATTGCAAACTATGCAGACAGAATTGATGGAGGAATGGGGGGGGCAATCAGATCTCCAGATATCTGGAGCTGCTTCCTTGATGTCCCACTTGATCTGGGTTTGAGTCATCATTTTGTGTGATTGAAGGTACCGAGCGTATGAAACGAAAACAACAATTTACCTGTGGTATAATGATTCATAATGCATACCAGAAGGTGGTGATAGCAGCCAGCACAAATACTTCAAGAAAGGGTCAGACAAATTAATGGAGAAAGGTCTGGCTACCCTGGTTGACGTCTAGATACTGTCCTCAGGTTGGAGAGACAGGCAAGATGCCTCTAAATGACATTTGCAGGGAATCAGTAGCCAGTGAAGGGTTTTTGCCTTCATCATCATGAATGTTTTTATGGCCTGACCTACCACTCAGAACATCCTATTTCAGATCCTAGCTTTTAATGTATGTCTTATGCTTCATTGATTTCAAATAGTTGAGCACTGGATAGGAAATTATTTTTCATCTTTCTTTTCCAATTTCCCTCTCTCACACAGGCAATTGACCAGGATGCAGAGGAGCCCAATAACATAGTTGATTACTCAATTATGCAAGCAGATCCTGCCAATGTGTTTGATATAGATCAAAGCACTGGGGAAATAAAGCTGAAATCTTATATAAGATCTTTGGACATCATTCACAACATCACCAACAACAAAGACTGCATATGGTCTGTGGTAGTCCAGGCGAAAGACCGAGGCTCTCCTTCATTTAGTACCACTGCTGTACTGAAGATTGATATCACAGAAGAGGTGAGATAATAGACTAGTGGATACATGCAGTAAAATGGGAAAGCAATTGTTTTATTGTTGTTGAAAAACAAAGAGGGTAATTAGTACTGCATATTACTGTGTGAGAACCTAAGCTTTCAGATGTAGCTGTGATATCCATCTTCAGAGGTCCTTGCTCTTGGCCCAAGTCAAGGGTGACTGGTGGCCAAGAGCAAGGACCTCTGAAGATGGATATCACAGCTATATCTGAAAGCTTAGGTTCTCAGAAGAAGAAACACAGCATAACAGCCCAAAAGCTGCTACAAATGAGATTGAATACAGCCATGAAAGCCTACATACGAACATCACTGCTGGTTCCCTGAATTTTTTTATGAATGTTTGTCTCTTTCGGAATCATTTGGTAAAATTGAATATGGAAAATGTAGCATGGGGTGGCACTGATCTTACTGGGATGGAAATACGAATAAGATGCCACTGACAGACTCTTTTTTTTGTTCTGTGGAGTATTTCACGGTCCCTTTCTATTTCATGGTGTTTAATACCTGTCCTATATGGACACACTTCAAGCAGTTGCTGGTAGGTTTTGAGTGTGGTTATCTCCAATATATAGATAGCATACAACTGTTGAGTGTACACTTGACTCCAGGGAGACAATGGAGGGTTTGTACTGTTGGCAGTGGGGTCATGAACTGATATTTAATTCAAGTAAGATGGAAAAACCCGTTTGAGCTTAACCCATTGGTTTATGGGGAAACCATTAGAGCTTAATGTTACAGCTTTTTTTGAATGGAACACCTATCTCAAGAGCTATGTTTCAAGATTTTGAATTCAGCTCTAATCTGTCGAGATGATTGCTGTGATGAGAACGTCATTTCCTCTTGTTTGACTGGTAAACCTGGTGAGATGTTAGATCGATAGGCCATAGCTTGTTTAGACAGAGATGTGTCTGCAAAGTATTTTCTAATGACAATTAAGGGGCTTGGTACTTTGAGCCTAGATCTTCTGGAACACCCCCACATTGGTGTTGTGATTGAGGACTAGAAACATGTCAACTTAACTCTGAAAATTTGTTTATAAGCTGGTGAATTCATCTTTTTATTGAGCAGTGAATCATTTATGAAGAATGGACCAACAGATCCTTTCTTATTTCTTATTTCACTAATTTTGTGTAGTGATCATTCCACATCATCAATGTTTTCAAACACCTTTTTCTTCCTGATGTTGGGTTGCTGTCCCTTAATTTTATACTTAAACTGCTTAAAGAAAATAGTATGGAAAGATGAAATATCTGGGCACAACTTGTGGATAAGAAGATCCAATTCTGGTTCCTTTTTTATGATCAAGGATCAGTAAAACAAAGAAAAACAGACCAATATGTAGAGAGCAAAATAACCAAATATTAGTTCCTGCACTGTTCTGCAAACTATGTAACAATTTAGTGACATTTAAGGAAAATGAATGATTCTGGTCAGAGAGCAAAAGCAGAAAAATTGGATCGGTGTAGTCTGGGGGATTACAAGGTGCATTCAGGCTTCTTTGTAGAAGGAGCAGTATAACACAATGTGGAATCTGAATTGGATGACCCCTTTGCCATAGGGGCAGAGGCTAGCAGAATAAAGAATTTAAATAAAATTTCTCTCCCCAAGGACTGTTGTTGCTGAGTACCATCAAGTTGTGGCAATTCATGGTTGATTGTGTGAGAAGCTCTGTGCAGTTTTCTTGGCAGAAATATAGAAGTGGTTTGCCACTACCTCAGAGACTGGGGATCAAACTGGCAACCTTCTGTTTGCCAGGCAGTTTGCTCTACCACTGAGCTACAAACTGTGCCAAATAGACAGCTGTCAAATAGGTGCTGAATGGCCTCTGAGCAGGAGAAACTGTTACATGGGCAAGAATGCATGGTCAAGGGCAGAGTGAACTTTAGCAGTCTTAATTGTTATTAAAATACTATATAATTATCTAGTGATTTTACACACGGCAAAGGTAGAGTTAGATTATTATTTTTTCTAAGGGTGCTTCTGCACAGGGGCAAATAATACCTGATCTCCGGCACCTGGATTTATTAAAACTGGCTCCCAGGGGAACCGGTTTTAATAGCTCCGGGTGCCGGGTAGATCCGGTTTAACAGGGTAGATCCGCATCTAAGATACTATACCGCATCTAGGTATAGTATACAAAGAGCATCACATGCGGCAAATTCCATCTATAAGCTGCTCCATTACAAATACCCAGGAACAATCAGACCTGCTCTGGAAGTCCTCAAGGCAAAAATAACTCCATCACTTACATTCGGGGCTGAAATCTGGGGACACATCAACCTGGATAAGATTGAAGCTTTCCAAGTCAAGCAGCTCCGCATTCTCCTGGGCCTTGCCAAGTCAACACTGACTGCTGCAGTAAGGGCGGAACTGGGAATGCTACCAGTAAAAGCTCAAATCCTGATGAAACAATTTAATTACTGGTCAAAAATAAATCAGATGAACTCCAGCAGACTCCCACGGTTATGCTTAGAGGAACAAGCCCAGTGTCAATACAGGTCATCTTGGGTGGTGGTTTTAAACAATGAACTGGCCAAGATCGGCCTCCCCTTACAATTTCTGAACGATTTGGGTCCCAGGGCAAAACAAGTCCTCAAGCAACGTACCTGTGATATCTATGCGCAACAGGACCTAGCAAGTATTGCTAGGGCGTCTGCTACAAAGTTTTTAGCCTTGCACAAACGGAACATTCATTTAGAACATTATCTGACGATCCCAGTCCTGCTTCTCTTAAGGAGAATATACACCAGAGCCAGGTTCGAACAACTTGACATCAGGATGCAAACTGGTCGCTTCTGTAACATTCCAAGATCTGAGAGACTTTGTGTTTGGGGTGACCAAATTGTCGAAGACATCGAACATTTTTTAATCGAATGCTCAGCCTATACTGACCTCCGTCGCAGATACCTGTACCCAATTACAGCTAATTTTAGCTCCCATGATAGAGAAGATCTTTTGAGATTCCTTTTGCAAGGTCTAGAAAGATCTACAATAATCAGAGTAAGTCTTTTTATTCTGAAATCCACAAAGAAAAGAGCTTGCTTCTTGGAAAAAGAACTGCGAAAACAACAAACTATCTGCAAATAGAATGTCAGCTGCCTTCCTTTATTCTGTTTTATAATGTTTTTTTATTGTGTGTTTTTATTTTCTTTTTACTGAATTTTGAAATGGTCATAAGACTGATCAAATAAAATTATTATATTATTATATTATTATGCATAAGAATCTCATACATATCCCATACGAATCCCATATGAATCCCAAATAAATCTTCATACGAATGTATCAAACATTCAACTCTAATTCGAATGTCAATCTTCGAATGTGCCGACATACAATTCGAAGACAAATGTCCAAATTCGGCCAAATTTGTACAAATTTCAAATGTTATGAATATTTGTGCACAACCCTAATGCACAGTAAATAGATGCTGGTTATCCGGCATCTATTTATTTCATGGGGTAGGGAGTGGAGAATGCTGCACTCCTATTGCAGGGGATGGAAGCAGCGAACTTGCTTTGCTGCTACTGTCCCAGGCTGGAGGCAGCTGTAGATAATACCAGGTGAAAATTCCCATTTTGCACAACTCTTATAGGGTACAAAATCTTCTCCTCTTCTCAGTATAGCAATCCTAGTTGCCACCTTCCTGATGGGCATTGTCAATCACACAGGCATAATGAAATGAGCCATGAAGCTGAAGTCTCAAAGGATATGTCTAGCATTGCTCTCCATTATGCTAAGCAGTCAGTAGGTAAGAAATCAGATGTTTTCAATGATCTTTTCTATTACAGTGATTTGGAAAATAATCAGTTTGTTAGAATAATGACACATTAAGCCTCCCAGAGCTATGTGTCAGTTCTGGGTATACTAGAAACTCACAAAACAGAATTGACATGGAAACGAGAGACACTTGTTCTCTCCTTTCCCCTCTGACCCTACTGGTCACACAAGGGTAAGACAGGAAGTCCTATTCATTAATTCGAACTGAGGTCATACCAGTCCTGGTCCCAGCTAGATCATTATAGGTCTTCTTCAGGCCAGCCTCACTTTGGGCCTCATCGGTCACACCTTTCTCTGCCTTAGCCTCCTCCACAGAACTCTTGGCTCTCCACACCTTTTCCTTCATCAAATCTATCTTCTTTCTTGTTGGATGTCATTGTGTCACTCAAGGGAGGCAAGGGTTTGTGTTTTCAGTTCTTTTTAAAGACTGCTCCCTCACCTCCAAGCCCCCCTTTTATGTACTTTTCTTCTTCATGTGATTAATTTTTTTAAAAAAAATGATAATAAACTTAAAAACACTAGATAGAGGAATCATACACATGAACTGAGGAGATAAGGGGAGGCACCTCACAAACTCCACACGTGCACATTGGCTGAAAGAATGAACCCACCCACCCACGACATCATGGTTCAGCCTCATTTAGCCCAGCCCCCCATTCACAGTGAGGAAGCGAAGTCATCCTGGCATGCCAGGATGGGCTGAGTCCTGTAAAAATGGTCTAATGGGGGTAGGCCATCTTGGAAAACAAATTAAATACAAATAATGTGAGTAACATGACCTGAAAACAACCTGAGGTTGTCCTAAACTACTACTGTGACCAGAGTCTGGTGTCCATACTCTGATCTTCCCTGAAAGTCCCAGGCAATGGGTATGGACTCCCATGAAAAATATGCCTATATAGATCATCTAAAGAGAAGAGTTGTCGCCTCTTCACACTAGACACATGACTGAAAATTGAACAGTCGAAGAGTGAAGGTGTTTAAAATTTGCCACTTACCCCAGCAACAGGACTGTGTTCAAACCATAGGAATAACAAGCACTTTGAAGCAGGAGTTTCTGTTCCATTGATGGGACATGCAATGTCACATACCGTGCAACCTCACTCCCTTGGTTGTTTTTGAAGCAGGACACTTTTGCGTGTCAAACAGTTCCCAGCTCCAAAGGCAGGATGTCCATCATGCTGGCAATGGAGCTGGAAATGGGCCTTTTTTTGATCCAACACCTGAACAAAGCAGGGGAAATAATTTGATCTTGCTGCAGCTTTGAGTTTATACAGAGGCAGCAAGAGCATCTGAGGGTGGTAAGGACCCTCTGGTTGCTTTTTCTTGATCTGTGGGAAGGATGCCATGGCATGCACTTGCCAGCCCTCCAGTGCCATACACCCACAGGCACCTGATATGTAAGGACACTGCACTCCTGGGACCTCTTCCCAAGTCTATTTTAATTTTGACCAGGTTTCCACTTATTTGCCAAGATGGCTTGTGATGAAGTGCATAGAAGAGGCTCTCACAATTGCCACTGAAGAAAGACATGTCTTCCATCTTCACTACCAAGTGAAGAAACATCTTTTCAGCAGCATTCAAAGAACCCTTTGTTCAGGGTGCAAGATCACACCCAGCAGGAATGAAGCTTCTGTTGGCAATATTCTGAGAAATGGTGTGGCATGATCACAGTGAGGTGCCTGTTGCCATCACAAATGGAGAGACAATAACAGCACGTGCTTTTCTGGCCAGGGCAGGTATCTCCAATGATAAATGAAGATCTAGCCTTTATTCTTCTCTGCAGCAAAAAATAAAAAATTTTAAAAAATGGTGAGACTTAAAAGCAGGACCTCAGAGCTACACTTAAGTTTTAATCCATTTTAGCCCCATTTTTGCAGTTACCTTTGGAGGTCTGGATTAAGAAGGTCCAGATCTTGGAGATGGGGTCTTCCATTGAATCTAGTCCTTGAAGATCCAGATCTTGGCAAGGACCCTGTGCATTCACATGGGCCCTCTAGCACCCGATGGCAATGGATGCTAAACAGGACTGTCATGCAGTCACTGTAGAACCCATCCTGAGGATCCAATTATGCCAGAGCAGGAAGTTCCACCTTTGGCGCAGTATGATTGGCTGGCACAGCCATTAATCAGGGGTAACTTCCTGTTACAGAGATAGATACACTGCTTTGTAGCTGCCTACATAGCCACTATGAAGCCAGTGCTTGACTCCATAGACAACTACAAAGTCCATGCAGGCCACTGTAGCTGTGAGTGGCAGGGCGAAGCCAGAGCTACATCGTTACAAATGGTAACCACTGAGCCTGCCCCTGGACCCCATCAGCTGGTAAGTAGTGTGGACGCACATCCTCCAATCTGATCTTCACAGCTGAAAACCAGATTGTGGACACCATTAAAGGGGTCTGCAGGAAATCCAGATTTAAGGGCCCTAATGGGGACCCATTAAATCCAGATTTCCCCAGCACTCGTGGGGATAGAGCCTTCAAGATGGAGTCCTAATGGGGTCCTAAAGGAGTCTTTCATGGGGACAGGGCATGCCTGATGGGTCCCAACTGGGTCCCAATCTGGTTCCTAAAGGGTTCTTAATGGGGTCTTCGGGGCCAGTGCAAAAACAGCCTTAGATTACTTTCAAGGTGAGAGATTATACTAGCTGTCTGTCCTGTTTCTGTTAGAAGTCAAGAAGACTTTTCTGTTCACCATGTTTGTGGAGCTTGGAATATACTTTATTAACAGTCTCACAGTGTTTCCTAATTTCAAAAAGCATTGCAAACTTGTAATGAAGAAGTACCATTTATTCAGCATTTCTCAAGTTTTGCTGTCCCCAAATTTATTAACTACAGGTGTTAATTGAAGCGCCCATTCCCTTGTGCTATGATGCCTGTAATTTCTTCAGCAAAAGCTGTTTAATTCACTTATCTTTCCATGAAATATTCTATTTCTTTTTGTCCTGTGTCTTAATTGCAGCTGTGCTTTTCTTGTAAGCAGGCACAGTACATTAATTTATCTATGAGGCTGTGGCCCTTTTCTTTAAGGCTGAGGGAAGAAAATGTCAGCTTAAACCAGTTTGAAAATCATTTTCAGGTGGAAATTGGATGATAAAAACCAACAGTGCATGCCTGAGGTATCCTCTTTAAATTAGTATGCTCAGGGTATGTTTGAAGTTACAGTATGTGTTACTCTTCTACTATGTCTGACCCACTACTCTGCTTCCTGAAGAACAGATGGTTATATATTTTCTTTCCTTTTGAAGGAAAAGCATCTTTGACAGTAATACCTGAGGTGCCCAGCAGTGTTAATCACAATGAGTAATTAAACAGTCAAATTTTTGATTAACGTTTACCTCTGCAATTAGCACAAGGCTGTTCCTTTTGAAATGAAAGTCTTGCAGCCATGTTTAGTGGTTTTACACATCAAATAACTTTTGCTGTTAGAAAAATAAGGAAGAGTTTCCCTCCCCCTCCCAAAAAACCAATTTAGTTTAACTGCTTCCATGTTATTTTTCCTCAAATAGCTATTAATCAGAAACCAATACTTTAATAATTGCTGGGTCGGGGGATACAATGGGTGTTTTTCCACCATGCTCCTTTAATCCGGATCTAGTAGATCTGGATTAAGGGAAGTACCCAATGTGTTTCTATGGGTGGTCTAACACCCAAAAGCAATGGGTGCTAGTCTCCCTGACATGGAAACACCGGAGCAGCCATTTGGAAATCCAAATCTACTCATGAGGGGTCTGCTTGTCACCCCAGGTGTTTGGGAGGACAGGGGGTACAATCTCCGAAGTCACTTTGAAGTCACTTCGAAGTCTGTGCAAAACAGCTCCACTGAAGTCTATGCTGATCTTCGGAGTGAACTTTGAAGTGACTTCGGAGTCACTTCGGAGTCACTTTGGAGTTACTTCGAAGTTCACTCTGAAGATCAGCACAGACTTCAAAGACGCTCCAGAGCTATTTTGCACAGACTTTGAAGTGACTTCAAAATGACTTTGAAGCTTAGGTTTTGGGGCTCCCCCCCCATGGGTGGCCCCTCCCCCTAGCCTCTTCTAGACCCCATTGCCACACAAGCGTGGAAACAGGGTCCCTTTAATCCAGGTTTTCTGCCTGAAGATGCCATTGTAGACCCCATTAATGGGGTCTACAGAAAATCCAGATTAAAGCCCAAAAAGTACCCATTTGATCCAGATTTCCCCAGTGGCAGTCGAAACAATCGGGTCCCAAACGGGTGCTGTGGTGGAAATGGAATCATCTGGCTCACACCCAAATGGGTCCTTAATGGGTGCAAACATGGGTACTTTCTGACAGTGGAAAAACACCCAATGTGTTCATCCTTGAATCAGGATTATTTATATATTTATTTGGTGAAAACGTTTTAAAACCTTGACTTCTCTGGACTAGGATTTGAAGACCATTAACTAAAATGGCAAAGGATTAGGGATGTGCACAAATATTCATAACATTTGATATTTGTATGAATTTGTATGAATTTGGACGTTTGTATACCGATCAAAAGTTACGACATTTGTACATTGACATTCGTATTCATACAAATGTTTCAGGACATTAGTATGAATGCTTCAGAACATTTGTGAAATGGGGAGATGGGAAAGCAGCTGCTCCAGTCACATCTGCAATGGATCCAGAGTGCATTCGACATGGTTTGAGAGTGGAATTGTGGGGTGCTTCCGCACAGGCCTTTTAACACCCATTAAGCACACATTAAGAAACACGCGTCCGCACATACATACCTATTTAGCACACTTCCGGTGAGGCGCGTACGCACAGCAACACCCATTAAGCACACATTGGAAAACCCGCGTCCACACAGGCTGACCTATTTAGCACACTTCTGGCGAGGCACATCCGCACAGCGACACCCATTAAGCACACATTTGGAAACTCATGTCCGCACAGGTGGACTTGTTTAGCACACTTCCGGTGAGGCGCATCCGCACATATGTGTCTCTAATGTGTGCTTAATGGGGTTTAACTGCACACCACATTCATGGAGGTCTTAATGGGTGTTTTTGGGTGAAAACCAGATTACGCAGACCCGTATCCGCATACGGGATGGAGAGAGAACACATGAGGCGGGACAGGAAGTCGCCATGTTGAGCTATGCAATGTGGGGCGGAGCCGACTTCTGCGGATGGGAGGCAGGGGGCGGGTGCGGCTCCACCCTAAAGTCCATCCCCCTTACTGGTTGCCGAGCTCCTTGTCACCCAGCCTTGCCGGCCGCTGGCTGAGCACTGTCCCCGGACACGGCGACCCGCCCCAGGGCCTCCTGCTGCCATTGCTGCGGCTGTGCACATAACTCTGTGGCTCAGTCGGCACCGCTCAGGTGCCCGCTGGGATGTACCAGCGCGTGCCCGGTGATGAAAGGCGGTGGCTGTGTCGGGCGGGCGCATGGGGTCTGCGGTGGCGTGGTGCCCAGCTCTGCTTGGTGCCTGGATCAAGGCCCCCGTTATGAGCGGGGTCCGAGCACTCAGGTTTACATGCGTGGCAGCCCGTCCTGTATGTGTGGAGCATGTCATGGGCGTTTTCCATTGGGATCCCTCATGCCCGTCAAGCCATGTTGGCCGGGCACTGATCTGGGGCTGCAGCGACTGTTCCCTTCCTGGGCAGGGTTGCCATCGGCATCCATTGCCGTACCCTGGGAGATCGTGGTGGGCGTGAGAAGTGCCCTGATGCCGATCTGGCTACCAGCAGTGGGCTCCTTAAATGTACAGAGTAGGCCATGGTGCCCTTGCAGCAGGGGGGGCACTCACCACGGCCGCCATTCGCAAGGGATGTGTTCCAGGCCTAGCATTAAATGGAGGCTGGGCAAACCACTGCGCATCTATCATGGCGGAGAGCTCACAGGAGGCCACAGACGGGCCAGCGGTGCCAAAGCCAAAGAAGGCTCGGGCAAAGGCCTGGTGCCCAACCGTGTCATCGTCCTCGCAGCAGCGCTAGGGCCCTGGCGCCACACGAGGCTGTCAAACACACCGATGTCTTCCTTGGCAACTGGCTTCGCCACCAGCCGGCCACGCCCCCTGTGCGCTTGGTGGCCTGTCGGCGGCACACGCACCAGCGACTGGAAGTTAGGGTAGAGTGACAGCTGCCCACGCCAATCACGGAGCTCTCAGGATAGCTGCCTGCAAATGTGTGCTACTGCGCCCACACGGCGAGGGCAGAATCCATGCCCCGCTAGCAGCCCTTCCCACACGGGTGCGGACAAAAGGGGTGCAGGTTGATCCATATCTCTTAGATAAGGATCTACCAAGATCCAGATCTAGTAAAACCGGATGGCCAGGAACTGCATATATTACATCCGGATCTAGTCTAATCCAGATTCTGTACATCCACATCTACTAGAAACCGTCTTTAACAAATCCCCCTCCATTCTGAACCGGTTTTCATAAATCTGGGTGCAGGAAATCCAGATTTATTTGCCCCTGTGCGGAAGCAGCCAAAGTGGATTCAGGGCGGATTTGATGTTTTCAGAGCGAATATGTTACAGGATACGTATGGATACATATCGGATACAAATCAGAAACGTATGCATGCATATTGGATATTGATACAATTTTGTACAAATATATTCCTAACAAATAGAATCCTACCACATTTGAAGGGGATCTATTTGAATAAATATGAATTTTCTTACATTCGATTTGATATCAATCAAATGCAAAAAAAAAAAACCAACATTCATGCACATCCCTACAAAGGATACAGTGAATCATCAAACTTACAGAGACATAAATTTAGAAGGGATAACAATATTGCAGAGGAACTAAACATCTGTCTAGCAAGATTGGAGCAAGGAATATATATAGGCAATATATGAGTATTTCTGTGGAATTAGGGTGCACCCTAGAAGCCCCAAAGGATCCCTCACTATAGGGCTGCATCCGCACACATTTTTAAATAGCAGCTTGGTAGCATGTGGACTCTAGTTTGCCCTTTAAAAGTGCATTTTCTGACCAACATGGATTAGAGACACTAGTATGCAGATGCTACAACCTCTGAGTCACTTTTCTTTTTTACTCTGTGCTTTGTGCCTAGTAAAAGTAGACTTCGAGTTATCTTCTTTTTCTCTTCCAGCTGTTAGGGACACATAGGACCAAAATGTAAATGGCTTCTTGCTTCCTGTGAATATGAATCTGCTTTTGCTGTTCTTCAGGAGCACATGGAAAGCCAGTGGACTCCTAAAAATGGTCACTTAGGAGTCATTCTTGCTCATAGGAAGACACATGTTAAATAATCTTGGATTTTAATTAAACAGGACTTGGATACAAGGCTCACAGTGCAGCATCCTCTGTGCAGTTATGATCAACTTGATGCCTCGCACAGAGTCCTACTAGGGTAGGAATGGTGGTAGTAAAAACAAAATGGCTCCCTGTGTGATGTAGACTTAGACCCAAAACATAAATAACATTAAACATCAACCACTGAAGCTAATCAAACTTGTAAGCCAGCTGCCCAGCTATAGTAGTTACTAGGTTTATTTTGTTATTGGGCCTTTGACAGAAAAGCTGACCTTGCCCAGTGGTAGCTTCGCTTCTGCTCTGTCTTCAAAAGAAAGTGGTTAAGAGATCCGTTGTTAGCATTTGTCCCTAGGCATGTGGTTAAAATGGAAGGGGAAACTGGTTGTATTAAAATCACATGAAATTGAAAGGTCTGAGGTGAGAGTCATATCACGGATATGATCACAAAGTGAGCCTTTGAAGAGAAGGACTTCTATAAGCGAAATACCAACATTGGGAAGATCTCCAGTTTTCACTTTCTCCTATCAAATGGTGAAGTTTCCAAGCTGTAGCAACTGGACAAGATGGACTGATGGATAGTGACAACAGGTCAACTAGCAATTAGTATGTCAAGAGCTCCTCATTCTGTCCTTCCCAAATCAATTGAAAAGTAACTCTCCCCACCTGATTCAGGCAGGAGAGAAAGAAATGCAGATGATCTAGCAAAGAGCTGAGGATATTCCATCTCTCCAGCTGTCACTAAGGATGATTGCTACACGTGGTGGAGGGGGCTATGAGAATAAGGCTGTTTAACACTTGATCAGTAATCCAGACCAAGCATCTGCCTAATATGCTTTTTCAGCATCTCAGAACCATCCCAAGAGATCTGTATTCTGGATTAGTTGTAGACCTGTTTCCGTCCAGGCAGTCCATGACACTCATCAGTCCATGAGTGTCTTTATGTATCATTTAAAACAAGGACTAGCACTTCAGTGTTCTCAGAAATGTGCCAAGAGCTAGAGGAGCACTTTATGAGATTGCTAGTGTTGGAGCTTCAATAGGAGACAACTCCAATATAGCTCATTGCAATAATCTCCAAGGGAACTTAGTGGTGTCATAACTGAGCATTCTGTGAGCAGGAAGAGTTATAGTTTGTGTATTAACAGTTTCATGTTTGTATTTAGAAGCATGAGGGATGAGACAGAACACAGAAAAATAAAAGCAGAACATTCTAAAATTAACCCTTTGTGCAGGATAAAATCAATTTATATAGCTGTCTAGACAGCATATTGGAAATGATTCTATGATTTTTGATATCAAAAACCAGATGGTAGAGCCATAAGAATTAGTGAAGCCATGCCTTAGTTATCCTTCAAGGATAAGTCACCCATCAGGTGACCATGGATTTTTAAAAAAGAGCTAATATCCAATAATGGCAATACAGTGTTAATAAGTTTAGTTGCCATTGTATTTTAGATATCCCCTGTAGGGGTGTTTTTCCACTGTCACTAGAAGTACCCATTAACTACCCATTAATGGGTACTTAATGGCATTAATGTACCCATTAATGGGTACTTAATGAGTACTTCTAGTGACAGTGGAAAAACACCCTAGATGTTCCAGCAAGAATCAGATTAGCATAGGAGTGGTCTGTAATTTTTATGGATGGCTTCTGGTGTCTTAAATTCCTTTTTGAATTACACAGAATATGTAGTAGGGGACTTTTAATCCAGGTGTCAGGACTGAACACATACTTATTGCTTTAGACACAGTCTCATCTCTATACATTGAAGAGATTATTTTCAGTGTGTTGTAGTGCATAGCAATGTTGAAATGGTCTTCATCTTAAGGGCATCCAGTGAGGAATGTGTTTTTCTTAGTGGAAACTGATTTGCATGCATAATGCCTTTTCAGTTTTGGAAAGGGTGACTCTATTCAGACAGACACCTTCGAATCTGAATGTCAAAATTTGGGCAAATTCTATTGAATTTTGAATACTTTGGAATATTTTTGTACACCCCTAGGTACTAGTACGCATGAAAGGGCCTCTAGGGGAGTAAATGTCATGCTGTATTCTTTGGTACCTGGAGGTACAGGTTCTGTTGGCCAGTATCATCATAGCCAGCAGGGCAAAAGGCAGGCAGTGCTGGAAAAACCTCTAGCTTCTTTCTCCACCTGGATTTAGTTTGCCCAGGGCTATTTCCTGTACGGAGGGTGCAGTGACAGAAGGGGAACTAACAGTTAACAGTTAAGAGGTCAGGCTGGTGATAGACACTCTTCAATGGGATCTTAGCTGAGAATACTGGTCTCACAAGAGACTGCTGGGATGGAGAGAAAGGAATATCTTCATTATTGGGAGAACCACAGAGTGGAGGCAGCACTACTGTAAAAAGGGACTATAGGTGTTTCCACACTAGCTCCAGAAACCATTTTACACCCCCCCCCCTTAAGCCAGGTTAAGAACACTTACAATAAGTGGCTTCCACGATGCAGACCTGATTGGAGACTGATTCCACATTTCGGTGTGCAAGACCAGTTTTTAAAATTGGTTTTGCCATCGAAATCCATCTTAAATGTAAGACCTGAAAAATCACTCCCCCCGGATGCATGCAGAAGCCAGGGGAAGAGACGGATTCCCTCCGCCTGCCATTTTGGGAAAGTCGGAAGCAGGACTGCCTGCTTCTGAAGCCCTTCCCTTATGCACCGGTCACCGTCTGAAACACATGGTGACTGGCAGCTCCATGCTCCAGTCCCGCTGCGGGGGTGGCCTACGAGCCAGAGGATGCTTGGAATGGGTGCTGGTGCATCCACACAGCACCCACTCCAATCTGTCCTCTGGAATCCATCCTCCCCTTGCATGTGCAGATGTGCGGAGTTTCCTCCAATCCATCACAAATAGTGACGGATCTTCGGGAGGATGGATTGCCAAAAAGCGGATCTATTTAGATCCACTTTTCAGCGGTGAATACAGAAGCACCCTGTGACTCCCAAAGATTTTGTCCAAGGACTTCATTGACCAAAAAAAAAAAAAAAAAAGGAAAAAAAAAGAGAGAAGGTGAGATTTTGGTATTCTGTTTTGTTTTTAAAATAAGAAAGGGAACTTAGAGTGAGGGGTAAGCTTTGCTGTGTGTGCTAAGGCATGAACATCCATGGTCCCACAGATTTGACATTCCCCCTGGATTGTGGTCTTCCCAGAAATCCTAATGAATTTTGCTTTTAACCTACACAAATCAACAGGAAGAATCTTCCTAGTGGCCCAGAATGAAACACAGAAACCCTCTAAGCTGCATTCATGCTCTTGTAAAACTTTTTCCTGCATTACAATGTTTGCCAGGAAGCAAGAAAAGCAGTGGGAATTTGGTAAGCACTTTGTACAATGTCAAAGTGTAAATACAATTCAGGATTTCATTGACGTTAGTCTAGCTCCCGTTGCAATTGGTTGGTCCACAATTCAGTGAAGAAACTGCAAAAGAAGTTAGTTTAGGGGTAATCCTTGTTAATACTAGTCAAATTTTTAACAGAAGTATTGGGTGGCCCTAAAGGCAAACATGCAGATCTGAAGAGGAGTAAAAGGAACGAGAAAGAAAACTAAGAAACAAAGGTGGAACCTGCATGCCACGCTCTGGACAAAGGAACACTTCTGTTCCCCAATTTGGGCCTTTTTCCACTAGGACTTAGAACCCTTCTAAAACCCATTAGGAATCCGATTAGTACCTGATTGGTACCAATCAGGAAGGCCCTGTCCACATGAGGGCAGGGGAAACCTGGATTTAATGGATCCTTCAGGCCCTTAAATCTGGATTTTATGTGGACCTGATTAAAGGGGTCCACAATGGGGTCTTCAGGCATCTTGAAGATTAGGATCTCCAGGAGGACCCCATCTCAAAGATCTGGATCTTGAAGATCCGGATCTTTGACTGCTCATGAAAAAAGGGGGCTAGTTTCTACCAAAAACAAAACTTTTTATTTCCAAAAAGTGCCATGGAAGTCAACAATTTTCCTTTGCCTACCAAGGAAAACCGCATTGGACCAGGTAGGTTTGGACAGTGCAATTCAGTATATTACTGCCAGAGTTCTTCACAATAGTTTACAATTATGGTGCTCTGCTTAGAACTAAGTGCAGCCAGCTCATTTCTGATGTAGTGCAACAATGACCGGAAGGTTCCACATGGATCTTGTCAACGTGAATGTTTGTTTAATTAAAAATGGCATATTTGAATAAATGATATGGTCAACCAGAAACAGGACATTAGGCCAGAGTGATATAGAAAACTGGAGATGTGTGGTTAATTGTGTGGAAATTAAAAGTATAGTCATTTTTGGGTGACTATTGTGCCAACTCATGTTGTGTTTTCAAGGGCACATTTTTTAAAAAATAAATATTTTTTGTATATTGTGTTTTTGAAGCTATGTGATTGCAGCCTTAATGATACGCAGAGCTTCATAAAGTCATTTATTTTTATCATCTAGTTCATCTGTTAGCTTCACATTAAAGTAATACCAACAAACTCCCATCACTTTTTTTGTTACTTTCCTAGAACATGAAATGATTCCTCAGCTAAAAGGCTGGATTATAAACAAACAAATTAGTAAATAAATGGGTTGGGCTGGTGTGGAACAGTTGTAGTTTCTTTTAAGACATTGGTACATGGGTTGATCGATTTTCTTATTTTTGACATTTTCAGATCAAATCAAGGGTACATTCCTATATTTTAGGCCTCAAGAAACGTCCATGGACAATATTTGGGATTTGCATGAGTGGCGTCATTTCTACCATTTCTGTAACCATGGTGATCTCCACCATCATGTACTGGAAAAGTGTGAAAAGATCCAAGCTCCACCCTCAGGGAAAAATCAGGAAAATTAGACGTGCCCCACCTCGGCGCTCTGTGTGCTAAGCTACTAAATGAACTGTTCATTCATTTGTCCTTAATATGCCACATAGAGAGCCTACATTAACTCTTCTTTGTCTTCTCTTGTTTTTTTCTTTTCTTTTCTTAATGAGCAGAAAAATCAGCATGTCTGTTCAGCTCAGATTCATTACCTCAGAGCATTGGAGTGGCTTCCTTTGTTTTTCTAATGTCTGTAAAAGAGTACTAGAGAACAGAGCATGCTTCAATTTTTGCTATTTGATAATTTGACAGTTTAGAAATATTTGAACATGAGAAATGCTACATTTGCTCTGAAAGTTTTGTTTTGCTTTTTGCTGATTTGAAAAACAAACAAATTTGAAGCATGATAATCTTCAAAGCATATCTGTGCTGTAAAATTATCTTGGTTTCAAACCAGTGTAACTAAGATGGCTTCCCTTGTGTAACTAAGATGGCTTCCCTTGTGGAGTCCCAGGAATGATGGCTTGTGGATATTGAGAATTTTCTATGGAGGTTCTCTAGCCCTTCCGGTAAAATTGCAGTTCCCAGGGTTTTTTAGTTTTTTGTTTGTTTTTGTTTCTGCAGAAGTAGTATGTCTGCTAATCCAGCTTTACGGACATGTTTTTAGAAGCACAATGCTATTATTTTCTACTTAACTAGTAAACGTGCAAGCACGTATAGGGAATATGAGACTCACCAACTATAAATGGGCTTTCATTTAGTTCAGCTAGCATAGTTAATGGTCAGCAATGATGGATATTGTATGTTTAGCAATAGTGGGGAGTTCATTACAGTAAAATGCTGTACAATAACACATTGAATGAACATCTCCGTTACATAGCCAGTATATCTCAGTGTTCGAAGGACTACTTGTAGCCTTTGCAGTGATAAATCTGAATTACAAATGCCAAATTGGAGATGAATTAAGGGTGTTAAGAAGCCCTTTTTTTTTTTAACATATTTCGGACAAATGAAAGTTCAGTCTCTTTCTGTGCCCCAGAGTTAAGTCACCATGTTCTCTTTGTACTCTTTTACAGACTCTTCACAAAGGGCCCATGGCTGCCTTTTTGATGCAATCAAAAGATAACCCCATGAAAGCCTTAGGAGTGCTAGCTGGTGTCATGGGGGTGATGGTGGTAATCACCATCTTGATCTCTACTGCCACATTCTGGCGCAATAAAAGGTCCAACAAAATAATGCCAGTTCGACGGGTCATTAAAAAAAGGCAGAATTATCAACCCAGGACAGTCAGAATGGAGTGGCTGAAGTTCAAGAGATCCAACAGTGCTGCTGAGAAGTTTACCATCCAAGAGGATACCAAGAGTGTGCAAAATGAGAACAGCAATAACAACTTCCAGGTGCCACCACCCCCTGCTCCTCCTCTTGCTGCTCCAGCACCACCTCCAGCCCCAGCATGGAAGACTAATTCCCCCACCTGGAGAGTGCCCACAGTTTCAGGATCCTTGAGCCCCAAGATCATAAACAAGGAAACAAAGAAAAGGGGCATGGCTTGCACTACCCATAATGCCCTGGTGTCAGAGCTCAAGCAGAAGTTTGAAATGAGAAATGCGGCAGCTAGTCATCCTCAAATTTAATACATTGGTGAAGGTATATGAGAGGTATGGTTCTGTATCATTGTTTTTTGTATTTGGTACCAATCTGACATCTCCTCACAGGCTGAAGTGCTTGTTATTTCATATCAGTATTTTACATCCATCGCTACACTTGCACGCCAGCATGTTTTTGTGCCCTGTGAAACTGCTTATGTGTAGTATTGTGGTAACACGCAAGACAGATATATTGTGATTTTTATTCACATTAAGTCTTGTTTTCTGCTTCACGATACAAATTTGTTTGATATGTGGACTCTTTTTCTCCTCTTTTTGTTCAATAATATATAATATATTATATGTATATTAATATTTTTTTTAAGATCAATTTAAAAAAAAATAAACATTAACCATCACACCAGAAGTCTCTGGGCATAAGCAAGCAATTCTAGTGATTCCTGAACTTGATGTTTCTTCAAGCTTTCTAAATTTTGTGCTCAATAGCATTTGGTTAGCCTACTGCAGAAATAGGCTGCTCATAGAACTCTGTTTGCCCACCTAGAACTTGCACGTCCAACTACCTGCACACACACAGGAATCATTTGCGTGTGTGCGCACACACACACACAAGATGTTGGCCAACACTTAAGGATCTGGCGTCTCTGGACAGAGACACAGGAGTAGACTGACTGTAGACTCATCTCCATGCCCTCTGCCTACAGATATCAGTGTCTCTCGCATGACAGCACATGTTCCGGTTCCTGTCAGCAGCATTCACAGATCACCATTCAGAAAACCAGTCTCCTGTCTCCAGTCACTGACAGACTTTCTTCCCTTGTCTGAGAGTAAAGCAGATTGAACATATACCAAGGTGTTCTGGCGGTTTCAGCATACAGGGGGTCCTGAAGCTATTTTGGCATCAACCTCACATTCTGACAGAAGTGCTTCAAGAAAAGGGTATTCTGTAATGCACTTAAAAACCAGTAGCAACTGATTTACCTTTGGGACGGTAAAGGGAAAAGCAGAATGATAATAAGTTCTGGCAGTCCAGTACCAGGTACAGTTTCTTTTTATTTGTGGATCTCAATATCATCTGTATGTTCTTGGCAAAACAGCAAGTTGCTAAATCTTTAACTCTTGACATGAATGATAGGAAGAGCACTGTTGGAATGTAGTCTTGAACTACAGTATCGCCACTGAAGGAAATAGCATCATTTTCCATGAAGGTGACGGAAATTTTAAGAAGATCATGAATTTCAAAGGGAATAGCTTCTTGAAACATTACATTTATTGGATTTCACCATTTTTAGTCTGCTTTTTTCCCTTCTTGTCACCAAATAGCCCCAAAGCAAGTTCCAAATCAAAGCCATGTGCCCACAATATTCACAACAACTATTAGTGAAATCAATATAAAATCTCCAGCCTTAAAGTGAAATTAATTTATCATTCATGTTATGTGTCTCTAAAGTGAATAGGCCAACTTTGCCAATTATGTTTCATGTGACACAGCTGTTACTTCATTTGCTTGGTGTACATTTTCAAGCTTGAGGGTGAAAGCAATTGATAAAGAGAGACTTACAAATAAAGCTGGACAGAATCTCTGAAAGGCAGCAGGAGGCATGCTTGTTTCTGGATAAACAAAATATTAAATGGAATGGTGCATACGCTATTCAATTTATGTCTGCTCTCAGCTGAATCCTCTAACTAATCTCTGAATGTGAGCAAGAGATATATTATTAATAACATTGTAACCAATGAGCTGAAAGACCTTACCTCACCCTCTCCAGCTCACAATGGAATTACTGCTTCCAGTTTCTGCAAAGTGCGTACCCTTTACATCTTTTTAAGCCATTATTTTAAATCACAGCTGAAAATAGGAGTCATCTATAAGAGAATACACCTACTGGAGTGTTCTCTACACGGGGCAGATGGAACTCACTGATCATGTTAGCATTTCTCTTGTCTTGTTTGCATGTGACTTTCAGGAGACTGAGAGATAAATAGAAGACAAAATAGACTGATCTGCCAAACATTATTTACCTGCTTCTCTTAATGTTCAGCCCAAGCAAAGCATGTGACTCTATAAAAACAGAAAATGATCAGTGAAAGTAGAGAATATGCAGCATATTTTACAGTGTATATATTTCACAGATTATGTATTTATTTTGTCCCGCTTTCCTTCTGTGAACTATGTGTGTAAATTTAAGAGCAGCTTTTGTTTCATTCGAGGGGTTGCAGCTAAAGGAGCTTAGAAAGTTATGGTGCTTAATTTCCAGAATGGACTAAGCAGCTCACACCTTCCTTGCAATCACATCTTCTAAGATGCAAATCTTTCCTATAGTCCTCTTAAAGTGGAGTAGGGCTTTAGCTATTCTTTTACGTAAAAAGTATACTTTGTGTGTTTTAAGAATTGCTCCCAGATTTGTTACTGCATATTGCATATGGTCCAAGGTGAAGTCCATATTCAAAACAGGGTTCTGAACTGACCCTGAACAAATCCTTGCTCATGCGAAACCCTCGGCTTAACAAAGTGCAGACACACTACAGATAGCACAATGCAGCACAGAACAGAGATAAAATGAAAGAAAGAGGGACTGATGTCAAAGAAAATTGCAGATTTGAGCCAGCGTTACCAAAAGCAGGCATATTTGCAATCTATTTCATTACAAAACTGAGGGAAATCAACTGCTGTGTCTCCATAAAAGACAAAATTGCTCCCTGCATACCTGCAAAACAGTTGTTTACAGCTTTATGAGCATCCTAGCTGCTGAATGCTTCAGTTTCCTGAGAATTTGGAGTTAAGAGAAAAGCTTAAGATACTGTACAGAAAACACACAAAAGCTTCTGTAATGCTACAGTACAGCAAAGGATTGAAGCAGTGGTTAAATTGTGGCCTTGGTTTCATTCTCTTTGTGCACTGGTTCACTCAAGCCTGGATTGAGGGGGACTGGACTTTGGCATATGGAGGCTAATAGTTTCCCTATCTTTCATAGGGAAGGTATGGTTATAGACTGTTGTTGTTTTTTGTCATGGAATAGCCTCAAAGCAGATTGCAAAGCAAAATACAATCATGCATACGCAGGGTATCATGGCAGAAATATTGGAGCAGGACCATAGCAAGACCATCACCACTGCAATTCATGGCACTACAACGACCAGAGAGTCGGGAATGATGTTCATGTGCTCTCCCACTCTCTTCACAGCAAGTAGCCCCCTGACATCATTTCAGTGTAATGCAGATCCTGCCCATGTAAGGAAAGCAAGTCAAGGCTTCATAAGGAGTTCCTGGGAAAGCACGTGGGATTAGGGATGTGCACAAATATTTGTAACATTCATTTGTACAAATTCGGACATTTGTACACAATTCAAATGTTATGACATTCATACATTAGCATTCAAATGAATACAAATGTTTTGGAACATTTGTACAAATAGTTCAGACATTCATTAAAAATAGGGATATCTATTGGGTACGTATTGATATGTATGCATTCATATAGGATACATACCTGATATGTATGCTTTGGTATAAGATACATATCTGATATGGATGCGTTCATATAGGATATATATCCAGAATATGTATCCAGGATACGCATGCATTCTTATTGGATATTTGTATGAATTCATATGAATATATTCATATCAAATAGAATCCTATCACATTCGAAGGGGATCTATTCAAAAAGATATGGATTTTCTAACATTCAATTCATTATGAATCGAATACCAAAAAAACCATTTGTGCACATCCCTACTTGGGACCTTACAAAGTTCACTAGAACATAGAATCAAAGAATTATAGAGTTGAAAGGGACCTCTAGGTCCAACCCCCCTGCTCAATGCAGGATTTCCTAAACCATCTCAGACAGATGTCTCTCCAGCCTTTGCCTGAAGATCTCCAGTGAAGGAGAGCTCTCTACCTCCTGTGGCAACCTATTCCATTGAGGTTAATGGAATACTGTCTTATACCAAGCCAGATTTTTGGCTCCATCTGTCTTTCAACAGTTTTCTATGGCTTTTGATTGTAGTTCCAAGATAAAAGTTTCCACCTAAAACTTCTTCATGCTAGATAGGTGGTCTACCACTGAGAGACAGACCTGACCATACATACCTTTGGTTTCTTGAAACTCAAAGGGGGGCCCTCAGAGTTGCCTTGGAGAGACAGTGTGTGGCCCTCATGTTCCCAATTCTAAATAAACTTTTCTAGCATAAAATGTTCATCGAGGGGCAGACTGGTGCGTGAACCATCCCATCTTGAAGTCATTTCAGATATGCTTCTTTTTTTCTGTGTCTGTCTGACCACAGACAGTGTGAGGCTTCTAGGTGAAAAGTCAACACACAATGGTAGCTGAAACTAAACTTGTTCTGAGTGAGAATCATTCTCCTAGGCTGAATACCAGATCTTCCCAGTATTTAAACTTTGAAGTTTTGTGTTTGAGTGGGGAATCTTGGGGAAGCCAATGCTGACATTTCCTCCCATTTTACTTGGTTGGTTTCAGTGTTGAAAGAATCACACATACACTACTCTTTCACTTCCATTTCTTGCTAAAACATCCATTGGATTCTTTCACAGTTCTGATCTAGTGTAGAGTGTTTCCCAGGAGTCAGATCATTATTGATGTCATAGGAACAGAGAATAACCTGAAGGCAAATGAAACAGCACTGCTGTGAACATTTATCAGGTCTGGCCATGTAAGCTGACTGACTGGAAGACCTCTCAGGAACCATATGTGAGCTGCTTGGGGCTCTTTAGAGGAACAACTTGCTCTAAGTGTCATAAATAATCCTAGGAAGAAGTATAATCATGGTACTGCGTATTGCACCCAAGAGGTGTGCATATCTTCTTAATATAATGGTTTATAAATTATGGTGTATCTTGCTATTGTTTCTGAACCTTCTTGAATACATTTAAGGTACCAAAATACTTGTAATGGAAATCTGTGCTGTTAGTTCCTTTTCTCAGTATAATAGCACCAGTGTTTGTAATGCAATGAGGTCAAATAATTTTAAGGTCTCATCTCCTTTACATGAATGCATATCCTTCTCCCATGTTCTAGGCTTAGCATTCATCCTCCCTAGGATGCAGTATGGATGTCTTAGCGTCAGGAGATGAGGAACATCTTTGGAAGCACTATTTTATACTTGGCCCTTTCAGTCTTTCTACTGTGCATCAATACACACTGATTTGACTAAAAATGACCACCTCTGCCTTCACAGGGAATCTGACTTTCAGAGAGGCTGCTGAGCTTGGCCTCAATGAACACATGTTGCTGCAAAGTCAACACTGTATCCTTAAGAGACATTATTCTACTTTCCATTCTTCTTATACATCTGGTGACAGAAAAGGAACACTTTTGGACACAGCAGAAGCACTAGTGCAACATGCACATTTTCACAACTTCCAGAAGGAAATCCGTGTTTGTTTCCTTAATAAATTCATTTGATGAAGCAGGCAATTGATGAAGTGGGCAATATATAACAAAAATGTGGCTTAGTCTTTGGATGCCATCAAGCCAATTTTAGCATGGCTTAGAAATCCAATACTGCAAATTTATAAGCAGATTTTTATATTTTTTTTTTCATAAGCCCACAGAACTCAACAGGATTTGCTTTCAGTAGCCTCATAGAGGTTTACGCTATATGTCATTTTATTCAGTTGTGCTACATCTGGAGGCAGTAATTTTTATCTAGAATTATTACTGATCAATGGATATTTGTGACCAAGGCTTTTTTTATATATAATGTAAAGCAATTCAAACTCTATGATCAGGGACAATTACAATTTTGAGGTCATAATATGTATATTCCCATAGCTACTCCAATGAGTTAAACAAACTTATTATTCTGGGTTTTTTTCTTTTCAGAAGTTCTAGAGCCCATTTACAGGAAATATGACTGGACTGTCCATAATTTGGTAATACAGGACAACCTTAAACAATGAAGATGTTTTAAGAAAGGGAAAGATTGTAAATTCTAAAATAATTAGAGTAAAAAACTGTTTTCATTATATGCCATGCCCTTTTTTATCAAATGTAGTTGCCATCTATTAAGTACACTGTACTGTAATTTTGTTTTGTAATAAAGCATATAAAATGCACTTGCTAGTGTTATTTGATGGCCTATTTTAAACAATAGAGTCTGCCTGAAAGCATTGATCACAAAAGAGATGGATTACTGCAACACTGCATATCAATAAGGTGAAATCTGCTGCCTGATCCCCAGTTTTATAATAGTCAAGATTAATAGGACTTCAATGGCTTTTTAGAGCTCTCAGAGAACACTCCAGCCTTTCCTGTTTTCAGGTTTCATAGACCGCACCCTGAGGATGTATTCAGACACAAGAAAAGGGGCACCTCAGAGGCGCCTCAAGAGAAACAGTGTGTGGCCCTCACATTCCCAGTCCCTCTGTAATCCACCTTTTCTAGCACAGAGTGTTCATGAGAGAGGGGAGAACCAGACTGCTGTGTGAACAATTGCACCTTGAAGGTGCCTCAGAGACACCTCGCAGGCTGAAAGCAGTGAAAAGGCCCAGCTTTGTGCCATGCACATGGCTGGTACCTTCCATGCCGCTTCCCCCTTTTTAAAGCTTGGTTTCCCATTTCTGTTTTTCTGTTTCAAAGTTCAATCTTCTTTCATCTTCTTTCAATATATCCACAAACCCCAACCATTGGACCTCAAAACATTATTGATTTAATTGATCTCTAGATTTTAAAACACATTCATTTGTTACATCATTTCCAATTATAAAGTCTTCATCTTTAATCCATATATCTTCTCTTCCAGATTCTTTAAATAACCCCTTATGTAGTGAAACCCACAGTGGCATTTTTGTATATAACCTTCTGTTATACTTACTCCACACTTCCAGTGACAAACTTACTATATGATGATTTTTAAAAGCAGCATTCGCTTTAATGCCATCATACCACAAATATCCATGCCAACTATATCTTAAATCATATTCTCCAGTTTGTAATACTCTTTTATCTTTTAGCTAACACCATTCTGCAATCCAGTTTAATCAACAGGCAGAATCATAAATTCTCAAATTTTAAACTCCTGTAACTCAGCTTTGAAGCTCCCATCCAGTTTGACAACAGACAGTAGACAGGATTACGGTCCATTTCTATTTGCCACTAAAATATAGGGGTATTTTGAAGGTATTTGAAATTTGATCAAGTTCATCAAATTTCAGCATTTGAATTCGAATCAAATGTCCATAAATTTGAAATTAAAAATCCAAACAAATTTCAAGTTTTGGATCTATTCATTCAAATTCTCCAGGCAATCACATGTGTACGGGGTTGTACACGATGTATACTTGCACATATCCATCTTTCCCTCAGCTGTGCTCATTTGTATGGGACAAAAACAGATTGCATAGAGGATAACTATGGGATGCGTATGGATGTGTACAGATGCGCACAGATGTATACAGGATGCATAACGATGTGTGCAGGCACATATGAATGCTGTCGACATTCATAAGTGCAATGTTGTCGACATTCATAAGTGCAAATTCAAATTGAAAATTAAAACGGATAGATTCAAATTTGCTTAATTTGAATCAAATTAAAGATTCAAATCAAATTGAATTTTTGGATATTCAATTCAAATCAAATTAAAATTTCCATTTGTGCACACCCCTACTAAAAAAATGCTAAGCAGAAAATGATTCCTGTAGGTCACCCCTGCCACTCCCGACTCTCCAGACAGTTCTGGTTGGGGCATGAGAGAGTGAACAACTCTCAGAATATTTCAGCCTACATTTACATTACCTCTCAGGGAGAATGCCTACCTTGGAAGCAAGCCATAGGTCCAATGGGAGCATGGGCATATGGTTCCTGCACTCTAGGAGCTCTTGGTAATTGTCCCCTTCTTGTTGTATAAATGTAGCCATTACTTCTTTCTACTTGCTTCTTTGGTTAGTACTCTCCTTTTCCAGTTCACTTGATTATGCCCCATCTTGTGCATACTAGGAGGAGTAAGGCCTTTCTAGTCCACACTAGCCTGCTCACAAAAGAGGCTTGAAAGATTATTACAATGTGGAAGTGAGGTATGTGCTGAAAGACCCTAAGATCTAAGGGTTCTCTGACGCCCCCCCCTTTTCAAGAGGCAGTTTTTACTTGTATAACACAGTTTTGTAGTTTCTGTTGTCGTCCCTACTAACTGGAATTTAAAGTCCCAACACTTCTGAAATTGAAGATAACATACAGCCAGTATGATGTGTTCCTAGGGATAGTGTTTTTATTTGTCTAACATTTCAGTAGCAGAAAACGCCTTCAGTCACCCTCAGAGGCACCCAGAACAGCTGTGCATGGATTTCTTGAGCTTGTTTCAGTCCATCAGCATACAGCAAATCTCTCTTTGATCTGATCCAGAAGCAAGTTATGTTAACATCAAATTCTCTAAAGGACCAGTTGGCAGGCAGAACTCATGCTCATAATTGGGGGGTGGGGGAAATATTGATTTCTATTGGCAACTCCGGAAATACTTCACCAGTTCTGTGTGAAATACATTTATACATGCCTATATAGGGCAACATGGCACAATAGGGACTCACTATCTACCCTAACACTGACTGACAAACAAGATTCCTCCCTCTACCACCAGACTGCAGGAGGGAGAAGCAGGATACCATTATAGGGACACTCCATAAACCTCACAGCTGGCTGACAACATCAGCTTCTTCCCACAACTTCTTTCTAGGCAGTTTTCCCCTCTCAACGATCTTTTCTAACTACCTATTTTTTTTAGATGGAGTTGTCCCTAGTTGTGGTCCCTGGGTTTGGGACCATGAGATTAGGGGGCCACACCATTAGGGGCCCTGGGATTAGGGTAAAGCTCCCTGGGGTTTGGGGCCCAGGGGCTTGCTCTTGGGCTTAAGCTTTGTGGGCCCAGGTACTGGCTTGAGTTTCTTTTGTGGCCCAGGCATGAGTCTGGGCTTGGAGGTCTTTGGGGCTCCAGGTGTGGCCACTTTCGGGGTCTTGGGCATGGGTTTGGGCACCGTAGGTGGCTGAGGCCAGGGCCAATATATAGTTAGGGTTATGGATATCCTTAAGGTTAATCATTGAGGTCTGTGGATATTCTTGGTATTAACATTTGGGGAGGTGGTTAGGGTTAGAATTAGAGAAAATGTTAAAGAAAGTATTAGGGTTGGGGAAAAGGTTAGAGAAAGTTCTACAGTTAGGGTTAGCTTGAGGTTACGTTTAAACTTGGAATTTGGGTTATAGATATCATTAGGGTGAGAGTTAGACATACAGTTACAGTTATGGGTAATTTAATATTATTTTTAAGGTAAGGGGTAAGGGGTTTGTACATTTCCATCTTATATAGTTAAGGTTAAGTATATTGAGTCAGGGTCAGTCTTGGCTTGGATATTGAGGATTTGGGTTAAGATGATTATGATGAAGAGGGAGGAAGAGCTGGCTTTTACACCTCACTTTTCTCACTCATTTATGGGAACTCAAAATGGTGGACAAAGCTGCCTATTTTTCCCTTTCCAGCAGACACCTTGTGAGGTAAGTGGTGCTGGGAGAGCTCAGAAAGAGAGGTGTGACCAGCCCAAGGTCACTCAGCGTACTTCCTGAAGGAGTTCAGAAACAAACCCAGGGCCTATTTGCACTACAGCCTGTAGTGCATAATTAGGCAACCTCTGCACCTAGAGGAGGCTGTTACATCCTCCAGGCACCCCTGGCTTCCCAGAAGTTTCCTAATTATGCACTATGTTTGCAGCATGAAATTATGCTCCACACCTTTATCACTCTTAACCAATCCCTTACCTGGCACATACGATGGCCAACATCCACACCTTTTCCAATGCTCTGGGGTTTTCTGAGGTGCTGCGCGAGGATGCTGGCACCTCAGGGGACCATAGATGCAAGTGCACATGCACAGAGCATCAGTGTCATCAATACTGACATGTGTAGTTGTGAAGGGTGCTACAAACAAAATGGTGGTGCCCTGAAGATGACCAACCCCAAGATTGGTCACAGGCAAGTGAATGATTGTGTGGGGCTTAGCCAGTGGATTTGAAGGGAAGTGCAAAATCACCCCCAGTGACTATGAGATGAGTCTGGTACTCTAACCACAAGATATTTTCTCCATTTTGACCATACTTGATGATCTGAAATCATAAGTGGGTTGGATTTTTCCACCCAGAATATATTTGGGTTACAGTTTGTGTGTTACAGGTTGTAGTCTCAACAAATGTCTTTTAGGATAAATTTAGTTGAGTCCAACCACCGACCTGAGAAAGGGTCTTTAACACTAAAGGCTTCAAGACAAAATACTTTCCAAGTCAGATTTCCATCCTCATATATGCATGTATAAAATGGACAGACACATGGCAGTATAGAAATCATGCAGAAACTTTGGGAAAACTGTTTATTCTAAAATATTCTTATAATTAATAACACTTTCTTACTATAACATACACTCCTGATATCAAAAATGTGAATTAGTAGTGCAGTACATAAAGGTGGGAGGTGGGAGGGTGTTTTTTTTTCTGTTCTCTTTTACAGAAGCAAGGGAAATCTTTGAGTGCTAACAGATACAGTCAATATGTTGAAAACTTGTTAGCATTGTGGATGGACCACCAAACAGCCTCAATATTGGAACTGTCATGGTCTACTGGTGTTTGATTTCAAAAATGAAATAGTGTTGGAGATCCAGCACTATTTTCTCTTTATGGGTTTAGTTCTGACTTACCAGCCTTCTGGAAAGACTCCTACAAGATTACTCTGCTACCAACTTTTGGGAGCTAGCCAAGTGCACACAAAGATAAAAGAAAAGGGACAGCGTGTGTGGAGTTCCTGAAGTTGGTGTCATTCCCCATTGCCTGTAAACACAGTCATGTTGGGAAAAACCCCATGGGAGTCTGGCTGCTTCTGGTGGGTCATGGTGAGGGACAAATATGGGATCCCATTGATTTCTGACATCTTCCCTGAGTGAATAATCTTTATTGATTAGTCTCCTGACCATATCAAGTGCCTTTATGTTATATTATATTCTGAAATACAACTCATAGCTGACTTTATTTGTATAGTGGAGATGACGGCACTGCATTTGGTTTAGGTATGAGGATATCTGAGTTGTTTTCTCTACTGTCGAAGCAGAGGTCATGAAACTACTGCATAAAGCTACTGCAAGGGAAACCATGAATTCATTTGAAAAGAATGAGATTCAAAGCTGTGTGGTGTGTGTTTGAATTTTAAGATAAAACTTCCAGTTTATTTGTTGTAAATGTAACTCTCCTGCCTGAGGATGGTGGGCTGTACTTATATAAAAGTATTTAGATGTGAGAGTATGACTTATTTAAAAAGAAAATAGTTCCTACAAGAGTCACAATGAACACAATGTGCATGTATTCTGATGCACATTCTGTTACTAAGATTTCAGTAACACATATCCTGGCTGTGGGACACTCCAGCATGTGCAGAGATATTTCTAGTATAGAAGCATCTCCATCCAATGTGTATGCTCCATTTGGGAGCATACCTGGAGTGTCCTTTCTTCCTAAGTGCAGAAGGGCCATGGGTCAAAGAATCCTTAACTTCCCATCCAGTCAACAGAACTTTATGAAACTACTATACCAAAAAGTGCTTATATAATTGAACATTACTCCATAGGAGACAATGGGAAGCAGAGAATGAAGCATTGATCTGTTCACTCCATTGACTTTTGTCTTCTAAAATGGATTTGGACAAAGCTTACATTCCTTCAGTGTACCTGGTTGGATCTTTGATATTAAATTCTAGTCCACCCAAAGATGTGTGAAAAGTTGGATTCAGACAAAAACTTTTCTACTTGGAATTCCATGGCCAACAGATATCACAAGGATGTACAACATTTTCTCCCATGTTGTCTATCTCCCCCTGAACACAGAGATGCACTACTACTATGTGCATCTGGGTAATGTTTTTTGGGAAAGAAGTCCAAATAGTCTTAAAAAGGAAATATATGGTAGGAAACCCCAAACTATCTAGTAATCAAAGTCATGAATTGATCCATATATAGAAGCTCTTTTGGGAATACAGATTGCTCAGTAGTTCTAGAATTGTCCTATAGCAACATAATTCCATTCCTCCATCCCCTGCCTTATGAACCATAAAGCACAGACTGATGCTTAAAGGAAGCATTGTGCTGCTATTAGAATGCAGTGTGTGTTACAACTCCCTTGTAGGGATGTGCATGAATGGGTTTTTGGTATTTGATTCGTAATGAATTGAATGTTACAAAATTTGTATTCGTTCGAATAGATTCCCTTTGATTATGGTAGGATTCTATTCAATACGAAAATATTTGTAGGAATTCATACAAATATTCGATATGAATGCATACTGATCCTGGATACGGATCCTGGGTATGTATCCTGCATACAGATCCTATACAAACACATTATAATTGGATCCTAGATGATCACGTACATATCTATATGTATCTGATACGTATCCCCAGTCTAATGAATGTACGAACTATTAATATGAATATTCTGAAACATTTATATTCGTTTGAATGTCAATGTACAAATGTTGTAACATTCAATTGCAGTACAAATGTCCGAATTCACATGAATTTGTATAGATAATGAATGTTACACACCCCTACTCCCTTGCTTTCCACAATCCTTCCTGTTGTAGTTTAGGGTTTTTCTGTAGCCTTTTGAAAAGAAGTTATAAGAGATACAAATGTCACACTGACTTTGTTGTAATACAAAGGCCTACTGTTCATATGTGGAGGATACCTCTGCCTCCCTTCCTATATTTATCTCACTCTTATCTAATATGGGTTTGTGCTTAGAGATCAGCTAGTACAGATCAGCACTATTTCTGTGCTCAGGTTTCTGTTTGTTGACCTTCTCTTTCTCCTCACAAGCTTTAAGTCTTCTCTTGTCGTCAGTGGAGTCTCGGTGGCACAGTCCCTCTTCGCTTCCTGTTGGCAAGCTATCAAATGTGCTCTCTTTATTGGCTCCTCTAAGATTTTGCCCCTTCCTGCTCTTACGGCAAAGGTTGGTGCATCTTTCCATGCAGTTAAATCTGGTCTCAGTGGTGCAGGCATACATCCCAGCAGGGACAGCTAGTACCATGGCACACACAATTATGATGATGTGGATCAGTTTCTCCCTTTGCTCCAGCTCACTGATATCACTGCCTGTGACAAATACAATACACTGTCCTTTCTGAGGCATCTGGTTCCTCAAGCTAACACACACCTCATACTTGGTGGCAGGTAGCAGATCATTGACAGAGTAACTGTTGATACCCGGGCCAATATAAATCATGTCTTTCTTGGAATCTTCGTACTTTCCAAAGTGGAGAGTATACCAGGTGTCTCCTGGATTTTCACTCATAGTGTACCACTCTAGAGTGATTCCATAGACTGTCTGCTTGGCAATCCTCACATCAATGTATGAATTCTCATCTGAGACTGAGTAGGAAGAGGCCACCATTCTGGGAGTTTGAACTTTCAGCATCATTGTAGCGGAGGTGTTCCCAAGGAAGTTTGCAGCTGTGCATGTATAGTTGCCTTCATCAGCAAGATGAGCTGAAGGGATCACCAATTCAGATTTTATTGAATCTTCACTGATACGGGTAGTAGACACTGGAGGAAAAAGAGAACCAAGGTACATCGTGTTAGATCTGCAGAACACAAAGTATTAAGCTGTTGCAAGGGTTACTGCTATTGACTATAGAACCTTTTGTTAATGATTTGAGCACACTGTGGAGACATCTACTATCTTCAGTGTTCCCATTCTGCTTTGCCATGAGGTTCCTTAGAGCCAACTTCCAGCTGCTGTTTATACTGGAGGAGTCAGATTTCAGGCATCCTGAAGAATATGTTTCTTTAAAATCTCATTTTAATATTTTAATCTTTAAAATGTCACTTTAGGTCAGACCAGTTTCCTTCATATATTGCTGGATTTCAATAACCATCCACCCAGGAAGCATCATCAATGAAAAGGGATCATGGTGGCTGTAGATCAAGAATTTCTGGTTAATATCGCCAGAATTGATGGCAGTTCTAATCCCCATATTCATCAAGGAAATGGGGATGTGAGACTGTACTAAAAAGTCATTGAGACTGTGATCCCACTTGACTTTTTTAAAAATGGAATTAACAAAAATGGATGCGAGTATGCATTATATCCATTCTCATTTTTTTTTAAAAAAAATTCTGCTTTAAAAAGCAGGCAGGGCTTGCTCGCCATTTGGCATTCCTCCTTCCCATGCCCCAAGAGTGCCATGGTGGTTGCTGAAATGGCAGGCATCCGAGCAGGTGGGCAAGCAGCCCGGCAGGCGAGGCAGCAGCACAGCCCAAAAGGCCAGCCTGGTGAGGCAGTGACAGTGGCAGCCAAAATAGTGGGCAGCTGAGAGGGTAGGTGAGCAAGGCAGTGACAGTGGCACAGCCTGAAAGGCCGACCAGAACAGCAGCAGCCAAAATGGTGGGTAGGTGGGTAGGTGGGCAAGCAGCCATGCAAGCGAGGCAGCACCAGCAGCGGTGCAGCCCGAAAGGGTGGACGAGGTGGGGCAGCAGCCAAAAGGGCAGCTGGGCGGGCTAGCGGGCAGGATATACTGTGATTGTACCATTCCCAAAGCAAAAAAAAAAAAAATGTGTTAGCAACAAAAACGGGAGCGAGAGTTGTTTAAACGAGTGATTTTTTAAATGCGTTTTTTGGCTATTTACTTCTTGGAAAGTGCAGGAAGCCAATCTGTAATGGGGACAGATGATTTTCAAATCATTTTCTAATTGTTTTAAAGCATGAGTGGGAACACAGCCTGAAAGAATTATAAGTTTTTTTGTTTCATTATCCAGTCTCATAAAGCTGCCCTGTTAGGGAGGGAGGGTGGGGGTGTGAGGAAGGGTTATAGTTTTAATTATGTTTTACTATTCAATATGTTTTAATCTTGTTGTAACCCGCGCTGGGACCATTCAGTAAAATGTGGGATATACATTTTCTAAATAAATAAATTTGATTCAGAAGCAAGTGTTTTTCTGAATACAATTTCTTCCAATGTAGTTTCTATTGTGGAAATATGGTATAAAATTACATGTTTCTGTTTCATGAGAAACATAAAAAGTTGTGAGCATGTATAATGTCCATATACCTCTATAAGCAAAGGTTCCTGATTCCAACTGTATTATATAGGTTACACAATAAAATTGAATAAAACATAGAATGAATAAAAGAATAAAAGCAAGAGAAGGGATATTGAGATTATTTTGCTAAAATCCACACACAAAAAATGCATCTTCTTCAATCATCTAAGCATGAAAAGTGTTGGAGTTTGACACAACTCGGAGAAGAGGTCATTTTGTAACCATCTTTAAAAAGCCAATACATCTCTTGTCAATATCTGTGGGCCTTCCTACAACTTGAATACTTCTAGACGAGGCCAACCCACCACTACAACCTGACATGACTCAGTCTTAAGTGGAATGATCCTGAAGAGGAGAACATCCTGGTTTGAAAGGACAGAGGTTTTTGGAATCTTTAAACACTGCCAAACTGTGTATGATTTTGGAATCAGGAGAGCTGGAAGATTTGTTCATCTCATATGGTACGGAGTTTGACCTGAGGCATGATAGCCATTGTTAAAATGAAGCCCACGAAAATGAGAACCTGGATAATTTGACTATCAATTAAGAAAGGGAGGCAGATGTGAATCGATTTCACAAGCACCAAGTGGACTGCATACGCAGTCACTAACACAGCAAAACTGTATTATCTAGTAGGAATGTCCATGATTATTAGTAACATTCATTATTCATATGAATTCGTATGAATTTGGACATTTGTACATGAATCAAATGTTACGATATTTGCACATTGATATTCATATGAATACAAATCTTTCCGGACATTCGTATGAATAGTCGAACATTAGTTAAACTGGGGAGGTGGGAAACCAGCTGCACCAGTCACATCTGTAAAGGATCAAGAGTGCATTCAACAAGTATTGAGAGTGGATTAAAAGTGGATTCAGGTCGGATCTGACGCTTTCAGAGCGGATTCGTTACAGAATATGTATTGGATACATATTTCATACACATATTGCATACTTATTCATTCGTATCCGATACATATTCATTCATATCGGATATTTGTATGAATTAGTACAATTACATTCGTATTGAATAGAACTTTACCACATTCAAAAGGGTCTATTCAAATGAATACAAATTTTCTAACATTCAATTCATTACAAACTGAATGTCAAAAAATACATTTGTGCACATCCCTATTATCTAGTTTAACTGGCAGTAAATCATTAGGTTCTGGTAAAAAAAACACTTTTGCCCCATCCTCAAAGATGGTTATGGTTCCAATCACCTCCATGCCCTAAACCTGGCATCTCCTCCTGGACTGAACATTATGGCTGTTTTTAAAATTAAGAGATAGTTTGTTTAGCAAACTATACAAATGTGAAATACAATGATATCCAGGAAAATGATAGGTAGGTAGGTTTTTTTGACTTTTCCGTCCCCAGCCCAGCCCTGCCATCATGACAACTAATCTAGTATATGAATCTGAGGGTTATCCAGAATCTGAGGAGAATTAGACACCTGCAGATTTCAAATTGCCAAGTTCAAATCCTCAACCAACTGTATGACCTTGGGCCAGTATCATATCTTAGTTAACCTACCTCCCAGGGTTGTTGTTAAAGTAAAGAGCAGGAAGACCATGGAGAAAAGATGGGATGTGAATTTTATTCATATTTATTTTTAAAAGGAAGGGATTTCTGATGATCTAATGATATTGTCCTCCTAAATCAGTGTGAATTTCTAACTATTGGTAAAACTTGTCAGCTTTTGTCAAATAATGTAACAGTGGTTTTTCAGGACTGCAATACCCGACTATTGCCAACTTTATCATGTTTTAAATTGTTTTCTTTTTTTAAAAAAACCTAAGAATCAAGCTTTCTATGTTGCTTTTTTAGAGTTTAGCCCTTTAGTGGGGAGGGGAGAGTTACTCTTTATCAAATGATCCCTTCAAATATTTTCCAGTTTATTAAATCATAGAATCAGACCAGAAAAAACAGTTTATACAGCCTTTCAGGGTATGGAATATTTCTAAGGTTAAACAAACATAAGTGAGTCTGCATCAATTTTATCCAGTTCATCTCTGAATGTATGAAGTATTTAGAAAGAAAACATTGTAAAAATTGTCTATACTAAGGATGTGCCACAAATGGTTTTTTGGGCATGCGATTCATAAGAAATTGAATGTTAGAAAATTCATATTTGTTTGAATAAATCCCCTTCGAATGTGGTAGGATTCTATTTAATACAAATGCATTCATATGGATTAGTACAAATATCTGATACGAATGCATACGGATCCTGGATACGTATCCTATACCAACACATATTGGCTATGTATTATATACAAACCTATATGTATCATGTATCCAATACATAGCCCCAGTTTAACTAATGTATGACCTATTTGTACGAATGTTCTAAAACAGTTGTATTCGTATGAATGCTAATATACAAATGTCATACCATTCGATTCGTCTATGAATGTCCAAATTTGTATGGATTTGTACAAATAACGGATGTTTCAAATATCTGTGCACATCGCTAGTCTGTACTACAGCTTAGGCAAGAGCAATAAATTAGCTTTGGTTATTCTTGGTTTCAGAAGAGTTCGCAGACTTTCACCTGTGATGCTATTTCCCCATTTTTATTTTTATTTTTCAAGGCAGTAAAACAACTGGTCTTCAGAAAAAGCAATCTCATTGAACACAGTGAAGTCTTTTAGCTTGACTTATAAAACAGCAACAAAGTGGGAAAAGTTGAGAGGCAGAACGAAAAATGGCTGATTAGCATTAAATTAAAACAGGGGGTGCTATGCTTCCTACAATGCTTACCGTTAAATCCTCGCAGGTATTTTAATGAATAGGTCCACCAGACACCTGGAGAAGGACTGGCCTGCACCAAGCAAGTCAAGGTAGTATTTAGTCCCACCAGCACAGTGACATTTGTTTCCATGCATGATACTAACGGCTTCATGCAGCTGCTCAGCTTTATTTCATGGAAGTACTTTCCTGCTCTCAATTTAGGACTTGAACAAGTTAAGTAGGAATTCATCAGGATGATTGGTGGACTAATAGATTTAACAAACTGGACAAACCCTCGCAGGCGGCAGTCACATATCCAGGGGTTATCATGCAAAGCCAAGACTGCATTGGAAATAGCTTCCTCCTTCTCCATCTGCTGGGTCTTTTGGTACACAGGCCAGTTGTAGAAAACATCCCTGGAAATGACAGTAAGCTGATTGGAAGATATGTCTAAGTAGGTCAGGCTGGGCAGATAGCGGAGAGCATGTTCTGGAAGAACGTCAAGCCTGTTATGCTTTAGATCAAGAATTTTCAAAGCTGGGGTGTCTTGAAATGCTTTCCATGGTACTGAACTCAGCTTGTTCCCCTGCAATCTCAGTTCAGCCAAATCCTTGAGATATTCGAGGCTTTTTAAATGCATCACTGTGATGTTGTTGAAATTAAGCCAAAGATATTCCAAGGCACTGACATTAGAGAATGACCCACGAGGCAATTCTGTTAAGTGAGAGTTTTCTATTCGAATTTTTTTGATATCTTCAGGGATGCCTTCTGGGATCTTACTCAAAGATGTAGACATACAAAGTAAACTCCTACAAAGGAAATCAGCAACATTAATACTTTCTTTTTTAAAGTTGGTGTCAATATATCACATGCACTTAAATGTGCGTGTTTTTGCTCATTTTGCTCATATAAAAGCACATTGTAGCATTTTTTTTGCAATATAGCTAACAACTCTTGTTATTTCAGGAAATTTGTCATTCCTAGTATTCAGAATCTAGTTAAAATGATAATATTTTTTAAGAAAGAAAAAAAGACAGTACTATTCTGTGAAGTAATGTAGACATGCTATTCCATCCTTTTCATATTGACTGAAAAAATATCTTACTGCATTTTCCATCTGTAATGAGTCTCACTAGTTACCTCTGTTTGATAAGTAACTCATTCTGAATTGTGTGTGTTGCTATAGTTTTCTCAGTTGAGGCTGGCTACCTAGAAACAGAGACCTCAAAAACTGTTTTCTTCAGCATTTCTTACCTTCCAAAGTTATCATTGGAACAGGAGCATCCTATGACACAAGAGGAAATCACTAGGTTTGTCCCATAACAGAACAGAAGAACAAGGAGAAACACTTGACAGGTGAGGTCCATATTCTTCTGTAAGTGACACCATGCAGGTTTTGCAACAGACATAACAACAATCTCCAAGAGGCAAATCCTATTAAGAATAATCTTCTCTGACACAGAAATAGCTGCTTAGTAGGCAGGGCCAGATCCTGAAGACCTGTGACTAAGTTTTATTAAATGTTTCTGTCTCCTTTGGTAGATACCCTATTTCCCTGAAAGTAAGACCTACTCCAAAAATAAGCCCTAGTTACAGTTCATACCATGGAGGATAACTGTAGGTTGCTACTCATGGAAAAATAAGACGTCCCCTGAAAATAAGCCCTAACGCTTCTTTTGGAGCAAAAAATTAATATAAGGCCCTGTCTTATTTTTTGGCAAAACATGGTATGAGCTGATTTCAAGTGACATAACCATTTAAAAAAGAAATGACACCTCCAGATCCTAAATGTTTGGGTGAACAAAAAGTCTTCATTCACTAGAAGCATAAGTCCTGTCCAGGGACAAATATCGTGCTCATAATGGACAATAGGGATGTACACAAATCTTTTTTGGGCATTAAAAATCAATTGAATGTTCCAAAAAATCCATATTTGTACTAATAGATTTCATTTGAATGTGGTAAAATTCTATTTGATACAAATCTATTTGTACATTTTCATACGAATATTCAATAAATATTGGATATGAATGAATACGTTTCCGATACATATCTAACATGAATGAGCACATATCTGATACGAATGAATATGTATCCAATGCATATCCATAACATATCCAGGCTCTGAAAACTTCAAATCCAACCTGAATCCACTTTTAATACGCTGTTTATCCATGTCAATTGCAGTCTGGATCCATTGCGGATGTGACTGGTGCTCCATTTTTCCACGCTCCCAATCTAACAAATGTCCAAACTATTTGTACAAATCTTCGGAACCATTCGTATTCGTTCAAATGTTAGCATTTGAATGTCGTAACATTAAATTCAAATTCAAATGTCTGAATTCAGCTGAATTCAATTGAATTTTGAATATTTCAAATATTTGTTCACATCCCTAACGAACAATACATCTTAGACACTAGAATCTGGTTTACACAGGGCTTAAAATTATAGGGCAACTAACGTGATATCCAAAACATGTATCAAAATTGATAAACAAGCAGATAGGCAAGCAGACAGATGAACAGATCTTTTAGGAACAGCACAAATCACTAAGCAGACATGTTTTCATTCATTCTGCATTTGTTTCCTTCCCCTCTCATTCCCACTTTCTGCTGTGAAGGTAATTCCATTTATATTTTATCATAGTAGTGTAAAGTCAAAGTCAGAAAGACATGAATGGCAGCAGCTAGGTTTTGGAAATAGAAACAGCAGAATACATATATATACAAGGAGCTGGTAAAAGGCATATCCTGCCCTAGCTGCCCCCAAGCCAAGCAATAAATCTGCCTCTTAAGAAAATATATGGATCCAGTTGCAAGACCAAAGGTGCTACTGGCTGGGTAAGTACACAAAGAGAAAGCTTATCAAGATCTGGGCTTTTTAGAGCTGAAACTCTGAAACTTTGATTGACTATAAAGCTAAAGTTACATTTAGAAATGAAATTAAGCTGCTGTAAGGCTGGATGGATTCAGGGTTCTTACGTCATAGGGATGTGCATGAATCATTGAAACATTTGAAATTAAATTGAATTTGATCAAATTTGGACATTTGAATTTGAATTTAATGTCTCTAAATTCAGATTTAACATTCAAATGAATTTTTGAATCCTTCGAATCATTCATATGAATTATTCAGACATTCATATGTGTACAGATACATACGGGATGAAAACAGGATGCATACGGGATAAAAATGGGATGCATACAAATGTGTACAGATGCATACAGATGCCTATGGACACATTTGAATGTTGTAGACATTCGTATCTTCAAATATGAATCGAAAATTTATATGAATAGATTCAAATGTATTTGATTTGAATTGAATGTGAATACATTCAAATTTTAAAGATTTAAATCAATTTGAATCTTCAGATATTCAATTTGAAACAAGCAATGCACATTTGTGCACATCCCTGCTTCTTCAAGAACGCAATCTGAAATGTGAAAAATTGGAACCCAAAGTAGAAATGGTGAGAACTTACAGCAGATACGAGAGCTACTTAATAGACGACATATAGTCCTTTCCACTTGTGAAATGGCGCTACCCAGGTTGCTTCATCTACATCAGGGAGCCATGGCCACTCACCAGAAGTTATTGCAGGCTCCCCCAGAGTGATCCATCTGTCGATGTTTTGGCAGTCCACATGCTTACCTGTAGCAGCTAGGTTGCTCCTGGCTGCTGCATCTACACCCTCTTCCAGATGCTGAATTATGAGTGGGTGGAGCTGCTTAACTGCAAATGTGCAGTGGTGCACAGCATCTAGATTGCCATGGCAACATCAGAGCATGTGCTGGTTATTCTCTCAGATGTTACCTTAGCAATCCTGCCCTAAGGTGGCCATTTGCATTTTCAAGTGCTGATGGCCAGGTATGGGGCTAGGTTAGTAGCCTTCATTGGCCTTATGGTGTGAACGGCCACCACCAAACTGGATCTTTACCAGCCTGGTACAGCATTCTTATACCAGTCCAGACCAGCAAGTCCAAACAGGCCGCCAGTTAAATTTCATGGCAATGTGGTAACTCCAATGAAGGGTTTCTTAGAAAGCTTTTGCACCACATACTTTGTTATGCGCAACTATGGACATTCTCCAACAATCATGCTGGGAACAAGTCAAGGTGTTATGAAAGATGCTAGCAGCTTCCCATATCATAGCACCCCATCCCAGTCTAACTTTGGAGAACAGAAACAAAACATTCCCTGGGCTGAAGCTTCATGCCACAAAAAAATCCATTTGTGCGACCTCAGAAGTGGCCCATTTCCAGAGTCTTGAAAAGTGGTTCCAAATTCCGCAATCCATGTGACCTGCTCCAACATCTGAATAGAAGTGGCTGGAGTGGGACACAGGCCAAGATGACTTGGGGACCACTTTAAAATGGTCTGTTACTGGCACACTGCTTGCCATAGTTTCCGCACCAGGGAGCACTCCAGGCTAAAAGCCCATGTGTCCAACACCATTCCCCAGGAACCCATACCTCCCAGGAAGCTTACTGAGATGCCGAGCCAGTTTCTCAAGGAGACAGCCAGTGCTGTCTGATGGGTCATATGGAAACTGCTGTAGTTTCTAGCCTAATGCTCTTAACCACTGCACCACCAAGAGAGCTTTAATCTCAATATGTGTATGAAGTAATACCTCCATCATCATAATCCCAATCACAAAACCTTGCTCACCCATACAAACTGGTACCCGTGTGAAGTAATGACTAAGGTTGAGACTCAGGTGACGCATCAGTTTCCAAGACTTGATGCCTCTTCTGGGGAAAGTAGCAATAGATTTCACTTAACTATTCAAATACTGAAGTCTTGATGAGGCTACACTAGTCATTTCAGCATCACCTTAGTAGTTGATGATATTATCACTGTACAGCTGAAATCATCAACATGTTGACCTGTTACGAAAATCCTAAACAAATTGAGTGCAGGACCTTTTTGGTTTGTCCAATGTTTCTCTATTAGACTTCTAAAATTTAAGTCTGAGCTAGCATAGCTTACTCTAAATATTGTTCATTCTTTTGGTGGCATTTAGTGCCACCATGTTATAGGTTTTTAACATGTATCCCATCTTCCTGGATTTCCTCTATTTTTTAAAGGATCATACAGTTAACAAAAATATGGATAACAGATTATTATTATATCTTTGCATAACTTAAGCGGAAATTCAAATCAGACACCAGAATGTTCTGCTGTGTCCCTAGACAAATAGATCAAAAACCCAGATTAGCCTTAACCTGCATAAAATTTTGTCAGAATAGAACAAGCTTGGTTTGCACACAAAATATCTGTATTCTTAGAGGGACATCTAGTGTCAGCAACTGGCATTATTTTCTTTTTCAGCCTTCTTGGCTGATGGAAAAATGATTAACTACATCCCTTTAAAGCTCAGTTAAAAGCAGAGATTAGTCTCCACCTGCTTAACCTATCACCTTAGAAGACCAGGATAGAAAAGTATTTATAGATACTGAGTGACAGACTGGATCTAACCCTTTTTTCCTGATCTTGTTTTGTGTTCATTGTGAATGGAAAACCTGATGTTGCCCTTTCCCAACATGGTTGAAGAAAACTAGAACAGATAAAATGATGTGGAAAACATATTTTCTTTCTAGATAACATTCTGCTGTTTCAGATCAGTCCCAGACACTCCCATTAGTCATTTGGTTTCCATGTCATTAGCTAACTGTAACAAAGTCCATTAGATAGCGCGCTCAATTGCTCACAGAATTGGCTAGTTAATTATTGAGCATTCTCTAGCAGGACACTGTCCCACAAATATATCTGTTTAACACTTTCAGTGTTTTCCAAGCTGTAATCAAACATTATGGGTTGATTGGGTTCTGCTGTGAAGCTTCAAATGGAAATGGGCAAATCCATCAAATTTTCATTTCATATTCTTGCTGTTTCTGTATCAGTCTTCAAACTTTCCCTGCTTTTGGGTGTGAGGGGGGAAAACTCATGGAAGCATTTGTGCACTCCTCTCAGTCACCAGCATTACTTTTTTTTTTTTTTGCATTTTTCCCATCATTACAACAAGAATATTGTCCACATCTCATTATTAAACTACTTTAGCAATTTTATACGTGACTTCCTCCATTCTTCCGACTCCTCTTCTTCTAATCTATTTAAGTTCTATGCTCTTCATATACGCCTTATCTTCTTTTCCATATATGTTAGCCAAAACCTTCGGTCATCACCTCCAAGTCCGGCAGAAATTCAATAAGGGGGCTCCAGACTTCCAAAAACTTATTCACTGTTCTGTCCTTTAACAGATTCATCAGTTTGTCCATTTCAGCCATCTCGATCAGTTTAATTAGCCATTCTTCCTCTGTTGGTAATTCCTCCTCCTTCCATTTCTGTGCATATAACAATCTGGCTGCAGTAACCATAGACAATATCAAAGTCTTTATGCTATTTAAATTCTCATCTACTATTCCCAACAAAAACAATTCTGGTTTAAACATAATAAAAATAGTCACCAGCATTACTGCAACAATCATGGAACTGCAGCAATGGTGCCAATGAACCTGCATTGCTGAGGTGATGGACGACACAGTACTAACCACACTTGTGCTGTTGCTTTCCCAGGCTCTGTTGATGCCTCTTCCAGCAGGGAGAGGAATGGATGGAGTCACACCTGGCTGCAGGAAGCATAGATGTAGAGCAGTTAGAACTGTTCCATGTCTACACACGCCAGAGGAAGTCCTGCATGTGTGAAGCTGTGTCTGGGGAGAAAGCAGCTCCACACAATCTGGATGGTCCATGAGGACTTCCTCCAGAGTTTCCCCTGCAGGCAAGTACAGAAAGGCTCTCAGTCTACCTACGGAACAAAAAGTATCCCAGTGATATCAAAGGGAGGCTTCCACATAAAGACCCTTTCTGCACTGGGCCTTATCCCATACTATATCCCAAAATATGAAAGTGGCATCTGCACGCAGACAACAGGCCCCTATTTCAGGAGTAAGGCCTGATGCAGATAGTCTTACCTCTTTCCTAATCCCTTCGCAGTCTAGATCATGAGCTGTCACGGCATACACTATCCTAATCACTGAGGTTCTGAATTGGCATTACAGATGTAACTCTGTCACTATTTGTAATGGCTTGGAGGGATCCCTTCACGTCCGCACATGTGCGGGGAGGACAGATTCTGGAGGACAGGTTGTATGGATGCACCAGCACCCATTCCAATCAGTCTTCTGGCTCGCACATCTCCCAGAGCCACAGGACTGGAGCATGGAGCTGCCAGTCACCGCATGTTTCCGGTGGCGACTGGTGAGGGGGGGAGGGCTTTGGAAGTAGGCAGTCCTGCTTCTGCCCTTCCCAAAATGGCGGCCACCAGGAATCCATCTCTTCCCCTGCCTATATGCAGAAGCATCCTACTTCTGCACACAACCAGGGGGAAGTGACGGATGTAAGACCTGATTTTTCAGGTCTAAAATTTAATCCATTCTGCCATACCACACATTTAATCTGCGTTCGGCCATACCACACCCATACAACAGCTGCTTCCAGCTGCACTAACACAATCCAGTAGTTACTACTGGGTCTTGGTAGTAGCGGGTTTCCCCCAAAATAAGATAGGGTCTTATATTAATTTTTTCTCCAAAAGAAGCATTTGGGCTTATTTTCAAGGGATGTATTATTTTTCCACCAACAACCATCTACATTTACCCACCATAGTATGAACTAGGGCTTATTTTTGAAGTAGGGTCTATATTTAGTGCACCTTAAAAAAATGCTGAAACATCATGCTAGCGCTTATTTTGGGGGTAGGTCTTATTTTCAGGGAAACTGGGTAGTTTAACTGTTACATAAAATGTTGTTAAATCAAATATCAGCCAAACTGGCTACAACATAACACAGCATAGTGCAACACAGACAAATACATTACATTTTCTGTTTCTCATATCGAACACTTTATTGGATTTTCAGACCATTTTCTTTTTCCTTTTTATGAACCCCACTTATCTCTTTCTTAAATTGTATCTACACAGTTTTGTTTCCAACTTCTCTGTTATGCACACTTTGGCAAGCAGTTCTATTACGATAAATCCTTCTATGTTCATGAATTTGTTGAAAAAAGCTAGAGATGCACCATTTACGCCAACGGTGGCAGCTGAGGTACCACACAAAACTACTGAGCTGCACTATGTTTATTGGAAAAGCTGGAGGCCCAGGGGAGACCAGATTTCAACATTAAACTTGGGGAAAATACAAGGCTACAGTGAATCAGTGGACAGGAAAGAGAAGAAATTACGCTTTTGAATTCACACACCCCTTCTTCCCATGCTCAGCTTGTTAACAAATAAAGGAAAAGGGCAGGCTTTGCAAGAGGAGGCAGCCTTTATTAATCTCATCAAAGATCAATTGCCTACTGGCAAAACTAGCCATTTAAATATTATTACAAAAACTGTGTTTACATTTTGGTAAAAATCCACATTTTGGTTGCAGCTAACATCTGAATATCTTTAGCTGGTCAAAAGGGAAACAAGAACATAAGAACATAAGAGAAGCCTTGCTGGATCAGGCCACAGCCCATCTAGTCCAGTGTCCCATCGCACACGGTGGCCCACCAAATGCTCATGGGCATCTCAAGCAGAGACAAGGACAAACCCTTGCCTGCTCTCAAATCCCAGCAAATGGCCTTTGAAGTACCCCACTCCCCCCCCCACCTGAAAGATGCACCTAGGCATTCATTCTAGTAGCCATTGATTCATCTGTCATCCATAAATTTGTCTAACCCTACCTTAAAGCCATCTAGACTGGTAGCTGTTACCACCTCTTCCATAAACTGATGACCCTCTGGGTGAAGAAATACTTCCCCTTATCAGATCCAACTCTCCTACTCATCAGCTTCACAGAGTCCCCCCTAGTTCTAATGTTGTGTGGTAGAGAAAAGAAATTTTCTCTATCCACCTTTTCTGTACCATGCATAATTTTATATACTTTCATCAGGTCCCCTCATAAACACTGTCTCTCCAGAATGAAGAGGCCTAGATGTTGCAGCCTGGTTTCATAAGGGAGTTGGTTAACATCTTAAGTAGACCCTAGTCACAAAAGGAGAATTTCTCAACTTTCCCCCCTTGTGCCCAACCCCCATTATATGTTAATGGATTGTCTGCTGAGTTACCTGGTGACCCGCAGAAACTTTGAGTTTCCATCACAGCTCTGAAAGTCCATGTGAATCTTTGCCCTTCCTATTCCCCCTTCAAGCAGCCCATCTCTCCTGCCCCTGGTCCTTTCCACTCCCAACATCAGTTTCATCAAGTCCAGATGACCATTTCTGAACATTTCTCCCTCCCAGCCTGGCCCAACCCAGCTCAGAAGAAGAAATCAATAAACGTGACATTTGAAAATATCTCCTTTGCTTCATGAATCTACTGCATTATTCCCTCTCCCACACCCCAAGGCCCTTCCTTGCTCTCTGATTTTTCCTTCCTCTTCTCTCCAGGTCGGATAAATTTATATCTTATATGACAGTTTGGTCTAGTGGTTAGGGAGCCGGACTCTTATCTGGGAATACCAGGTTCGATTCTGCCCTCCCCCATGAAGCCAGCTGGGCGACCTTGGGCTAGTCACAGCTCTTTTCTGAGTTCTCACAGCCCCACCTACCTCACAGGGTGTTCTGTTGTGGGGAGAAGAACAGAAGGTTTGTCAGCTGCTTTGAATCTCCTTAAATGGGGGGGGGGAAGTGGGGGAGAAAAGCCAACACTTCTTCTATAATTTGACTTATTGCATTTTATTGGATGCTTCTTCCTCAAGTGTTACCCCGTGTACCTTGTCATTCAGTGCATAGTTTGGGGTTTACTAGAGCTTGAATAATCTGTACCATACTGAGATACAAAGAATCCTCTGAGGTTTATTGTGATGTCATAGTCTGTTGCTTGCTACCAAGGTATACATAAGTATCATTGTGCCTTTCAGTCCCAAAGTGCACATAAGCTACTTTGTGTCTTCATAACAACGCTATGGTATTTCTACTGGTTTATGTTTGTTCTGGTATCTCTGAGCTTGCCTTAATAGACCCGTGTTTCCCATGATATCTAACAGGATTCTGTTATGTACCAGTGAAAAACTGAAACCATGATATTCCAAGGTATGGCTAATATATAACACATTGATGTAGGGAGGGAGGGAGGGAGATGATGATGATGATGATTGATAGATAGATAGATAGATAGATAGATAGATAGATAGATAGATAGATAGATAGATAGATAGATAGATAGATAGATAGATAGATAGATAGCATTTTTTCTCCTCCCTGAACCATAGAAAAACTAGATGTAAACAGCAATGCTAAAGGAAGGCCACTGAATAATCTACATAAATCATGAGAAAATTGTACTGAACACTTTCCTTTGCAGGATATGGTAAGAATTTATGTCTGTGGCTGCCCTCTTGTGGCCATTCGTCCAATTAGAACAAAAAAATTGTACATTGTATATTGTACTAGAATTTTATTCAGTTCATCCACAATTACACTTAAAGAATGGTTACTCCCTTTTCTGATTTTCCAGTGCCTTCAAAAAAGGTGCTTTCAAAATCAACAAACAGTTTGTCTTTTTAAAAAAGCCATTATTGTAATAATGTCATTTCCTTTCCTGAATTTGACATATTATTTTTTTAAAAAGTAGAGTGAGCTTTGACAGATTTGGTTATATTTTTAATTCAGATTTCTTTGAAAATTAAAGTTGCATTATTTATGTTTAAACTACTGATGGCAATTATTTATTTTATCAGTAATCAGGGCAGGGAGGAGAGTAGCCTACAGACTCCTTGAACTTCTCCAAGAAAGAGAGTTCTTCCTTCCCCATTTTCATCCTCCTCTGTTTTAAATGTCCTAGAAGGTCTTAAAAAGTCAGAAGATTTTTTTAATCTACTAAGCAGTCCAATCAGAGGTTAGATCTGCATTGCCATATTAGGCTGCACCAAAAGTGTGAAAGGACCACAGTGACCATCACTCAGCACATTGTTCTGGTGCCCAGCCTGCTCCCGAAGGTAGAATCCTCTTCTTGGAGTGTGCCTTCTGCAGTGCAGTAAAAAAATGTTCTGCAAAAGAGAGCACAGATCCAGGGATGTGCGTGGTTTTTTGATATTCAATTCATAACGAATTGAACATTATAAAATTCACATTAATTTGAATTGATCCCCTTTGAATGTGGCAGGATTCTATTTGATATGAATGTACTCATACAAATTCATATGAATATCCAACACAAAAACATATGTATTTGATACTTATCCAATATGTAACCCGGATAGATGGATGAAGGGACGGGGAAGCAGCCTGTGTCTGTGAAGCAGCTCTGAGGTACACCTTTTCTTCTGCCTGAAAACAGCCTTAGAGGCTTAATTTTCACTTTAAAATGGACCCGGTTCATTCCTCACCATGTGGGAGAGGTGCCACTCATTCACTGCTGAAAATGATGCTTCTGTTCATCTATTTTAGAGATCAGAAGTGTCATTTCCATCACTGTAAAATGCTTGCTGCTGCCACAGACAGTGCTCATCCCCATGGCAAGGATATTGCAAAGAGTCCCCATGCAAAGCCCTTATTCGGGCTACGTTAGGGACAAAATCCTCAAAATCGAAACCAAAAGAACCACCCTGAATCCACTTTTAATCTGTTCTTGATCCGTATTGAATGCAATCTGGATCCATTGCAGATGTGGCTGCCGCAGCTGCTTTCCCATTTCTCCAGTTTAACAAATCTCTGAACTATTTGCACAAATATCTGAACTATTCATACAAATGTCTGAAATATTCGTATTCGCACGAATGTTAATGCACGAATCTCATAACATTTGATTTGTAAATGAATGTCTGAATTCTGACCAATTTGGACGAATAACGAATGTTACAAATATTTGTGCACATCCCTACACAGACCATGATTATTCCTGCGTAGCGATATAAAAATGCACTTCATTTCTTCACCCAGAGGGTCATGGGTCCATGGAATTTGCTGGCGGAAAAGGTGGTACCAGCCATCAGCCCAGATTGCTATAAGGAAGGGTTAGACAAATTTATGGATGACAGGTGTGTCAATGGCTACTAGAATAGTTGCCTCTAAGGCTATTTGCTAGGATTCGAGAGCAGGAGACGTTTTGCCCTTGTCTCTGCTTGAGATGCCCATGGGCAATTGGTGGGCCACTCCGTGTGACAGAATGCTGGACTAGATGGGCTGTGGCCTTTTCCAGCAGGGCTCCTCTTATGTCCTCTTGTTCTTATATATGTTCCAGTATTGCTTGCTGCCCCTGAAAACAGCAAAAGGTAATGCACTGACAGAAAATAAATATCTTGGCTTTTTCATAATTTGGAGCGAGAGGGCAAAGCATATGCTGGTGCTGATTGCTAGTCATATTTTCTAAAGTTGGCAAAGGAACGATAAAATTTTAATTTTCAACCAGCACTGAAGCTCAACGGATGACATATCCTATCACCAAAATTGTTATGTGAATAAATTGAGTTGGGGGGGGGGGGGGTTGAAAGGAATGCAGAAGGTGGATATAAGAAATACTTTGAGAAAGAATACTGTAATCAGGAAGGCAGAATTCTTTAGTACCATAATCCTGTGTTTTAAATTCAGAAGCAAAATCTTTATTTGATGCTGTACTCTAACAATATGACTGGTTTTGATTAAAAGAATTTTTAAAATTGCTAGTATTTGCAAGTTTTCCAACAAATTCAACAGACTGGAGTGTGTCGGTATTAGGAAGCTATGAGTATGTTCACATAATCTTATTGGACTATGACACTGGACCATGTTCCGTGGCACCACATTTTCAGGTCGCCATGTACTACAGAGAGCCCAGCTTCACATGAAACAGTGGTAGCTACACAGTTCCTGTATCTAGTGGTGTGTCCAGATTTAGGAAAGCTGCACATTGGAATTCACAGTCAAGGCACGGGTGCCACGCTTGACTCCCGATCCTGCATAGAGATTGTGCATAATGCTGCCACTACTTTGAATTTACCAACTGCAGAGTAATCAACACTCACTCCGCAGTTTCAGGTAAATTCAAGTGTTCCCACCAGTCCAGACAGGATGGCAAGAACAGTGAATGGGAGTGGAGGCTCCCCCCTCCAGTGTGACACATTCCTCACTGTGTGCACCACAAAAGTATTGCAGCTGATGAGGAGGAAGCTGTGGGAAGGGTGCTCAAATCTGGACAGCTTGTTGTTTTCTTACAACAGTGGATTTTATTCTGCTAATCTGGAAGCTGCCTAATCCACTCCTAGGTGCAGAATCTGCATGCGGGAATGCTTCAGTGGGAGGTCACTTCAAAGCAGACTCACTGTGGGCCAGCCTGGATCTCTGTTTCTGCCATCACCATGCAGACAGGCAGTAATGGCAAGAAGAGCCATTCTGGAGCTCGATGACAGGTGAGACGATCACCACATTCCTGGTCTGGATTTTTATTTTCTTCCAGGCCCATCACACTCTCAGCAGTGAGACCATGCTTGGAATGGGCTATAGTGCCACGTTTGCACCATAGTCTAGTCCAAATTTCTGTCCTGTGTGACTGAAGCATTCTAGCAGGAGGCGTGGCCTCCCACTAGACTCCTGAACAGTTCCTGGGTTGGTCTAATGGCCCAGTGTGGACACACTCTATGTCTCCAGGAGCTTGGCCTTATTTGCATTGGTTACAATCTTAGCCAACAGTAACAAACTTGCCAACTCTTGTGCTTTTCTGCTAAAGAGCTGCATTCTCCCCAGTGTTCTATACGATTCCAGACATAGGGCTATTTTGCACCTTCATTTCATCGGGAAAACCTCCCAAGGAATCAAAGATGGGGGATAGTTCCGATGTCTGCACTTTAGGACATCAGATCTTATGCCTAACCTCGCCAGGGCTTCCCTAAATTTACTGAAGACTAGAGTATTTTGGTAGGTTGTATTTTGGTGGAAAAGAAAGATGTATTAAGTCAGAGTATTTCTAAGGAAAACAAAATATTTGTGCCTAACTAACAAGGTCAACCCCCCCCCCTCCCCATTTGCAGTTAGAAATTTTCATTCTTAGCTTTTTAAACTTAGGTTTCAGTACACAAATCAGTCTGTGAATCAGGTCTGATTGTATCAGGTGAAAGATGGAAGGACAGCAAGAGAGAATGTTGTCAGATGTTGAGAGCTCCATTTTAAAAAAATAGTGGAACGTAAAATCATAAAATTTGAGTATTTTAAAGAAACAAATGTAGATTGTTGCATTTTCACACACAACAGAATTCTCAACAGAGCTCTGTACTGTGTATTCATTAAGATAAACATTCACCATTACAAAGTGCAGAGGCAACCTAGGGTCCCATCTCTTGGTGCTTCATTTCATGCTGTAAACAAATTACAATTATGGATTTAGCAGACGACCCATGTCACGTGGGTTCTGTAATTTATAATCCACTGAAACCAGCAGTGCAGAACAGCAGCAAAATTTTGAGCTTTTAAAGCAGATAGCACTAGAATTCGAAGCATTTGCTTGCAATTTGCTACCAGCTCCTACCACAATCTTAACTTTTATGCTCATAGCTACACCATAACATTCATCCCTCAAAAAACAGTGTCTTTGAATTTTTTCATCCGTTGTCTATAAGCTCTAAATTAATTAGTCTCTTTCGTTTGTCTTTCACTCTTGGCTGAAGCTTGCTTCTGCAACATTTGGCAGACAGTCAAAATACTGGCTGAACGGTGACATGCTTCTGAGTACCTGCTGTCTGCTTTCAAAGAAGGAAATAGCTCGTGAGGGCATGTCCTGTCTTCAAAACCCTTCTCCTCTTCTTTCATTTCAAAGCAGGGACTCCTGCTTTGATATGGAGGGAGTGGGAAGTCCTCCTCCCCACCTGTCAAATGGCACGAGGGTTTTCTTGGTTGCCATTGGACAAGCAAGGAAAGCTTGCTCACCCACTCCCCCAGATTGGATACCATAGCACACCTGATGGTGCAAGGAGGAGAGGCTTTCCCAACACAGGGTCAACTGTAAAATGACATGTAACCCAGTGAGAGGAGCAAGCTTCCCTCGCTCCTCAAACGAAGATGAGGAAAAGCCCTTGTGTCATTTGTTAGTGCAGACAGGCTAGGGATGTGTACAAATATTCAAAATATTCATTATTCAGACAAATTCAGACAAATTTGGACATTCGTATATGAATTGAATGTTCAGACATTCGTACTTTAATATTCATATGAATACGAAAAGTTCAAGTTATTCATGCTAATAATTCAGACATCCGTATGCATCTTGCGCGTATCTGTACGCATCCATACTGCATGAAAACGGGATATATGGAGGCGCACAGATGCATACTGATGCGTGTGAGATTCGTATCATTGGATACATATCAAATATTCATACAAATAGATACAAATGTATTCATATCGATTCAAATGTCCAGACATTCATTTTTTCTTTATTTGTACAAATTTGGATTTTTGAATATTCTATTTAACAGTGATGAAAAATGGGTAAGACGAGAAGGGGAAACAACAATTCATGGAAGGAATGCCTGGGGATAATCTTCAGTATGTACCAGAAAGTGGTAACAATAAGCATCTCATGTACATCAGATGGAAGGGCATTCCACAAGATAGGTGCTACTACAAGAGAGACTCAACTGCAGGTCATGATGACATGACAGTCTGTATTTTGTGCAACCTGCAGCAGAACATCTCCAAGTGATCTCGGGGCTTTATCAGACTTACTGCAGGTGAGAAATTCTTAAAGGTACTTTGATCCCACATTGTCCCCTAACTAATTGGCAGCCAATGAAGATGCTTAAACACATGTGCAGTGTGTGCACAAATGGATACTGTGTTTGTACTAGTTGCACCCTCCAGAGCAGGTGCAATGGGAGCTCAATCCCAAGCACATTGCAATAAACTAGATAAGAGATTATGGACAACAGTGGCCCTACTGGTGGATAAACACTCCTGTTCTGGCCACAGAAGTCCTTTGGTGGTGTCAGCAGGCCTATTTCGGTGCTCTCTGGAGGCCGAAAAGGCACTTCCGGGTCAGTGTCATGTGATCCCTCCCTCTGCAGCTGAATCAGCTGTAAGCTAGAGAGTGGAGGATGGAGGCTCTCTCTCCCTCTCTTCCTTGACTCAGAAAAGGGAAGAGGAGGAGCCTGTACCCTCGTCTTTTAAAGTTACAGCAAACCCTGCTATGGGAAAGAGGAAGTTTCCCTCCTTGACAAAAACACCACTGGTGTTCCTCATTGCAATTTGACAGGTGGATACATCTGACAGCAGGCTGAAAGAAAAGTTATTGTTGTTCTCAATTCAGTGGAGAAGGGTGATATTTTTGCCTCACCCTTCCCCATCCCACATGGATTCCACTTAAGGCTGTGTTCAGACATGGCAAAAAAGGCAGCTCAAAGGAACCCACATGTGTCCCCAACCCTTCTTTAATCCACCTTTTCTAGTACAGTGTGTTCATGAGAGGTGGGAGGGGCAGACAATTGTGTGGCCAATCCCATCTCTAAGCCATCTCTGAGCTGCCTTAGAGATGCTGCATGTGATCCACAACCCAGCCTCTTTCACCTGTCCAGAATACTGTGAGGAAATGTTCAGATTGCCATCCATTAGCATTCTGAATTGCCAACCATGAAGATGGGCTCTTAGGACACCTGCTATCCCAGGGAAGGAGAGGAAAGCAGAGATGGCAGTAAAAAGCACTTGTTGCTTCATTTCACTTGATCCACAGGTTGTGCCTCTTTTTAAAGCCGTTTGTCTGCTGTATCTGCATCTGATCTTGTTTTGCAAGACTAGTACAAATGGACGGCTTCTTCAGTAGTCGACAGAATCAGCAAGGAAGATGAGTTATGTAGCAGCGGCAGTAGATAGTAGCTGTCACAAAAAATATCAAATAGTAGAGCATTCGAGCCTTTCTCTTTCACATTCTCCCTCTTTCATGGCATAAGCAATAGGTGCCTTTCTGGCTTCCAAGAGTTATTTAATTTCAGTTTATTATAAGCATTAGTAGTGTTATCAAAAACAACTTGTTTGTAGCATTCTAAAGGAAATATAGCAAATCAATATTCATATTCAATATTCATATTTACAGAATTTCTTTCAGAAACCAGCAGACATACACATTTAACATCGTTACAGATTATATACAACGTACTTCTGCATGTGCGCACACACACATAAGCAGTAAACAGATTTTGTTTTACTGAAAGGATTGGGTGGGGGCAATGTAGTCTTGCTTATGAAGATATCTTCTTGATTCCTGAAAATCAGACCTGTGGAGCTGGAGAGGTAGGACAAAGACATGATAGAAAGCCTCCCTCTCATCCTCCTTATCTAGCACATGCCATGCAAGGTCTTGACTTATACCACTGGCCCAACCCTTCCAGATTGTGGTCCTGTTGAATTGTTACCACTGGAATCCATCATTTTGCAACCAACAAAAGAGAAGCATTCAGTTACCTGCCACAAAACCCATATTTTGCACATGTTTGTGCACATAGCTTACATACACACTCTTACCCTTCAGTTTCCCAGTAGCTTTTCTTCTTGGACTAAAAATCAAACACCTAAAATCCCCCTTCATTTGCTCGTTCTCAATGACTTACACTTTTCTCCTCTTTCCTCCACACACAATTGCTATGTAATGGGGACATTCACATTATCCTTGCATGGGAGGGGAGAGAAAAATAATATTTCCATGTTTAAATCCAAAGGTCCCACACTGGAATTTGAAAAATAAAAAGTCCCCGTAAGATTGCACACAGTGTTTTCATCACTAAATTTTGAAATGTGGTAAAGTGAATCCCAGTGAAACGGCATTTAAATTATTAGTCAAGAAGACAGAGAGGTGATTCTTGTAACTTGAGTGTCATCTGTATCGTGCAGTGGATGAATTGCCAGGCAGAGAGAAACAGTCACATTTCTCAGTTAATTGCAACTAATTAACCAATGTCAGCAAAAGTACTCATTCGGGTGTCCTTCTGCTTTTTGTACTGCTTCAGAGTCCACACTGGACCGTGCAGAAAGAAGTCTATTAGATTCATCAGGTGTGTGTCTTGTCAAGTATTCTCCTCCCACTCCTATTGCTTTTGTTCCTGGAGACAGGCTTTCAAAAGTAACATAGGAATCCTGAATTTCCTTGGGTTTCCGTGTGAAACATTTTTTGCAGCGCCTTTTGAGGGCCCCACAGCAGACCACTAATGTCAGAGGGACAGCAATGACAGCAGCTACACTGATGACCACCACATTAATAAGCTTCTGGGTCCCACCAGCACTAGCAACTTCATCTGTGGAAAAAATGATGCACTGCTCCTTCCTAGGAATCAACCCTTTCACACAAACACACACTATATATTTTGTCTTAGGCATCAGGCCATTGATGGTAATCTTGGTCTTTCCTGGCTCCACACTAATTCTGCGCATATCCCTTTCTCCAAAGATAGCATAAAGGACACTGAACACTGTTGTGTTCTTCGCCTGGGGAGCTTTCCATGCTAATGTGACACTATGGTCTGTGTCTCCTATTACTCTGACAGACCTCACTATGCGTTCTGGCTCTTGTTGGGCAGTGGGTGGACTTGCTAGGAGATTCCTGGGGTTGTTGATCCTATTTAGTGCTTCATCTCGAAGAGCCAAGCTCCCTTCCGTGTTAGCTCGTATTGATCTGGCGCCCAACGTGGGGGACGTTGATGTTGTAATAACATATCTCGCTACCAAATTGTCGTTGTAAGCTGCTGCTTCCATCCCACTAATTTTTCCATTCCAATTTCCCTTTGAATTTGTAGCTGGGTCATCTGTGGTTTCAGAATCAGTGATGATGAGAGAGATGAAAGCTTCTGTTGCTCCAAGGAAGTTTTTTGCTTTGCATATATATTCTCCAGAATCTAGGTAGGAAACTACAGGCAAGCCTAAGATAGACCAGCTCATTCCATCACTGGAAATTTCTTGGTGTACTAAAAGAAAGGAAAGAAGAAGGGGAGGGGAGAGAGGGAATAATTTGATTAAAAATATTTTAGATGCTGTGATCTGAATCAGGAAACTACTGTAGTCCTTTTAATTTCATAACAGAATAAATCCTTTTCTGTGTTCTTATTCTGGATTATTTCCTGGAATACGGACCTACCATCTACATTTTAGTGCAGAGTATAGGGACTGACATTGTCTCCACTAGCATGTAAATGGTATATCTCTATTTCACAATGTAACCTGAAATAAAACTCAGCACGGAAAGGCCTAATAAATTGTCTAATATAGGATCAAACATTAGGTCTGATCACGGTCTGTGGCATCTACACTGACTAGTAGTATCTCTTAGATATTTAAAGAAGAAGCCTTTTTCAGACCCAGCTGAGGCTTCTGAGAAATAAACCAGCATTCTCTGCTTTCAAGCAAATGTTCTGGCAAGATGCCTCTAAGGCCATTTACTGGAATTCAAGAGCAGGAGAAGGTTTCCCTTGTCTCTGATTGAGATGTCCATGAGCAATTGGTGGGCCTCTGTATGAGACAGGATGCTGGACTGTTTGTTTGTTTGTTTATGGGCAACCTCCAAATTTTTGTACCTCTCACACCATTTTCAGAAAGGACTTGCACAGATTATAGCATTATAGCAATATCATCACACTACAAGTTGTTTATCCCCAGGACTGCTATTATTTCTGACATTTTCTTATGACTTGGGCAAAACAATAAATATATTGTTATGTTATTTCCTATCATTCTGTAATTTTCATAATAATTGTTGTAGTCATATTACAGAGTGTAGGGAGGTGCACAAACTGTTTCTGCCAAGTTTGGATCAACACAAACTCAGCACCGTCAGAACTGTTTCATCTCAGAACCCAAAGTGGCCAGCTGGCTGATGGAGCTGGCCAGCCAGTTCAGCTTTGTGAATCTCTCTCTCCTCACACTCATGGCCTCCCCCTTTTCCCTTAACTCCCACACATTGACCTGCCACTGGCCATGCAGTTCTTCCATCCAGACTGGAACATTTCACCTTTGTCTAGGCGTTCTAGAATGAAGGACTGTTATACTTCCACTTCCTGGACAACTTTGAATGTGATTGGTCATGTTCACAGATGCGATACTGCTTCAAAAAGCCCAGAGCAAGGTGAAGCATTGTGACTTCCAGTGGGAAGAACAAACTTGCTATGGTAGTGGTTCTGCCTGTCAGAGCAGGTAGGTGGGTCCTAGGTGCAAAGGATGAATCAAGCCAAATGCTGAACAATGTGTCAGTTTCCATCTGTCTGACTCACTGTAGGACTGAACCCTGGAATTTAATCAGGGTTCAGTTTGGTAGATAGCCTCCCAAACCTGATGTGTTCACAATGAAAGTTTGTTACAAACATGTTTTAGCACATCCCTAATGTAGAATGCAGGAAGGGTATGCAATCTTTTTTTTTTTCCTCTCTGAAAAGCATGCATGGTTGAAAAAAGGAAAATGAAAAAGCTTACCTTCTCTTCAAATTATGCAAAGTTAAATAAATCTATAACACCTCAATAAGCAAACTTTGGAAAGTCTGAAGTCCTTTTTCATTAGCTCCTAATGAGACTAGATACGGCTTTTATATGTTATGGAAAAGCAATCTTTATATGTTGTTGTTAGATGGAGGCTGGGTAAGCTGCAGAAACAATCAATCAGAGGCAGGATCCACACGTTGGGGGGGGGAGAGATAATTGTACCATCTGTTCCCATTCACATTTACCAGGTCCACTGGAGTACTAATGGGTGAAGATCCAGATCATGGAAGCATAGGAGAATGCATACCTCTGTGCTCTGGATTAACACGGGAAACCATTTCAGTGATGCACCTTATTACACCTCCAACATAAGTCCCCAGGTAATGAACTGTTGTTCCTGGTCACTGGAACATTGCCCAGCTCCAAAGCTCTCATGAGTTTCAAAGCTGACACAGGGACTGGTCTGGAACAACCAACACCATACAGACGAGAGCATCCCAGCCCTGGATTGTCTTGTTCCAGGCCAATCAATCTAGAATAAAACAGTGCAGAAAGGTCCTTCAAACCCAGAAAATGTTTCTTTGGGTTCAAATACCAAAAGGAGGGAAATAGTGAGTTTCCTTCAGCAGCAGCAACAAAAAGGTTGACACCATGATTCAAGAGTATTTTGCAGAGTTCTAGTGGTAAGGCACCATAATGGTAGCACTCTTCCTCCACACTGAATGTGCAATGGCAGGACACATTCAAACCACTTTAATGATGATGTGTGGAACTTGCCAGACAGAAGGGGACAGAAAAAAAGGGAAATACCTGTTCCATTGAGAGGATTTCCATCAGCTCTCCGCCAGCTTAGCTCAGGGATAGGAACTCCGGTAGTACCGCACCGCAACAACACAGTGCTTCCCAGTATGGTCTTCACTTTAGCAACAGATGTGTGTACAACAGGGCTCTGACACTTTCGAAGTTCCACTTGGCTGAAGAAAACTCCAGCTAGGCTACGAGGAGTGAAGCATTTCAGTCTTGGTTCAATAATTGCAATGTTTGGGGACTGAAAATTGAGAAAGTGAACCATTTCATAGAGGCTGCAGTCACACGTCCAAGGGTTGTCTTGTAAGCCTGGGGAAAGGAGTGGTATGAAGATTGTTAATCATTACATCATTGGTATGCTAAACAAACAAATAAAACTCCCAGATATGCTTCTTTGCAACATTTCTATTCCATCAAGACTTCCTTTCCTAATACAGCCATGCAGGCTGTTCACAAGCACCACAAGAGTATACTTGCTCAAAAGTATCAGAGGCATCCTACCTGCCTCTCCAATCTGGAGGTAGTACCTTGTCATCCATTCTAGTAGGCATTGATACACCTGTCCTCTATGAATTTATCTAATCCTTTCTTAAAACTGTCCAGGCTGGCTGCTGTCATCACCTCTTCTGGTGGAAAATTTCATAGACCGGTGACCCTCTGCATGAAAAAATCCTTTCCTCACACATTTAAGCTCATTCATGGTGGCCAGCCCATGAGGATGAAGAGCCAGTAAAGACTGTATTCGAATCAAATAGGGGGTGTTTGAAAGGTTCGAGTTTGAACCAAACTCTCTGCCTGTCGACAGAGTTCTAAATTCAAACTCAACAAAGGAGTGTTCAAATAAACCTATCGAACATACTCTGTTCAATCCATGGCTTGAAATGTGTTTGGATTGAAAGGTTCACATTCAAATTGAACATCCTACTGAATTTAAAAAAAGAGAGAGAGAGAGAAGAAAAAAGATTGAACTGAATAAAGGGAGATTCGGTTTGATTTGAACCAAATAGCTAATTTAAATCAAGCACATCTCTCGGAAACAATGTTCTAGCACATCTAATAATGTGGAAATTTAGTCTACTTTCAACATGTTTTAGTTCAGAGTTGCGATGATGATGATGATGATGATGACGATGGTGATGATGATGATGATGATGATGATGATGATGATGATGATGATGATTTTATATTCTGAAAGTCCCAGGGTGGATCACAACAATGATCCTCCTTCCCTGGCAGAACAACATTTAAATGAAACTAAGCACCAAAGGCATAGATGAAGAAGTATATTTTAACCAACTCGTTGGTATCTGACGTACCTGAAGAGTGAGGGTGTACCAGAGTCAGGGAGCCACCATAGAAAAAGCCCTCTCATGTGTCACAACCCCTCATACATATAAAAGAGGTGAAACTACAAGAAGGCCCTTACTTTGTGATCTTAATACCTGGACACTCCTTCAGATAACCAGGGCACAAGATGTTTAAGGCTTTATATCGTAACATCAACATATTGGCACTTTCTGCATTTTGCTGTGTTGGGATCAGTAGGTCCAGAATAGCCAGGCTCTCTGATCCTGACCATGAGAAGGCATGGATGGTATCAGCATCATTTGCACTTATGCCACTAATCCAGACCAGCGCATGTTGTGGCCTCAAAGCTCACACAAGCTTCGTAGTCACACCCCACACTTCCAAAGAATAGAAGCAAAAGTTCCTAGTGCTGGGGTTTATGGAGGGTGCTTTTCAGCAGCACATTATGGTGCACTGCTGAAATATACCCTCTCTTGTAATCCTGAACACTGGAGTTATGTCTTCTTCATGTCTCCCATCTTCCACAACAGGGCTGCTGGTCCACTGGTAGACCCAGTTAAACAGGTCTACCAGTGATCTAGATTAAAGGCATCCCTAATCTGCATCCTGTTCTGTCTAATGCAGACAAAGCGAACCATCAAGGGGCATGCCCTCACAGATCCGGATCAACATGCAGATCTATGAATCCCATATGTGCACTACACAGACCCATAGTCCACAGTAAGGGCCCTTGAATCAGGCTCAGTAGCCAATAGGCAGCCAGTGAAGATCTTTCAGGACTGATGTGATTTGTGTTTGGCTAGAAACTTCCATCAACAATCAAGCTGCTGCATTCTGCACTAGCTTCAGCTTTCAAACAGTCTTTGAAGGTAGCCTATATAAAGACACTTTACAGTAGTCTAATTTGGAGGTTACCAGAGTATGTGTCACCAAGGCCAAGCTGTTCTTACACCCAAAGGGCTGATGCTTTGAGGGGGAAAGGTAGGCACTCCTGGTTGCCACTGCCACATGGGCATCAGGAACATTTCCAGAACACATATCATTGTTTCTGAGGCAAAACAACTCCATCCAGAATTGGATGCCCTGTCAGTGTCATGGACTCAGAACCCTATGACATGCAATAGCTCCATCTTGTCTGGATTCAGATTCAATTTATTGGTCCACGTCCAGTTCATTATTGCTTACAGGCAGCATTCAAGCACCTGAACTGTTTCCCCTAACTCTGAAGGAATAACCTCTTTTAGTGACTTCCTGTAGGTATGAAAGAGCATAGGGAACAGAATGGATCTCCTGAAGAATTCCACATGAGAATTCCTAGGAGATCAAACAAAAGTCCCCCACTGCTACCTTCTGGAGCCTACCCCAAAGATAGGAAGTGAACCAGTGTAGAACAGCGTCTTCAACTTCTAATATTACATAAATATAATCTATCATACTTGATGAGGTCAGTTTTCATACAGCACTAACATAATTGTAGCGATTACCTTTTTTCACCCTTGCAACACTTCCTTTCAACTGCCTTCCCTTCACCTCATCTCTCTCAGCAACAAACAGCCACAATTGTAAATGTCTTACAATTGGTATTTGAAATAAAGAAAATTATTCTGTGACTATATGGCCATATACTTGACCACCTTGCTAGTTCTCTTCTGCTAGCAGGTCAAACTAAATTTATTTCTGCTGCTTCTCAGATCTTTTTGAACTAACCTTTTCTTTCTACTTTCTGATACTATCTTTATGGTTTTAACAAGTCTGTTGGCCTTGATTGGATGATCTTATGGGTTTTTAAAATTGATGTTTTTAATATATATATATATATATAAATGACACAAGTTGGAAATACATCACAACTCACAAAACTATAAAGTAATATCACAAGCAAAGAAGAATGAAGAGACATTGATTTTGTTAAGATTTCCAAGATGAGAATATGCCACCATTCCCTGTCTTTTGAGATATCCTAAGAATTGTGTAGAAAGAAATATCCAACAATTGTTGAATGATCCTGTGACATTTAGAGCAAAAAGGCACAAAGTATGGCAAATCCATGCCAATAGAAACATCAACACAATGTCTTGTGGAAAACCCCTGTAGTCTTAAAAGTGAAGCTCACAAAATCTGTTGCCTGTCAGTGTAGAGTACGATGTGCCACAAATGGGGTTATTGGCATCCAGTTTCTAACGAATTAAATGTTAGAAAATCCATATTCATTTGAATAGATCTCATTTGAATGTGGCAGGATTCTATTCAATACGAAGGTATTTGTGCGAATATCTGATACGTATCTGATATGAACAAATATGTATCTGACATGAATGCATACGTATCCTATAAATATTCAATGCATATCCTAAAACATATCCACTCTAAAAGTATCAAATCCAACCTGAATCCACTTTTAATCCACTCTTGATCCATGTCAAATGCAATCTGGATCTGTTGCAAATGTGACTGACACAGCCACTTTCCCACCTCCCCAGTTTAATGAATGTGTGAACTATTTGTACAAACGTCCGAATTTGGACAAATTTGGATGAATAACAAATTTTACGAATATTCATGCACATCCCTAGTGCAGACATGCGTAACTGAATAAACCAAAGTCCTCACTCAGCATAAGGCAAAATACACACACGACAGCATATTCTGCCACTTGAAGGGCCAGAGCACCCTTACTTCTGTCCTGGAAGTGAGAGGCATGTTGTTCATATACCTCTCTGCTCACTGAATGAAATGTAAAACTGACCAGGTCGCCACATGCATCAAAAGTTGCCTTCTATGCCTTGGGAAGGAGGTGCCATGATCACTTCTTGAAAAGATGCCTCCACATCTCCATTCCAGATGTAGTGATCTAAGGTGCCTTCAGTGAAGGCAGAAAATCACATTCTGTAGAACAGGCACCTTAGATGGCGAATGCACCTGCAAATGAGGTGATGAGCTTGTCTTGAAGTACCTGTTGCTGTTCTATGCAGAGATGTGTCAGCAAAAACACTTTTTGTGGACGCCTCCATTGGTTAGTGGAGATGCAGCCATTATGGCCTTGGTCACACCTTGCTGAAATAGCCCATCATGCCCAATACCTAATGATCCTTCCTCAGTTCATCCTCAGTTTCTGGCTCTATGCTCACACCTTTCTCTTCCCATCCTGTAACTTCTTTACAGTATGTTTTTTTAGAGCTCCACCTCCCTCCACCATCACAAAATTCCCTGAGCTCTGATAGGATAAAGGTTCTGTGACTCAACAGCATGTAATCACACATTGGGTGAGAGGAAGGCAAATTCACACAATATCCACCCCTATAGATTAACACTCTGTAACAGCTTGAGACCTGTAATAATCAGGACTCAAGAAAGTCCAACTGAGGGGAGGGAAGTCCACAAATAAAATGTATATGATGAAAAAAGTGTGAGCACTGGAGTCCAAAGAGAGACTGGAGAGGAATTAAAGTGAAGATGTGACCATGGCCTTTCTGACTATTTGTCTATATATTTCGGGAAGCAGAGTGGGGAATTATTTACTTGGAATGCATATAAAAGGGATTCGTTTCAAAGATAGATCTAAACTTAGGATGTGCATTTCTGAAAGAAAAGAGCATTTGAGGAAACAATTTTACTGGAAGAGATCAGGCTTGAAGTAAGACTCAAAACTAAATGAATGTTTGGGGGTGGCAGTTAATTAAGAAGTAGTTGCTGGAAACTGGAAGGAACTTGCTTTCTGGAAATCATTATTTTAAAGAAAAATTAGAGACACGAGATTTTGGAACTCACACGTTACTACTTCATTTCAGGTAGCTTGTATCACATTTGACTGAATTTGCTTTAGTAAAATAAAAAGCGGCTCTGACTCTAAGTTTGCCTTCTACATGCACAGGGTTTAGACAGAGTGAGCCTTGAAAGAAGAACAGAGACGTTTTCGCATTACTCCCGTTCCATTTGGAACGGGAGTAGGACGGGAAGATTAAGACAGCTCACGACGCTTTCACCTTTCACACACAGGAGCGCAGGAGCGCGTGTAAACGCGTTCCGGCGCGTCTGTGTGCGAATGCTCAAAGCATCGTGAGCTGTCTTAGCCGGCAAAGGCCGGCCAGGGGCGCGGAGACAGCCGCGGAGGCAGATCGGCAATCAGCTGATTGTCAAACAGCTGATTGTCGAAGCCGCGCCGGCGTCGGAGGCAAGCCCGCAGCTGTTAGGGAGGGAGAAGCAGGCGCGAATGCTTCTCCTCCCGAACGCCTGCGGGCGGCTCGTCCGCGTTTGAATGCATGTAGAGCACTTTAAAGTGCTCTACATTTCGAACGCGAGAAAGACAGCTGCGGACACGTCGGAGCGCAAGCCCCGCTCGGGCAATGCGTATGCCGTGTCCGCAGCTGTCTCCCACGCGTACCGTTCAGCCCCGTGCGAAAACGTCTCTGGTTTGGTGGTCAATAGGCCAGTAGACCTCATTATCAAAATCTATTGGTATTCTGGGCCAAAAGTCGACTAGGAAGCCATAATATGGCGAGGACTTTTAATTTTCACTAACATGCATATGAAAAAGTCCCAACAGAGGACCATAACACCAACAGATCTGAATCTAAGATAAGTGTAGAAAGGCTCAGTGACTCATGAAGAAGCATCACAGATATTCTCCAGTTCAGAGTGTCTGCTGACAACTTTCTCTTACACATTCTGAAAGTAGATGTTTTCTTTCAATGGAAGGATGCCATGAAAGTTCTCAAAGGGTGCAGAGATTCCATGTTCTCAGACCCATCTAGGACACATCTTGGCATAAATGGTGTCAGCAGCACTTCAGAGATTGAGCAGAATAATTTGGCAGTGTTTTCCTCCACTGATTTGCCTTGCCACAGTGCCACCAAAGTGCAAACCTACCTACATTCCTTTCCTTCAGTCACATAGCCCAGCCCTTACACAGAAAATGGCTGACATTCAGGGTCATTTCTTGTGCTTTCACTTCCCATCCCTCAAACGGGAAAGGTGTGTGAACTAACCTTGACTAGCACTTGCGAGCGCTAGCCGCTAACAGCCTCCCCCCCCCCATGATTGATCCCTCACCTGTGTTTGATTGCCAGGTTACTCCTCTTCTGGGTGCCACCAACTTGAGTGCGGCACCCCCATAATTATGCATGCATCAGTGCTGTTGCTATGATGATGCAGATGCTCTGCACAGAATTTATGGGTGTTTCCTCACAGGCCCTCAAGATCCCATTAAGCACCCGATAAGGACCCATATGGCAAAGTACCTTCTGCACACCGGGACAGAATAGGGCCCCTTCAAGAATACCGCTTCTGCATGGCCCCACGTGAGATCTGTCTCTAAGGGGTCTAGAGGCCACCCAATCTAGTTTTTGGGAAGACCTGAAAAAATTAGGTCTTCAAACCATTCCTGCTTGCAAATTCCAGATCAAAGGAGGATACTTCCACACAGGGACAGGAGAGGGAATAGATGTGGGCGGAACCGGAAGTCGCCATGTTGAGCGAGGTGGCAGCACCACATTCTGGCTACATAGTAAATCCCGCAGTTGCTTCACATTGTATATGCACCAAGTTAGGTCTGATCCTTCTGGATATCAGTGCTGTGGCATCCTTACAGCAGCCACACTATGCATTCCTCAGTAACCATTCTCCCAATGCATGTGCAGATGCATTAGGCCTCATTTGGATCCATCCTTATTTCAGATGGGTTTTCCCAGGGGCAGCTTTCAGAAATCCGGATTTCCTTAATCCAGATTTCAAGCGGTAAGTGCGGAAACACCCTATGACTGCAAAAGTTTTCATTTTCCTTTGTTGTCATAAAAGTCTGGCTTTAACACTGCTTACATCCCATTAGGCTTTTTCACACTTAACTGCCATTAAGTTTAGGAGCAGTGGCTGGCATTTGCATTGCAAGTGCTGGCACTGTCCCTAAATTTATCTGGAGGCCCTTGAAGTGTACATTGTCCCATCCCAGACCATCCTCATCACTGTAGGCACAACACCCCACTCCTACCTAGTGTTTGCATATGGAATTAATGTAAATGCTACATCTGGGTCTCTACCAAGAGCTCCCCAGGTGCTCTTGGTTAAGCTATAGCGCAGCTTTTACTGCTCCACAGCTACAGAAGATTGGGAAGGCTGCACACACATTAGAACAGTGGTTCTCAACCTGGGGGTCGGGACCCCTTTGGGGGTGGAATTACCTTTTCAGAGGGATCGCGACAAGCCTCCCGCTGCCCTTCCCTCCCACTTCCCAGCTGTGATGCCCCCCTGGTTGGGGGTCCCCACAACATGAGGAACTCCATTAAGGGGTCGCGGCATTAGGAAGGTTGAGAACTGCTGCATTAGAATGTACCAGGAGGAAGCAACACCATAGTGTGTGAATGCTCCATCCCAGTGCATACCAGGCTATCCCTTACAAATCAATGGATCAAGTGTGTCATTGGGTGTTTTCACACTTGCCTTCTGGTCTGCAGGCATTCACCCTAGGGAACAGTAGTACACAGAAGCCTAAAGCCCACAAGCTTGGACACTTACCTCTGTCCAGTCATGCATCCAATCACTCACAGGTGCCACCATTTTTACTGTGGTGCCATGTGTGACTGCATGTGCACCAGTGCCAGCACTATGGTGATGATGAAGCTCTGTGCACATTCAGTTCCAGTTGCAGTCATGTCACAGGTCATCTAAGGTGCCAGTACACTTGTACAGTACCTCAGATGATCCCTCATACTGGAAATGGTGGAAATAGTCACCACATGGACACTACAGGTAAGGTTGCAGTCACAATTGCTTGTGGGGCATGATTTCATGTACCACAGCTAGTTTGCAATAGGTTAACATCTGGGCCGGCAGGGAGTGTTTCTAGAGTGTAAATACCTCCTGCAGGTGCAGATGCACCTGCCCAGGTGTTAACCTATTGCAAACCAAGAGTCCATGCAAACTGGCATATTATTTCAGTCCCATTTGCTTCAATGGAAAATGGATTAAATGATCTACAGTCATTTTGCTTAAGTCTGCAATTAGGATGCTCACCTAAAATGATCTTAGAATTGTCATTAGGAAAGTATGGAACTGTCTGAAGGTTTGACCAAACGGCAATAACCTCTTGAGGAAGCGTCACCAGCTTATTACTTGAGATATCCAAGTAGGTCATGTTCCGGATGTACTGGGCAGCTTCAGCTGGGATAGAGGTGAGTTCATTGTTGCGCAGATCCAGAAGCCTCAGCTGCGGCATGCTCAGGAGGGCTTCCCAAGGGAATGAGGTCAGAGCATTCCCATCCAATCTCAGTTCTTGCACACGGCGGAGTCCCCGGAAGTTATTCGCACTGAGACTTGCCAAAGAGTTGTAGGGCATCCAGAGGAACTCCAAGTTGTGAAGGGAGTGAAAAGACTCCCCAGGAATTCTTCGGATGGCTGTTTTTTCGATTCGGAGTTTAAAGGTGTCTCCTGGGAAGTTCACAGGTGAGAGAGTCATCTCAGGGTCATTGCACAAAACAGTTCTGTTGAAATATATATAAAAATTAGTCATTTGGGGCTTTTTCTATGTATATTCAATTATATTTTCTGTGACACTCTAACCCTCACTTTTTATGGGACTTTGATTTGCTTTTTAACTTGAAATGAACGGGATTGATTCATCTCTACTTGAATATATAAGGTATGTTCCTGTCTGGCGATGTCTTTATTTTGGTGGTGACTTCTTTAGATCCATGAAAGGCCACAGTGTTGTCATAGTGTGTAGAGTAGTGGAGTGTATGAACCAAAAACTCTGGTTTGGTTTGACCTAGATCAGAACATAGCCAAATCAACTCTGTTTGGACAAATGTCTACTGCTCACCGTTTCAACTGACTACCCAGATCAAGGGAGAGCTGTCATGGCTCACGTCATCCAACAGATCCAAGCAGAGCAGAGCTGAGCTGAGCTGACAAAGCTTTTCCTCCCTTGCTCTGGAAAAGGTAACCACTTCCCATGCAAAAGCTGATGGGCACCATATCACCTGGTTCAAAAGGACATAGCTTTCCCCCATTCTTCTTCAGGTGATTCCTCAGGAGAGGAGTGGGGAGAGGTAAAATCATTCCACAGGCAACAAGTGATGGGCACATAACTGAGTAAGATGCATCCCTTGCCTCTTCCAAGTAATCACTCAGAGAAGGTCGAAAGGCAAAAGTATTCCTCTCACAACTGCTGATAGCACATATCATGCTGCTATGCTGGATCAAGTTTCCCCTTCCTGTTCCCTGGGGCAGGCTAAACAGATAGCTAAATAACACTCCATCTGATCTAGCATCCAGTCATTCAGATCGAAGCAGATCTGGGACCTGGCTGATTTGGTTCACATCCAATCCAACAGAACAAAACTAATAGATATTCATACGTATTCCTGCTTTTTGTCTTCTGAATGCACACAAAGAAATGGTGTCAGACCTAACAGTGGCTCATAGACTAATATCTCCATGGTGCAGAAGGGCTTGGGTGTGGTTCCCTTATTGGAACTCATGTTTCAGCCAGGAGAGGGGAAAAGAACCATCCACTCAGCCTGCAATTTCTGGCCTATGCAGGCTCAAAGCCAGGGAATAAAAGTCCTCCACCATCAAGTTTTAAACTAGGGTCATGACATGAAGTGCTAGAAATGGACCAGAAAGTCAGCCATTTTGTATTAAAAGTGCCAGGGAGCAGAGTGGAGATAAGCCACTTCAGCAGCAACCTGAGCCCTTTCTGCACTTGGCCTTGTTCCAGAACATATCTCAGGATCAGAGTCTGTTTTCCACAAGTTAATGTAAACTATGGTAAGTCTCACCTGGGCCCTGCTATATTCTGCACTAGCATGTAGACAACAACAGACTCCCATCCTGAGCCATATTCCAGAATAAGAGATCCGTTTTCTGGTGGCAAACGCAGAAAGGCCCTTAGGAATGCACAAAGATTGGTTCAAGTTCAAAAATTCCATTAAGCAGTTCGTATTTGTGAATTTTGCATTGAACCGAACATGAAGTTGTCTGAATATCCAGAAATTCATTTGAACTGAATCAGTCTCCTGTCCACCAGACAGTTCATGTTTGGTGTGTTTTTGTTCTTGAAAGGGGTTTTTTAATGGTTTTTTTATTATTATTTTTGGACTGTCAGAATTGAATGCGAATAATTGTGATTAACTGGTTTGCCATTGAACCAAACAAATAGGTGTTTGCTCTGATAGCAACTAAACATACGGTTTTTGTTTTCCCTAGTAATTATGGCCAGTCTTTTTCTTTTATGTTTGGGTGCAATTCTTTACAACTTACCCAATTTCATTTTGTAAGGACTTTTGGGAAAAGATTGAATCAAGGACCTTCAACATGATGCTTCATATTTCAAATTTTCAGCAGGAAGAGAAATTTTGAGTAGAGAGGCAAGATTGTTAATAAACTTTGAATAGCTTTTCTTTATTCTACTTCTGAAATAGCTTATTGATCAAAAGAAGTGATATTCAGTAATTCAGAATGAGATATAATACAAAAATAGTTTGAACTATGAAATCACTTTTATACCGTTTAGTTTAGTTTAAGTTTTAGCTTGCTTTATGTTTTTCTTGCTTTTTTCTTAGTTCTTACTCTGTTTGTTTTAACCCTTTGTGGAAATCCTAATAAAATTTCTAAGAGAAGAATTGGTGAATAAATTGCTAAGTTTGAAAGGGCATAATGTTTGGTTAAGTAAGTCATAGTCATTTATAGCCAAAAGTATTGGCAAAGTGATGTGAGTATAAAGAACTTTTGTCTGCTGAAATCTCACCTGCGTCTCCACTTACAGTAGAGGCCAGATTCTTTTTAGGCACATGTGGGAAGTTGCCATGATTACCATTGTGAAAGATGCCCCCTTGTCTCCATTTTGGGGTATGTCATTTTAAGTGGCAATCTGTGGCACCTCCATTTAGGGTGGAGAATTACAAAACAGACACCTTGGGCAATGTTTGTGCTCACAAATGGCATGGTGCAGTCGTTACAAGGCACCTGTTGTCACTGCAGATGGAGACGCAGCAGTGAAGATGTGTTTCTGGGGTCTCCCCACAGGTAAATAAAGACAAACACGGCTCCCTATGAGCACCTGTACATTTTTGAATAAGCACATATATTGTGAAGATTAAAAGGTGTGTATCCTGAACCTACCCATCACACATCAAAAATACAAAACTTAGGAAAAAAACAAGACATAAGAACTGTTGCTGTGTTTGATTTTTTTTTTCATGCCTTGTAGGCATCTCATTCTTACTTATTCTTTGGTAAGTTGTCCATCTTTGCTATGCTGGAATATTGTAATGGAACCCAATGCAATGCTTACTCCATACTTTCTGTAGATTTCCCTTAATTAATGTAGTAAATGTGTTTTCATTTTGCCTCTCCCAAGTGTTCTACAGGAATTCATGTTGCAGCTGAGGGAAAAACTGGCTCTTAATGGTTTCTAGGCCTGGGTGTCCCAAATTGTTCCCAATTATTTTCTCTTTAACAAACACAATTTTGCTGTTCTTTCCTGCCTGTGAAAAATCAAGAAAGGGTTTCCCCTCAATAAATAAATAAATGGAAACATCTAGTTTTTAAATATAAAATTACGTATGGAAACCCTTGTTTTATGTGTAACTGAAATTGTAGCAATCAAACTGTTATTTCATCAACATTTTTAAAGTCCCTGGGGAAGATGTTCAGAGCCAGTTATTTAGTTTGTCTGTATTCTGGTAACGGTGAAAGATCTGTGCAGCAGCTAACCATTAAATGCTCTCTACCTTAATTGCAATAATAACAACTAAAGAGTATTTACATAACAGACTAGCTTTTAGGAAGAAATGCTGACTGAATAACATTATAGAAGCTGGACCTTGTATTCTACAATGCTCACTTTTAAACAAATAGCCAACATCCATATTGTGTAGTATAAGTCAGATGATCATGTTTTTTTCCTAATCATTCAAATGGGCATTATCTTCCACACACCATGTACTTGTTTTCTCTCTCTCCCACATGCATACATGTATAGAAAGACTTGAGCAGGTGAAGGAGCATGCACCTTGATGCATGCATTGCATGTGAGGTATAAACACACAAGCTGTTGCTTCAAACATTACCTGAACAGGCAAACTTGGGCAAACTTATTTTTTTCAGCCTAAGGATGCTATCATCGGTGCAAAAACAATTGTGACAGTCCTGAGAATGACCTGTACAAAAGGGTTGCAACTAATAGGAAAAGCCATATCAATTCTGAATATAACTTAATTCTCTGAGTTTCTTGCTTGCATTTACAGAACCCAACACAGAATGGAGTACAGCTAAGCTTACAAATGGAAATTAACAATGAACCATTTTACTCTACAAATTTGTCAAACAGCAGACTTGCCAGATATTTCAAGTAAAGCTTTGAATGAACATCATCAGGAATCACCAGCATAGATGCTCTTGAAAATATTAAAACACCTGCTGCATCTGTTTTAATGTTTTTATAGCAAGCAAAAACAATATTCAAGTAGAGTAAACTTCATAATCACTGTTGGTTTGAATTTTCTGTCTGAAAGATCAGAAAATTTGGGGGATAGATAGCTGTTGCTGTCTTTCTTTTTAACAGCATAGTATTTATTTATTTTTCCAATCGGAAGTCCAATATATCTTAAAGACAATTCTAACTTGTTTCCAAAGCTTAAATTGTCTCCCTCGTTTCCCAGCTTTGTACTAATGTTAATTATATTGCTTTTGCCATAGCGTATAGAAGATGATCAAATGGCATCTTTGAAATCAGATTACAGTCTACTCCACAGCTAATCCTACTGCGTAGAAGCCATAGTACAAAGTGATTGGAAAATAACATTTGTTACAAAGAACCATGATGCGTGTATCAACCAGTGCACTACCTGATTCTACTGAAATGTCCACAAAGTAATAATAATAATAAAGCCACCCATAGAAAAAAAAATGGTTGCAAACGTACCTTGCTTTAGTTCCTTCATCAATACTATGGAAAGCACAGCTACACTGGGAAGGGCAAAAGCAAATTGCTGCAGGCAGGACCCCCAGGGCAAGGCAGCAAACCACTGTTACCCACATTGCTACCTGGGCATGAGAATGCCTCCAGGGCACTAGACAAAGTGAAGGTCTTCCTCTATTGTTCTGCCCATGCGACCCGTCACATCTTGTTAACTCGTCTTCGCTTTCTGTCACACGGTGATCCTCTAGCCTGCACTGAAGCCATCAGATAAAAACGGATAGTCAGGGGATTAAGGATGGGGTTATTTTCATGTAGGTGCTTACTGCTTCCTGGAAACGCAGACACAGTGGCTTCTTCCTGCCCTCAATGAGAAGTTTCAAAAACACTGCCCTTAAAGAGGACAAATTTTGGTACTCTCCAAATTTTGGTTAGTTACTCTTTCATTTATGCCTTTGGCCAGCAATGCTGTACTTTAACTATTACCGTTAGAAGAGTTGGCTTTCGAAAGAAGCCTCATTCAGTGTCCCTGCCCACAGTTAACATGTGAATTGAAGCTATGCTTATTATAGAACTGTATGATATTTTGTGGTGAGGGAGCATTTATCTTATTTTCCATCCAGAGTGCGGCATGGAGAGTCAGTAAGGCAAAAGTAGCCCTATCTGAAACTAAATTAAGCAGAATTGGAGGGGGGGTCATATTTGATTCGTATCAAATCGAATGCAAGAAAATGTGTATTTGTTCAAATAGATCCCCTTCGAATGTGGTAGGATTCGTATTTGATATGAATGTTCAATCCGATACAAATCCTATACAAATGCATACAAATAGCATACGAATCCTATATAAGAATGCATACGAATAGCATACAGATCCCATACAAATATATATGAATAGTATACGGATCCTATATACAGATCCCATACAAACGCGTACAAATAGCATATGAATCCTATATACGAATCCCACACGAAGCTTCATACAAATGTATCAAAATGTTGTTACCCACCCGGAGACCTCTGGGTACCGGGCAGGATAAAAATATAATAAATATAATATAATATAATATAATATAATATAATATAATATAATATAATATAATATAATATAATATAATATAATATAATATAATATAAATAAATTTTAAAATATTCAGTTCGGATTCAAATGTCAATCTTTGAATGTGCCAACATTTGATTAAAATTCGAATGTCTGAATTTGGCTAAATTCGGCTGAATTCTGAATGTTATGAATATTTGTCGACATCCCTAGTTGGTAGCAGTGAAATCCCCACTCCCAGATCTGTTGGATGGTGATGGAGGGCAAGTGGGCTGGATGGTGCTAGATATTTGAGTACTGCTGCTGCCACCAAGGTGGATCTTGCCTTTGTTGGTAGCACCTCGTCAAGTGTCTCAGCAGTCGTTGGGTGTCATGGCCACCAGGCAGTGACTCTAGCAGTGGAAGCAAAGTTTTACCCAGCAAGATCGCCGGGGGGAGGGGCGTGTGGCTCCCTCCCACCTGCTCCTGAGAGGCCCCGGGGGTGCCCACCTGGAGCAGGGGGGGTGCCCCACCCCACCCCTCCAAGCCTCCGATCTCACAGGGAGAAGGAAAACATTTACTCCTGCTTCCACGTTGGAACCTGGAGTAAAAGTTTTTGATGCCCCCACTGATCACCCCCCCGATCGCCCCCCTCCCTGGGCATTGGGGACACTGCACGTGCACAGCGGACCTACCTTTCCAGCATTGAGGCTTGGAATGAGAGAGGGACGCCAGCAACGCGCACACGTGGGGCACGCTCTTGCGTTCCTCGGTCATTGCAAGCCTGGATGCCGGGAAGGTAGGTCCCCTTCGCGCGCACAGTTCCAATGCCTGGGGTGGGTGCGGGGTGAGTGGGGGAGGGTTGGATGTGGGGGGGTGAGGGTGGGGGGTGGGAATCATCTGCGAGGTATAGGCGCCTAGATCCAGGCACCTACACCCCGCAGACGGCCGCGATTGGGGTGGCAGGGAAGCGTTCGGAGACCGATTGGGGCCCCGTACAGCCCGCACGAAGCAGGGCAAGTGGCCTGACAGCGCTGCTCCTTCCCAATGGGAGGCAGCCTCGCCGGCCTTATCCCCGCCCCTGGCCGGCCTTTGCCAGCTAAGTTACTTCCTAACGCTTTTAGCATTCGCACACAGGCGTGCCGGAACGCGTTTACACGCGTTCCTGCGTTCCTGTGTGTGAACCTTGAAAGTGTCCCGAAGTGACTTAGGCTACCCGTCCTACACCCGTTCCAAATGGCCTCAGGTCTCCACCAATTGGACAAGAGACAAGAAGGGCCAGCGATATTGAAGAAGAAGGAGAAGGAGAAGGAGAAGGAGAAGGAGAAGGAGAAGGAGAAGGAGAAGGAGAAGGAGAAGGAGAAGGAGAAGGAGAAGAAACGTTGGCAATATCACCTGCACACAGATTCACTTTATCTGGAGTGAGACAACCATGGGCTGTTTTTCCACTAGCCATGAAGACCACATTTGGAACCCATTATGAGCCCAATTGGTACAGATTACTTACTTACTTACTTACTTACTTACTTTTACTTACTTACTTTTACTTACTTTTACTTACTTACTTACTTACTTACTTACTTACTTACTTACTTACTTACTTACTTACTTACTTACTTACTTACTTACTTACTTATTTATTTATTTATTTATTTATTTATTTATTTATTTATTTATTTATTTATTTATTTATATCCACAATGTTACTTTAGAAGTTGCCCTCATGATCCAGGCAATCCTGAGGCTAGCTTTTCTACTTTCTAGCACTCTTAGCCAGGTACTGGGCTAGTTTTAGCAGCCATAATGTGAATACCAGCCACAGTGCTGGATCTTAACTGGCTGGGTATGGTAAGTTTGAACAGACCCTCAGGATAAGGAATAATATAATAGAACATGTGTAATGGTTTCAAAAGAGCCAGAACTACAAAGGTAAAAAGCTGTGTCCAAGAGGAGACTTAGATATTAAACATCTATTATTTTGAAAAGATGAGGACATCTTTTTAAAGCTGAAGTCCTTTTCTGAGATTTGTTGAATCTTGTTCTACCTTGAGATGTTTTATTTTCCTCCATTTCCTCAGTTTTCTCCTCTTCAAGGTACCCTGTAAAATATTCAGCAAAATGTCCATAATTTGTTTTGACCATAAACCGAACAGAGAAAATTGGATAACTGAAAGAAGCAATAAACATTCACCTTACATCTAGTTTTGTCAATTAGTCCACTGTTCCCTCTGTCAACAAATATGAACTAATACAGTTGTTTTATTCACTATGAACTGAACCAAAATATCTCTGAAGATACATTTCCTAATAAAATTTTTGAACTTTCTTTAAAAAACAAAAACAAAATAATTAACAAGAATGAGGAAGAAAATACTTTTTTAAAAAAATGCAATATAGGGTGTTTTTCCACTGTCACTAGAAGTACCCATAAAGTACCCATTAATGGGTACAAAAATGCCATTGCGTACCCATTAATGGGTACAAAAATGCCATTGCGTACCCATTAATGGGTACCTAATGGGTACTTTTAGTGAAAGTGGAGAAACACCCATAGTTCAGAATTGTTCATTTTTATCTGCATGACAAATAATTCAGGCTACGTTTATACCTCAGCATTGTGGGCAAGATCCCACTCCCACCCAGGGCTTTGAGTGCTGGACGACTTCCTTCCTGGCTGTTCTGTTGTCCCAGGATTCCCTGACCTCACACTGCAGTCACCTCTACTTTCAGATCCTCCACTGAATGTTGTGATGATGGGATGTGTGGTTGCTAGCCAACCATTGTCTGACTGGGCTACTGGGCAGTTGTTGGATCACAAATGGAACACACAGGATGTTGTGATGCCTGGGCACCTGAACAAAGACTTGGAGCACAATGCCCCCGTGTATAATAGTAGCTCCTAAAACCATGGCCAATTCCACACAACCCCTTCCCCATATTTTGGATCAGAGTGGTGTTACCAAATGTGGTCTAGCACTCTATACATACACAGAGGTTCTGAGATCTTTATAAGCCAATGTGCTTGGTTTAACAGACAAGCAACTGGCAGTTGATTCATAGGGAAGGGGGGGGGAAATAACCATCTGGGTTCTTAAACAATGTTTAATTTATTAAGAATGACATTAAGACACTTCAAAAAGAAAATAGCTTTAAAATAGCTTTAAACGGCATAGGGAATCAGCACAAGTTAAAACCAATAATTAAGGCAACGTAGAATTTCTAGCAAAAATCTAAATTGACTTGCGAGAGGAAAAGAAAAATATTTACACAGAATAGAAACTCTGTTTTCCTAAATCTTAGACAAACTTACTTCCCATAATCAATACTATTAGTCAAAGTTCCCAGAAAGAAAACAGCAAGAAGACAGTGGAAGAAATCACCTAGCTTTACCCTAAACTTTACCCTACCTTTCTGGATCTAAAACCTTCTCTTTTATATTCTAAAAATAAAATTGTGTACATGTCTCCTTAGCCCAACTTCAATAATCATTAAGTGTATGTTTCACTTACTCCAGAAACCGAATAAAAGGTGCTAATTAAAATGAAACCTTTTGCTTAATGTTTACTTTTAAATATTTCACCTGAGAATCTTGAGAGATCTCTTGTTTTATTTACAATGAAAATGGCATTTACTGGAAATCAACTTAAATCCATCAGGTACACAAACAGAGGGAAGAAGAAGAGTTGGCTTTTCTGCCCCACTTTTCTCACCCATTTAAGTGGACTCAAAGCAGCTGACAAAGCTTTTCTATTCTTCTCCCCACAACAGACACCCTGTGAGGTAGGTGGGGCTGTGAGTGCTCAGTAGAGAGCTGTGACTAGCCTAAGGTCACCCAGCTGGCTTCATGGGGGAGGGCAGAATCAAACCCGGTATTCCCAGATCAGAGTCTGGCTCCCTAATCACTAGACCAAATTGGCTCACAACTCCAAGAGTCATGTTCACTTGTTTACTTGTTAGGCTGATTAGTTTTTATGGGACCTAAGATCAAAGCTTATGCATTTGTTTTTTGTAATGGTCCCATAAACAGTCGCAGCACCCATTTATATATTAGCTGTACATATTTAATATAAAAATTATAGATTATATTTGTAACAGTGGGATGCTCTATTCTGGGATATGCAACTCATGGGATGGGCTGATGCTGAAATGGGAGAGAACAAACATTTTTCACAGCCCTTTCCATCTCAAGCTTGGCTGCTGATGCCAAAAGCTGGCCTGGTTATCAGAGCTGCTTCTGGAACCTTTTGTTCAGGTGACCAGACATCTCAGTCCTTTTTCGTGGTGAACTACTTTTGGCTCCACTTCCAATAATACTTCCTGGAATATCTTTCGAAAGGTCATGCTAGTCTATCAGTAGACCTCAACATCATGGTGTACCAATGGACTAGGATATGTGCCATTTTGGAGATACCCTGTTCTACTCTATGCTCTGTCTTGTGAGGTCAGAGCATTCCATGAGGTGGGGTCTCCATGTGAGTAACAGAGATCAAACAGAAGAAACACAGGAAGGGGCAGGAAATTACATTTGTAAAACACATCGTTAACTATTTTTTAAAAACTGTGCTCTAAAATGCCCCCTAAAAATGCTCCAGAAAAATTGATTAAGATAGCACAGAAAAATTCAAAGGTGAAATTGACATTAGTACCACAAATGACCGCTGTTCTTAAAGAAAGTGGAAACTATTCTCAGGTTGTAAACTTTCAATTAACCAAATGCTCTGACTATAAGAAACAATTCCAATTGTGGACACAATATAATTGATCATCAGGTTGTATTCTAGTGACAATTGGCTTATATGCTGGCCAAACCAATATCCTAATAGCTGTTGAGACAATAAATCTGTGCAGGTCAAATATAAGTAGGAACAAATCCTTATTACTACCCTTTTGTTATTCAAATGTTTCTAAAAACTGGCACTTGCGGGCAGTTGTTCAGACAATTTCATTAGTCAAATAAAAGATGCCAAGGTATTTGAAAGGGCACATTCTGAAAAGTGGCAGATCCTTCCCAATGATGCAAACTGAGAAGTACGTTAATGCACTGTGTCATTTGGAATTGGATTGTGCACTTAACACTGATGAAGAAAGCTCTCCCAGACCAAAAGGTCTTAATTCATTAAGTAGCACTTCCAGGTGTACTCAGAAAACAAACAAAACAAAACAAAGCTCTGATGCATTTTGTCATAAGATATTACAGCCTTCCAGATCTGTATTTTGGGGGCTTGCAGTACTGGAACATTATCTAATTAAAAAGCAGATTTGGTCTTTAAAAACAAAGAAACGGTTCTTTCCTTAGGGTCTTGGGTTTCCTTCTGTCAGCAAAGGCTTAGGAATGATTAATTTTAAGTTTTATTTTTACTAGCATTTAATATGTAATTTTTATTTATCATCTTTCGTAAAAACAAATGAAGATGATGAATGAAATTTATAGACAATCAAATCTAACAACAAATATTTACAGAGGCATAAAGCAGACATAGAATGTCATTTCATGTTACCTTTCAAGAAAGCTCTACAATCTAAAACAGATAAGGGGCAAGGTTTTGTTTATTTCTGCCAGGACATAGTCTGAATGTATTTGGAGCACTAAGCTGAGGTCTGATCAAAGTTTAGGGCTGTGTTCAGACTGAGCCAGTTTGATCTAGTAATTAAGGAGCCTGACTCATATCTGGGAGCACTGGGTTTGATTTCGCCTCCCCGATGAAGCCAGCTGGGTGACCTTGGGTGAGTCACAGCTCTATTTCTGAGCTCTCACAGCCCCACCCACCTCACAGAGTGTCTGTTGTGGGGAAAAGAACAGGAAGCTTTATCAGCCATTTTGAGTCCCCTTAAATGGGTGAGAAAAGCAGGGTAGAAAAGCCAAGTCTTCTTCTTCTTCTTCTTCAACAAAAGGGGTGCTGTAGGGGCACCTCAGAGAAACAGTGGACCTTTTCACACTTTGGAAGACCAGGATGGCTCTGCACTAGGGATGTGCATGAATGTTGGGGTTTTTTAAATTATTATTATTCATATTGAATAGAAATTATGAAAATTTATATTCATTTGAATTGATCCCCTTCAAATGTGGTAGGATTCAGTTCAATTTGACACAAATGTATTCATACAAATGTATACAAGTATATGATATGAGCACGTACGCGTCCAATATGTATCTGATACATATCCATATGGATCCGATACAGATCTGATACGGATCCCCTAACATATCTGCTCTAAAAGTCTCAAATCCACCCTGAATCCACTCTCAAACCATGTTGAATTCACCCTGGATCTGTTGCATATGTGACCGGCCCAGCTGCTTTCCCACTTCACCATTTCACAAATCTTCCGATCATACGAATGTTCCAAAACATTTGTATTTGTATGCATGTCAGTGTATAAATGTTGTACCATTTGACTCTGAATTCATATGGATATTGAATGTTACTAATGTTTGTGCGTGGCCCTACTCCATAAACTCTGGGAGTCTGCATTCCCACACCCAATTGCTGCCTCCTTTCTGGAAAGACCCAGAGTGTGCAGGGCCTTTCTCATCTTCTGTAGATGTGGAGCAGTAAAAGCTGCTCCACAACATTAGTGGGAGCACCTAGGGCACTCCTGGCAAAGTCTGAGAGGCAGCATTTGCACTACTTCCATGCGCTAAAGCTGCATGGAGACAGGACAGTGCAGCTGCAGATGTGCAAATGTGCCCTTTGTCTTGATTGTCATAGTAAGAGCCCAGGACATGGCAGAAGATGTCTCAGCCATTGCTATTGTAAATGTGGATGGTTTAGGATGGAGCCCTCCACACTATGAAGACTGCAAGGAAAGTTGGGATGCTGTTGGTGCTCATGGCATGAACGCTCACCACTGCCCCTGAACCTAGGTGCAGTGGGGGAGGATCCCACTGTTGTTAAGTACAAAATGACCCAGTGTGTGGCAGTTGTGTTGCCAAGCCTTCTCTAATCCACCTTTTCTAGCACAGAATCGTCATGAGGGATGCATCCAGACATCAGTTACTTATTCTGCTATACTTGGACTTTCCAGAATAAAGCAAGAATATTCCAGAACATCCACACTTTATTCTAGAATATCCAAAAATGGTGGAATAAGTAACTGATGCCTGGATGCCATCAGAGCAGGGTGGTGCAGACTGCTATGTGAACAATCCCACCTCATAGTCTTCTTTATTTTGTATGTGTCTAATCACAGTCTAAGTGGAAAGCTGCCTGAGAATCTTGTAGAAAGTCAAGTCCCACAGCAGCTTCAGGGATCCTTAGGCTATGTTCCCAGTAGTGTTTCAGATCACTATAGTTAAGGTTGCATCCACACACATAAAAGATTACCACAAAGCAGCTTAAAGGTGACAGAATGTGGACAATTGTGTTCCTGTTCTACCTTTATTCCACACTATAGGCTTAAGAATGTATTCTGGAGGTTCATTTTCTGGCCTTCAATGTGAATCAAAAGCTGTAGCTTTGACCTTTCTTTCTTTCTTTTCTTTTTCTTTCTTTCTTTCTCTTCATCTGAGGGCCCACTTCTTCATCATTTTAAGATAGCCATGCAGGAAGACATGGCGTGAGTTATGCAGAATCAGCGGTATTGAGAGTAACTGAGCTACACCTGCACATCAATTTGAACTGCCAATTCAAGGGTCTCCAGTGCCAAAAATAGCATCTCTGGTGGAGCAGGGGGGAACCATAGCAGAGTGCTTTATAAGTTACAACATCAAGAACTGCAGGTGCTCCTCATTTTTTGTAAACAGTGAATCCCCCCCCCCAAGTTCTAATGGCTTCGAAGGCTGGAATTCTTTGTCCCATCTATATGGAATTTGTCATGTGACTTCATGCCAGGAGGTGGGAGAAGAAGCTAGAAAAATGTAAGGTAATTTGTATGGGGGTGGGAGGAAACCCCACAGGCACTAGAAGACTTTCTGATCCTTGGTGAAAAAAATAAGTCAATAAATGCAATTTCAACTAAATGAAACTGAAGCAAGAGGACACTTAGTCATAAAAACAAATCCATAAGAGAAACAGTTCTTCATATTGCTCAGTTTGCCTTTTAATTCTGTTGACCAGAGTAATCCAAGTAATTGTTTTACAAACTTTTTCAGTCCCAACAACTTTAACTAAATTACACAAGTTTCCACTGTCAATAGGACAAAAGACATTATTTTGTTTAGCATTATCAGTATTTTACTGTTTTTCTAAGACACTATAGGTATTCTGAGTGGCAATTGAAGGACAGTACATAAATAGAGTAATAAAGTTTGTGAGAATGAAAGAGTATTTGTCATGAATGCCAGATATTTCTGAAAATAAAACATGTGTTTTGGGCATATATTTAAAGTGAATATCAAAGCAAATTACTTTTTGCTCAGCACTCATAATTATTGCTAGTGCTAAAAACATGGGGGGGAAATCATATTGTAAAACACCCTTGTAAGATGTGAAAAGAAGTGAAAAGAAGACTTGAAATTAAATTTCTCTGTTAAACTGGGACAGGACTGGTACAAATATTCATGATGGCACTGAAATTCCACTTATTCAAATTCTCAGGGAACCCATAAAGAGATTTCCACTGAGTCTGCCAAGTGCTTTTCCAGTTCCATCAAATATACTGTACAGCTAAAGGAGATGATGGATCTCACAGCTGACCTCACACAGACAGCCATGGTAGGAGACAGCAAATAAATTTTGGACCTTTTAATTACTTAGGAGACTTAAGATTTAAAAGCAAACATTTACTTTGTTCATTTTTTTAAAGCTAGCAGGTCCCATACTGACCTGCCCATCCCACTACCTTCAGTAATGAGGTTGGTGGGCATCTGGGAGAGAACCTTTTCAGTGATGCCGCCCAGACTATGGAATAGTCTCCCCCTCAAGATGTGTCATGCCCCTTCCTTACATATATTTAGGAAAGCAGTGAAGACACACCTCTTTACCCTGACTGCAACATTTAGGCCTCTTCAGCCTGAAAAGACAGCATTTAAGAGAGGACCTGACTGAGGTACATAAAATCATGCACGGTATAGAAAAGGTGGATAGAGAAAATTTATTTTCCCTATCACACGCCACTTGAATCAGGGCATCCTATGATGGGTAAGAGAGTCAGATCAGACAAGGGGAAGTGTTTCTTCACCCAGAGGGTCATCATTCTGTGGAATTTGTTGCCTCTAAGGAGATTTGCTTGGATTCAAGATGAGGGCTGAATTCACACTTACCAGAGCTGTCCTAATGGCATACAAGAGGCCTAAGTGTGAATTCAGCCCAGATGAAGGCTTGCCCTTGTTTTCTGCTTGAGATGCCCAGAAACAATTGGTGGGCCACTGTGTGGGACAGGATACTGGACTAGATGGGCTGTTGCCTGATCCAGTAGGGCTCCTCTTATGTTCTTATATATCATTCGAAACAAAGGCTCTTTCTCCACTGGGCCTTATTCTGGTTTATGTCTCAGACTAGGAATCCTGTCCAAGGTCTGCTGTAGTCTGCACTATCATACTATTTTCATACTATTCCAAGATACAATTCAGAATAAGGGCCAGCGCATGAAAGGCCAAAATACGCTGAAGGATGTTTAGTGATCTCCATGTGTGAATGGAAGTCCAGGCTCGTCTCCCTACTTAGAGATATCACGTAGCTCCTCTGTGAGCACATTAGGTGCTGAATGGAGTCTTTTGATCTTAGGAACTTCAAGCACAAAATCCTGGCGATTCTATTTTTAGACCTGTTGAGGATTTATTGGGGTATAAAAACATATTTAGTAGGAGGGGGAGAATCTAGTCCTCCAGAAACTGCCTTGAAATAAATGTAAGGGCAGAAGGGCACATAAGACTAGGACAAGAGGTGTTCACAATGCATTTTGTCCAAGCTGTTTAATCTCTGGAGAAATCAAAACAAGAAGCTTTTGAGACCCAACAAAAGGGCAGACAAAAGACACTAAAGAAGTGAGTTTATGCAATAGCTGTGTCCTCGCTAGAACAGCCTGCTCTCCTTTTCTAGCATTATAATGGAAAAGCCTTTTTTTTTTAACAAACCACTGAGACACTAAAAAAGATTTTTGCAGGGCAGACTCATAATCCTATTTTAATGCTTTTCAAGTGGATGACATTGAATAAGCTACAGTGAACAAATCTGCATTCCCACTGTGCAGTGGAAAGAAATCAAGCCTGTAGCCTCCTCATTGTGAACACGCACAAAGGCCCTGCCTGTAGGATTTATTTTTAAAGGCTGCATTTGTCATTTTGTAGAAGTCTAATGATTTGGGTCATCCCTGACCTGCTCTCTTTCTTTGCTACAACCTTGGAAGACTTCAAATGCATTCGGATGTTCATGCTTTGGTGGAAACTCCTCTATATCGGGGGTGTTGCAGCAGAAGAGCCCCTCAAGTGCCCCTGCAAACACCATGCAAAATGAGGATTAACTGTAAAGGATATAACATAATCCCCTGATTTCAACATGCCACTGAGACAGCGTGAACCTCACAGGAAATGTGTGCCATAATCGATTGAAAGTAGCACCATAACAGGGCTGGATGAATGATCTGCTAATCACACATTAGAGATGCAACCAGCAAACCTTGGCTCTTCCTCCATTGGGCCTTGTTCTGGATTATATCTTAGAATAGGGACCTGCCATCTATATGCTAGTGCAGACTGTGGCAGGTGCCACCCAGTGCCTGCTGTAGTCTGTCTTGCAGATTAGCCCAGAGGATAAATCACTCAGGCACATACGCAGCGGGCTGGAACAGCTCAGGAGATCCAGGAGGCCTTTCTACCAGAAGGTGCTTTATTGCTTGTTTGCAGAGTGCAGCATAACATATTAAAGCAAGCAATATAATGCTGAATATTTAAATGCATGGATATATGGATAGATACATGACAAGTGAATGTCAGAAAATGAGTGAGAGCAAGAAAGAATTGATATGTGTGTGAGAGAGAAATATGTTTCTCAGCACACAGGGACACATGATTTCTCACGTCCAATCGAGTTGTGAGGTTTGCTTCTGAGTAAGGGTGTGCATGAATGCAATTATTGGGATTCAATTCAAATTAAGGTAAATATACAAAAATTTGAATTGATTCAAATGTTTAAAAGTTGAGAGCATTCACATTTGATTTGATTCAAATACATTCAAATCTATTTGTATGAATTTTCAATCCATTTTTGCTAATACAAATGTCAGCAACATTAATATGTGCCTGTACGCATCTGTGCACATTCCATATGCATCCGTACATATCTGTACGCATCTGTGCACATCCCATATTTATCTTGTATGCATCCTGTTTTTGTCCCATATGGATCCGTACAAATGCATACAGATGCGGGAAAGTTGCGTACAGGCAAGTATGCATCGTGTACATATCCATACACATATGAATGTCTGAATAGTTCAAACAAATGTAATTTGTTCAAATGTTTAAATTTGAATTTATGGACATTCGATTCAAATTCGAATGTCCAGATTTGAACAAATTTGATCAAATTGCGAATGTTTTGAAGATTTGTGCAGATCAGTACCTCTGAGGTGAGGCTGACTCTTTCTCAGGAGCTAGAAAGATTCCCATGACATCACTGGACATGGGCAGTCTATTTAGACCAGTGATGGCCAACCTATGACACGCGTGTCATGGGCGACATGCCAAGCTCTTTTGGGTGATGCACATGGTCTCCCTGGTACCTGGGCGTGTAGTGCTTGCTTGTTCCTGAAGTGTACGAAATGCCATCTTTCAGTTGAAGATTTAGCAAACGAAATTCAACAACAAATGTCACTAAAGTAAAGAATTGTTTTTGCTTTTAATAAAACACATATATCAAAAATATAACTTTTTTACTAGAGCTACAAATATCACAGAATTATGGATATTTCTAGATGTGACACAGCACCCGAATTAAGCTAGGTTTTCTTGCAAATTTTGACACTCCAAGCTCAAAAGGTTCATCATCACTGGTTTAGACTGTACTAGCAGGACAGTGGTTCTCAACCTGTGGGTCGGAACCCCTTTGGGGGTCGAACTACCCTTTCATAGGGGTTGCGATGAGTCTCCTGCTGCCCCTTCCTCCCCCCTCCCAGCTGCCCCTCCCACATGGTTGGGGGTCTCCACAACATGAGGAACTGCATTAAGGGGTCACAGCATTAGGAAGGTTGAGAACCACTGTAACAGGATAACAACAGCATCTGCTGATAGTGATTCTCAGCCTTGAGGCCTAGAGGCCTAGCATGAGATTTCCATTCCTGCACGGCATTGCACACTGTGAATGTCTGACAGTTTGAACCATTATGAAGATGAAATGCCCCTATTCCAGGATATAATATTTTATCCAGGATCATTTACCTCACTGCAGCAATTGCTATATGCACTGAGCTCTTGCTATGGTGATTGGCAACATGGTGCATGACTGCACCGCTGCAGCTGTGCTACCCTGCCCCTTCTGTCATGGAAAAAAATGACCATAGTGCAGCTTACAGCCAATCTTTTATAAAAGATGCATGCATGGAAGGAGAAGGTTTCTCCTTGCAAGAATAAACAAGATCAAAACTTTTATAATAGTAAATTTAAGTCCACCCTTAAACCACAAACCGTCACAGAAATATTGGAATTGAAATACTGACATACTGAAATCTTCCCTGATAGACTAATTGAATATGCCTGAGGTTCTTCTGTTGTAGTTCCCATTTTTACAGGTAACGTAGCTGACAATTGACTCATGGTTTCCTGTTTTTCTCACTGCTTGCCCTGTTACTCAAGCATTGCATCCTATTGCAAATCTTACTGTAAAGCGTACCACTATCTGACAGCCTAAAGAAAGCTGAGAGAGACAGCAAGGAAAAATGGCCATTTTCTGGATAATATGGGGTATTGAGCTTTCCTAAATTCAGGGGGGGGCAAATTCCCAAAATTCCACTTCACTTCTCAGCATTGCAGTGTGAAAGCTGCATCTGAGACTCTATTGAGAGCACCCCAAGGGCTCCTGGTTAAGTGGTGGAGCAATAGAAACTACTCCAGTACTAGTGGCCATCGGGATGCATGTGCTCTGTCCCAGACTGTGTTTTATTGTATTTTCTTATAGTGTAGCCCACCCCCAAGTTCTTACCATATAGAGTGGATATAAATGTAGAATAAAATGAAATTAATCATACTGTGGAATGAGCAGGGAGCTTAACCAGAGTGTTAAGAATGTTAGCACACATACACAGAAGTCAATGGAATCAGAAGCCACAGAGCCATTGTGAGCCAACAAGACCTTCACCCAAGTAAACAAAAATACCTTGAGATCTAGGAACTGCTTGATCTTCTAATGAATCAGAGAATAGAGGTTTAGGGACCCCTCTCCCCCATATCCAGATATCCCTAGTATCTGTGCATGCCTTCATGATCTGGATTGAGACCCTGAGGTCTGCAGTAGATGCAGATGAAGGGGCTCTTGATCCAGATCTGCCTCCATCCTGTGCAGACAGATCTATAGGGGGGAGGTTCTGTGATCCAGAATAATGGATCTACTTCCCAGTGAAGAAACAACCTCAGAGTTGCAGAGCAGTCTGTATACGGCACAGAGAAGCCTTCCGAGAAAGAACAGAGACCAAGGGCAATGCAGTCACCCAACATGGACAAGCACTCACCTGTGATTGATCCTGGGGACAGACCTCTTTAGGGTGCCACCATCTTGAGTGAAGCTCTGTACAACTGAAGCTCTGTACAATTGCAGTTGTGTCAGGAGGGCAGCAGTGTTGCCAGCGTGCTTGCGTGGCAGCTCTGTTGACCTCCTCATCCAGCGGAAGAGCAAATGTGTCAGGTAAGCTTTGGAGGATTTCATGCTCCACACCTAATCAACAATAGGCAACTTCTGGGAAGGCAGGGGGCGCCTGGAGGTTGCAACAGCCTCCTTTTGGTGCAGATGTTTTCCCCCAGATGTTGCCTAATGTTAACAAGGACTGAAGTGCAAATTGGCCTCAAGAGCACTCAGGAAAAATGGCAGGGGAACTCCCAGTTTTTCCTCCATCATCTCCTGTGTTGAACAGTCTTCCTAATTACAGGGCTGGCCTTCTTAGATGGAAAATGTGACCCATAGCAACTGGGATGTACCATATTATCTAGGTGGATCTGAATGATTCTACCATGCAAAATTTTAAGCTTGTGGTTGTGCTGGCTGCCAGCTTGAAGAATTTGTTTGCTTTAAGACATCTAACTTGGGTCTGCTCATCTGTAACACGGTTAAGAACCAATTACAAAATGAGATCAGAAAGGAGAGGTTTCACAGTAACTGTTGAGGAAAACTCTCTCATGATTATTTTCATAATAACAAAAGAAATGCATGCACCAGAAATTTCTCTTGTCCCCTTTCTCCTAATTAAATGTTCAGTAAAGTTTGTTTGCTTTTCCAGGTCATTCCCCAATTACATATAATTTACACACACACACACAATTCTAGTGTTCTTTAATTTTTGGGCAAATGTTGCAGAATTAACCAGACTGCATTCTTAATTTCATCCATACAAAGGCCTTGTTGTAAATTTGATGAATGCTTTCCTTCTTATTACGATCCACAAATACGATTTGCGCTATGGGCATGAAGGAAGGGGAGAGGGATTCTGCCAAATTTGCTAATGGCATTCTTGTAGGGATTGCCATGTGGGGATTAAAACCCCAAAGCTTTTATATAAGAACTTCCATGTGTCTGCATGTGGATTGGTCTTTTAAGAAGGGCCAGTAAAGGAGGTAGAAGACTACAGTTTCAGGGAGAGAGGAGGAAAATCCAATGAAAATAACTTAAAACGTCAGTCCACTGGCTGTAGCAAGGGGAACAAAATAGGTGGGATTTTTATTACAGATATGGTTACTTCAGCGTACCCTGTTCCTGAAGGCTTCACTGAATTAGAGGTGTTTAGCATTGGCACTGCTCTGTTAGTGGAAGGTAAGTTGTGAAAGTTACAAGCAAGAAATTGGGTCAGGAATATTTTGAAATAGAAACAACAAGTATATGTGACCTGTTTTAAGTGAGTGCACATATGCACATCTTTTTAAAAACTGTTTTGCTTCTATAGAAGATGTTAGGATAACTGTTAAAAGTGCTACTGACAGCTTTTCTACATTAGAACCAGTGAAAGAGCACATAGATTAAAGAATCAGAGTGCCAGACTAGGATCTGGGAGATCAAGGTTTCTTTTAGATATAGATCAATAAGAAACAGTACAGGCAATGTAGTGCTGGTGATACTGATGCACCAGTTATTCATGTTCAGACAGAGAGTCATTGACACAGCAGGGACAGGGCTACTGAGTTGGTTACCTTTGGTAGCAGTGGAAAGAGGAGGATCCCACCCTGACTCCAATCGCCAGGTCAGGCTTTTTATTATTATTAGTCCTATAATAAGAAGAAGTATTTCTGCTGTTCTGGAAATGGAAAAAAGTTCTCTACATCATGAATTGAAGATAAAGGATGTATTTTTAGAGTAGATTGACGAGATCTCAGTCTATCTCCCACTTGACCATTTTACTCTGGTTTGGACTATTTTAATCCAGATTCATGACTGAGTGTGCATTCTGAGTGTTCCCATTTGCTTGAGGATAACACGGGCTGAATTCAAATACTGCAGTTCCCGTTCAAACCGCCCAAATCCCCAGCACGGAGAAACAGCATCTTTTCATCTCCACCCCTTGTCCAACCCCTGTAAGCCTGCCCCACACAAAATCATCTGAGCAAAAGAACAGGCACAGGGCAATCACAAAATAATCACTCTCCCTTTCAAATCGGACACTCCCTCCATTCGTGTTATTGAGAAGGCAGCAGCTTGGCTTGTGGTTTTTAGCTGGGCTAAAAAAACTTTCCCTCTCCTCTGCACTTGTTGCTACAAATGTATCCCTTATAATTGCAGTGACATTCAAGGGGAAATCTCTGTGTTCAAGGATGCAAGACTTTTTTTTATCTCCAGCTAGCATTGCAAGGATGGCAAGGGGTGGGGGCAGACCTTCCCAGATGTGAATTCCCACCCATCAGCGACAGGCAATGGCCAGAAGGATATGGGGGGAGCAGCCCAAAAGGCTGATTTCCTCCCCAAACAGTCTGGTAACATTCCCATAGGGGAGCAAAAAGCAGGCTGGGTGCCAAAGTGAGACCAAGGACAGTTTTTCTGAGGACTTTTTCTCTGCAAATTTTTGCAGTATAGTCCTCATAAAGTCTGGGAATAAAAACTTTAATGGGATTGGACAATCCCGAAAATGGACTGGATTTGCATTTAATTTTGTATGGGAATGCACCCTCAGAGAAAGATCAAGATTGACCAGAGTATCATATAATCACCCTAAAGCTTAACCTTTTCTGTCCCATTTCAGTAATGTAGATGGCTCCCAAGGCTCAAATCCACGAAGTCCTCTCCTGTTGTGTGGCCTTAAGACAGCTGCTACTTCCCTTCATCACTGGGAGGGAAAGGGCCAGAATGTTTTAGGCATCTGCACTTGCTGAAAATACTTGAATGGCAGTTATTGCGCAGTTAGATTATTGATGCATTTAGGCCAGTTTTTACTCTAGCCTTACCTTTCTTGTCATGGGAGGGAGGGAGGGCAGAGGCTTTAATAAAACATGTATGTATTAATTTACTTCCAAGTGCAATAAGCCACTCTGACTGTCTTTGAAAACCCTGCTTATGAGAGTGGAAGTCTGCTCCAGAGGTCTGCTGTAATTCTTATCCTGATTTAAAATTTTTAAATAATACTACCTAGTTAAAAAAAATCTCAAAGCGATTTACAAAAACATGAATAAAAACAACTAAAATCATAACAGATTAATAATAATAATAAACTAAAATCATAACATCTAAAATCATAACATAATAATAATAATAATAATAATAATAATAATAATAATAATAATAATAATAATAATAATAATAATAATAATAATAATAATAATAATAATAATAATAATAATAATAACAACAACAACAACAATAACAATAATAAAGGACAGGGAAAACAAGCATTCACATCGGGGATGTGCATGAATGGGGTTTGGGGCATTCAATTCACAACAAATTGAATGTTAGAAAATCAGTATTCATTCAAATAGATCCCCTTCGAATGTGGTAGGATTCTATTCAATATAAATGTATTCATATGAATCCGTACAAATATCAGATACAAATGCATACATATCCTGGATACGTATCCTGGATACATATCCTATATGAATGCATATATTTTGGATACGTACCCTATACCAACGCATAAATATCAGATACATATCGGATACATATGCTATATGAACGCATTTGTATCGATACGTATCTGATACATATCCTCAGTTTAACAAATGTCTGAACTATTCATACAAATGTTTCAAAACATTCGTATTCGCATGAATGTTAATGTACAAATGTCGTAACATTCTATTCATGTACAAATGTCCAAATTTGTATGAATTCTTACAAGTAACGAATCTTGAATATTTGTACACGTCTCTAATTCACACCGGATATGGCTGCTGATGCCTACAACCAGATCTGTAACGAGACTGAACTGTAGTGAGAATGCTTTAAAAAGAACATCATGCAAAGCAGGTGACTACAGAGTAATGCTGCCTCCAGATGGCCACATAGGTATTCATGAACTGGAAGAGTGCAGCAAGCCAGCACTGGAACAGAAGGCTCATTGTTTACCCAGCCAGGGTTTTCTGGCCTTGATGATTGCAGAATTAAACTTCTGCAGCTTCGAAGTTTCCCTCTATCACACTCCAGCTCCAGGTTATAAATTACTCCTGATGCCAGGCATTCTTGTGGACAGAAATCACCCTGCCACTGCTTCAACTGTACAGAGCAGGAACAGGAGTGAGTGATGGAACAAGTATGGAGAGGTGCTTCCCATGAAGAGGACCTCCAAGTGCAGACTGTATACCTCAGGGGCCCCAGGAAGATTTACCTGCAGGGCCCCAGTAGTACTCTAGGAGTGCCCCACATCCATACATGTCAGCTGTTTTGCATTACAGTTCTCGTCAGACTTTGCCATCATGGCAATTTTGAATGGTTTGTGGAAGCTGTGATAGAAAGCAAGTGCAGCACATGCTTTTGTTGATGCTCATGGTAGCATATGTGCAGAAGGACCACTGGGGCTGTGCTGGTAGGGGTGATAAAGAAGTATTATCCCTATCTTTCATTTGGGAAGAGTCAAAAGGTTTATAGCTATGAGAAATGCTCAGAGAGGAGCATTATTGTTACTGGGTGGTCATAGATGAAATGGGCATGGCGGCAACTGGCTGCCATTTAGATAGATTTTCTTTTTCAATTGAAAGGAAAGTCTTTTGAGGAATGAATGATACTAAACCTATTGATGATATGTACCTCCCCTTAGCAACTGTGCTTTTTGACCCCCTAATAGAGATAACAGTTCAAAAAGCAAGCATGCAGGACTTAATTCTAAATCAGACTTAGACTTGATATAGAGGAGCACCAATACTGGATGATGGAACTGCTTGCAACTAAGATGTGCATGAATATTCATGACCTTCATTATTTGTACACAAATCAAATATTACAACATTCATAGATTAACATTTGTACAAATACAAATGTTTCAGAACATTCATATGAATCATTCGTACATTCGTTAAAATGGGGATACATATCGGATATGTATCGGATATGTATCCAATACGCATGCATTGGTATAGGATACGTATCCAATACGTATGCATTTGTATAGGATCCATATGCAGGATCTGTATGCATTCGTATACATTCATATGAATTCATTCAAATACATTTGTATCAGATAGAATCCTAACACATTCGAAGGGGATCTATTGGAACGAATATGAATTTTCCAACATTTGATTTGTTATGAAGCAAATGCCAAAAAACCCACATTCATGCACATCCCAACTTGCAACAGTTTCCTTGCAAGTGCTTTTATATGACTGGAAATTGCAGAGCGCTTCAGAGATCATGACCACATCACGTAGGGCTCATCTGCAAAAGTTGCTTGGAGACCAAACACCTGATCTCTTGTTCGCCACTGGGTTCTGTCCATATACAGACAGAAATCCCCTATGCCAGCCAAAGCCTTACATGTCCATTAAAATGGATATCCTGCATGAAATAATGCTAAAATGTTCATTGATGATCAGCAGCATGACTATCATGCATGAGACAATTCTGCACTTGCCTTCCTGTCCATTGCACGGGAAAGGTGCAGAACAAACTAACATGTACTAGTGTTCGCTCTAGGGAACTCCAATGCACAATAGCCCGACCCTCACACATCCAGAAACTTACCTGGATCCAGTTGTACATCTGATCCTCTGCAAGATGCCGCCATTTTGATTGCGGCACCCAGAATGACTGTGCGTTCCTAGTATGCTTGCTGGTCCAGTATGCTGGCAAGTGTGGATTCATCTCAAGAACATCTTGCTGTGTGGAACAGAATTTGCTCCTACAGAATCTGCTAAATGTTCACATTGTTCTCCGTTTTATTTGCTTGTGTCAGATGGTTATATGAGGAACCAATACTTAATTGTTAATATTAAACCAGGCACCAAAGAAAGTCATAGATTTTTATAGTCTGGATTTCTTACAATGTAACTTCTGATGAAGAACCAGAAGGAAGGAGTTCAGCTAGTCTATTAGAAGATGTGACATCCTAAAAATGAAAAAATTGTTCCAAAGCAATTGAGAACTCACACTGTTAAGTCAAAGAATGAAACTTGCATGAAATTGCTTTCCTTGTAAGATCTCACCTGTTAGTATTATATGTTAATGAATTTAATAAGTGGTGATTTTTCAAGGCTCTGGGCATTTTCAGCCATCATGCACTGAAATCTATCAGAGTGAAATTGTCTAATGGAAATACAATTGTATAACATTTTTGCCGGCATACTTGACAACACATTTAAAATAAAGTGCATCGCTGCTTTTTTTTAAAAAAAATGCTATTAATTTGGCTGCTGAATTTCTAGTTCTATTAAAATTGTTAGAAATCATTGATATATTCTTCATTAGTCACCTAAGCTAATTTGAGAGATTACTGACAAAATTGAATGATATAATGAAAAACATCAAATATAGCCAAGAGCTATAACTTTTTTTTTAGAATAACCTTTGGAACTGCTGCTAAATTATTATTTGCTGACCTGAATTTATTTAATTTGGATTTTTATTCTGCTCTATACCAAAATGTCTTACGGCAGGTTGCAGCATTAAACACCAAAGATAAAAATGGACATACTATAACAGTGCCTGAAAATGGGAAGGAAAAGCTGGTTCCTTATTTCATTCATTCATTCATTCATTTAAGAAATTTATATCCCACCCTTCACCAAATGGTCCCAAGGCGGGTTACAATAAGGATAAAACATATCAAATATTAAAACATAACTAAGCCCCACCCACATTCCTAACAGGACAGCACTCTGAGGAAGCTATTTAAATGGCAAAGGCCTGGGTGAAAGGATATGTTTTCACTAGGTGCCAAAAATTATACAGTGTATGTGCCTGGCGAACCTTAAGAGAAATGCTGTTCCAGAGTCTAGGGGCCACCACAGAAAAGGCTACCTAGCATGTCCCTGTGCCTTGTACCTCTGCAAAAAATGGAACTACAAGAAGGCCCTCTCCTTGAGATTTCAGTGCACGGGCAGGTTTATATGGGAGAAGATTTGATAGGGCTTTATATGTTAGTGTCAACGCCTTGAATTGGGCTCAGTAGCACATAGGTATTTATCTAAAGGCCAGGGCAAAGAGGCATATTTTTATAGGTCTCCTGAACATATAAAGTCTTATGGCCAGGACAATATGAAAAAATGTGTCCCTTTCGATATTTGCCTAGAACCATTACGGCATGGAGGATTGGGCCAATTTTCACATGATGCAGAGGAGACTGGTGGTCAGACCAGATACTATGGGTCTGTATTACACTTAGCAGCCTAGTATATATAACAGTACCGGACCATTAAGGGTGGGGCATGGTAGCAGCCATTTGCACTACAAGCACTGACTGGCCAGTGACACCGGTAGTGTGAATGGCCAGCTTAGGGCTGCAGAGATGGCCAAGGCAACATCTGAACTGGCATCCGATATATCATTGGGTGTTGCCATGGAGATCCAGCAGCTGAGTGTGACTCCACAGCCTCAGTCACACAGCCACACTTACTTGCTGCACCACATCCAGATGTGGTGCAAATCCACCTTCACAGGAGTGATACAGATGCTTCTAGACAGGCTGTAGACTGCTTTTTAGCAGTCCACAGCTGGACCACTACAGGGAGAGGCTATCCCACTCCAGGGTCGCTGCAGAAGTAGATAGACGTGCTCCAACAGGTATGTGTGAAAAGGCCCTTTTGTGCCCAAATAGGGTGTAAAGGATGTAAATTGTAAACCAATTGTTAAACTTTTTCTCATGGGATTCTACCCAACAGTTGTTCATTTCATAATTTTAATGCAGTATAAAAGCAATAATCCTACTTTCCGATCCAAGCTCGTGCCTCTCCTTAAACCTCATTTCAGTTTCTAATTCACCATTTATAACATGAAAGGAAATCAAAAGATGAACTGAGATTAAAACAGCAAGTTGTTTCTTCTAGACTACATAATCATATATTGATGCCTAGAACAGTCAGTATATATTTTAGTAAAATAAAGTTATGGAAATGCATGGTGGTATAGCAAATTGGCATAGTTCAAAGAGATGGGAAAGGTAATACAGTAGTTTGACTGGTCTTCAACCTCAGAAAGATACAATGAACATAGACCAAATCTGCACATGACTGTTTGGAGTGGTCTGCAAAGGCCATTCTAGGCTTGTTAAGAACAGGACCGGCCAGGGCCATCTATACTCTGAGCGCCATTCCATTCAGCCACTCCAGTAGTATGGAAAACAGGACATCCTCTTCTTTTCCTGGTAGGGTGCTTTAACATCAGATGTTCCACACGCCCCTCATCACAATTGGGCAAGGGAATGACCCATCTAGTCCACAAAGGTAGGCTGAGCCTTGAGGTCAGGATCTTCAAGCCTTGAAGATTCGAACCTAAAAGCTTCTTGCCTTGCAAACCAGAAAAGGTCTGGAGGCAGCATTCCCCAAGTCAAGGAACAGCTCTAAAGTTCTCTAGCTCCATTCCAGGACATTACTAGGAGATGGCTCAACATGTCTAAGAGATCAGTGGAAGTTGATATTCACCAGGATTTGTGTAGTTAACAATAGGAGGAACCAGAGATGAAAGCTCACATGAAAGCTGGCTCCAAAGACCACAGTGGATTATACAGAGCTGTGCCATCCTCAAAGTATAAAATTCTGTGTAGGAAGAGAAAGGGAGAATGAATTCATCTCTCAGCCACTTATTATGATAGAAGGTGCCTGTTTTGTCCTTAAATGTGCCAGTCATTACTCCACAATGAGTCTTGTGTTTCCTGCCACTTTTTGTGCTTTTAATTAGTAACCCATTGCAAAACACAGTGTTAGTGAGTCATGGCTACTCTGCCTTTTTAAGTTGCCAAGGGCTAAACTGGCACCATTTGGTCATGCTTCTAAGCATCCAGCAAGATCCCTAGTTCAAGAATCAGATTCTAACTTGAACTTATTTTGGAGAACAATATCGTATCTCCATAAATGATCATACAAGCTATGCAGTTGTGTATAAATGTGACCCATCCTTCACTGGAATGGCAAGCATTGTAAACTCCTATAAGCAGAAATCAGACATGGATTATCTTAATACTTCCCATAAATACCATGAACCTTCTTTTATAGGTTTGTGTGTTATGTGTGTATAACTGATGTAGTTTATAGAACATATGGGAAATGACAACTGTCACTCACTTTATTAAAAGAATGCTTGAGTAGTTTATACTCCAAGCTCATTTCTCATAATATTGCCAGTGTCTGAGCAAAAAAAACCTGGCCCTTTAAGAAGGAAGCTGACTTGGCTTTTGGAAAGAGCAGAAAATCCAGCCCCAAAAACACAAGAGAGAGAGATTGCCAGCTGGGCGAGGAGACAGAGCTTATGTTGCTGTGACATAATTATGACAAAGATGGCAACATCACACCCTCTTCCTGAAGGCTTTACAGAACTTGAGGTCTTTGGCTTTGGCACAGTGATGTTGGCAGAAGGTAAGCTGAGAAGGTGTTTGTAGAGTTGGAAGACAGATGATCCCTTTGCTGTTTTAATACACACGCAAGACTGGAGGAAGAAGAAAATCCAAGTTTGTTGACCCAAAAAATAGTCATATAACATTTGCGGTATGCCAACATAAGCTGCAGGGTAAAAGTTGTTACTATGGTTACACCATTGTTCATTGTGCTTTTTTAATATAGGGCAGGGGTTGCTTGCAAGGCATGTTACATAACTAGAGTGTCGAGGAGTGTGAATAAAGTTAGCTATTTTAATAATTCAGGGAATAGATATTTTGATTGATTTAATTGGGTGTGAACTTATGGGCAATTTATCACACAGGATGAGAGAGTCATTGAACTAGTTTGTGCATCTAACAACTTATTCATTAAATATGACCTGGTGCTTTCCATTTTTTACTGCATTCATTCCAAATAATATTCTGTTTCATAACGGAATGTTCCATATTTGATGTCCAAAATAGCTGTCAAGAATCATAAGAAAGACTAGATTTTAAGTATATATATATTTTTAAAAAATCTGAAAACTCCAACTAGGGACTGGGCTTTTTTGATAACATTACAAAAAGATTATCATTTGGTAAATATAAATACATAGGTAAAATGAAAATGGAAAAAAAGTTGGTCTTCCTTCCTTCACAAACAATTGTTCCAATAATAAATTAGTTGGGTCTGCAGGATATATTGTGCATAATAATCAAGGTTTTTTTCTGATTTATTTTGTTCTACATTCCTGTCATTCTTGAGGGTGGGTGGGTGACTGTTTTGTTTATTTTGCTTTGTTCTTCATGAAAAATGTAAATAATTTCTTACTGGCTTTGAAAAGTCCATTTTAAAATGGAATGTAGAATTTGGTCAAAATTAAAGAAATGCCTTATTCCCACTAAATTAAATTTGAAAGAAGAAAATGAATTCAGTGGGAGATACAAAGCTTCACTCTTAAACACAGCAAATTTACAGGAGTAACCAGTGTTCATGCTATTGAAGCCTTGGAATAGTGGAAGGGTATGATCTGGTCAAAGCTAAGCATTAAATAATGCCTTCCAATGAAGAAACTTAAGCAGATAACTTAATTGTAATTTACTCAGGATGTATCAAGTTCTAGACAGGGGTAGACAGTGGAGGCATTTCCGCACTGAATCGCGTTCGAAACCGAACGCGTTCAGGCGGAAAGCTTAAGCCAGCTTCGGGCGCTTTCCCCGTTCACACACAGACGCTCCGGAACGCGTGTAAACGCGTTCCGGAGCGTCTGGGTGCGAATGGTCAAAGCGCCCGAAGCTGGCTTAGCCGGCAAACGCCGGCCAGGGGCGCGCCGGCGGCCGCGGAGGCAGATCGACAATCAGCTGTTTGAAAAACAGCTGATTGTCAAAGCCGCGCGGCGTCGGAGGCGAGCCGGCAGGCGATCGGGAGACAGAAGCGGCGCGAACGCTTCTTCTCCCGAACGCCTGCGGACGGCTCGTCCGCGTTGGAACGCGTGTAGAGCACTTCGAAGTGCTCTACATTTCGAACGCGAAAGAGGCAGCTGCGGACACGTCGGGACGCAAGCCGCGCGCGGCCAATGCGGATGACGTGTCCGCAGCTGCCTTTTTCGCGTTCCGTTTTCGCCCGTGCGAAAACGTCTTGGATGTGTTCACATGTAGGGAAGAAAATTGTTCAAAAGAGCCTTGCAAATGGTAGCTTGTGGCCTTTATGTTCTCATCTCATATCTAATCCACCTTATCTATCCTAGAATGTTCATTGTATGAGGAGGAAACTGCCATGTGGACTATCCCATTTCTAAGCCGTCTCAGAGGTGGTTTTTTGTTTTATTTTTTTGGTTGTTGTTACTGCATGTGAGCACAGCCAGTATGTTACCTGGAGGTTGTCAGACCCTGGCTTCCATTGGTCCTAACCAGCATGGCTGACAGTTGGAGCAAATGGAATTTGGAGTCCAACACGTTTTGGAGAATAATGCTTTGCCTTCTGCTATCCAGATTTACAGTATAACTTTCTATCAACAAGGAATATTAAGTAGATGAAATCACTCCAATTCCGGCGCTACAATATACTTCCTTGATGTTGGTGACACATCTTTTCTGAGCAAATATCTATTGTAATCAGGGTCCCTCCAGCCCTTAAATTAACTTTTTGGATGTTTGGGGTTCCTGGGAGGAAAAGGAGGTCAACAAAAATAGTTTTTACCAACTCATATGCTTTTATTTAAAAAAAAAATCTAACTCCTTAATTAGATTTAACTTCATTACTAAGAGTACCAGCTTTCACTTTGGACTGCATAATCTTAACATAAATGTCTCTAGGCAGTACATTTTTACTTTGATCAGATTGACACTTCTTACAGGATGGCTGAGGAAGACCTCCAGCTGATCATATCAAACTGCTGATCACATTTTCATAGGGTTTGTTTTTTAGAACTTTATTGATACAGGCCAGGTTACTTGTCTAATCTTGGAGAGTACATTGTAGATCAAAGTTTTTAGGCACTATCTACACTGAGCTTTATTCTGGATTATAGCTCAGAATAGGAGCCTGGTTTTCTTGTGCTAGTGCAGAGTGCAGCAGACTCTACCTGGGATTTGCTATAGTCTCCTGTGGCATTTGGACAGCAGACCCCTATTCTGTGATATGATCTGGAATATGGCCCAGTACAGAAAGGGGCTATGTTCACACATGTACAGCTGGTAACTGGTGAATATTACTGACACGTCAACACAGTTTGTAGCTATTCACTCATAAATAATGCTGTTAATTGAATAATTTTACAGAATAACATTGCACTCCTGTCTTCCACGTCCATTTGATTCAACTTATTGTTTATTACAGTTGTATATGTTTAGATGTTTTGAGAAATGCAAATATATCCAGCCTCCTTTAGTTCACTTGTAGCAAAAACAATGCAGGTCAAATCTTATTCTGAAATAATAATGGGGCTTTTGAACCTGTCTGGATGTAGGGTCATACATACATAAAGCTATGCATACACAAAGGTAGAATGAATCCATTCTTAGTGTCATTCCTCAAAACCAACTCTCCTTTCTTTTTCCTTCTCCCTCCTTTAACTGATTCAGTGTAAAGCAACACTGTTTGTGCCATTTTCTCACCCACTGGCAAAGAATGTGGGGAGAACCTTTGGAAGGGGAGAATGTACTATTGTCCTTTTAAAAACCATCCCCTGGGTGGGCATTTTCCTGCTCTGGAAATTATATGGGAGCAAATGTAAATTTCTGTCCCAACTACATGAATCTCTGAGTACACATCATACAGAGTCCTTAACCCATTCACCACCAAAGGGAATTTATGCTTCATAAGAAATGACTTTGAGATATCTCCAGGAAAACGCATGTGGGTGAGCTCAAAATTAAACTGCATGTGTATGTAGAAGGAGGCACAATTATTCATTCTTCTCACTCTGGTTCACCAACTAACCAAGATTGATTTATAGAAATACTGTAGATCAGTGGTTCTCAACCTGAGGGTCAGGACCCCTTTGGGGGTCGAACTACCCTTTCAGAGGGGTCGCGACGAGTCTCCCACCACCCTTCCCTCCCACCTCCCAGCTGCTCTGCCCCCACGGTTGGGGGTCTCCACAACATGAGGAACTCCATTAAGGGGTCGTGGCATTAGGAAGGTTGAGAACCACTGCTGTAGATGTACAATATTGATATAAAGATCACTGTGAAGTGAGATAAAACATTGGCATTCTTGCCTACTTTCTCTCCTTTATTCTAGTCAAACTGTAACATATGAAGTTAAGTAAACAAACATGCTTGTTTTCAGCATTGCTTGGATTTTCTCTGAATGTGCTCAGTATCATCGCCTTCTGGAAGATCAAAGAGCTCCGAACACCTGGTAACTTCCTGGTTTTCAACCTTGCCTTGTCTGACTGTGGAATCTGCGTCAATGCATTCATTGCTGCTTTCTCTAGTTTCCTAAGGTAGATGCTATTTTTTGTACATTAATATTTATCCTGGGGTGTTTGTTTTTAAATTAAATTAACAAGATATCGGTGGGGTTTAAACTGCCTTTCCATTTGTAGCAAAAAGAAGTTATGGGGGTGAGAAAGCAGATCCTTTATTTGTTTATTTGTTTTCCACAGCTGACTTGTTCCACCAGCAATGGTCACTTTGGCTAATGGTCATGAGAGCTGTAGAACAAAAAGAAAAAATCAAGATGTTCAAACTCTTTTCATAAGACTCTTCCAGAAACTCAGGCAGAAATAGGGGACCCCTCAGTGTAAGAGTATATTCAGATAACTATTGCAAAAAAATCTAGGGATGTCTACGAATATTTGTAACATTCAAAATTTGGCCAATTTCAGCCGAATTTGGATTCAAATCGAGTGTTAGCACATTCAAAGACTGACAATCAATTCTGAATCGAATGTTCTGATACATTCATATGAAGGATTCGTATATAGGATTCATATGCTATTGGTATGGGATTCATATGCTATTAATATTCATTCGTATGGGATTCATATTGGATTGAACATTCATTTCAAATATGAATCCTACCAGACTCAAAGAGGATCTATTTGAATGAATGTGAATTTTCTTGCATTTGATTCAATACGAATCAGCTACAAAAAAAAAATAATAATTTGTGCACACCCCTAAAAGAATCATATTAACTGCAGAGTGGTTTAGTTCTCAAAACCCTTTATAATTATACTCATCTGCCTCTTACCCTTACCCTTACAATATAGCCTGGGACTGTCTTTGGCACTTTTTGCACTGAGGTGCTGTAGATCCAGATTTCCCACATCTACTGATCTGGATCACATGGAGGCAAGGGCCAGATTAGCACCAACTGCACTAACAGTGCCAATCTGGATTGAGCCTCCTGAGGCTGTGAAGTTTGTGTGAGCTCCAGAGCTTCCCTACCCACCCTAGATGGCCTTAGGGGGAGTGTGGGGGGTGATTTTTGGCAGTGTGCCATGACCCACTGCTGAATTACATCTCCCAGTACTTCCAGATCATGGAGCCATGCCATCTGCAAGCCTCTGTGATCTGGATTATAGCCCTTAGGCCAGATTGTAGACCTGATATATAAGGTCTATAATAGATCTGAATCAAAGGCCTTTTTGATCCAGATCAAGCTGTTAGTGCAGAAAAGGCCTTTATCTCTTAACAAAACTGTAAATACCCAACCATGTGGCATCCTTGAATTGTGTGACATAAACTCTTCAGCAGCAAAATCCCAACTTTATTCCAAACATTTTCATGTTCCTTCTGCTCTCTTCACTCTTATCCAGCATGCATATAGTTTTAGTTATTTTCATGATACCTTAGTGAAGAATACATATAGAATAACATGATGAAGGGATTAATATGGGAGTGACTAACATGCTCTGACACTTGATTTAGTATTTATGAGCAATGTGGTAGAAAGAATTAATCTTAAAGAAAAAATAAATTCTAAACACAAAACTCTGAGAGGGCAGAATCATTGTGATTTAGGCTTTAAAAAATAAAATCACCCTTAAAACCAAACAATGCTCAAGCAGCATAAAAGGTAGCCAGACAAAAGATTTTTCAAAAGCAAATTAGAAAATTTATTTAAAATAGCAGGGGGAAACTCCTTAAACTGAAGCAAAATCATTTTATCAAAACAGGTGATCACGACAATTTCAAAAAGATAAAAGCAAAAAAGAAGCTTTATATAACACTTCCCAATGAATGTTTCACTACAGAGACTAACTACACATGTGTGCTAAAACCTTCACAAAATCAAAGAGTTCTAGAAAGGATTTTCTTATTAGTAAACAGTCAAATAAAGGCAATTTTGACAGCAAAAATCAAAAGGTATAAAAAGGAAGGAAAAGGGTAAAATTTAGTGGCTAGAGTTAGAGAAGTTCAGATGCCTATTTCTCACCCTCTAGGTATAGGAAAGATAAAATCTCAGACATCTCAAAGATTCCTCTGTTTCATTTTCTCTGAGTGTGATCACAACCTGAGGATCAAGTTACCTGCTGGTTACAAAAATAACTTTTCCAAATGCCCACATTAACTTTTTATCATGGCTGCATTTGATGTAGGTGGGCCACTTGTCCCACCTACTGGAAATGCCACAGTTTTTATTTCTCTCTATCTGTCTCTCTCTCTCTCTTCAGATATTGGCCCTATGGTTCTGATGGTTGTCAGATTCATGGCTTTCAAGGATTTTTAACTGCTCTAACTAGCATCAGCTCTGCAGCTGCAGTAGCTTGGGATCGATACCATCATTACTGCACCAGTAAGTATTCTCATTGGTCCATATTGCATCACAAATACAGCAAATAAAATAATATTTCAAAAGCCATTCCTGCATTCTGATACACGATCCATGGAGCTCAGTCTTTGGCATGACCTGTAACCAACAATTCTGGTTTAGTGTTTCAAGCCCAAGTCTCTTATTTTCCACAGAGGTCGAACATTTGCTATTTTGAATAAAAAATAAAGGATCTACCTCTGTGTTCCTACAATGCCCAGAGTTAGCATGTTTTCAAGTCTTAAATCAATGGAAAAATTCATCTTCACTAACACGTCTTCCACTAATAGTTACAGGCCTTTGAGTGCTTAAACTTGACAAGATGTGAAATAATCCAGGGCTTTGGACTCCTTCAGAGCTCTAGATATGAATCTCCCACTAGCATCTCCATATGTATAGGAAAGCAGTATCTGATTTGTTTTTTCTGGACCTCATTGACTGATGTATGACTGGTATATGTTGGCAACTGATTGTGATGTCACCAGGGGGAGGTATTCTTGTAAAGCCATTCCATCTGTAGAAACCCTGGATACATCCCCTTCTAGGCACCTTCATCCACCCATATCTCCCTCTTCTTTCTCCTCCCATTCTAGGGCTTCTTTGCATTCTCTTTTCTTTTTACTGTCTCTGCTTCCCACTCATAAACACACACACACACACCTTATCCTTGGCCAAGTTGTGGATGCTTTGACTCTACGGTCAGTATTTGCCTTAGTGCACCAGCTCCATTGATTGTCCAAGTTTTCACCTTCCCTTTAACAGCTTGTTCATTATGTTAGCGTAAACCATATCCTATTAGACTGGCCAGGGTGGATTGTGCTTTCTGATTGTATTTGTTTGCAGTCAAGACAAACAGTTTACACTGGAATCAAACAATGTAGAAAGCTGCAACTCCCATTTCCCATGGATACTATAGCTAAAGATCATGGAAATCATGAGATAAGCATCCCCCCCCAAACACACACACACACAGAGAAAGAGAGACTTCTTCCACAAAGCCAAAAGGACAGTCATCTCAAATATCAACCCTAGACAAAGGAGTGGTGCAGAGCTGCTCCACGGCTTTATTGGGAGAGTCTAGCATGCTCCTGGTAACTCCCCAGATGCAGCCTTTGCATTACTTCCATATGCTAATGCTGCATGGTAATGGCAGAGTGCAGTGTGGCTGCGGCTGCGGCTGCACAGTTGCACACGACATGCATGTCCTCTGCTTTCCCACTCAAATTATTCCAAAAGGAAACTTCAACCTTACATCCACCTTGTTGCCAAATAATGGTAAGCGCCCAGTTCCCCATTTGGGAGCAGAAAATTTCATAGTTATATTTTGCCTACTTTGGGTGGAAATGAGAGTGCTTGTGGTGAAAGACAAAGGCGCCTTCAGTAGATGCAATCAGAACAGCTAAGGAAAGACATTATCACTGAAGGATGGGTTTTTACAAGTCCAGTCATAGCAAACACAGCAATCTTTTCCTTTTTGAATCATAAAAGGATGGGTAGACATGAGATCTGAAGGCCTCTTGCAGTTCTTCTTCAGAGGGGCACTGGGCAAGGACACATAAGAGAGCCTTTTCTGTGGTGGCCCCCAGACTCTGGACCAGCGCCCCTCTGGAGGTTCACCAGGCACCTACATTATAGGGATGTGCATGACTTTTTGTTCATGTTTGATTATCTCTTTTTAGGAAGTAAGCTGCAGTGGGGCTCAGTGATCTCCACAGTGATATTTATATGGCTTTTTGCTGCTTTTTGGTCTGTGATGCCACTTCTAGGATGGGGTGAATATGACTATGAGCCACTAAGAACATGCTGTACGTTGGACTATACCAAAGGAGGCCGGTAAGGAATATTTGATCCACCTTCTCATTGACTGCACAGGTACCTCCATGGGTACTTCTAAGCAGTTTTCTTAGCAAAGATATAGAAGTGTTTTGGTACAGCCTACTTGTGGGGAGGGGGAGAGGCTTAGATGTAGAAATGCATTACAATATAGTTCAGTAGCCTTCTCCCACTGGAGGGATACTATATTATCAGCCCTAATCAACACACTATTGACTAGAATTGATAAGATTTTTCATCCAAATCATCTGGAGGATGCCAGCATGAAGAAGTCTAAATCCATGTTCTGTAATGTTTTAAAAGCTGATGTATACTCACAAGTCTCCTTCCAAGAATATGGTGGGAGCTCTTTATTCCTGAGCTACTATGGTTAACTACTTCAAAAATGGTTATATCTTCATGACATGAATGGGTGTCATACCTGTTTTATTGATCAAAAAAGTAGACCCTATTGAAAATATAATGGGTTGCTCTTCCATGTAAGTCACCACAAGCTGATCACATTGTTTTTCTTTTTTGAAAAGTGTTAACCAACCTACCATCATTCCTATCATTGTTCTTGAGATGAACCATAAGGAACAACATCTAGTGAATGTTGTTGCAGATCTCCTAGGCTTTCATTTTTGAGCTAGATGCTCAAAAATCTGCTGTCATTATGTCCATGGAAACCATAATTGCATACTGCGTGTAGTCATAAGCTAGTCTGTGACTGACAGGTCTCATTAGCGTTATCCCCCATAAGCCAACTAAAGTGAACCCTCTTATTGTATTGCATTTAGCAAAGACAGAATTTTTTCACCATGTAGAGCTCAAATCCGGGGGGCAACATTGGAGAAATCCATTCAGCCTTCATGGCAGAAAGGCATTTCCCCAGTCTAGCTTTCAGCACTTGATAGTCTTTCATTTAAGCATCAGTCATATCCCTTCCTTCTTAACTTCTGAGAATATAAAAGTGATGAGGCCTTAATACAGACAAGCATCCCTTAAAATACTTTCCCAAACACTATGATTGGCTAAATTTACTTGAGCATACAGTATCCATTATGACAGGTGTTTTGTTTTAATCCCAAGAGCCTACATTTAAGATGAATAGCAACAAATTTCTGTTTCTTCCTCTCTAGAAATTACATTACATATCTTGTTCCTCTGGCCCTATTCAATTTTGTGATCCCAGCTTTCATCATGCTAACAGCCTACCAATCTATAGAACACAAATTCAAGAAAACTGGGCAGTTCAAGGTAAGGAAACAGTGAAGCACAAAAATCCTCCTGAGTAAAGCTTGACGCTCTGCTTCTTTATTATCCAGAATGGACTGACAACAGCTTAGCTATATAGTTGTTTGTTCTAAAGATCTAATCTTTTAACTAGCTTCATAGTTGACATATTTGTATACAGCTTGAGGTCATTGTGAATTTGAAACAAGGAAAAGCAACTTTTGACAAGACTTCTGTTCCTCCAAGTTTTATCTGTTAGGGAGATTCATAAAACTGGGTTTCAAAGATGGGGTTGGCATAGACCAACAGGCAGAACAACTTAAGTAACACAATTCAGAAAGCACTGGAAGCTTCTGAGAAGCCCTCCATGAAAACAATAATAATTTGTCAAACTTACAGAGTTGGGACACAGCTTGAAGTGGTGGTTACACAATCACAGGCATGGAGTAGATGTCCATCACCAGGTGTAGCAACCCAATGCTTCCAGCAACATATGGTGCAGGAGGGTAGCAAGGGAGGGATCAGGCTTCAGCTGGTTACCTTCTTTTGACCCCTGTGGACAATATTTTGATCCATTGCAGACAAAAGGTGGTTGGGATAAGTCTCAGCCAATGTGATCAATGACCTCAAGTTGTACCTACAAAACATCTGAGAGACAGATTTGACGTCTATTGAAGCTGCAGACCATCTAAGTGACCTGCTATGCAGGAAGTTCAAAGTTAGGATATCACCCAGAGATCAGATATATCCTGCCCATATAGTATTCTGATGACAACAACACCCTCTCTTTCAGTCTGTTTATTTCTGTAAGATAGTACTGTAAAGGAACTGTGGAAAAAGTTTGTATAGAACAATAATATGGAGAGTGGCGACAATAAAATGTATTTTGACCTTGGTAGCACACACAGGAGAAGAACTAAGCTTCTTCATCAAAACAGAATATCACCTTGGGAATCCGTAACGCAAGGGATGTCCTCCAGATCTTGGATGCCATATCTCTCAAGACCTATACACAATCTAGTTCAACAATATTTGAAGGCTATCCCCTGCTACAAGGCATCACTACTCAATGTAAGAAGCTTATATGGAGACAGGTCAGCCATTTATTCTCCTACACAGCTACAAATAGCAATTCTGCTGGTGAATATCACTGCAATGCTTGTAGCAAGAATTCCCCAACCACTTGTAGAAGCTCAGATATATCTGAGGTATAAAAAGTTCTTAGATGACATAACTATAAAGGGGAAAAATATGTACCCCTGGTGCTCAGGCCTCATCTACAGGAGTAGATATGGACCACTGGGGTCCCAGCTTGAAGTTATTGTATCTAAGGGGCATACAATCAAGAGGAGCCCAGAAGCTAAAAAAAATGTGAGGAACTGGCTCTGCTGAAGCTTTTTAAAATTAGTTTTAAGGAACTTCCTTTACAAAGTGTAGCTCAAAATGCCATGTGAACATCTTCTGTGCTGTAACGCCATCCTGTCAAGGGTGGCCTTGACTTCAGGAAAGTGGCAATGTTCACTTCTATTGCTCCTTCCAAAAGCTCACTGAAGGACTTTTGCCCCCAATTAGGGTGCCTCCAAAGAGTGAGAGGAAATTGTGGGATCTTGTTTAGATCCCACAGTCACCTCTTGCCAGTCCTGCCAGACAACAGAAGGCAATCCCAGGGCAATCCCAGGCTCTTCCCTCACCTGTCATTTCTTCAAGGAATCTCAGGTTTTGCAAAAGTACATGGATGCAAGCATGTTTTTTTTTTTTTTTTACGTGCTTCCTGCATACAGGTACTTTTGCAAGAGTAGCAATTCCGACATGAAGTGGCATACAAGGTGAACAATCTGGCATGATGCAAAGACCAGTGTCAAAACTGGGTCTTCCATCATGCTTATATTGTGCGTTTTTGATCAATTACTCCATGAGAATACTGGGATTGTTATGGGTATGTAGGGCAATCCCAAAACAATCCCAGGAAAACTGCAGTTTTAAAACCATCTCTGGTGGCACCCTTAGGTAGCAGGGAGAACTTGAAACTTGCCACTCTCACTTTCCCCAGAGACATTTTGCTTACCTTTTTCATCAAAAGTGAAGATATGAAGTGCGGGGGGGGGACACACAAACAAAAGGAAATAGGAAATATTTCCTATCCTCCCTTTCCCTGTTCCTTCCACAAACTTCCCACATTTCTTCCCAAAACATTTAATGGAGATACTGATGGGCACCTCTGTGACCAGCATCTCAGCTAGCTTTCATTCTTCTGTCCTAGTGAATATCTGTAAGGATTATTGACAAAGGTACTGACTTTTGTACAGAAATTTAGCTAACCAGCTAGGTAACATCTTCAATGCAGACATCTTCACTTGATTTTGTTCTCTTGTTCTGAATTTTGTCAACACGTTTATAAATGTTTGTGGCACGAGTCTGGTCACATTGCTTCCACCTAGAAATTCTTAGGAAATAGCGCTTCAAGAGTGAACACATTATATTAAATATGCACGCTTTTCTTCTTGTATTTTCAGTTTAATACTGGCTTACCGGTAAAATCTTTGGTCATTTGCTGGGGTCCCTACTCACTTCTGTGCTTCTATGCTGCAGTAGAAAATGTGACTTTCATCTCACCAAAAATTCGAATGGTAGGTAAAAACAGCTCGAGGATATAAAGGTCTTGTATATAAACCTAGACATTTAGTTTCAAGAAGTGTGTGTGTGTGTCTCCTATATAAATGCTATTTGTCTATATCTGTTTCTTTCCAAACCTGCATCCCTCTCCTGACTATATTTTTGTCCTCCACTCCAAGGCCACGTCCCCATGCACGTTTGGATAGGTACCAAACGTGGGATCGGCAAGGGGTGTCCCCATGTATTTTGGATTTGGTCTGCGGAAACCGTGGTAGGATCCCGTGACAGACCAGGGCCAAATTTGACACCCCCAAAAAAAGTCTCAGCACGCATTGCTTAGTGAGCCGAGACCATGCATGGGGACAATTGCGGGCTATCAGGGGAGGAGTTCGGTGCTCACATCATTAGGAGGTGGGGTGTGCTTTCCATTCCTGCCCTGTGCATTGGAGATCGCAGCCGCTGACATTTTAAAATCCCAGTTGCCAAGGCAGGCAGGACACTCGCTTAATTTTTGTGCATTTTCCATGGAAATATTTTTTTTAAATTTTAAAATTACTGGCATCAAGGAACTAATATTTTGTTTATGTAACTTTGGCCCTTTCTGCCCTGGTCATCATTCTGTAGTATATCCCAGAACAGGGGCCTGCCATCTGCATGCTACTGGACAGGAGGCCCCTATTCTGGGATATATCCCTGTGCATATATATATCCCAGACTAAGGCCCAGTATAGAAAGAGCCTCTAATACGTACCATACAAATAGGCTTCACCCTGCATTCACACCTAGGTTTTAATCCAGTTTCAGGCCACTTTTCAAGTAAGAGAATGCATCAGCAAAGTGACTACTCGTTTTCTTTCCTTTTTATCTAATCCAAAGATGTTTTTTCTGAGTTACAGAATGCTGAAAGAAAACAACTTGATGCTTTCCTGGTGTGTTCTCTCACTCTGAATGTGGACCAAAGCTGGATTAAAACTTAGGTGTGAATGCAGCCCCATATTATGGAATGACCAACCTGGGGAAACTGTCACACAGTCCACACCATCTGCTGCCCAGGAGCCTTAAGGGATCACTGCTACCACTCAGAGCAGTCCAAAACTCACCCAGAATCACTCCCAGGGGTTGCACATGTACACAGACATCCACCACATTTTCACTCCTGGACAGTGATTCTGTTGGCCACCATTTATACAACAACCAGGCATCACACACTGCCCAGATGCTGCTACAGTAAATAAGACCTTTGAGGTGGCTTAGACATGGCCCATAGATGGGCATTATTAACAGGTTAGGCAGCCCTTTCCCTTCTCATGAACATTCTAGAGGAGAAAAGGTGGAAAGATAGAATGGGAACCCAAGAGACCCAAATTATTGCTTCTAAGGCTGCGTCCAGACTTGGGAATACTGCGTGTTCTGATGTGCAGTTGGGATGTGGGTGTCACACCTGACGGCCAATGCTGCTGCTACTGCAAATTTTCCTACTGCGGAACGATGAGCACTTTGTTCTGCAGTATCAGGTAAATTCAAAGTTTCCCGCAGTCCTGACAGCTCAGCTCCCATTGGCTGCCCCATCCCATGTGATGCGCTCCTCACCGCGTGTGCCACAGAAGTCTCACAGCTTTCTGTGAGAAAGCTACAGGGAGGCTGCTGGAGTCCGGACAGCCCATTGTGGCTTTACAGCCAGGTAAGATGCATATTTTGTTATAACTGCAGATTTAAGAAAAAAATCTGGACCCAGCCAATGGCACTTTGGGGCTTTTTTGTTTGTTTGTTTGTTAACATGTGAATGCAGCCTTGGGGGGTTGTCTGTAATCCAACTTGTGTAAATTGGGGGTGGAGGGTCAGTTTGGCTATTTGATCAACCTGTGCTTAGTTAAATATGTGGCTAGTGCCAAGAAATGATATGCCAACCAGACTGTCACCTCAACTGCTGAATTGTCTTCTGAAACTCTCTGGATGTATGCAGCAGCCATCTAGATCTTATGCTATTAAATATCTTGTTTCATGACAGATTCCTGCTGTTATTGCCAAGACCTCGCCAGCTGTGAATGCCCTGATCTATGCCCTGGGGAACGAAAACTACCGAGGGGGAATATGGTATTTGCTCACTGGACAGAAGATTGAGAAAGCTGAAGTTGATAACAAGACTAAGTAATGTGCCACAGGATTACACCAAAGGCCAATTCACACATTATATTCGTTTAAAATGTGCACCTGTGTTAGACTGTGCAACGAGCATTATATGTATCATGTGAACATGACAATTATTTGAAAAATATGTATAGTGTACAGGTAATTCGTCAGAGCATCTGCTGAGTGTCTTTTGTTTCTGATTCAGGCTTGTTGTTGTATAATGTGTGAAGTGGCCCTAAAAGAAGGCAGGCCTAGCTGAAACTGTTTGCAATTACTATGACATAATGAACTCTGGTTCCACACTAGGAATTTTTTTGCAATTATCTGCCAACAATTACTATATTACTGAAAGGATATTGTGCAGATGGTGCTGTTGAATGTGTCTTCCAATCTGCCGTGTGCTGTTTGTCGAGAAGGCCGTTTGTCAACCTCTGTGTCAGCGTCAGTCCTGATTTATATGTCACTGGAAATAAATAGAAGCTGTGAAGCATATTTTTGCAAGATATAGCAAAGTCAAAAATCAAGAGAGAAAACATAGAGTGAGACCTGCTGCAAAGGTTTTGCACTCAGTTTGTACATATGGTATTTCTAGGTTACGGAGAGATTAAAGCAGAAGCCAGCATGTATGCCATATGTGTTTGTGTTCTTTCATTTGCATAATTCTTTTTTTCCCCTCATTTCTTAATATAATTTATTTAAACTGGCATCCGAACTAGGAATGCTGGACTAGGTTTTTCAGGCAATCTTAGTGAAATGTTGCGTATTATATTCTGCTGTTTGTTCTATTTATAGCCTTCACTTCAAATGAAGAGTTTCTAAAGCACTGTGCAGGATTAATGCTTTTCAGTTTAGCAGTCTCTCTTGCGGATTCTACACTGCTCTGTTAATGTAGTTTGACTATTTTATTTTAGTTTAATGTCCTCAGACTGCAGATAGGAGCAGTCAGACTCACGTGCCAAAAGCAGCAACCATGCATTTTTTTCCTTCTGTTAGCACAAAAGAGTTTGATAAACAGAGAATGACAGCATTGCAACAAAACACTGTACCATGAATTTGGTGTTCTGTCTGAGACCCCAAAAGCTTGCAAAGCACCATTTTTGGGGATCTGCAAAAACAGCATCCTGAATAGGTTTGGAACTGATTTGCACTAACTTTCCAAGACACATTTCTCAGCTTTGAGAGGCCACTGGAGAGTCAGGAGGGAAGTGAACGTATTTATTTCCCTGTGGTCCTTTGTTCAAAGTGGGTTTGAAATGTCTGCTCTGGTACAAAGCAGAGGTGGGAAGCTTGATTTTCTCCTCCCCACCCACCCACCCCAGTAGTAGCTGTTGGGCTAGATGTGAAAACTGCTAAAAGGAAATGGAATTGGGATGAGATTCATAAGGATAACAATAGGTGAAACAACATGAAAATGCAGGTCTACACAAGATTCTGTATACAATAAGAATAGGCACAAATTGGTTAAACCTGAGTAGAAACATACATAAAACATGAAAGACAAGAGAACCCAAGTTTCAGGGTATGGTGAGGCACCATCTGCTTAGTCATTATGACTAAGGGCTTTTCTGGACTTGGCCTCATTTTGGAATATAACCCAGATTAGGGACCTGCTATCTGCATCCTAGTGCAGACTATGGAAGCCTGCCTTAGTCTGTATTATCTTATGGCCAGCAGACCACAATCCCAAGATATCTTCCAGAATAAGGCCGAGTCCAGAAAGGGCTTAACTCCATATAGCCAAACAAATTGGGACATAATGGTAGAATGTAGGCTTCCGTGGCCAGTTAAATCTCACCTATTGCAGTTTGGGTATTGTTATTCTATGTTCCATAGTTCTTCTGTGAACCAGAGGCTGATTCACACTTTGGCCCATAGTTTACAATTAGTCAACATCTGGCCAGGTGCATCTGCACTAACAGGAGGCACTTACAGCAGAGCATCGATGTAGCGACAGCGCTGGCACAATGGCAGTCATGCAGGGTGCCGCACTCAGGACGGCAGCGCCCAGGAGTGGATCAGGTGCACAACTGATCTCAGGTAAGTGATCAATCGTGCAGGGGATAGGCTGTCATTGACTAGCGCTCACAAGTGCGAGTGCTAGTCAAAGTTAATCTCTCACATACCTTTCCTGTCCACAGGATGGGAAGGAAAGTGTGAAATCAACCCTGGTTCTGCGAAAAGCATCACAACCCAAAAGCTGTAACAAGTGAGAAATCAGGACACTTTCCATCATGGTAAAAGCCTTGGCATTTCGCATATATGTCACTCTGTTCTCATTGCAGTATTAGGAATAAAGAAAGAACACCTCGTGATTTCTTATGTACCAATGTGAGAAAATTCTTCATGTGGATGAGAAATTTATATGAATGTAAATGCGATTAAAGCAGCATAGTCAAGTGATCAGTGTAAAACAACAGTTTCTTTATGTATTTCTTCCCTATAACTTAAGCCTCTTATACGTTGAGAAACAGATTAGGAAGGCTGTAATCTTGGCAGGAAAATACACAGAATTATTCTGCAAGCACAAAGAAAACCGTTCAGAATGAGAATGCATATCAGATTATAAAGCAGAACTGACCAGCAAATGTTCCTGGATATGGATTTGCCTTTGGACACAGATGTGTTCAAAATAACAGCAATAAAAAGATTACATTAGAAAAGTATGTGGCTACAATTATATAGGAAGCCACAAAGGCACTTAGTGAATTTTAAAACCCTTTCTGGGAGTTAAATCCCAAGCAATGGCCACTGTCTTTTGTCCTTGCAGAGTTCCAATAAATCCCTCCAGCAATCGCTGTATATGAAAAAGAAAAAGCACTTATAGGCTGAGTCCCAAAAAGACTTATTTACTTCTCCACTGTCACTCTACTGTCACTCTACTGAAGTGGACTTTAAAAGTGCCATGCAAATCAGGAATAAGCGTCCGCATGAGGCTCAGGAAAATGTGTGTTTTTAACGCACCTTCCGTCCCCATAGGATCCCTGTTTTCTTTGCGCGCATCTTTTTCTCCCCGCCCCTGCTCTTGTTCATAGGGTGCCAGCGGGAATGGGGAGGGACTGCGCTCGGTGTGGCCACAACCAGGAAGACAATCCAATCAAGTGCAAAGGAGAAACAGCAATCGCCTCTCTGTTCGTCTCCCAGATCTCTCCCCCCCTTAAATGGCTTCTCGTGCTGGAAAACATTCACTCTCACCACTTTCCCTGTTTTTGCTTTCAAAAATCCACCCTGCCCAGCGCACGAGCGCTGACAAGTCCAAAGGAAAAACAGCGATCGGCTCTCTGCCTCTCCCCCCCTTAAATGGCTTCTCGTGCTGGAAAACATTCACTCTCACCACTTTCCCTGTTTTTGCTTTCAAAAATCCACCCTGCCCAGCGCACGAGCGCTGACAAGTCCAAAGGAAAAACAGCGATCGGCTCTCTGCCTCTCCCCCCCTTAAATGGCTTCTCGTGCTGGAAAACATTCACTCTCACTACTTTCCCTGTTACTGCTTTCAAAAATCCACCCTGTCCAGCGCACGATCGCTCATTCACTCATCACTTTCCCTGTTATCGCTTTAAAATCCACCCCTAGCAATAATCCACCCATTTCACACCTCACAGCGATTGCAACAATGTTGCAATTCTGCGTGATTCTGGCTCTTTAGTTCTGAGCTTTAGAAAGTGAAGCTGCCTTTGTGTTTCTGCTGTGTGTGCAGGCGGCAATCCCCGCCCCTTTTGCCACGGAGCGTCCTCAAGGTAAATGTAGCGAGGAAAACCCGCGACTTACAGAAAGAGCGCTGGAAGAGTTGTTTAAAGTGCATGTATTTTGTCGCGCGATTTCCACGTTTTGTAGCGCTGGAACCTCGTTAAAAACCCTAGCTTGGGGACGCTCAGAGGCAAAAGGAGAGTCTTGGCAGACTTTTTATTCCTTGGGGACAGGCCCATACAGGTCACTTCTATTGTGCAGCTCCTTTGTTCGGGGAGAGAATCTTTCTATAAGGTATAATCCATCCAAAAGTCTCTTCATCATTAGAGATTAATCTTTAAAAGCTGATCAATGAGAGATTAATCTATCAAAGCTGGTCAGTGTCAATAGGTGTAGAAATCCTACCAAAACATTAAAAATGCAGGCATGTTCCATGAGTAGCTAAACAAGTCAACAGTGTGATGCAGCTGCAAAAAGAAAGGCAAACACCGTCCTAGGATCCATCAAGAGGAGTATTGAGTCTAGATCATGATAAATAATTATTCCTCTTTAGTCTACCTCTGTCAGACCTCATCTAGAGTACTGTGGCCAGTTCTGGGCACCCCAGTTCAAAAAAACATTGACAAACTAGAGCAAGTCCAAAAGAGGGCTACCAAAATGGCTAGTGGTCTGGAAAGCATGCCCTCCCAGGAAAGGTTGAAGGATCTAGGAACGTTTAGCCTGCAGAAGAGAAGACTGAGAGGAAACATGATCACAGTTTTCAAGTATCTGAAGGGCTGTCACAGTGCGGAGGGATTATCCCTATTCTCACTTGCACAAGAGGGGAGGACTAGAAACAATGGTATGAAACTTCAAAGGAGTCAATACAGGTTAGATATTAGGAAAAACTTCCTGACAGTGAGGGTGATCAGTCAATGGAATAGGTTGTCACTGGAGGAAGTGAGTTCTCCTTCACTGGAGGTGTTCAAGCAGAGGCTGCACCTACATCTGTCTGGGATGGTTTAGGTAATCCTGCATTGAGCAGGGGGTTGGACTCGATGGCTCTGGAGGTCCCTTCCAACTCTATGATTCTATGCCACCTTCCATTTTAAGGCCAGTTGAAATCTATACCGATTTTGGAAGCCAAAAAATGGAAACTAGCTGAACAGGAACTCAGATGTATGGACTTTTGAGACTGCCCTTGTTTTACAGAGGAAGAGTTGTACAAAGGGGGGGGGATCATTCATGACATTTTATGAATTAGTTTTAAAAAATATTTAAGAAATATTTAAGCCTTTTTTTCTTGTTTTCTCTATGCATGTATATTCAAATAAATGTAGTTTAGTTTTCATGACCATGGAAATCTCCAAAAGGTTAGGAACTACAGTTTCTAGCTTCAGAGCCACCAGGGACTGTATTTTGGCAGTGCACTTTGATGTGCTGTTGAAATAGGTAGTCCGGAAGATGGAAGCACTTTTTACATGGCTTCCTGTTCTCTGCAGGTCAGCTGCTAGGCCTCAGTGTTGAGGTTTACCGGTTATCCCAGTCAGGGCCTTCCAGACTACTTATTTCTACACCAACTAGCAGACCCATGAGGCCCAGATGTCGACTCCTCTGTCCCTTTTCCAGATGGCAAGAAAATGCATAAAAGGCCTCTGTTTCTATGCTGGTGAGATAGTTCAGAAGTTACCCCATTAGATCTAGAATGTAATTATACTTACCTATGATAAGGATTAGTCCCACTGAACACAAGGCAACCTACCTCTAAGTAAACAACATGGCTGCTGTTGCACAGAGCCTATTCCTCCAACAGGTATTTACTGTTTTTAATTTTTCTTAATAAATTTTGTGTGCTTGGACTGCTAGAAACCCACCCTTAGAGGAGAATCCAGATATAAATGGAAATTAAAAGTAAAAATAGTGTTGGCTTAGTCTCTGAATGACTACCCATCCGCTGAAAACCACAAGGTGATCTTGGATCAGTCACTGCCTCTGTAAAAGTAGATTAGGAATAGGTGTGATACTAGTGGTGTCACCGCTGGTATGACTTACCTGTGTCCCATTCTTCCATATCAACCTGCCCGTGCCATAGGATCTGGAGGGGAGGCCTTCCTGGTTGTACTGTACCCAGGATAGAGCCTTTTCAGTGGTGGCTCCCAGACTGTGGATTAGTCTCCCCCCTGAGGTGTGTCAGGCACCTTCACTCTACATGTTTAGGCAAAATGTGAAGGGTATGTGAGCAAGGGGTGTGCAGAGGGGAGGCTGCTCCTCAGCTGTGGCAGCGTCAGGTAGCAGGTGCGATGGAGAGGGAAAAGGAAGGAAGGCAGCCACCTGCACACACGCACACACCCCGCTTGCTTGCTCCCTCACTCACCGGCTCTCTTCTTTTCTGAGGGGGCTAGGATAAGAAATCCCTCCCCGGGGCCCCTGCCTGCTGCTTGATGCTGCCTGCCTACCTGTCTGCCTGTTTCTCATTGTGCCACCCTAGTGTAGCCCAGCCAGGCTGTGAGGGAAGGAGATGATCCCGCCGCCGCCGCCGCAACCCTCTTCCTTCCCTCCTTCCTCCTCAGGCTCCATGCTGCAGCCTCAAACAACCGGCTGTTCTCCTTGGCTCGGCTTTAATCTGAGCCAGCCAGAAAACACCTGTTGAAACAGGGGTTTTCTTTCCCAAGATGAAAGAAAACTGGCATGGGAACAGGGCTGGAAAATTTGGAGTGGATTCGGAGTACGGGGAGATTTAATGGGACCCCCCAATGCCAAATCCGAATCCACTCTAGATTTTAGCCCCTATGGCAGTGGTTCTTAACCTTCCTAATGCCACAACCCCTTAATGGAGTTCCTCATGTTGTGGAGACCCCCAACCATGGGGGCAAAGCAGCTGGGAGGTGGGAGGGAAGGGTGGTGGGAGACTTGTCATGACTCCTCTGAAAGAGTAGTTCGACCCCCAAAGGAGTCCCGACCCCCAGGTTGAGAACCACTGCTCTCAAGGATTTGAGAGCAGGTGAAGATTTGGTCCTTGTCTTCTGCTTGAGGTCCACAAAAGCAGTTGGTGGGCCACTGTGTGAGACAGGATGCTGGACTAGATGATCCACCAGGGCTCCTCTTATGTTCTTATGAATCCAAGCTAACATTTAAATGACTCCATTTAAAGGGATGAGGGTTGCCAGGAACTGAAAACTCAAAGCGCTGATGTAATCAGCAGTGAAGTCCAATATAAGAAGAAGAGCTTGCTCAGGCTGGTACAAAGAGGGCAGATGTATTTGCTTTGTGTAGGGTGTGGAGAACTCCCCAGTATGATTAGGTCATTTCCTCCCAATGTAAAAAAACAAAAAACACTACATAAAGGAAGGATTTTAGTCAGACTGGGACAACAGAAGGTTACTTTTCTTCTCCAGAAATACTTTGACAACATCCATGCTAAGCCAGTTTGGTCTAGTGCAGTGGTTCTCAACCTTCCTAATGCCGCGACCCCTTAATGGAGTTCCTCATGTTGTGGTGACCCCCAACCATGGGGGCGGAGCAGCTGGGAAGTGGGAGGGAAGGGTGGGGGGAGGCTTGTCGCGACCCCTCTGAAAGGGTAGTTCGACCCCCAAAGGGGTCCCGACCCCCAGGTTGAGAACCACTGCCCTATGGGGACGTACCCTAAATGTTGTTGGCCTTAATTCTCTTGTCCAAGGCCTGTGTGGCAGACAGTCTGGGAACTGTCCAGCAATATCTGGTACTCTTTTGGTCCACAAATTATGCGCTCCTGGCATTTGGGAGTAAAAAACAATCTCTATTAATTAACCCAATGAAGGCTATGAAAATATAGAAAGAGAAATTTCCCAACTGTTTTTCAAAATTAATGTTTCTTCTCCCATGCATGTGAAATCAACCTTTGCCCGTCTCACAGATCTCAAACCCTAGTCAGTAATGATGACCTGTTCTCTTGAGGTGACCGGTAACTTGCAAGGCACCAAGAGGATTTGACCAATTTAGAAACTGAGCAGATCTTATTATAGGCATCTCACTACCTGTTGCCAAATTACAGAGAATATAGGGAGTCTTTTCAGCTAAGATGCTTAAGGAAAGAAACTATGATGAAGCAGAATTAAGCTTGAAGCATTTCTTTTTAAGGGGTAATATGAAACTTTGACTTTATTCTCTCCTTAAATTCCTCACTTAGTGGAATGCATGAAAGAAAAATAAGTAACTCTGCTGGGATGAACAAAAAGACATGTGTTGTTATTCTTATTTATCATTCTCAGTCTTGACACAATTAATAAATTGCCCCTCTAGACACAGTGTTAGTGATGTCTTACAGTCCAAATCCAGTATAATAAAATAGGGTAATTTTATTATGGAGACAATATAAATAGAAACAAGTCTCCTTGCCTTAAGTGCCCAGCGCTATGCCAATAAACCAGGTTTTATTACACTACTTAACATGTGTTAATTAGTGGGGTTAATAGATTGCATTAATTAATAGGGATTAATCAACAGAACATAATTAACACCCCTGTTAATTAGCAGACATAAATAGTCTGGCTTGAAGACTATTACTATTTATTCCATCTGTGCTATCACTGAAGCATATGATACTTTACAAGACAAACTAAATTTTATGATCTGGTTGGCAATTTTTTTCTACAGCTGTTTGGCACTTTATGTTATTTTATAGTTAGCATGGTAGCAGTTTGCTTGCCTTGCCACAAATACTTATTCTATTTTATATCAATATTACTTTGACTGTTACTGTATATTGTGGTATGTAAGGACACTTTTGAAGTAAGGTAAATATATATTTTGTAACAAGACTTCCATAGCTTTGGATCTAGTATTTAGTTTTTTTATGGTGTATTCTCCCATTCTGCATTCAGATCACCTGGCTGACAATCACACAAAATAGTATTTTTGTCTTTTGACAAAGTAAAAGGGGAAGACACTGAAGAAGATACAGCTAATCGTAATGTATTTTGCTTCACCCATGACTAGCTTTCTTCTATTGATTTAATAGATCTATTGGGTTTTAAAAGGCATTTTGAATGAGTTATATATGTCTGTCATTGCCAGTAGGTCTTACATTATTACATTGATGTGCTTTTGATTTTTATATTGTAATAAAAATAGTATTTTTATTTTTCAGAATTATGTATTTTTTATAAAATTGTATATGTAACATTGGGTGTTTTTCCACCGCGCTCCTTAGTAGATCCGGATTAAGGGAAACACCCAATGTATTTCCAGCTCCCTGCCATGGAAACACCTTTGCACCCATGTGGGGAATCCGGATCAACCCCCAAGGAGTCTGTCCGTCACCCCAGGTGTCTCTGCTGACAGGGGGGTGCACTCTATGAAGTCCCTTCGAAGAGATCAGCGCAGACTTCGGAGCGGCTCCGGAGTCCCTTCGGAACGTCTCCAAAGTCAGCGCTGTTCTCTTTGGAGAGACCAGCAGTGAGACTCCGAAGTCTCTGCCGATCTCTTCAGAGGGACTTCAGAGGGAAGGCTGTGCTGTCTTCACTAATAGCGAACAACAGCGCAGCTCCAGGGTGGCTCCGATGTCTCTGGCCGTCTCTTCGAAGTGATTTTGGAGTCATTTCAAAATCATTTCAGAATGACTCCGAACTCACTCCAAAGCTGGGATTTCGGGGCTTCCCCCCATGGGTGAATCCCCTCCCCCTAGCCTCCTCAAGTGTGGAAACAGGCTCCCTTTAATCCGGATATTCTGGCTGAAAACCCCATTGTAGACCCCATTAATGGATTAAAGGCAGAAAATCCGGATTAAAGGTAGAAAAGTACCCATATGATTCAGATTTCCCCAGCGGCAGTAGAAACAAATGTGTCCCAAATGGGTGCTGTGGTGGAAATGAGGTCATCTGGCTCACACCCTTAATGGGTGCAAAAATGGGTACTTTCTGACAGTGGAAAAACATCCAAATACTGTTGAGGTAACCACATGTGATCGATTTGTACAAAAACAGATTTTCAAACATTTGATTCGTTACACATGAAATGTCAAAAAAGTATTCTTGCCCACCCCTGTTCTGCACACATTTTTAACCCTGTCTGAATGCACGCTTTTTCCTCTCGATAGTTTTCTAGGATATGTGAAGCAAAGAATGTTTTTTTTCTTTTTGAACATTATATTGTGCTCCTACCTGCCACTCAGTCAACCACTTCCAATACCCATATAATTGTTCAGGTCCTCGCACATTATTTCAAACAGGTGAAAAGGATTTATACCAATGAGATGGCTACTCCATCTGAAGAACCTTATCTGATCGTCCTAAATGGAATCACTGAAAACCAGGTCTATGTTTTTAGTGTAATTTGGATCTTAACCATTCCTGACTTTCTGTCAGACACTCTTTTTAATTCATGTTTTTACAAGATTAACTCATTAAGTAGACATCTGTGCTCTGATTTCCTAAGGAAACACAAGTTAAACATAATCTTCTTATGCTTTTTGGTGACACTACCAGCTACAGTGGTTGCTATTAGAAAGAGCAGCTGGTACAAAAACTGAGAGTTCAAGAAGAAAAAAAGGTTTTGCACAAATGTTGTAGGCAAAGTCCCCTTGTGTTTCCTTTGTCCCCCTGGGCATTCATCAAATATACCAAGCAGTTTTCCAGTTAACTTAACTTATACCTAATGAGAGAAAAGATCCAGATGAATAATGTAAGAGGACAACTTAATTTTATTATGTGCTTAGGGACATTCCCGATAATGCTTCATGTAATATCCATGCAAAATGACCTTTGTGACCCAACATGTCTCATCCTGCATGTGACACAATTGTACAAAAATTTTTTTTATCCCATTAGGAATCAGATCAGTACCTGATTGGTACTGATCAGTAAGACCCTGTTCCCACACAAGACCCCTCCATCCATTCAAACCAGCATAAGGAAAGCCTGGATTGAATGGGGTCCTCAGGCCCCCATTCCCATGGACCCATTTAAAGGTGTCTTCAATCCAGTCTTCAGCCTTGAAGACCAGATCGGAGGGCAACTGTTCACTCTGTGATTGAGGCAATTGGGTCCAGGGTGGGCTTAGCAGCCACCATTTACAGCAGGGCAGCTCCGGCCCTGCCTTGTCACTCACATCTATGTAGCCATGCATGTCCTATAAAGTCAAGCACAGGCTGTGTAGTTGTGATGTAGCTGTCTGCGTAGATGGATCTATCTGCCTAGCTGCTAAATAGTCAGCTCTACGTGTCCAACAGCATCTTTGTAGATGAACTTCCCAATTTGACTATGGAACGTGTGCCGGACTTCATAGCTGCTACCTAACCTGCTACTAAACTTTACCTCTGTGCCATGCCCACTGTTGACGGAAGTTGGCCTTGAGTGACGTCCACACCGGCCAATTGTGCAGCACCCCAAGCACACCTTCTGCATCCACACTGCAACCCTGTCTAGGACCTATTGGCACTGTTAACAGTTCTGCTCCAGTAATAAACTGGAAGCAACTATGGAGGGAATAAAATTTGGATAATTTGGATTATTTTTGAAGCCCAAAGAACACCAAATTTAAACTTCCCAGGGGAATCAGTAGCAAGATCTTTTACAGGTTTTAATAACGAGGAATAACCAGTAAACAGAGACAAAACCCATTTTAGACTCAGAAACCAGTGTTTCTTGTTAAATCAGAGCAAAGAATTTATTAGGAATACAGAAAAGAAGTTGAAATGAATTATCAGAAGCGTTTCTAGAACAGAAATAAGCATGCAACAACTGCAAAACGACTAAAGAAATGAACATTTCCCACTAAGAAATTTTTGTGAATTCAACTGAATTTATCCCTCTTTTCTTAAAACAATTGATTTATAGTTATGCAGCAAAAGCTTCCTAAAAAAAACCCAAAACAAATTGAAAAAAAAAAAACCAATTGCAAACGACAGCCAGAAAGGGAATGGAAAACTCCTAATACTAGAAAGATCCCTTAACCCAAAAGTTCTAAAGAAAAATAAGGGAAAGTGAATAGAGGATACCAATCTTCTGTCTCACCAATGATGTCTTCTCCATGTGCAGAAGTTTGAAGTTACAGAGATGCATGACCACAGCAAACTGCATCTCTTTCAGGAACCCGAAAATGACTTAAAAATTGGGAATCCCTTCAGTCTCAGTCAGACTGATCCCCAAAATGGACAAAAATAAAAAAAAATACATTAAAAATAATCTTTATAATTGCCTTTACAAAATCAGGCAAATCCAGAATGCAAAAGTTTTAAACTGCAGCTCTTGCAGCAAAATTCTGTAGCAGAAAGAAGAAAGGGGGGGGGGAGAAAAATTTCTCCAGGTCTCTTTAGCCTCCCATGATGGCCACAAGAAGAAGACCTCCCTCCTCTGATGACCAGAAGGAGAAAAACCTTTTTAAAACCATCTCTTCCCTGCCATTTTTATAGCAAAAATTGGAACCAGAAAACTGCTGATGTTCTTCCCTTGTTAATGAATAAAAATGTGTATGTGACTCCAGTCTTGACAACATTTCCAGTCAGTGCATCTCCTGACCTCTCCTTGACACCCTCAGACAAAAAGTGTGAATGGCGAGTAAACTTATTGTATCCCTGTTTGATTTGCAAAAGTTTACCTTAAATTAACATTTTAGCACCTCTACTGACTCACTTAATCCCTTCAGCTAGACCCAGTGTATGTAGATATCAGCAAGCTCTTACCCAATTCTTTTAGGGTGTAAACAAAGGTGTAAACAGTGAGTCACCTCCAACATCCTGCATCCTAATACTGGTGAAATGGGCCATTTCCCATTTAGATAGTAATTCCAAATTCTGGTATACTTATTTTACCCAGATCTCTTCCAAAAATCCATTCCATTTTATTCTTTATTATTTTATTAAAATTAGACAAACCAATCTCTGTCCCAGATTCCATGGTTTTATTTCTCCTTCATTATTTAAAAATCTGTTACCCCAAAAAGAGAAAACAAAGACTTTTTAGGTGCTAGGACTCTGTCTTGACTCAATCAAGATTAAATCTCAGGCTGTGTTTCTTGCATACAGACTTTTATCTTTTGCAAACAGCCAGCTTGTGACTTGAGAAAACTATGTCCTTTTTTTTAACTCCAGGCTTGTCTTTCTCCCAATATGGCTATTTTAAGGCCTTTCCACGTTTCATGGTCTGCCTTTAGCTTTTAAAGCCAAATTCATATGTCAAAACCTGATATATTTCAAGTTCCGGTTTTGTAACATTTCTTATGATATCTGCACATCCAGAGTTGATCTGGTAACAGCACTGGGTGCTAGACTGCCAGTGGAGAAGCATTGGAAGCAAAGATCTGGATCTTCAAGGACTGGATTCATTGAGGACCCCATTTCAAAGATCCGGATCTTCTAAGATCTGGATTAAGAATGGGAAGTGGAGAGACACCCTTGGGTACTCCCTGCTGGACCAAGAAGCTGGACATCCTAGCATCTGGACACCCCTGAGTTGGTGTGTTTAGGTGTCCTTCCTTCCATTCACCTTATCCCTGGACTGTTGCACCCCTCCTGGGAGTTGACGTAGCTGCAGGGCTGGTTCTATGACTCTCCTAGCAATTGGCTGCCTCTAAAAAATGGCCCAGATTCTGGGATCATTTCCAGTCTGGCAGAAAAGCAGCCTGGCAGGAAAACTCACACCTGTGGAACATTTTGAGGCTTTGGAGCAGCATAGCCTGTGTTGTCCCCAAAAGTCTGCATCCAGATTGTGGGGAAAGACATTTTGTGTGTTCCTGCATTTTTCGTTTGTTTGTTTGTTTGTTTAATTTAATAATTTATTTTGCCTTGTAATGAGGATTTTTTTCTGTTTTCTGGGGTTTTTTCAAGGTTGTTGTAAACTACCTTGAGTAGTTTTCTTTGGACTGATTGCTTAATTGACTGACTGATTATTGATTGTGTATGCTCATTCCTCCTCTCATCTCTGGGGTGGTTGGTGCATGCATCACACAAGTTGCCCCCTCGCCAAAATTAAAAACAGGTTAAACATTAGATGGAATAAGAAGATGGGGTGGGGAGACACATATTTGTTCAGGGAATGCCACAGCAAAAGGATACCTTTTCAGCAGGTACCCGAAATCTGTAATAATAGACACCTGACAGATTTTAGAAAGAAGGATATTTGCAAAGTAAGTGCTTCCATGAGAAAGCCCCATTCTTCAGAATGTTCTTTACAGTGATTTCAGTAATAAAATTTAATAGGATTGTATGATTAAGTGAACTGACATCTTCCCAAAGATGAAATCATAACTGTACATGTTAGAAGTGTTCTGCAGCAACCAGTGAGGCTTCCTTCTAGGTAAATGAGCTTAGAATCATGTTGCAAAACACTGTGAATTCTCTCACCCAATTACAGCGGGACTTCTAGATCACCCTACACTGGATTATAGCAGAGCAGGGCAGCTTGTTAGTTTGCTTTTAAGGAGACACAATAATGGAAGTTAGGTTTGGCTCTGCCTGGAAGTAGGTTATTCCTGCCTCTTGCAGAAAACAGCCAACTCACAATGACCATATTCTTTCGTGGATCAGCTTGGATTTCAACCAAAAACATTTTTAAAAAACTGTGTGATCTGCTTAAACAGTTATGAGGGACAATGCCAAAGAGCTCTAATCACTCTGAAAGAGAGGTTAATCTCTCTTAAATGCATGGGCTTTTGTGGCATTATGAAGTACTTCTAAAATGATGTAGATAAAACGAATGTTCAGCACGATTAAAGGGGCTTTCACAATGCCAATCCAACCATAATATGTACATCTTTCTCTCTGTCCTCTGTCTGTCTGTCTATCTATCTATCTATCCTTCTCTCTCTCTCTCTCTCTCTCTCTATCTATCTATCTATCTACTTTCATCTACCTGTTTCCATCCCACAAATCTGTCTGTATTGGCCATCTTTTATCAGAGCTATCAATTAATGCATACCTACTATGTTTTCCTGGAAAAAAAAAACTTTTGGTGTGAATGATACACAGTCATCAAGCAAAACATATTCAGCACATTGGATTCATACGTGTCTAATGTGAACAAATATTGCCAGGTTAGACCGTACCAGTTTTACACCCTCAGTCTCCTTCCACTGTATACAATGACAAATAAAACACCCTATTTGTTTAGAATCATACCAAAATGGCTTCCCATTTTCTCTTCATGAACTAATTTGTTCACATATAAGCACAGGGATCCCCAGCTCAAATAGCATCAGCTAATAATGACAGGCACTGAGGTTTCCATTTATGAACAGAAAGCCAAAACTGTGACTTTATAAAAACAACTGGACTTCAATCCATGAAGTGACCACAGTCATGCAAGACAGACAGTCATGCCATGAGGGGTCCAGTGTGCTTAAGTTTATATATGGAGTAGGTGCTTTAAGTAAGGTGCTTCAAATAGGAATGGTCTGGTTTACAACTTATTATTAACTATACTGCCACATTACTTCACAACAGAAAGCAACCTGGACTGGATATGTCAGGAACAGTGGGCTTTTTTGCACCCATCTGGAGTCTGTTCCAGCACAGAGGCCAGTCCTCCTCAGATGCCTTTCTTCTGCCCACTAGAATGGAAGAGAAGCCCCACTGCCTCCCTAGACCAATCCATCAGTATTGGATTGGAGCAAGGTCCCGTCTAGGCAGTAAAAATGAGCATCTATATCAGGACACCAGTAGATCTGTTTTTACAGGACTACCAGCATTCCAGGGAGCTATAGAACAGAATGGGAAGGCATGTGGAAGAGTTTATTCCTCCCTGTTCCAGTTTAGGAGGAGGATTGATTTCAGATGCACACCAAATTGTGCTGCTGAGATCTATCCCCATGGAAACCAAGGATAGGAATTTCAGTTCCTAACACTAAGCGAACCCAGAAGGGACGGCAGAGATTGTAAAATTTCTGGTGGTGGGAAAGGGGGCTGTACCAGGATAACCTTCCAAATGTAGAAGGCTTATCCTGACACTCTGGAGCTGTTACTGCTGTTGGAACAGTTCCAGGCTGAGCCGGGATCAGAAGCAATGTCCTGGGAAATATTAATTAAAAATCAACTTCCCCAGACACATAACTCAAAGTAGGTAAGATCTTTTGACATAGTTTAGCCTGATCCTTGCATATTGGATGCAACGTTGGAGCCATGGGGACATGGACCAATTGTAGGGAAGGGTGGATGGCACTTGCAACAAAAGTGCACTTTGCCTGGAGCTGAATGGATAAGGTGTATCCACATTGCTGCTAGAGCTGGACCTGGACAACATCATTCCAGTCCTTGCAATCTAGGGTTGTGCCCCCATGCAAATTTAGAACGGTTCCAAACACGGGATCGGCAAAGTTTGTCCCCATGTGTTTTGGATTTGGTCTGCAAAAAGCATACCAAATCCCCCTCCCCCCACCAACCATGCCAGAAGGGTGCCAAATTTGATACCTGAAAAAGAAGTCTCAACACGGTTTTGGGGACCGGTACACATTGCTCAGTGTGCCGGGAACACACATGAGAATGGTGCTGACTTCAAAATCTCGGCAGACAGGAAAGAGGTTTGAGTTTTAAAGCCAAGCCTCTGTCCTGTCAGCCGAAATTATGAACAGGGGTTGCAGAGGCTTGAGATTTCTCACTTTTCCAGGGGGGCAATAGGGTTTCTTCCCTGGAAAAGAGAGAAATCTTAAGCCTCTGCAACCCCTCTTTCCAATCTGCTGACAGAAAGAGGCTTGGCTTTACTCCTGAAGTAAAGGATCACTTCAGCAGTAAAGTCAAGCCTCTTTCTAACAACAGATTGGAAAAAGGAGGTGCAGAGGCTTGAGATTTCTCACTTTTCCAGGGAGGCAATACCTACTAGGCTTGGAATGGGACAGGCTGGAATGATCTAGCTAAACTGCTGCAAGACAGAGAAGTGTGAAAACAGTCTTTAATTAGTACAATAAAATAGATGGTTAAGATAAAAAAAATACAAAAGGTATAAAATAAGTTATCATTAGGAAAAAGACAACCAAATAATAATAATAATAATAATAATAATAATAATAATAATAATAATAATAATAATAATAATAATAATAATAATAATAATAATAATAACTGAACAAAAATTAGCTGCCTTGCAGAATATATTATGCCATTCAGCAAGGCATAGACATAACCCCTGATAATAAGAACAAGCAGATCCTCCCGCAAATGGGGCATGTTTTGCCACAGCAAGAGCCTGGTCATTGAGTGAGGAGATTACTCAGTGTTGCTTCTGGCACATTGTACTTTTTGTGCCTTGGAAAGGCATTCAGGTTTCAGCAAGTACCTTCACATCCCTTCAGGAGATGCTGCTGCAAGAATGGGCCACCATGGTTGCCCCTCCTATGTGTCTTCTGACCCAGGATGACATCATCATTGAAAAAACAGGGATTAAGGGAGTCATATTGAAAAATTTCATGGAGTACACAAAGGCCATTTCCATTAAGCATGGATTATCCCTCACCACACTGTTCTGCCCTACTTAGTCCAGCTCACACTGGGATGGACTAGTAGTAGCCCACATTAAGGGAAGCCCAGCCCAACTTTTAAAGTTTCTAGTTTTCTGGCCTTCAAAGTTTCTGGTCAGGGTCTTTTTGGTCAGGTGTCTGACCACAGTACACTTCCAGCATTGCTTCTGGATGTCCAGGCAAATGCTGTTGGCCACTATACAGGGGCATGATCACACAGCCATATTCTGGAATATATCTCAGGACAGAACTGTGTTGTCCGTGTGCTAATGCAGACTATGGCAGGCCTCACCTGGGGCCTACTGTAGCTTGCACTAGCATGTGGACAGCAGGTTCCTATTCCAATATATATTCCTGAGTAAAGATTAGTATGAACAGACCCCATGTCATACAGGCCATGTGCTCTTTGCACATGGCTTACTGGTATGGTCCACTGACAGTAGTCAACTTGTGGACTACTTTCTACTGGTGGGGCAGAACAGAACACAGTATCCTGCTCCATTTCTTTGTCCAGTTCTGAGAAAGTATTCTGGGGAAAGAGCGCTGCTATTCTGCACCACTGCGCAGAAGGCAAAGATCTGGGATCCCTCCATGGACAAGGATAATGACCCATGTAGAAAGGGCCAAAAGCTCTCTACAGCCTACTGACTTAAACAGGAACCTGGTCTCCCTTCATCTGAGTCAATGGAGGAAAACTACCAGGATTCAAAGTGCCACATCACAGAAAAGCATAGTACGGCATGAATTTGATCTGCAACACATCACAGTTTGCTCAAGTGGTTAGGGAGCCAGACTATTATCTGGGAATACTGGGTTTGATTCCACCCTCCCCCATGAAGCCAGCTGGGTGGCCTTGGGCTAGTCACAGCAATCTTCTGAGCTATCACAGCCCCACTCACCTCACAGGGTGTTCTGTTGTGGGGAGAATAGAAAGCTTTGTCAGCCACTTTGGGTCCCCTTAAATGGGTGAGAAAAGTGGGGTAGAAAAGCCAACTTCTTCTTCTGGTAAAATCTCCCACAGAGTGCCATGCATCACATCAGAACAGTAGAAAGGAAAATGACTCCTACCTTTGACACACAATTCAGAAGCAGTTTAATTCACCAAATAACATCAAACAGCACACAGAGGCTTCTCTGTCTCTCCAGCTCAAAAAAAGCCTTTCTCATGGTAGAAAGATAAGAGGAGAAATCACCCCAGGGCACAAAAAGATGCTCCCAGCATGCCTGGTGCAAAGAGCTTCCCAGAATGGATGGTGCAAACAGAAACTCCCAGGATGCCGCAGGAGAATGCTCTTTGAACCAACTGCTTTGGGGCTAAACCATATTAAAAGGAAGGTTTTCTGATGGTTATGAAGAACAACATGAAAAAAATGATTTGCTCTTTTTTTTAAAAAAACTATTTGATAGAATACTGTAGAACCTTTTTGCTATTACTTTATATGAAAATTAATCACATGTAATCAAAGTTGGTATGAATTAACGAAAATAAAGTACTGCCCTAAATATCTGTGGGAGGAAGAAATGCTTGCACTAATTCTAAACCCTTCCTTCATTGGGGAAGTATCTTAAATAATTTCGTTTTTAAAACGATGCATTTCAACCAAGTCAGTGAAATGGTTGTACTTTTGTTTTGTAAGCACCAGATGGCAGTAAACTGCCACCAAAAAAGTGAAGGCACTTGGCATTGGGTTGTCCCTCATCGCCTGGTGCTGAAATCCTTATGATATACAGGTGAATAAAACCAATAGCCAGTACACCACGTGTCCAATGGCTGTTTGCATAAGGGTTATAACAAACAACCATCTGAAATACGCACTGAACATGGTCAGGACTCTAAAGTCAGCATATAGCTTTAAACAGATTTTCTCTCACAAATCATAGGCACAGACGCTAAGTGGCTCCTGCTCAGAAATGTAAGAGTAAACATTCATTCAGCTGGAAAATGTTTAAAAGAAAAAGACACTGCAGCAGAAAGCAGAAATAAAGCCACTTTTAGCCATATGTTCATGAAAGACCTGCTAGTTTTCTATAGAGCTCAATTCATAGCACTGACATGGATCTACCCAAAGTGTCTTCTCCTGTACTATTCTAACCAATGTTAAGATTAATTTTATTGTCCTGCTGTTTTATTCTATGTACCACCCTGAATCTGCAGTGAAGGGTAGTATAGAAATTCATAAACAAATCTGCTGAGAACTTCATTGTGATACCACCACCCTTAGCAGCTCAAGGGGCGACAACATGGAGCAGGGACTACACAGTGGTGTCTCCCAAAACATCATGAGCCACTACTATGCATCTTCCATGGACGGATGCAGAGGCAGCCAGTGAAACATGGATGATGGGATACTGATTTGTGTAACATTTTCCCTTGTCCCAAACCTATTTCCAATCCATAGCAGATCAGGACTAGATCTGGGGAAGGGAAAATGCTGCTCCAATGTGCTGCACCACTATTCAGCCACTTTTGGACCTCTGTCCATTTGTGGACTGGTGAAGACACACTTCTTTTACCAAGGTGTCGAGCTAAGTTGGCTTCCCCTGTCCAGATAAATCACTGCACCAAGAGTCTGCTTCTTCTGAGCTATTTTAGTAATTTTAATGCATTCCCTTAGTCATTTTTCATGTATTGTTCCTGGTTTTGGAACCTGCCCCAAGACCCCTGGCATACAGTGGGCTCCAGTAGTAAGTAAGTGAACACTGACCTTGCAGATTGTTTGTGATGCAAAACCTGCTAATTTGTGTCTTTAAACCTCATGTCTGTGTCTGGAAGTCAGATGGAGTCAGGGATCTTTCCAAATGGCCACTGGCATTATCACTGAAATGCTAAGAGCATGTACTGTAAGTTTTGTTCCTTTTGAGAGACAAAATAGACTTTTCCCCCTGTCCAGAAAGGACAGCGTGTGCTCGCAAATGAACATCTTTTGCTTGTAAAGTTATTGATGCATTTATTTGTAAGATAATTTATATCCTGCCTTTTAAGAAATTGTCTTGTACTGAGTGTCACTGCTTATATTCTGTTCATCTCTTCAGGCTCCAGCTGCATGAAGCAATGATAAGGCATCTCTTCCCACCAATCCTCATATTTCTGAAGTTACCCTCAGAAACCTGGTCCACAAACACATCCAAAAGATCAGGCACAGAAAATACATAAGAACATGTGCATCTGTTGATTCAGCCCAGTTTTCATTCATTCATTCATTCATTCATTCATTCATTCATTCATTCATTCATATTTGCATTTCTCTCCTGCCCTATACCCAAAGGTCTCAGGGTGAGTAACAACAATTAAAATTAGACATATATTAAAATAACAATATATATTAAACAGTTAGCAGTGTCTGTAAATTGGAGACAGTATATTCCCATTTAACTGAAGGCCAGGGCAAAGAGGTGCATCTTCACTGCTTTCCTAAACATATACAGTGAAGAAACCTGATGCACCTCAAGGGGGAGACTATTGCATAGCCTAGGGGCCAACACTGAGAAGGCCCACTCCTGGGTGCCCACCCTTTTACTGCATGGTGTGTATCTGGACAGCTATTCCAGTCAGCAGTTTAGCAGCTGCATTCTGCACTAGCTGCAGCTTCCAAACCATCTACAAGGGCAGCCCCAATGTAGACAGCATTACAATAGCCTAGCCTGGACATTTGACATTCGATTTGAATTGAGTTGAGTCAAATACCTGAAAACCTGATTCAAGTAGAATCTTTTAAATTTGAATTTACCAAAATTTGATTCAAATTTATCAAATTCAAATCCATTCATTTGAATTTTTGATTCGAATCTGCACATACGAATGTCAACAACGCTCATATGTGCACATGTGCATCTTCCCCATATCCATATGCGTCTGTACATCTCCATATGCATCCTGTAGTTATCCTGTACACAACCTGTTTTTGTCCTGTACTGATCCATGCAAATGCATACAGATGCAAGAAACGTGTGGATCTTCAACTACGCATCATGGACGAACCAGCACACATACAAATGTCAGGATAATTCAAGTGAATAGATCCGAAATTTGAAATTCGATTCAAATGTTTACATTCGAATTTGGGGACGTTTGATTTGAGTTTGAATGTTGAAATTTGGCACATTCAATCAGATTTCAAATGCCTACAAATATTCATGCACGTCCTTAAAAAGGAGAGGTAGCTTCTACCCTCCAGTATCTAAATTACAGCCAGTTCTGATGCAGGGAATAGAAGCCTTCCCTACCCATGAAAACTGTGGTTGTGGATTCCTTGTTATAATTTTGATAACACTCAGAATAGAAGCAGGGGAGTTCCCAGCTTCAAATCTGGAGGCTTGGGCTTTTCCGTATGTTTGAATACACAACACTGTCAAAGGGCTGAGTTAAGTTCCCTTCAATCAACTTTTGCCTAGTAGTTAGGGAGCCGGATTCTTATTTGGGAATACCGGGTTCGATTCTGCCCTCCTCCACGGAGCCAGGTGGGTGACACTGGGCTAGTCACAGCTCTCTTCTGAGCTCTCACAGCCCCACCTACCCCAAGGGTGTTCTGTTGGGGGGAGAACAGAAAGCTTTGTCAGGCACTTTGAGTCCCCTTAAATTAGGGATGTGCATGAATATTAAAAAATCCGATGTGGATCTGATGAATGTTGACATTGGAATTCAAATTGGATTTAATAACATTTGAATTTAGATATTAGAATATAATTCAGATGTTCCAAAACATTCATTCGAATGATTCAAATGTACAGATACGTATGTATTACATATGTATCTGTACAAATATTAAACATATTTGCACTTATAATACAGGATGAAAACCGGATTCATACGAGATAAAACAGGATGCATACGAAATGCGTACAGATACATATAACAGATACAAACGTTGTTGGCATTCGTATCTTTAAATAAGAATCTAATATTCGAACGAATAGATTCGAACATTACGGATTTGGGTCAGATTTTAAACATTTGAATCGAATCCAAATTAAAAAAAAAAATTTCATGCACACCGCTACCTTAAATGGGTGAGAAAAGTGGGGTAGAAAAGCCAATTCTTCTTCTTCTAGAGTGCTGTTGCCTCTATGTAGATGCCACACTGCACTTCTGCAATGATTGAACAAGAAGGGGCAAGTGTGTTGTGCAGATTCCGCCCCCTCACTGTGCATTCAAGGCACCAAAAAGGCACCAGACATATCGGGTGTTTTTCCACTGTCACTAGAAGTACCCATTATGTATCCATTAATGGGTACAAAAATGCCTTTACGTACGCATTAATGGGTACTTAATGGGTACTTTTAGTGACAGTAGAAAAACACCCATCCTGTCTGTGACAACCAAATCTGCTCCCAGAAACACGCAACTAGCAATGGAATATGCCAGTGATGGTGAACCTTTTGAGCTCGGTGTGTCAAAATTCACAATAAAACCTAGCTTAACTCGAGTGCTGTGTCACATCTAGAAATATCCACAATTCTGTGATATTTGTAGCTCTAGCAAAAAAGTTATATTTTTGATATATGTATTTTATTAAAAGCAAAAACAAATAATTCTTTACATTAGTGACTTTTGTTGCTGAATTTCATTTGCAAATATTCAGTTGAAAGTTGGTATTACATATACTTCAAGAACAAGCAAGCACTACACGCCCAGGTGCCAGGGTGACCAGGTGTGTCACCCAAAAGGCCTTGGCATGTCACCTGTGACACGCATGTCATAGGTTGCCCATCACCAGAATATGCTGTGCCCATTGTGTGCAAAATTGAGCAACTGTGCGCAATACAAATGCCCACTGCTCACCTCCAAATTTCCACATGGGGATATAGCCTTAGACATGCTTTGGAAATGTGGCTGATGGAGCGGGGAGGGAGGGAAAAACACAGAAATAAAGTACAAGGGGAGTGATAAAAGCATTCAGGGTGATGGCCAAAATGATCTAGGTAAGGGCTGAAGCCCTGAAAGAGGGACCTCACATTTATTTATTTATTTACCTGGCTGGTGCTTTTTCTTTGCTTTCATTTAATGAGGGAGTTAGCAGAAAAATAAACTTAATGTGCATCACTCTGTACTTCTATTATTATCCCTGGGGGTTTGGTGAGAGCGTAATCAAATTTATCTATCCTAATCGCAAAGGCTCAAGGACATTGCATTACAGTTGCAGAGCACTGAGGTCATTGGTTTTCAATCAAATAAATGTTACATCATTTTATTCTTCACTCCTTCTTGCTTAAAGCATCCCAAGACTATTAATGGAATTTTAGCCTGGAAAGATGACAGTGGTGTTCTTGCAAGAGCCTGGTTAAGTGTTCTACAGTTAGTGAACCATAGACTTCTAAAAAAGGATACGCTGTGTTTTTGTTCATGTAGCCATACATAGCAAGGTTGTTTTACACTTTGTCTTGGAAAGTGGCCATTGTGACAGTCTGCTCACCATATACGTATTGCCCTGAGGTGTTTGTTTTTGTTTTAAAGGAAATGGACAATTTGTTAAAATGAAAGCACATATTAACGGTAGCTATTCTTGATACCTTGTAGCTACATCTAGCTAGGGATGTGCAAAACATTTTTTTTCATGTTTGCTTCACATCGATGGGAAGCAAAGTGCAAATTTCATCCAGAGGCCAATTCACAAAAGACATGTTTTCACCAGGTGCCGAAAACTATACAGCGTAGGCGCCTGGGAAACCTCAAGAGGGAAGCTGTTCCTGAGTCTAGGGGCCACCACAGAAAAGGCTCTCTTGCATGTCCCTATGCCTTGTACCTCTGCAAGAGACTGAACTACAAGAAGGCCCTCTGCTTGAGATCTCAGTGCTATCTTGGGCCCAAGTTGTTTAGGGCTTTATACGTTAGTGTCAACACCTTAAATTGGGCCCAGTAAGCAATCAGTACAGCTCTGATGAACAGCAAATGCATGCCCACTAGACTGCTACAGCCTAGAAGCGTGCCCACCCTCACTAGAGGTGTACTAATTGCTAATTAGGTGTAGAGCACAATTTTTTGCCACACGCCTACATCAACCTTTACGCCAGACTTACCACAAGTGTCCGGCAGCATGACCATTCACTCTTCATCCCGCTCACCGTGTGCCATGGGCAGAGAGTGTGCCATATGCACATGCATGGCCTAGTTGCAGGTTGGGACCAATTCCTCGTGTTTTGTGCAGGTGTGGATGCATTGCCAGCACTGACTGGCGTCTTGCACAGGTGCAGTGCGGTCGCAATAGGGCAGGCCCTGTGGGCCAGCACCACAGCAGCAGGCTGGCCAGGGACTGATCCACGGGGGGGGGGGCATATGCCCCCAAGTATCACCAGGATCAGTCCCACCCCTCTGCATAGGCCTGCATCACAGACCTTGTGATGTGGCTGGCAGCGGCCAAGTGAGCCAGCGAGGAGGTGGGACCCTGGCTTTTGTAGTGGCAGTGAGGGCCAGTCCACAGAGGACCATACACATTTCTGACTGGTGGGAACGTCCCTCACCGGTCAGAAATGTGAATCGTCCTCCTGTACCTGGGTATACTGACCCTAGTGCATGGCAGCCTATGAAGGTAAGTGTGAAAATGCCTCTGGTCTTTTAAAACTACACCTCATTCCTTGTCTTTGTCTTCCATGTTTCCTCAGATGGAAAACCTCTCACAAATTCCTACTGTAGCTTTTTTCTCCTGACACCCAATCTCTTCCAAATGTGGCGAGGGGGGGGGGGAGAGAAAATACATCTGGTCTCCACAGTTTTCTACCATGAGCTTCATTTTAAAAACAAACATTATTTCAATGCACTCTTTAAAAGGAAACACCTGACTGGCTGCAAATAGACTTGGAAATTAATAGACTGCGAGCCAGAAATTATTTCACAGTTTGTCGGCATCAAAATATTCCCTTTTCAAAAGACGACCATAAACATAGAATAGGCTTCTTGATGAAACCAACTGTTTGTTTCGGATTTCAAGGGTCTCCTTTCTGCTCTGTATCCCAAATTGTTTATTTTGGGTAGGGGTCTTTCAGAGAAGGGGGGTTCCAACCTTAGAAACAATGGAAACAAATTCTTTTTTTTATAAACGGGGGAAGCTGGGTTCTGCCAACTCGTCTTTAAATAATCTGTTGCCAACCTTGAAGGCTGTTCATGTCAGGTAGGGACAGAGTGATCTTCATCCCTCTGACAATCACACTGAGGAAGCCCCTGGGGATAAGCAAAACTGAGCAGATGTTGGTGGAGAGACAGTGTTGTTTGTCTGCCAGCACACGGCTAGCGTGCTAAACATAACTCTTACTACTTACGGGGATGACATAGGTGAAGAAGTCACCGAGCGGAACTTTCCCAAAGGTACCTCTGGAAAGGGAAGCAGCTGGGCTCAGTGGCTTCCTAAAGTAAATAATCTTCCTAAGTGGTAGACAAGGTTAGAGAGGCTGCCTTTTGAAAAGAAGAACAGCCCTCCTGGATCACTCAGGTGAAAGGGCTGTTGAGTCTAGCATCCAGCAACTTCAGTCATAGGCAGCCGAGTGTAGACCTGAAGCTCACAACTGAAGGCTGTAAAAGACAGGAATTCATACATATATATGAATATCCCGCCCTATACCCGAGGGTCTCTGGGCGGCTCACAACATTCAAAAACAAACATATCAAAACTATGGGGGAATCTCCACAGCAAGCTTATTTCGCTTTCCCTAAACCGAAATAATAGAACCGGATGCAAATGCGAATTTGCCTGTTCCCATTACTTTTAACTTAATCGCGTTCGATCCGGATTTTGAGGATCATACGTGGCGTACGTGACTCAAAGGGGGACTCAAGTGGCTACTTTTTAAAAGCCGCTTTGTAGGGCTACCCTGCCCTCTTCCTCCTGGCATGGACGTGCCACCCATAACAGACCCCTTCACGGAGTCTAGCAGGGTGGCTGGGTGGCTGCCACTTGCCTGGATGGAGGAAAAACAGGCACTGGCAGCCAGGTATTCTTTCCCCTCCTCTCCCCATTTCCCAGGGCACACAGCAGCAGCAGCAGCAACTCAAGCCCCCTTCACAGCCGCAGCCTTTAAAACAGAACCTCCAGGGCTTTCCTTTCCTTTCCCTTTTTTAAAGGTCAGAACTTTCAAAGAGCTAGAATTGCGCAAAACTGCAACATTGTTATTAAGGTGTGAAGAGGCTAGATCACTACAGTGTAGCTTTAAGGACTGGATTTTTATAGTGGCTGTTTTGAGGGTGGATTTTTTCAATGAAATCACTATCTTTGGAAGCAAGCTATTGAGGGAGGGAAACCCTAAACATGGATTCTCATCCCTTAACACGGTACGGTCCCCACAGTAAAAAATGTAAAACGTTTCAAGCACACGATCCGGAGTGAGACCTGTTGAAATCAGGATTGAGATTCACCATGCTTTGGGGTGGTTTAACACGAAGAAAGTGCGTTAAGCCAAACTGCCGTGCAGACTCCGAGGAGTGAAAATGTTTTGAATACGAGATAACGTTGCCGTGAAGACACGGCCTATATCAATCCTAAAAACCAGTGCAAAGTTTAAAAATCCAGGATTAAAAAATACAAAAACACTTTTAAAACAGCCGTGTTTATAATTTCCCAGTAAGCTATTTGCATGCTTCCCAGAGGCGATAGAAACAAATTTAGGTTTACTGTATATTCTGGCATATAAGACTACTTTTTAACCCAGGAAAATCTTCCCAAAAGCCGGGGGTCATCTTCTTATACGGCGAGTATATCCCATACTCTATATTTTAACGGGAAAGTTGGGGGTTGTCTTATACACCCAGTCGTCTTATACGCCGGAATATACGGTAGATGAAAACTTAGTTTGAAAAAGCTGCTTGTCATGGTGACTATCTAACTAGAGTGCCAAGGAGGGCCTTTTTGCACTACTTTTTGCACTTTTTGTTTATCTACTTGTTTGTTTTCAAGTGTTTTTATGGATATTACTGTTTTAACCTGAGGTCTTTTCACACTACAGTTGAACTGCTGTAGTGCGCGAAGGCTAGGCCACACAAAGACGGATTCCCCATCTGTATCTAGGCAGGTAAGGAACACAAGGGGATGCATCCCTGCCTAGATGTAAATGGGAAATCCATCCCTGCGTGGCCTAGCCCAAAAAGGCCGGCACTGATGGGATGCCCCTCCCAGGCCTGCCACCATTGGGTCGGAGTCGATCCAGGGATGGGCAGGCCAGTCCCACCCCTTCCCCGGGATCCTGCAGGCTGTAGCTGACCCAAATTGAATATCTGAATATCCAAAGTCGTACAAATTTTTGATAAGTATCCAATGATATGAATCTCGTATGCATCTGTTTGCATCCATACACATCCTGTTTTTATCCCGTACATATCCCATTTCCATGCCGTACATATCTGCACAGATGTATAAGGATACATATGTGATGCATGAAGATACATATGCAATGCGTAAGGATACATACACATACAAAAGTCCAAATTATTCATTCAAATAACTCAAAATATTTGTATTCATACAAATACTAAAAAAAAAAAGTCTGGACATATAGAAATGTCCAAATTCATCCAAATAACAAATATTTTGAATTATGTTTGCATCCCACATAAGGACACCATGTAGTTTCTGTCATTTTCAGAATGTTACTGCTTCAAATTAGCATCCAAAATTTCAGCCTTGAATCAGCATTTGAAACAAATCTTTTTCTTTAAGCTGAATCTTAAAATATTCTGTTTTAGGTAAGTCATCACTCAGGATTCATTCTGAACTTCACAAGCATCAACCATGAGATTTCATTGGCTCCTACATCATTCAGATACCAAGAGATTTTAAATATGGCATAGATCATCTATTAAGCACAAATGCTTTCTTGAAAGAGGAATGTCAAATTCTGTCAAAACACCAGCATTCAATATCAAAAGGCAAATAATATGATACAACAACAGCGGCTTCTCCATTTCGAGGGAAGGTGGGTCCATATCTCCATCTTGGTTCAAGAAAGCTTCATTTTCTGTGGTGTCACTGTGGAGGGCAGAAAGAAACCACCCCACCCTGGACAAAACTCTGTTAGAGTTTGTGAATAATTAAAAATAAAAGACCCTCAATGATTATATACTTCAATAGCTCCTCCTCCCATCCTGTCTCATCTAGTCTCCCAGTTGTCTAAACTTTCACATTTTATCTCTTATTTCCCTTGAAGAGCTCTCCACAATGCAACCAGGCATTCCACCACTGCCCTCCTTTTCTTGTCTCTCTATACCATGAGAACCCAGGATTGAAGAGGTAAGCTAAAAAAGAACCCTGTATTTTGCTCAAAGAGAGATGGTGACGCAGATGCCATCCTCCCACTACTTGGCTTGTATTACTGCACTCAGCACATGGTTTTGATTTTTGGCTGAAACCCAGTGGAGCCATTGAAAATGAAGGATTGCACAGATCTCCTGCTGTGAACTTCCAGGCTGTAACCCTAACCTCACTTTCCTGCAGTAAGTACCAAAGGACATAGGGGACTTCTAAGCAAACAGGATTAGGATTGCTCTGCCCACCATTTTCATCACCACTAAAACAATACAGTGAAGATGATAGCTTTCTACACTTACCTCAGGTAATCTGTTCTAACTAGATCCGTATTAGCTAGAACTGTATTAGCTAGATCTGGATCAGCTACAGGCTGAGGCATCTGTATTGACTGGGCTTTAGAACAGCAAATGTGTGTTTAAGAATGCTAGCATGGATGTAGATCTGATCCGTCCATTTCTGATCTATTTCTACTCCTGTGCAAACAACGGCAAACAAAGTAGCCATGGGTGTAGGCCAAGCTAAAGAACAAATGGTCAAAACCTTTTCTTCTAAGCTAGGTTCTCTTCCCATGACTGGTATTTGCTTTAAACAATAAATTATATAATTGCTCATAATTGCTCATATTAATGAAAAGATATTTGACTCTGATGTTGCCGGTTCAAATGTTGAAAGGTAACTTTGTTCTTTGATTACACTATAGGAATTGTTGCATCTCACGATCGGGAATATATAGCTTTTGCAAGAACAATTTAAATTTTCTTCTCTTGAAACACTTTTTTAAAAATAGATGAGTGCTTTTGACTTGGTAAATCTGTAGATTGCCTTGAAAAAAGCCAAAAGGTCAGGCTCTCATGCTGATTTCTTTAGAAGGATTAAAGCAGTGTTTGATACCATGAAGAACAGCTGAATCCATGAGTCATCATTAATAATTTATCCAAGGAATTTAGCTGTTGCTTCTTATAAACTGATCCCTGAGTGATCCAGCCTTGTATCACAATTTTCATTGAATATTCCACAGGTGAGAGTGAATTTATAGATGGCTCTCTTGCAGTTGGAAAAAGCCTATATCTACTAATGGATCTTTTGCTACGTGACCAGATTTAGCTTAAAAATCTAAGTCTATAATCGTATGTAAAGTTGCTAGATGGCATTCCTTTGCATCTACATTCCTTGTCTTGGAGACCATCCTGTGGAACATAATGGAACTTCTGAGTACATTGGACAGGAACAAGTTGTTATCCTTAACCCCTTTGCTGCTTGAGTGTGTAAACCTACAACCATAATAAATTCCCATTGAATTCACTGGGACTGTTTCTGAGCAGATTGACATAAAGTTGAGCTGTAAATCAAGTGGAAATCAATATATCTAATCACAGGAGGTGGACCAATATAGCAGAAGTTCCTGGTCATAATGGGAGGAAGTATTCGTGGAAACACAGGAGCCACCCCACCCCCCTTGGTGGGCAGTTTGAACATGTTAGGACCTTTAATTATGGCAACTGATTTATTTCTTGGGAGACACAAATATTTCATGGCATTTATGCGACCTGACAGGCAGCTTGACAATAACTATCGGATGACTATTGTTTTGATGCATCAGATTAAGAACTTTTTGTGAGTTTTGTGGTTTTTACTTTTCACTTTCACTTCTGAATTTGTAGCCCTTTCTACTCCTTGCAACTTCTCTTCCCACCACAGCTCTTGAACCTTTCATAGGACTCTGCCTTGGCCTTTTCTTCTTATGAGTGGACCATAAATTGGATTCCGGTGAGCCGATTGACATCTTGAGGCCTATCATAAATCAGTTGTTGTTATACAGATAATGGCAAGATCCTCACAGGGGGGACGAATGCTGAAAGAGCAGCCCTCTTCTCCTTGCACGTTAAGAGTAGTGCCACACTTGTAGCTTTATTCATAATGCAGCAGTGTGCTGTCTGTTTGCCGCCCATTGCCTTGGGTATCAAGATTATCACTGGAGAATCCCCAGCTTTGATCTTGATGGGTGAGGAAGATTGTGAAAAACAAGAAATGATCCTGTGGGTTAATTCCTGTATTTGATCACAGAGATGGGCACCAAGGATATTGGTAAGTCCCCTCAGCTGGTAGTTGCAGGGCTGCCACTAGAAGCAGAAAGCAGGACCAAAAACTCTGAAAGGACAAGGAGCTCTGTATTCCAGTGAAGCACTGTGCTAGAGCTTATGGTAGGAAGAAAAGAGAATACAGCAGTTGTGCAGAGGCCACATTCACCTTGTGCACTGACTGCAGTATAAGGAGCAAGGTTATCCTTGGGGACCTGTCCCCTTTGATGATGATGACGATGATGTTGATGTAAAAACAGCAGTTACACACAGCAAACGAGATCACTGGATTTCGTATTATATCACTTCCCAAGCACCTAGGACTATGATGATGATGATGATGATGATGATGATGTAAAAAAAGCAGTTACACACAGCAAACGAGATCATTATGCTGGATTTCATATTATATCACTACTCGGGCACTTCCCAAGCACCTAGGACTGCGTGATGTATCGGCGAATTATGCGAGCAGACCCCAGTAAAGTGGCTTTTTGTAGTTGGCAGATGGATATTTTGTCAATGCCAATGGTTTTTAGGTGCCTGCTGAGATCTTTTGGCACCGCGCCCAGTGTGCCGAGGATGACTGGGACCACTTTCACTGGCTTTCACCAGAGTCGCTGAAGTTCAATTCTCAGGTCTTCATATCTGGTGAGCTTCTCCAACTCTTTCTCCTATTATTATTATTATTATTATTATTATTATTATTATTATTATTATTATTATTATTATTATTATTATTATTATTATTATTATTATTATTATTATTATTATTATTATTATTATTATTATTATTATTATTTATGTAAAAACAGCAGTTACACACAGCAAACGAGATCACTATGCTGAATTTCATATTATATCACTAGTCGAGCACTTCCTTATTATTGTTGTTGTTGTTGTTAATTTACATTTCTATCCTGCCCCATACCCAAAGGTCTCTGAGCGGGTAACAACCTTAAAACAACAGATTAAAAACAGAATATACATTAAAAGACTTTAAAAATTCAACAAATCTAAAACAATACATATGTTTAAAATGACAGTGTCTGTCCTGGGGGTGGCGGGGAATATAATCAGCTCAGCCAAAGGCCAGGGCAGAGAGGTGCATCTTCACTGCCTTCCTAAATATCTATAAGGAAGGGGCATGATGCACCTCGAGGGGGAGGTTATTCCATAGTCGGGGGGCCATCACAGAAAAGGCTCTGTCCCGGGTGCCCATGAATGGTGCATTCATGATGCCAAAAAGGACACTGTGAGGATCCTGCCTGTGTTGGCTGAATGGCAAATTATGTGCTGAAGATGAAAGGTGAGATGAAAGTATTTTAAACTCCTACTAAGATATTTACTATTGCTTAGTTTTCCTAATGATAATTTTCTACAAAACTTGACTGTTTGGCTGGTGGCGTGTGCTGGAGCCATCCACTCCACGGTGGCCCAGCTTTGGAAGGCAGGAACAAAGACTCCTGTGGCTTATAAGTTTCCTGGCTGGGAATACTAGAGACACAGAAATAGCCCATTTCTGGGACTGCTGCTAGGAGGCCAGCAAAATGGCACTGGGTTATGTGTGCAACTTAGGTGAAATCAGTTGTCCATGTCGTGGATGGCTGGACTTCCAACAGCAGGGAATGCTTGGAGATGACTTTGAAGTAGTCTGCAGTTTCCAGTGCAAATTTCTGCACTATGGACCACTCCAATATTAAGCCCTGTGTGATTAGAGAATTCCCCAAGAATTCCAGACTCCTGGGAAACAGTCCAACATGTAGACGCGGCATTCTTCAGTCGCAGCAGTGTTGTCTCTTACTCATAAACCAACATGTTGTTTCACTGCACCACTACATGTGCCCTCGTCTTGTTCCAGCAGGATTCTGGAAGGTGGTCTTGACAAGTAGAAAGCCATGTTCCTTCAGGCTCCTTTCTGAGCCCTTGGCACAAAGCCAGGCTTGCTCAATACCAGTTCTACCCCTGACTGCCATAAATAATCCACATGAAGAGTTTTGTTCTCTTCATAGTCAGGTGGAACTGAGAATCTCAACATGCATAACTTGTAACATAAGCAACACCTGCTGAAATGTTATCTTTTTTCAAAGATATAGGAACTGGCATTCCCTATAGCACCCTTGCATCAGAAAAGCATACATCCAAAGCATCATGAACTAGGCAGTACTTGTGCAGATGAACGTGCCATAAAATTACAGTCATTGCACAGAGACTGTGTGAGTAGTCCAAGGTTCCCATTCTAAAGCATTATGTTTCCATTCTGAATACTGAAGTCAGTCATAGCAGATTATATCTTATCAATCATTTTATAGATTGTTTAACATGAATGTGGACATTCATGTTGAACAATCTATAAAATGATTAATAAGACACTGTTCCTCAACTGCAAAATATGATCAGAATGCCCACTCGTCAGGAAACCTGATTGTCGTCATAAGAAATTTGAGACAAATGGGAAGTGTGCTGGTATTACAAGAAAATATTTACAAGTAGTGAATGGGTGTGGATCTCTGAATACAGTCATGTGAGCATATATAATACCTTTGAATACTGAAGAACTGGCATTCATTCTTGCATCTCAGGTAACACAGATGAATAAAAACAGGTTTGGCGTAATGAAGAAGAGAGAACTGCCTAGCAAGAGAGATTCTGATCCAATCTGTAATCTCTGATCCAATCAGAGCAAAAGACAAGGGTAAGTTCAAAGTTAGAAGGAAAATATATTTAGCATATCCAGCTTTCACCGGTGTCTATAATACTACTAATAATAATGAGGAGGAGGAAAAAGCCACATATTAAGACCTGAGGATTTAAGTGCAGAGACTCTGCAACAAGCCAGCAGTTGCAGTACCAGTGGTGATCAGCACGTTAGCTGCCATTCCAAAAGACCTTGGGTGGCAGTTGAAACAAATCAGTGTTGTCAAAATCACCATTGGTCAACTACAAAAAGCTACACTGCTCTGATCTGTACATATTATATGTCAATACATCACAACATCCTAAGTTCTTTGGAAGAACTCGATGTTCAATGAATCATAGAATTATAGAGCTGGAAGGGACCTCTAGGGTCATCAAGTCCAACCCCCTGCTCAATGCAGGATTTCCTAAATCATCCCAGACAGATGTGGGTCCAAGATGAACTCCAACTAGTGATCTGGTGGTTATGCTATACACTGTTGTTGTTGTTGTTGTTGTTATTGCTTCTGCTGTTGTTGCTGTTGTGTAGTAGTAGTAGTAGTAGTAGTAGTAGTAGTAGTAGTAGTAGTAGTAGTAGTAGTAGTAGTAGTAGTAGTAGTAGTAGTAGTAGTAGTAGTAAGAGATGGACCCAGTCCATCTAATGCTTGCATGTATGCTTGTGTAGGTTTCCCTGCACCATCATGGACAATTTTATTGAAACATCCATGTATGAGAAGGAGGCAACATCATACTAGGATGGCAGCAGAATTCCCATCAATAGCTGCACAAATCCAAACTTGAGGAACAATAATAAAGTTTTAAAACCTTTTGAGTACTTCTAGAACAAACAATGTAATACTGGTACAATTTCTCCAAGTGGAATAAGGAAGGTGTGTGCCTTTCTACATGCCTTAATGGGATGGTTTAGCCATCCCTGGAATGCCAATAAACCTAGAAAAACAGGCCTACAAGTATCCTGGTGTGAACAGCCATTGTTTGGCCATGAAGACCAGGCCTTGCTCCATCCCAGTGAAGATGGAGCAGCTCAGGGGTGAGGGAGCCTCTCTCTTCCATGGTACTGTGAAAGGGTTCCAAAGAGGAACAGGCCTCATACTATCCTGTTTAAACAGGAAATGTGGAAAGGCCCCATAATTGATGTGACTTCAGCTGCTGCGTTTATATTGGATGAAGACCTTGGTCTGCCAAAGATACTGCTTGTATTTTCCAATGTATTTCAAAATGGACATCTTTTTTGAAGACTGTTTTGCTGAGAATACATTCCACAATATATCTTTGGTCTATATTAAAGACTGAATTAAGCAAGGTAGACTAGTAAGTAAATTTGCTTTTAATTAGTGTTGACATATTTCAAGATGTGTAGAGATTTGTCCTTAGGGAACTACTTTACAAGCAATGTTAAAACTGAAGTCCTAAGCCTGTCTACAAGTTCATTCGACAGGCTCTCAGGACTGTACTATAATAATAATGATCAAGAGCCCAGATCTATGCTGACCTACTCACTTGGGGAGGGTGACCCAAAATGGTTCCATTGGGGAAAATTGAATCAATTTATAGAATTTAACAGGTTAGTAAAGAGCAAACATTGAAAACTCACATCTGCATGTCTTTGTACTCAGTGGTAAATTTATGAAATGAGAAGAGAAAGGAAGTCCTCAACTACTTGACTGGAAGATACTATGTAAGGTGTTAACTGTGGTTTCACAGTAATAAAAGAGCATCCATACAGGCTTGAACACATGATGATGATGATGGTAATAATGATAATAATGATAATAATAATGATGATGATGATGATGATATAATGATAATAATGATAATAATGATGATGATGAGAAGAAGAAGAAGTTGAGGTTGTTGTTGTCTTCCCCATGCCCCGGGGGAAATCCATACAAATTCATTTGAATTTGAACATTCATATCCAAATCAAATGTTGGCTACATTCGAAGACTGACATTCAGATGTCAGGAAAATGATTTTGTGCATTTGTTCAAAACTTCATTATATTCACAAATGTGAGGACCTGTTATTGGTCTGGCAAGCGCCTGCCCAGTCTCTTCCACAGCAAGTTCAGATCCATCTGGGTACCGTGAAAGTGGACAGCTGCCAGAGAGTTTTCAGATCATGTGGTCAGGTGCCAACACTTCCAGATAAGATTTGAAGATTCAAATATTCAATCTGTAGATCCTTTTAAAAATATTTTATTTATTAAAAGCATTTTCAAACAGCATAAAAAATATAATTTCCCCATGTCGACTTATTACATTGCTTTAATGTTTACTATGTGTCTTCCTCCATTTTTCAGACTCCTCTTCTTATTCTCACTTGTTTCTTTGCTCCCCTTAAATGTCTCTTGTTCCTTTTCAGCTTGCTCTTTAATTTTTAGCCAAACCATCTGTCATTGCCTCTAATTCTTGAAGACAGTTAATAAAAGGGCTCCAGTCTTTCAAAAACTTGTCCATTGTTTTATCTTTTAGTAAATTTGTCAGTTTGTCCATTTCAGCCAAATCCATCAGTTTAATTAGCCATTCTTCTTTTGTTCTATCTCTTCTTTGTTCCATTTCTGTGCATATAGCTGCTGTCACCATATATAAAACCAAAGAATTTATACTATCCAAACTATTGCCTACAATTCCCAACAAAAACAATTCTGGTTTAACATAATGTTTCTCTTTAAGATTTGTCTCATCAGATTATATATTAGTGCCCAGTACCTTTACCTACCAATCCTGTTTTTCGCATTCAAAATTTATGTTCTCTTTATCTTTTCTATATATATCTGCTAACTGTGCATAAGTAAACCACTGTATATTTTTTCCCTCTTGGTTTAACTGCTCTCTTGTTTTGATGTCATATTCATTAACATCATCATTTTTATATAACATAACTTCATATTTCAACCAAGCTCTTCTTTACCCAAACTCCTTTAATAGCCCTTCATGTAGTTATACCCAAAGTGGTATTTTCCTGTAGAGTATATATAAGGCATTTCTGAGATAGTCATTCCTAAAGTCCGCATTAACTCTCACTTTTTCATACCACAAATACCCATGCCAACCCTACCTTAGGTCATCTCCCTCCAATTGTACTAATCTCTGATCTTTCAACCAAAACCATTTGGTAATCCATCCCATACAGCTTGCTGCATGGTAAAACTTGAGACTGGGTAATCCAAATCCTCCTCTTCCTTTGGAATCTTGCATTAATTTAAATCTTATCCTAGGCTTCTTTCCTTGCCATATAAATTCTAAGATGTCTTTTTGCCAATTCTTAAAATCTTTTGCATTGTTTATTATTGGTAGAACTTGAGATAAGAACATTATCCTCAGCAGTAAGTTCATTTTTATCACTAATATCCTTCCCATCAATGATAGCTGCAAAATTGGACCATTTCAGAAGATCTTATTTAATCCCTCACCAAGTTTTCAAATAGTTATTTTTGTACAAGGCAATGTTTTGATTAGACAAAATCAGTCCTAAATGCTTTACTTACATTTCTGCTGCATATCTTGATTTTAATTTAAAAATTTCTTGTTGTTCCTTTGACATGTTTTTGCTTAAAACCTTCAGCTTAGTCTCATTTACTTTCAGACCTGCAACTTTTCCATATCTTTGAATTTCGTTTTTGAATTCTACAATTCAATAATTAGGGTCTGTTAATATAGCTGCCAAGTCATCTGCGTAGGCTCCTATTTTAAATTCTTCTCTTTTCACTTTCAGCCCTTTAATGTCCATGTTCTTTCTAATAGCTCGATTTAGGACTTCTAACATAAGTATAAACAATAGCAGTGATAATGGGCAGCCTTGCCTCGTCCCCTTTTGAATTTCAAATTTCTCTGTCAAATTGCTGTTAATTCCAACCTGTGCCTGTTGTTTCTATATATCACCTTAATTCCTTCTCTAAAATTATCTCCAAAGTTCATCTTTTCTAATACCTGAAATATAAAAGGCCAGTTCACATTATCAAAAGCTTTCTCTGCATCCAGGAAGATTATGGCTGCTTGCATTTCATTGTGTTTTTCTAAATATTCTATAATAACCAATATTATTCTTATATTGTCCTTCATTTGTCTATTAGGTAAAAAGCCTGCTTGATCCTCATGTATTAACATTCACTAATTAGATAGCTCCAGTAAACTGATAACAGCAAAGGGCTAAGTATCACTTTAACATGTGGATAGCCTCACTTCTACTTACCAAACCAGTTGTTAAATCAGTATTTAAGGGGAGAGCATCCAAGTAGTATTTTCAAAAGTCATTAAAAAAAAAACCTTGGACCTGCCCTGTGTAGGATGTAGATCTGAATAAGTATCTCTAAGATGATACTATCATTCTCTGGCATGGAGCAAGAGACATTCTGTACTTTCTACTAGGCACTGCCTCCTTGGAGAGACAAGTAGGGTATTTTCAAGGAGTCAAGAGCAGATGAGGGTTTTGCCTTTGTTTTCTGCTTCAGATGCCCATAAGATGGCCACTGTGTGAGAAAGGATGCTGGATTAGATGGGTTGTGGCCTGACCTAGCAGGGTTCCTCTTATATTCTTCCATTTTCTGAATCCTTCATCTAAGAGTTACTAGTACAATGCAATGTTACAAATAATGGAGGTTCTTTTTTCCTCGTCTTTTAATTTTTTTCTTCTTGTGTGAAATATATTTTAAAAATTAATTCAGATCCCAGCAAGAAAGAACAAGTACGCAGGCAGACAAATGCCAAAATGTACTGCCAAATCCTTAAAAGGCCTGAAATCTTTATTAAAGACATTAAGTACAGAAGCCATTAAGGGAATGAGCATTACAAAAAAAAAAGATATCAACTGCTTAACCTTGTGAATCACAATGTTCTTGCACCAGAGTTTTATTTTTCCATCATGTGGGACAAAAAAAGGATCTTTAACAAACTTGGACCTGCCACCTACAAAGCTGTGTGTGTTAATTCCTTGTTCATCATGTGCCTCTCAATTGCAGAAGAGCTTTCCTAGGTTATGAAGTTTAGCAGCCCCAGAATGTCTGTGTCAGACAACTGCCTAATAACTGCTGCTTTGAGCAGGGAGGGTAGAAGACTTGGTCCCCAGGTAATGCATGACCTTGGTCTACGCATACCACCTTCAGCCTTGTTCCAGCTACCAATGGAGTGGATATAACTGCCACATTCTCCAATTGTGCCACATCACTGTTCTACCCCTCCCATCCTTACTTTTGTGGTCTCTAATTCAGAATGAAAAGGAGAACATTTTGGTTACAAGTTAAGAAGACTATTGGTCTACAAAGCGTTTCATGATCTTATTTACATAAGACCATTCAAAATGAAGAGAAAATGAGTGCCATCTCATTTGGCACCTCCTAAATTTTATGCCCCAGTTAAATCAAATCATTGTACTCCCTACCACTTTCTGGCATAAAGTTGAAGAACACCTACAGGATGACTAGTAGTCTCCTTGTATTTGCTAGGGTTACACTCCACCAAAGAGTACCTATCCACAAGCATATGGATGCAAGAGGAACCAGAAAACACAATTTTCTGAATTCCCACCCCCGGTACATTGTCCCCAGAAAACCACAATTTTCCAGGGCCAACCCGACAAATGTATGTGTCTGACTGATATTTCCCATTGGAAATAGCACAGGAGGTTGATAAATCCTCACTCAGTAATGTGCAAATCTCACAAAAGGGGGAGGTTATTGTACTTTTAACTGTTGGTGAAGACAGAATGTTTTTTTACAGATGCCAGACTGAATTTTTACTCATGTCAGCGCTAGAAGGTGGTTATGGTTGCAGTAAACAGAGGGTGGAGAGATGCCACCACAAGATGTGCTGGGACAAGCACTAGCAATCAAGCAGATGACTGTGGGTGAAGCCTATTTGGGTAGAATAAAGAGGGCTGGGCAATCTATGCCATCAAAAATCAGAAAACTCCCTTCAGTTGGAACTGGCACAGCATCCTCAGATATCTGCCTACCAAGGTGGGTCTCTTCCCAGTCCATTCTATATACAGTAGATTGTCTGCAGCTTGATCTTCAAAAGTGTTTGATTTATGTGCATGTAATTCCTGTGTTCTTTCCTGAAATTATGCTCCATCTCAAATACCCCTTCTCCATTCCTAGTTTGTAGCACTGGTTCCATCCTCAGGTTAGACACCTAGGGGACTGCAAGGGGCTTATGATTAAGAGAAATTACTTTGTAATGTGGAAAGCTGAGAATGACTCTGTGAAAGTATGGGAGCATGTGGAATCCTGTTTGTTCCACCTTTGCTTGCTTCTGGTGTGATCATTGTTGATTGTCGGACGTCCAGATTAAGTTCTTCCTTGTTGTTCTTCCTTCAGCATCTCCCCACTGGAACATTTGAGTCATTCATCTTCCATTTCTTGAGTTGCTTCAAGAAGGTGCTGTGTTACTCTAGAGAGAAGCCTTGTTTTGCGATCCTCTTGGCTGCCAACACATCTGCCCTTCAGTCTTGCCTACTAAAATAAAACTAATTCCGAATGGATTGCTCATAGATATTCCTTTCCGTGTATGTTCTGTTTCAGTTTTTTGAAACTGCAAGTCAAAATGTTTATTCTGCATCTTAATGTTTGTTAGAAGGATGGTGGTATGCAGATGTTATACGTTTGTGGTGCAGGCTGGTTCAGCTCTTTTTTGTGGGGAACATTGGTGGATCGGTGAGGTTTTTGTATCATCGCTAGCAGCCTCCAGATGTTTTCAACTACTAATCCCATCAAGCCCAACTCAAACCTGGTGGAAGGTTTATAAGACAGGAGGAAGGATTCTGACATAGTATCAGTGGACTTCTTTATGTTACAAACATTTCAGCTCTCCTTCCTTACTGATTTTTAAGCTTAAGGAAGATAACTATCTAACAGGATTATTGTAACTGCAGATTTCCTACATCAGAATAGGGATGTGCACAAATGTTCTAAACATTCAAAATTCTATCAAATTCGATTGAATGTGGACATTCAAATTCAAATGGAATGTCTTCACATTCAAATTTAAACATTCAAAAGAATTTTGAATGTTCCAAAACATTCATTCGAAAGATTAGAATCATTCAAATACGTATGTACGAATATCATACATATCTGTAAGCATTTGTACTTACAACACAGAACGAAAACAGGATGCATACAGGATAAAACGGGATGGGTACTAAATGTGTACAGATACATATAACACATACAAATGTTGTCGACATTCATATCTTCAAATTTGTATCTAACATTCGAATGAATATATTTGAACATATTAGATTTGAATCAGGTTTTGTTGCATTCGGATTCTAAACATTCAAATTGAATCTAATGTTTTGACATTCAAATCGACTCAAATTTGAATGCAAAAAAAAAAAATTGTGCATCTCCCTACATCAGAAAAGTCATAAAGAAATAAATAAGATTAAAAGTACCTTCTAACTTTCTGAAGATACTACTGTAGTCACTTCCGGCTCACCTGATGTGGAGGTGGCATTGACCATTGGATACTCTAATTGAGGAGTATCACGGGTGTTGTTTGCTGCAGTTACTGTGAAATATCTGCTGATGTCACTATGTTATCTGTGGTTTAAAATAATTAACATTTTGCAGATACAAGTCAAGAGAATCTGAACTGTGTTACTTTAATGACAGTTAGTGACAGTGGATATTACAGAGCCATCTAATTGTCTAGTCATTGAACTATTTTTGCAATGTTCTTGTATCAGTCAAAGTTCTCTTGGTGCCTGTCTACGTGGCAATAGAGCAAAGGCAACATGGGCCAAAAGAGCAGGGTAAAATGTACCTATAGTTGCTCCATCCTGTCCAAATGCAGATGATGCCATTTGAACTCCAGTAAAATGGTGGCTGCAGAAAGTGGTACCAATGCCCATGGAAATTGGTTTCCAGTTTCACAGAAAGTGCTAAAAAAAAATCACCCTTTGCAGATGCATGGCACAGCAATGTGCACAAAGATTTGTAACATTCATTATTTCTGTGAATTCATATGAATTTGTACATTTGTACAGAAATCGAATGTTATGACATTCGTACATTAACATTTGTATGAATAAGAATGTTTTGGAATAATCATCCGAATAGTTCAGACATTCATTAAACTGGGAAGGTGGGAAAGTAGCTGTGCCAAATCAGAATGCCTTCAACATGGACCGAGAGAGGATTAAAAGTGGATTCAGGTTGGATTTGATGTTTTCAGAGCAGATAAGTTACAAAATACGTATCAGATATGTATGCGTTTGTATCGGATATTTGTATGAATATGTACATATACATTCATATCAAATAGAATCCTACCATATTCAAAGGGGAGCTATTTGAATGAATGTGAATTTTCTAACATTTGATTAATTACAAATTGAATGCCAAAAACACATTTGTGTGCATCCCTACAGAGCATTTGTCTCAAAAGACCCCAGTTTATTATAAAAACCATAAATGTACAAATATTCACTTACTCATAAAAATAATTATATCTGTCAGTAAAAAAAAAAAAAAAAAAAAAGTTTATGTCTGTAAGGTATTGAAGATTTTGACCTTTTCCAAAAGGTGAAGGCTATTTCATACTGTGGTATCCTGTGCTAGGTAGACCAGCCCATGCTGAGCCAAACTAGCTCTAGTGTGGGCTAAAGGCTCTCAGGTAGCCTGTGCCAGTCCACCTCTCAGATTCAAAGTCTGGGCCCAGACTGACACCCAGACTCTGAAAGCTAGGTTTAAAGCAGTCATGTCAAAGATACGGCCCACGGGCCGCATCCGGCCCCGGGCCGTATCAATACGGCCCACAATCGCACAGGAGGAGGAGGCGCTGTGCGCAGGCAGCGGCCCGAGAAAGAGCGAATTTCTACAGGCCACGCGCTCGGCTCTGCTGCTGCTGAGAGAACCAACATTAATTCGCTCAGCAGCACGGAGAAGGAGGTGCTGCGCGCAGGAAGCGGCCCAAGAAAGAGCAAATTTCTACAGGCGCTGTCTCTGCTCTGCTGCTGCTGCTGCTGCTGCAGAGCCGAGCGCCGGCACCTGTAGAAATTTGCTCTTTCTCGGGCGGCTTCAGTTCTTCTCCGATCGTGGGGCAGATCCCTTCCGTGCAGATCGGAGAGCTGAAGCTGCTGCTGCTGCCACTGCCCCCCTCGGCCTGGCGTGCTTACAAGGGGCGGAGGCAGCAGCTGCGAGTTAAGTTCTCCGATCTCTACGGAAGGGATCTGCACCCACGATTGGAGAAGAAATGAAGCCTGCCTGCCTCCCTTCCCTCCCTCCCTGCTTCACAAAGCCAGCTGGGGGAACTGTCAGTTCCCCCAGCTGGCTTCGTGAAGGAAGGAAGGAAGGAAGCAGGCAGGCAGGCAGGCAAGAAAGAGAGAGAGAAGTGTTGGCTTTAATACCTGCTTTTCTCACCCATTAAAGGTGACTGAAGGCAGCTGACAAAGCTTCTGTTCTCCCCAGAAGCTGCTTTGAGTCACCTTCAATGGGTGAGAAAAGCAGGTATAAAAGCCAACTCTTCCTTCCATCCTTCCCGAAGCCACTAGTTCCCCCAGCTGGCTTTGTGAGGGAGAGAGGGAAGGCACGCAGGCAGGAAAGAAAGAAAGAAGAGTTGGCTTTTATACTTGCTTTTCTCAGCCATTAAAGGTGACTCAAGGCAGCTGACAAAGCTTCTGTTCTCTCCACAGGGTGGTAGTTGGACCAGTGAGAGCTCAGAAGAGAACACAAGCTTTGTCAGCTGCTTTGAGTATATAATATACTATACTATATAATTAAATAAATAAAATGTTATATTAATTCAGTACATTTTTTTTTATTTGAATCCAGCCCGCTTACACATTCTAAATTTAATATATGGCCCTCTGCAAAATTGAGTTTGACACCTCTGGTTTAAAGTTTCCCAGGCCCTGGTAACACCTATATGAGACAGGACATCCTATTCATAATTTGAACTGAGGTTGTGCGGTTCAGCCTCCTTTAGTCTCCCTTCACACATACACACATGCACTGAGGAAGAGAAGATAGCCTGGCATGCCAGGACAGGCTGAGTCCTCTGGAAAAGAGGACTCTGGTTGAATCAATCTGACAGGGATAAGCCGGGTTGGAAAATGAACTGGATAAGAATAATGTGAGTAACATGACCAGAAGACGACCTAAAGGTGTCTTAAACTAAAGGTTGACCAGGGCCCCAGTCTATGTAGTTTCCAGGAAGGCCTGTTTCAAGGCCTTGCTGACTCTGGCACCACTTCTGATGGAACGCCAAAATGAGTCTCCCACTGTATAGAAAATGTTCGCAAATATGTATTCATATAAATTAACAAATGTGTGCTTACCTTCGAACTACAAATTACTACATACCCATAGCAGGACTGAGTGACAAATGAATCACGTCAGCAACATATTTGGCTACTTCTGAAATATCTGTGCCCTTTATGCATGAGTCCTTAATCAGGATTCATGGTCCATGTAGAAAGGTAGTAGGGCCATATATCAGGTTCTGCACATTAATGGAGATCTATGTGCCCACTCGTCCCCACTGGAATGTGCAAGCCACAGGCCCTGGTAAGGATCACCAGTAATTAATCTTGACTACCAGAGATACCAGCAGCCCTAATCCTAAACAAAAAGAGATGCCATATACAGTTGTGCCTCCATGTTCGGGATTACAAGGGAGCAATTTCAGTGGTGGGCCAAAGAACAATCCAAAATGGCACCTGTAGAGTCTCCCGGCACTAGGAACTCATGTCCTTAGTCCTTGCAGAGGCCTCCATGTTTGGCTTCAATGTGTGCATGTTCTTCAAAGCCATGGCAAGTCAGCGTGGACTAATCAGGGCCAACGCCATCAGTGCAGATGGCTCAGATCCTACCCATGTCTTTCCTTGTTCAGGATTAGTGGGCCAGGCTATCCCAGATCTACTGATTCTTCCGAACAAATGGAGGTAAGGGCAGAAAGGCCCTAGTTTAAACTGATCGCTTCTGCCTAGAAAAGTTGCCTATTGTGTTTTGTAAGTTGAATTGAGAAGGGGATTGATTGTTTAGGGGGAAATCCAGAGGTCCAAACCATGATCTTTATATTGCCTACTGCCATATTCTACAGTATAGTACTGAGCAATGTGATCATGTCTAAGGAATGCTCTTTTTCCTCCCATCAGTTCACTGTCTTTTTAGTGAAATAATATAATACTCTTGAAGTATATACATAAAGTCTGTGCTCGTATGAGGTTAAAAATCCCACTCGCACCCCTTCCTGTAACATCATAGCTATTCTTCATTCCACAACACAGGAAGGCCAGGGAAAGGAGAGTATGAGATAAAATACTCTCCCTGCGTCGCATAAACTCTTTTTCCCACTGGGTCAGTTGAAGTCATCCATGAAGCAGCTTTCCCTGGTACAGCAAGGGAGTGGACAACTGTATTGACAATATGAACTGTGTTGCACAGCCATAGAAGGCTTTGCAACACTACTCCAGGGACACGCCATGTGACAAACCCTGGGTGTGCTTATTCCACCGACACGCCTGAATACAGCTTCACTTGAAGATGTTGCAGTAGTTTCTCCAAAGCAGGAGAAACCATACAAGGCACCTTTTTGTGTGTGTGTGTGCTCACTCAACAAAATTCATGAGAAGAATGATTCATCCCTCCCAGCTAACGAAATCAGCTGATTTGATTTGGGAAGAAGGCTAAATTTATTATGCACCTCTTAGCAAATGTAATTCTCCCTGCTAATAATAATAATAAATGCCATCTCAGTTCCCTTGGGACAAGAAAAAATGTTCCTGCATTTTGCAAGCACAACCCATCCTCTTTCACCCTGCCTCCTGTCTTCAGCAGATTCCATTTTCATGATGGGAAATGGCTTTATCTTTGATTAAAAGAGAGACTTTAATCAAATAGAGTGCATCGTCAAACAGGGGCCAAGATGCCAATACTCTTGGCTACAGGTTCTGCAATAAGGCAAAGTCAATGTTTCCCCCTTCTGCAGCAACTACAGCCCATTACCACTCATTGCAGACGTGACATGCATCTCAAGTACATAAGGGTGTCCTTCAGCTATGCTAATAATTCTTGGCCACCTTCTCAGAGAAATACCACAGGATCTCCTTTTTAACAAACTTCCCCACAGTATATTTTCCGGGACCTACAATAATACCTTTTGTAGATCAGGAATGGCGAACCTGTGGATCCTTGGAATTCATTATACTGCAGTGATGGTCTATTGGTCATGCTGTAGGGTGTTATCTTGGCACCAATGCTATTCATATATATATGAAGTGATCAGGTTCAGTCATTAGGAGAATTAGAAGGAGTTGTCAGCAATTTGCTGTTGACACTCAGCTCTATTTCTGCGTAGCATCCAAACAATGAAACATAGTGAATGTCCTGTACCAGTGCTTGGATGCAGTAATGAAGGCCTGATAAGATGGAGATTCTGTGGGTCAATAGATCACAAAACCTCAGAGTCTCTTATTTCTACTTTTAAGTCTGCTGAAATCACTTCTCACTGGGAAAAGTGTCTTCAGACCACAGGACACTCTACGTTGAGCCGTTCCCATCCAGGAGTTTGGGCTTGACATCAGGGGTGATTTCCTGTACTCCTTCCCAACCCTATGGACCATTTGGTTATTATTGTTGTTGTTGTTGTTAATTTCTAAAGCTCTGTACATATACTCAGCGCTGTACAATATTATATTAAGGTTGAGGGTTTTGCTCAGCAAGTCATCTAAAAATATGCAAGCGGGAAGTTTTGCTGATTTGTTGCCACCCTTGCCAGATCAGTTACTAAGGCTGTGTAAAGGAGAGCCTGAAGAGTGAGGGACATGTCACTGAGACATCACTGAAGACACGAGTGGTGGCATGTCTCCTTCCCACTCACTTTGCTGAGCCTTCAGCAGCTCCTTGGTATAGCAGGCCCTTTCTGCACTTTGCTGTTGATCAAGGGTTTCCTGATCTGCGCATCTGTACCTGCTGGTCCAACTCTGTCTGCACTGGTTGGAACTAAGTCTGGATTAAGCAGGCCCTCAATCCAGATCTCTTATGGACCTATTTAGTTGGTTCCACAAGAGGGCCAAAGACCTTGTTCCAGATCATGGGAGTCATGCAGACAGAATGCCTCAATGATCTGGAACTACCAGGAAGTGTTTTTCTGATCTTATGTGGATGCTATCAGCTCTAAACCTATTTTCTTTTAGTATTACTGTTTTGTAAGAAACAGAAGAAAATAATCTATTTGTATTTCTCTTCTAGAGGTCAATAGGATGAAAAAATAGAAGGTTAATGCCTTTGGCAAAACTTTTGGAGTGCAAGCAGGTGTTTCTCTGTGTATTTTGAATGTGTTGTCCTCAACTAGAACAAATGCTTGTGTTGCATATCCTTATAAACCGTTAGGAAAACTATCATTTCTTCTGTCGAGTAGCAGCTTAGACACTATGACTACAGGACAGAGATGATAGGGCGATATCCACAGTGTACTGAACTCTGTTGCACTGCGGTTTTTCATTTTGCCACTGCACTGTTTCTTCCATTGCTCAATATGAAGCTTCTGCCACTGTATTCCATCAAAATGTACATCTAGCTCAGAGACACAAGAATGACTCACGGAGAAGTAGTCAGGTATTGGCCATAATATAATAAATTGCCTTCCTTCTTTGGACAAGTAAATCATGATTGTCTGGATACCTCCAGGATTCCTGGAATTAACATAGTTTGACACGCATGCACAGTAGCAATGTATTATTATTTACTGTCTATAATCCATATAATAACCCCAATATCTGGTCTTTTACAAAGCATTCAGCACAGATCCACGATGTTATCTTCTTGGCAGCGTTAGCACTTGAATGGCTCAGTTCACTTTTCTAAATGAAACCTCTCAGAACACAGTAGATCTGGCTTCTGAACACAAATGTATTAACTAATCCTGTTAATCTCCATTCGCATAAATTGTATGCGTTGTTAAATTGCTTCAGAAATCTGCAAAATCAATTTGACATGAATCTAATCTGGGATCAAGAAATGTTTGTATGTGACTATAGGCGAGGCTAAACATATCTTGTTATTCTTAAAAATTATTGCCCTCCAAAGCCCAGTCACGTTGCTTGTATTACCTTGAACTCTAATAATACTTTTCTTTCTCCCTGATGAAGAGTTTTGCACTTACGTATTCCATTATATTTGGATGGAACAGTGCAAGGATATTCATGTGATCAATGTCTCGTTCATGTGATTAATATCAAGAGATGAGTATGAACTTGATTTAAGAATCATCAGCTTTGAAAGCAACAGCTGTTTGAAGACCCCAAACTATGTTCTAGAAACAAAGATGGGAAAGGAACAATATAAGTAGTATGGCAGCATCTATTCAGTCCATTTGGATTGTACTAGCTGAAAGGTGGCAAGTTTTAGATCAGGTTCATTCAAGTGATTCATCTCTGGACACTCTCAGATCTTAATTTTGCAGTGGTCCCCAGTATACAAATAGGCCCAGAAATAGGTTGTTTGATCCACACTGAAAAATTTGGAGGCCGTGGAATGTCTGAGAATCTGGAAATTTACATTACAAGAATTCAGGATCTCCCCCAAAGTGGCATCTAGAAAGAAACACACAGGAGGGTTGCTTTTGAAAGTAATGCCCTTTCTGCACTTACCTCTCCATGGTTTGAACCAGTAGGTCTGACCAGCTCACTGGTTTGGACCACAGAAAGGCATGGTCTGGAACTGTGGTGCCTACATAATGGCAACGGGCCAGACCAGCTCCAACCCCAGCCCCAAAGTTCACATGAGTTTCAGAGCCAGAGCATCCTGAGGGCTAAGAACAACATACCTAGCCCTGGAGCCTCTGGTGGAGCCTTTTCAGTAGCACTCTTTGGCCACATGTCTCCATGATCTGGACCAGAGGCCACTGTCAAGGTATATTGGTGATCCCTATCAGGGCCTCCCTGATCCAGATCACACTCCATCCTTTATAGAGAGAATGTAGAGGCATGGGACCTCTACATTCTCACAGACCTGCACTACTGTGTGAACTGATGAGGCCCAGAACCTTACCATGAGGACTGCTAATCAGGATTAAATTCACATGAAAGACTTTTCATTGTATAACAATGGTAGCTAATGTATAGCCTGCCAGATACTGCTGAAGCAGAGTAGACCATAATGTAGCATACTTTCAAAACAGCATACTGTACGGTTAACTTATTGCAACCATGTCTCTCATAGGGCCATTTGTTTGTCTGAATATTTTGCTTTTCTTGCATTATGCTTGCATTATTTCTTGCATTTTCTTGCATTCTGCTTGCATTGTGCCGGGCCCTTCTTCCTGGTGCAGCAGGCAATTTCCCATTTGCCTTTGACCAGTGAGGAAGGTGCATGGTGAAAAACATGTTCTGAGCGTGACGCATTTGGGTGAGTTTTGACTGGCTTTTGTTGAATTATGAGTGTTGCTTTTGTATGCCTTTGAGTACTTGTAAGCGTTAAGTATGTCTGTGTGTGGATGTGGAATTGAACACGGTGTGCATTTTTCTTCGGGTGTTTTTTGGCTGTTTTAGTGGTCTTCGTTAGTTTTTTTAGCTTTTCTTTAGTGCTGCTGACTGCTTTTCAGTGCATTTCTGTGCTTTTAAGTGCTTTTGCTTGTGTTCTGAAGTGGTTGAGTTACAAAGCTCCTGAGTGAATACAGGATGATTTGTGGGAGCTTTGTGTACAGAGTACTTTTTGTGGGAGGTCTTTGCGCCAAGGTGACTTTTTATACACACATTTACTCTTTCATATACATCATATACTCTTGCATATACATCAACAGGAAACCTCACTTCCTGGAGTCCAGATCATGCAAATCTCTCCAATAGCTTCGTCATTATTCATTATCTCATTTAGCATAATATACCAAAGTTTCTGGAACCATGTATGGACAGTATGTATAGATGAAATATTAAGAATGATGAATTCAACATTACCAGAAAGAGAATTCCTGATTAAATATTACATGTTAAATTAAATTTTGGAGCTCATGAAGGCATTAGGGGGTGGTAGGGTGGGGGTAGGGTCACAGGTGCATATTGTCCACAGAAGTAACCACTCATGTGTATATTGTTGATAATCAGAATATGTACAAAAATCCAATAAAGATACTTTTAAAGAAATAACACAGGGTCTCCATGTCTTAGAAACTGCAGTTCAGAAACACTCATGATGCTCACTAGGTAGTGAATCAGTGCCAAGACACTGTAGAATAAAATACCATCTTCTATCATTGAGGTCTACTGAATTACGTTGTGTATTGGTGGAATGGAAAGATAGGGGAGACTTTGTGTCATTTTAAAATTTTTCATGAAAGTGTGTTTTAAACTCTTATGATTTAACCATACAAATTATTTTTAAAAGAAAATACTGATTTCCTTCCTTCCTTCCTTCATTTCCTCCTTCCTTCCTTTCTTCCCTCCCTCCTTCCTTCTTTCTCTCCCTCCCTCCCTCCTTCCTTCCTTCCCTCTCTCCTTCCTTCCTTCCTTTCCTTTCCATCCCATCCCATCCCACCCTAAACACAGAGGTCTCAGAGCAGTTTACAATGCAAGCAATATAAAAGCACAACCAAAACGAACTGCCCCAGACTTCCACTATTGCCTCTTGTTCAGTCATTAACCACGGCCACTTCTGCTTAGCAATTCAAGATCAGCTAGGTACTGCCTTTTGCTAACATATTATTGCTAAGATAAGGAGCCCCATATAAAGCTATTGTTCAAAGGACACGTTCCTTGCTATCATTATCAGTAAGTCATTTATAGCAATTGACAGCATTAATCCATGTTTAGAACTATTCACGATTTGTATAGTTATTGTATTCAAAGAGTACGGGTGCGAAACACACATTTTCTATCATAATTGTAGTATTTTTCATTAAACAATTTTAATTGTTGTAGAATAAGGGGATTAATTTTTTTAAAAAAAAATTGAAAGGAAGAAGAATAGATAATAGCAGTCTTTTGCCTGAGTCTCCACAGACTACTTTATCTAGATGCTATAATAGATTTAGCATCCAAAATGAGAGATTCTGAAATAGAGGTGCTCAGACCATCTATGGCCAATGGGAGTCGTAGTTCAGGAACATCTAGAAGGCTTCAGTTGAACGCCCCTATTATAGAAGTTAAGTCTGGCTGGCTGTCACACTCTGCTCTGAGGAGGATGCCACTAATTTCAAGGGCCAAAGTGAAAATTCTTACTCAGTGGGAAAACACTCTGTGAGAGATCCTGGTCGCTCCATCCATTTCAAGCCTGTGAGAGATCCTGGCCGCTCCATCCATTTGAGCTTGGTGTGTCAAAATTCACAAGAAAACCTAGCTTAACTCAGGTGCTGTGTCACTTCCAGAAATATCCATAATTTTGTGATATTTGTAGGTCTAGTAAGAAAGTTATATTTTTGATATATGTATTTTATTAAAAGCAAAAATGAATAATTCTTTACATTTGCTAAATCTTCAATTGAAAGTTGGCATTTCGTACACTTCAAGAACAAGCAAGCACTACATGCCCAGGTGCCAGGGTGACCAGGTGTGTCACCTAAAAGGGCCTGGCGTGTCACCTGTGACACGCGTGTCATAGGTTGGCCATCACCGCCTTATACTGACATTTGCAAGGAAGAACTCTCCTGAGCAATAACCTAGACTCGTCTGTTCAGCTTTAGGTGCTATATGTGAGCAGAGTAGTGAATTCTTAGTAGTAATTTTTTTCACACTCCTGCCCTGCCCCTACTTGTGGGTAAGAGTATCTGAGGTCTCAGACAATCTTGAATCCAGCCTAATCAGAAGACACTTGTACTGGAGGATCTAAAAACAGAGAACTCCTGGGTTATTTGTCTTCTCCAAAGAAAGAGGGAGGAAGAGGGAGGAAAGGAGATTCCATGAGGTTCACCTAGCATCTCAAAATCCTATTTAGAGCCCAATGCTTCTGAGGAGCAGTAGCAACAGCAAAGATGATGATGGTGGTGGTGGTGATGATGATGTAGGGCTGCAGAAATCCTCCCTTCTTTCTTTCTTTCTTTCTTTCTTTCTTTCTTTCTTTCTTTCTTTCTTTCTTTCTTTCTTTCTTTCTTTCTTTCTTTCTTTCTTTCTTTCTTTCCCAGTGCTGGAAGTACCACAGACAGCGCCACTCATAGCTTTTTCCACCCTCTTCATCCCTTCGGTCGCCTGCCTATTTTGCAGGCAGACCGAGTGGACCTTGGAAATCCTCGCTGGCCCCCAGCAAGAAGTGCAGACCGTCCTCTTAGCAACTGGCGAAGGCTCCTCCATGTGTTAAATTAGCATGAAAGAGGTGCAGCTGGCGGAGGAACCACTTGGGGACCGAGTGCGTCACCCAACTGGGGAGGCGAGTGGAGGGGGCGGGGGGCAGGAGAAAGCGGGCTTTGGGGAGCGGGAAGAAGTCCGTCGGCGCCAATAGGACTAGGAGGAGGCAGGGTTTGGTCGCGTGCCCCCCCCCCAGACAGACACACACTCGGCGCGCACGGAGCAAGGCTGAGCCAGAGCGCACCTCCGGAGCAGCCAAGGGTGGACGTGAGATGGAGAGGTTCGTCGGGGCGCTCCGGGATGCCCTGAGCTGAGAGAGAGGGAGGAAGGGAGGGAGGAAGGGAGGGAGGGGGAAGAGGGAAGGGGGAAGGAAGAGAGGCGCTCGCCCCGGTTCTGCTGATTGGACTGATGGATGTGGAGCCCGCGGTGCCGGCCGCCAGACACACCGCCTGAGCAGGGACGCGAGCCACAGACGGGCGGTGAGGGCACGCCGAGAAGAGCAGGAGGTCTCGCCTGCCTGCCTGCCTGCCTGCCTGCCTGCCTGCGCCCAGGAACCTCCACCCGAGCGCTGCTTGGTCCAGAGCCCTGAGCCGCCGGGGAGCACCGACGGGCGGCTGGCGTTGAGGGCGGTGATGGTCGGATCCCAGAGCCGTCCCACGGCGGAGCGGACGCGAGACGGGAGCGGAGCAGAAGGCAGGCGGTGCCAAAGGGGACGGGGCAGCAAATAGCCATCCCCAAGGGGCTCCGACGGGGGAAGGGGCCGGACGGAGGCGACTTCGCCCGGAGGAGGAGGAGGAAGAGGAACAGAGGCCGAGGTGTGTCCTGCTGGAGGACAACAAGCGGAGCGGACGGGAGCAGAAGAGACCCCCCACGGGCAAGGGGCCGACGAGGAAAGCCCGCCCCGTCCGCGGGGGCCGAAAGCGCAAAGAGCCCCTTCAGAAGTGACTCAAAGCCATGGCAGCACGAAAGGAGGGAGGCTTTCGGCTGGGTGGGGAAGGCGAAGACTGACAGGACGCCACGGGACCTGATCGACGGAGGGGCGAGAAGATTGCGAGGAGGGATTGGGAGAAAACCAAGGAAGGAAGGAAGGAAGGAAGGAAGGAAGGAAGGAAGGAAGGAAGGAGCTCCGAAGAATCGGTGAGTCAGAAGGGAAAGAGGTGAAGGAAAGAAGAACAAGCGGTGCCCGGAGGCGAGGCTGAACGTGGCCCTGGGGTTGGCTTGTCCTTCCCTTCTCCCATGCCCAGCTAGTGCCTCCTGCCGCTCTCCGGGCTTCCGCTGCTTGGGAGGATGGAGTCGGAGGCCACCGGCTCCGTGGGTGCCCGCTCTGCGGTGGAAAAGCTTTCTGAGGCGGTGGGCCAGCGCACGAAAGCCCTGGGCGGCGCCCTACAGGAGGCTCACCGCCAGCGGCGCCTCGTGCTGGTGATCGTGTGTGTGGCGCTGCTCCTCGACAACATGCTCTACATGGTGATTGTGCCCATCATCCCGGAGGTCATCGCCACCATGAACAGTGCCGCGGGGCACCAGCAGGGGGTGCAACAGCAACTCCTCGCCAACAGCAGTGGCGCCAGTGGCACCTGGCCCGGCAGCAACACCAGCAAGCCCATGCTCAGGCCCCGCTACCCGGCCGACAACGACGATATCAAGATTGGGGTGCTGTTTGCCTCCAAAGCCATTCTGCAGCTGCTCGTCAACCCGCTGAGTGGCACCTTCATTGACCGCGTGGGTTACGGCATCCCACTCTTCATCGGACTGAGTGTCATGTTCCTCTCCACTGTTATATTCGCCTTTGCAGAAAACTACGGCACCCTTTTTGTGGCACGCAGCTTGCAAGGCCTGGGCTCAGCTTTTGCCGACACATCAGGGATTGCCCTGATTGCTGACAAGTATACTGAAGAATCGGAGCGCAACCGGGCATTGGGCATCGCCCTGGCCTTCATCTCCTTTGGCAGCCTGGTGGCACCCCCCTTCGGTGGCGTCCTGTACTACTTTGCAGGCAAGCGAGTGCCCTTCCTAGTCCTGGCCTCCATTTCCCTCCTGGATGGGCTCCTAGTGCTGGTAGCCATAAAGCCCTTTGGGGACCGGACTCGGGAGAATATGCCAGTGGGCACCCCAATCCACAAGCTCATGATCGACCCTTACATTGCAGTGGTGGCTGGAGCCCTGACCACTTGCAATATCCCATTGGCTTTTCTAGAGCCCACCATGGCCAATTGGATGAAGAAGACCATGAATGCCAATGAGTGGGAGATGGGGCTCACGTGGCTGCCAGCCTTCTTCCCCCATGTTCTTGGGGTCTATGTCACCGTCAAGCTAGCAGACAAGTATCCCCATCTTCAGTGGTTCTATGGGGCCCTGGGCCTGATCATTATTGGGGCCAGCTCCTGTGTAGTCCCTGCCTGTCGGAATTTCATGCAGCTCACCATCCCGTTGTGTGGCCTTTGTTTTGGCATCGCTCTGGTAGATACTGCCCTTCTTCCCACCCTCGCCTTCCTAGTTGATGTGCGCTACGTCTCAGTCTATGGCAGCGTCTATGCCATCGCTGACATCTCCTACTCAGTGGCGTATGCCTTGGGGCCTATTGTGGCAGGGGAGATAGTCCACTCGTTTGGTTTTGTGCAACTCAACTTGGGCATGGGCCTTGTCAATGTGCTTTATGCCCCTCTCCTCTTAATCCTCAAAAACATTTGCCAGATGAAGCCCTCACACTCTGAGAGGAACATTCTTCTTGATGAGGGACCCAAAGGACTCTATGATACTATCAAGATGGAAGAGCGCAAAGGCAAAGGCAAACATCTCCACCCTGTAGGGGGAGCTGAAGAAAATAGTGTAGAAGCCTACCATAGAGACTTAAGAGGGGCTTCCGAGGAGGACTCTTCAGATTACGACTACACTTAGAAGGAGACGGGTAAAATATACTTGCAAGTGGGAGAGAGAACATCTTGGCTGTTATCTTTATGTCCCAATGTGCCATTATACTTCACTTTAACCTTTGTCTTGATGTGATGGCTTTGATTTTGATTTTGGTTATTTACTTATTTATTTAGACTTCCCCATTTCTCTTTCCAGATGAAAGATCCAGCTGCCTACCTAAATGAATGGAACGTTTATGTAGCTCTGTCATGAGTCCTTTTGAGTTAAGAGGGGGCAGCGTAAGCACCTTCCAAACTCTCTAACAAAGTCTGCGGTGCTAAGACATTTCCTTGGAAAGTTGTGTGTGACTCTAAGCTGTTTCACACATGCATGCTCATCACTTGATTTTCTTGACACCCACTCACCTGCGCATTGAACTCTTCACACAATGCATTGACTCCCACACCCACACTCTTGATTACATTACATTCGCTAATGAAGCCCGTGAGCAGAAACGTTGTATATTTGAGATTATCTGTAAGTGATCTCTGTGGTGTTGGGTTTGTGAAATTCTCACAAATATCAATCTGAGTCAACCTGTCCTGTATAAATATCTATTTAAAGAGCAACCCTTGAGAGCTTAGAAAGAGGATCAGTATTAAAAGAAAAGCAGAGTGCTTACAAAACGTGCATCTAAGGATCTTAAGCAGTTCTGTGCACATTGAGATAAGACACCTATGTGGAAAATTCCCAACGGGTTCATGTTTAATGCCAAAAACTACAGTTCACCTGTTTTATTTCAGGGTGGGGTGGGGTGGGGTGGGGGAAATAATCCGTAACATTTTTATTTCTTTTAACTAATGTGCTGCTACTCTGGTTATGCAATATATGGTATAATGTTTTTGTCTGAAACTGCTACACTGGTGTAACAGGCTAAATAAATGGTATTCTGGGGGAACCGTTGTCCTGGTGTTGTTGTCATTGTGTTTGGGCTAAGAATGAAGACACACACCCTTGGGTAAAAATCCCACTGAAGATTGTTTTGTTTCAAGGTTTTGACTGTCCGCAGTAAAAGCTTGCAAGACCCTCTCAACAAAGTCACAGAAGTTAAACTTCTGGGACTGATTTTGGAAATGCAGCTATTTCAACCAGAATTACTGATTCTCCCCCATTCCTCCCCATAAACTTTTACCCTGATCGGAAGCTGGAGAAAGTAATATGATTAGAAACCATGTTGAGAGACCAATTCAGGTGTCCAAAAAGGCCACAATCCTGTGTCCTCGGTGAGCCTCGCTTGCCCTCGTCTGGACCACGCTGAGCAAAGATCCTTCCACACAATAGAACAGGAAGCTTTCTCTCATTCTTGTTCGTTCAGAAGTGCCATTCCCTGCTTTCAATGCAACTTTCCTCTGAGTAAAGTGTGAACCTAGGATTCGGAGTGCTTAGGAACCTGAAACTCCATTTAGATCACTTTGGTTGGTTTTTCTCTTTAATGTGCAGAATTATTGTTGCAATTTCTTCTTCTTCTTCTTTTTCTAGTAAGCATTTGAAATTGGGGGGCTTTTCAGAAACGTTCTGCTCCAGCTAAGTAGATTCCTCTTACCCGTAGCATACCAGAAAGATGGTGCAGACACTGAGATGGGTGGAAAAGTTTTATATATGCTGTGATCTTGTTTTCCAGGAGAGCTGCATGGAGTGACTTGGGGGAAGGGCTGTGTCCTTTGATGAACTTGTTCAAGCATTACTAGGAAGCAATGACCATTGAGTACTTTTGAACTTTCTCCATAGTAAACATGTATGGGATTGCACTTCAAAGATGAATATACTCTGCTAGCAAGGCAGATGTTAAGGGAGCTATTTCCGATCAATATTCTTAGGATCGTGCTAGTCTTTTCCTTAACCGCATTCTCCTACAGAGTAAGGCTACAAATCTAAGCTTATTTCCTAGGGACAAGGCTCAATGGATTTAATACGTTGATTTCAGAGCAAACCTATTTCTGGGCGTCTGGTAATAATCCCAGGGCTTCAATGAAATGTGCCAATACAGCAAAATGTCTAATACAGCAAAAGTGTGCATTGCTTGATTCCATGCTCCAGTGAATGTTCAGTCCTAGCTCCCTCGGAAGTCCTTGGAGGAACTCCTAAAGGAAAGGCCAGACTCTTTTGGGGGGGAAAGGTTTGTCAATTACCGAGTAGCTCCCTTTGGTCAATTTAACTTTGCTTGTTTGATCGATGTAAAACCTTGACGGTCCACATGACGTTTTAATCCGGCTTCAGTTCACTTTCAGAGGGAGGGAACAGATTAGCAAAGTGACAAGCAGGTTTCTTTCTGGGTTAATACGACTCAGGAAATCCACCTTTGGGTTAGATGATATGGAAAGAGAGTGACCAGGCTGCTGATGTGTTCTTATTCGCAATGAATATGGGTTGAAGCTGGATTAAAACTTAGATTTTCAAACGCAGGCTCGGACAGTTTGTTCCTTTCTCTTTCTGGCGCAAGGCGGACCTAGCTACTGGACTGATGGGATCCATATCTTTAATTCCCGTGTTCACGTGTAGGCTACATGTGTACGGGTTTACTCGATTGCCCAGACCAGCAAGGCGCTGTCTTTCTCAGCACAGAGTTTTGGGCGGCGGTGGGTGGTTTCCCATGCATTCTTTTCCCTGAGAAAAGCAAATGAAAGCGACTTTACGATCAGAAAGAGGAAGAAAAAAGACCGTCAACAGTTTGGTTTCTGCCCAGTTTCCTTTTCCTTTTCCAGCGGAATAGATTGACTGGTAATAGATTGACAATACGCAACCTTTTATTTTAAATCTTTTTTTTTTTCCTGTCGTGAGAAAAGCAAATAAAACCATCACTCAGAAGAATAAGGGGAAGAGTTGGCTTTTCTACCCCACTTTTCTCACCCATTTAAGGGGACTCAAAGCGGCTGACAAAGCTTCTATTCTTCTCCCCGCAACGGACACGCTGTGAGGTAGGTAGGGCTGTGAGAGCTCAGAAGGGAGCTGTGACTAGCCCAAGGTCACCCAGCTGGCTTCGTGGGGGAGGGCGGAATCAAGCCTTCCCAGATAAGAGTCCGGCTCCCTAACCACTAGACCAAACGCTCATCGCTGGGCGTGTGCAGGTAGCCTTAAAAATGGAGCGGGGGTGGGGGGGGGAAGGCTGGCTTCAAATGGTCAACCGGGTAAAGGGGCCAAGCTGGTTCTCGATGCCAGACGACTTTCCTCCCCGCACATCGGAACGGTGTTCCTGCCGAGTCTCGCTCCCAGGCGGACAACCCTGGTCAGAGCGGCTCCAAAGGTCTAAATCGTTTTCGGCGCCGGTGGCCATTGGGTCGTTAATAAACGTAACCAGCACCGGCCGAACTCTTTCATTTCGTTGAAGCTCGGTTTACTTTCAGGGAGTGGGCGAGGGGCGAGGACCTCTCGTCCAAACGGTCCCTTCGGGAGCAAATGAATGCGGATCGCAGCTTATAATGCGGCGACTTTCACCCTACGGCGCCTTAGAAGGGACTTCCCCGTGGTCCGCAGCAGTAGGCTCCCATCCACCACCACCACCACCTCCACCGACCGCAACCACATATTTTGGGTCTCCCTCTCTCTCCACAGCCTGAATCTTGGAGAAATCGCCCCTCCCCGCCACACACGCACACAATGGATCCGGTCATTTATTGGCTGTGCCTGTTTCTCCTCCATCGGACCATGTGGACCACGTCCATGAAAGGAAATGTGGGACAGTCGAGGTTGTCTAAGGACTCAGTGGGAAGCGCCCCTGAGAAAGGTGGCGCTGGAAAGACTCTGCCCAAGTACATCTGTCAGGCTGTGGGGACAAGCCAGACACTTCCAAGGCCATTGGCTGGAGAAGGTTTGCCCTTGTCTCTCCTTGAGGTGCCCGTGGGCAATTGGTGGTCCACCGTGTGCGACAGGATGCTGGACTAGATGGGCTGTGAGCTAGTTTGGTCTAGTGGTTAGGGAGCCAGACTCTTCTCTGGGAATACCGGGTTCAATTCTGCCCTCCCCCATGAAGACAGCTGGGTGACCTTGGGCTAGTCACAGCTCTCTTCTGAGCTCTCACAGCCCCATGTACCTCACAGGGTGTTCTGTTGTGGGGAGAAGAATAGAAAAGCTTTGTCAGCCACTTTGAGTCCCCTTAAATGGATGAGAAAAGCGGGGTAAAAAAGCCAACTCCTCCTCCTCCTCCTCCTCCTCCTGTGGCCTGATCCAGCAGGGCTCCTCTTACGACTCGAGGGTGGGCTGATGTAGCTTTCAGGGGGATCTGGAAAGGAAAAAAAACCCTGGTGACTCCATGTCCTCTCCCCACCTTCTGTCTATTCCTTGAGCAATGTACAAGTGTTCAGCAAAGCTGCAGAGCATAAATACTTTGAAGGCTTAAACTCAGTCCAAGTTAGTCTAGGTTTAGGAAGCATCCATATAAATGGACTGTAGAGGTGAGTCTGTCGCCATGTCATGTTTCAGGAGACAGAGACCTATCTGAATGCTGCCATTACTTCAAAGGTGTTGCCTTCGTGGTGGTTGCTACCGTCGTTCTGCAGTCCATTGGAGTGAAGAGGGAGGGATCCACCTCACACCCAGAAAAGCAGAGGGTGAACTTCTGCAGGAGTCAGTGCCTGGCAGACTAGAATGATACATTTGGCATAAATGCACTGGCCGCCAGTTTTTCATTTCCTAATGAGTTCATCTCGTCCCATCGCAATGTCCCTAAAACTGTTTGTTCTGATACAGAACTGATAAAAACAAGGTCGTGTGTGTCTTCAAGACCAAGCAGAAGGAAGCTTCATAGATTTCAGTGAGGCTTTCTCCCAGGGAAGTGGCGATAGGAAACTAGAGTCTTTCAATTGCCCTCCAAGTGTTGGTTATGTTGCCCAAAGTGGGTGCATTCATACCTAAACCCCCTCCAAAAAAAGTGGCTCAAAAGCACCTTGGATTTGATCATGTGGGGCCCTCCTGTTCTCTCAGCTGCTTTTCCTAGCATATGATGTTCTGGGAGGGGGGGGAGCAGACTGAGATCCTCTTCTAAGCCGCCTCTGAACCTCTATGTGTGAACGCAGCCTAAGATGGGTGGGAGTCCAACTAGTTTTACAGGTTCCACAGCCTCAATTTAACCAATGGTAGTGCTGAGAAATTAGTTACGCTTTGGAGTTCAGCAGCAAAAAGGGTGGGCAGCCAGGATAAGGCCTTTCCAGTGGTGGCTCCCAGACTGTGGAATAGTCTCTCTTCTGAAATAGACACCTTCACTCCATGTGTTTTGCCAAACTGATAAACACACAGCTCTTTACCCTGCGAAGTAAAGGAACAGCCATTTCCTCCCCACATCCAGGCACTGCCATGGTTTTAATGTGTTTAATATACTATTGGTTTTAATGTGTTCATTTTATATTTTATATGTTTATACCCTGAGACCGTTGGGTATAAGGCAGGATAAAAATGCAAATAAATAAATAAATTTGACAGTAATTAAATTTCACTAAATCCTACAGAAAAACTTGCTTTTTGCCACAGAAGGACAAAAGATGTTTCATTCTTTCTTTTTTTAAACTGAGAGAGGTTTATGTGGGTGTAGACAAGCAAGGACCAAAATATTTGTTATTGCTATATTTACTGATCCTAAGCTGAGCCCATCAGTTGTTAATTAGACTTTACTCCTCATGAGCCCCACCAGCCAGTTCGGCAAAGGAGTAATGTGAGCAGCCATCTAGTAACACCTGAAAGGGCACCAGGTTGACGACCTTTGGAAAGCAATTGATTCTGGAAGGTCTTTGCCACCCTTGAAGAAATCTCCTTTCGTTCAGGTGTGCCTTCTGAGACAAAGGAAAATGGTGACAAAAACTGAAAACGTTGAGCAGGTTGCATTAAACACAATGAAGTTTTGCTTCGTTTCATTTGCAAACCAATTGATGTTGAAATGAATTCACATCCCCAGAAATCACGGTCATATTTGCAAAGGCCAACAACTCTACAATGGAAAAAGACGGGCAGAGCAGGAGAAGACCAAGATCTTTCTGAATCCAGACCAATTCCATACTTGTACTTATTTCTTGCAAATCACCCTGTCTAGCACCCATAGAGAATGGAAGACTGTTAATGAAATGTCTGGCAGAGCCTCTAGACAGGAGCGCTGCTCCAGTGTCTAGGCCAACCCTAACCTTGCTGAGAAAGCGCCTCTTCTCCCATTCTTCAAGACAAAGGGTTTTTGCATCCATCCTCGGCAAGCCAAGCCTGCTTTTAGCACCCTAAGAACCTGGCGTGACCAAAGTGGTCCTTCTTCCTTTGAGCTGTTGTGAAGGAGTCTTACCTGAGATGCCCTGCTCGGAGCAACAGCTTGCTACGGCCACAAAGAGCAAGCCTCCCACCTGCATACTCAAGGCTTACTCCTAAGAGTAAGGGGGGGGAAGAGCCTCCCTTCTTTGAGCTGTGCTTGGCCATCGTTGGGTTCCCTAGTTTTGGAGAGGAGCTGCGTCCTTTGCCCGACGCGAGCTGCGCGAATAGGAAGGGCGGGGAGGAGGAGTTTCCACACCCAGCCTGGGAAGGTGGATCGGAATAGTGCTTGGGGCGCCCGCCCGCGCGTGCTTGTGGGTCCAGAACGCAAAGCTAAGCGCATCTTCGGGAGACTCCCAGGTACCATGGACAGCGACACTGGAGGCTGCTGAACCGCGACCACCGTTGGCTGAGCGCTAGCCCGAGCCAAGGCTCCCACCGAGACAGCTGCTTCCTTGCTTGGCTTCCGAAAGAAAGTTTGCCCGGCAGCGACGCGTCCAGGTGCGACAGGTAAGGTAAGGGGCTTATTTTGGGTAGGGAAGGAGGGTTGAGCTCGCCCCGATGGTGCGGCGTGGGACCGGCAGCGTGCGATTTGCCGGCGGAATCCCAGAGAAGGCAACACGTTAGAGCAGCCTTCCTCTTTCACTCTTTCCTAGGACACTCCGTGGAGGGTCCTGACTCGACAGCCCCCGGATTTCCAATCCGATTAACTGCAGAAATTGAAATCCACTTCGCAAGCTTTTCAGGTTTCGGGATAGAGTGAAACTAGCTGTAGATCAGACTCTCCTATGTTCACAAGCACCCTAGGATGGGAAGAATGGGGTGCCTTTCTATCTCGAGCCTAATCCCTAACTGCGGGGTCTAAAGGTATGCCGGGGAGAGGGTTATCTTACAATGCCTTCACTGGTTGAGCTGCCTATATATAAGAGGCTAGATAATCAGAACCCACAGGCTGACGGTCCCTAGTCCAAAGAAGTAGGAGTGACTCCTCCAGAATTCAAAAGGACTTGGGTTCAAAGCAAAATGCCCTGAAGGAAAAGCAATCCATTCTGGTGGCTCTTGAATGTGAACTGCAGAGTTAAAGCTAGAGCGAGTACTGTAGGTCCGCAAAGCAGCTCAGACTGAGCCTCCCACCTGCATACTCAAGGCTTACTCCTAAGAGTAACCTGAACTAGTGGGAGTGAAACAAAAACCTTAGAGGCTGAGCAGCTATTTGAGGTGGCAGCACAGCTATTTTCTCAAGATTGAACCCCTCTGCTTCCTTCAGCAAAGGAGAGGATTTCATAAGGACTATCAATTTGGTCCTAGAACACCAAAAGAAAAGGGGAAGGGGGAAGTTATCCTAAAGTTTTTGGGAGACAGCACCAAACAGGTTCTCTACCTGAGGAATTCCTTTACTTTCTTTAGGGGGGAAATGTACAAGCAGATCTGGGGTAAAACAGATAACTTTTTTTTCCCTGTCTGTCTGTCTGTCTGTCTGTCTGTCTGTCTGTCTGTCTGTATGTATGTATGTATGTATGTATGTATGTATGTATGTATGTATGTATGTATGTATGTATGTATGTATGTATGTATGTCTCTCCTCTCCTTACCCACTCTCCATCTACCCTTCCACACTCAAAATACATGAACTTTAGAAGCTAAATGTCTTCTTCCATTTTTTCTTTTTTCTTCCCCTCACTTTAATCCATCCATCAAAATATCAAGGACTTCTGCTAATAATCTAACAGCGACCTTTTCGTTCTGTTTTTGTAACTCATGGCCATGGCTCTTAGATAAGGTTATTAGACTGTTAATGTTCTTAAACCTTGCAGTCCAGTTAAACTTATTTCCCAGGAAACATTATATTGCTGCTCCTGACCTCCTAGCACTTCTTTTTTGTTGTTGTTGCCAAGAAATAGGTTAAGGAAATGAAATTCAGTTTTATAGAAAAGAGCATAGTGGGTATTACATATTTAATACTGCTACAGAATCAATACACATGTTGCTCTTTACAGAATTAAATATTCCTGCTTAAAGAAGTTCACAATTATCCTTTTGAAGGACTGTTTCTTGGCTCAGTTGAAACAGACAAGGTGGTTTTCCTTATGGTTTGAATGAAAATGGAGATTTCCTTATGTATCAGGTGCTATGCAATGTCCATTCCAAAGAAAGCTTCTCTTCACAACCTGAATGTGTCTTTTGGCAGTGAGGGAGGAATGCCTTACAAAGTTGGACTACCAGATATGTACAAGTTGTGTATTTAAATTTCTGTGGAAAAGCCTTTTATTTTTCAAATCCCATCTACTCACTTGCTTTCTGGCTTTGTCAGAAATGAACATGCCGAAAGCCTCTATAGGTTTTATGTATTAGAACCTCAAAGAAACAGTTGGGTTTTCCTTCATCAGATCTAATGTGTTATCTCTTGAAGGTGGTGCACACATGAACCACATTATATTTATAAAGTCTGGATTCTACTGATTTAAAAGAAGAAGAGTTGCCTTTTCTACCCCGCTTTTCTCACTCATTTAAGGGCACTCAAAGCAGCTGACAAAGCTTTTCTATTCTCCCCACAACAGACACCCTGTGAGGTAGGTGGGGCTATGAGAGCTCAGAAGAGAGCTGTGACTAGCCCAAGGTCACCCAGCTGACTTTGTGGGGGAGGGCGGAATCAAACCCGGTATTCCCAGATAAGAGTCCCTAACCACTAGACCAGACTAGATACTTATTTACAGAGAAGTTTGTTTCCTAACTATGGTAACGGTTCTGATTACTTTTTCATTGAACTCTGTTTTAACTACTAAAGGAGGAGTTAAAAAAAAAAAACAAGCAAAAAATACCCAGCAGGCACCCAAGTTTCTGTGACATAAAAACCAAGAAAGATCATAGCATCCTGAATCTTTTCCTGGTAAGATGCTCTGGTTTAAAGTATTATGAGATCCTCGTCATCCCTACCCTATGCTAGCATATTTATATCAACATCTCTGGAGGTTTTCTCACTGTCCTTTCTGACTAAACAAGCTCTGCAGGTTTCGAATCTCTTTCAAAACCTGCAAAGTCTATTTAACTTCAAGGGCCTAGGCACATATCATTTACAAGCAAATTGTTCCCTCGGGGCTGTCAGCTAAAGAAAATTGACCAGGCCTTCAAAAGATTGAATTCCGGTGCAAAACAGATACTAAGAAGTATTACTCATGTCAGTTCCTTACATCTTATAAAAATATTGTGCTGCTTCTGTCAAAGCCTATGGGGCAAACCAGAGACATGTTTGTCCCACTACGCAAAAGATAAAAGAGTAATCTTTACAACAATCTGTGAGATACTGATTTGAATGTTTATTTTAGATTGACTTTCTCATTGATGTTGTGGCCTTTAATTACTAAAAGGGTGTGTGCGAATGCAATTATCAGGATTTGGTTCGATTCAAATTGAATACCAAAAAAATTGAATCCATTTGAATCTTTAAAATTCGAATGTATTCACATTCAATTCGATTTGAATAAATGTGAATCTATTCATTCACATTTTCAATTCAAATTTGCACATACAAATGTCGACAACATTCTATGTGCCCATATGCATCACTACACATCCCGTATTTATCCCGTATGCATCCAGTTTTCATCCCATATGGAACCGTACAAATGCGTACAGATGCGTATGTGCAAGTGTGCATTGTGTACATACCTGTACACAATGAACGTCCAAATAATTCAAATGGATAGATCTGACATTTGAAATATGTTTGAATGTTTAAATTTGAATTTATAGACATTTGATTCGAATCCAAATGTCCAAATTTGTACGCATTGGATCAAATTTGGAATGTTTTGAATATTTGTGCATATCCCTAATTAGTAAAATGAAAATAATTTAACTGTGCTGTTTAGCAGAGGTAAATGTTAGATGAGAACATGTCCCACAAAGCCTGAACAGTACCCCTATCAGGACCCTGAAAAAAATAAAAGAAAGATGTCCTTCAAAATGAAAGGACATTGAACACTTTAAAAGTTAGAGCAATTCACAATGAGCCACGTAGAACAAGGAACTTAAGGGCTCCAGTTTGGTCCTGTGGTTAGAGTGTCAGAGTTTTATCTAGTAGTCTCCCGGTTCAATTCTGCACTCCTACACAAAGCCAGCTGGGTGACCTTGGGATCATCACAGTTCTCTTTCTGTGGTCTCACAGTCCCACCTACCTCACAGGATGTCTGTTGGGGGGAGAAGAACAGAAGGTTTGTCAGCCACTTTGAGTCCCCTAAAGGGTGAGAAAAGTGGGGTACAGAAGCCAATGCCTGCTTTTCTTGCTCCTCCTCTTCTTGTTTCATTACTCCACAGTGCTGTATTATGCAGTCTGGGCCAAATATTTTAGGTGAGTCTTTCATAAATAGCACTTCATAGTGGCAGAGTTGTGGCACTCATGGGAACTCTAAAGTGATCGTGCAGGAAACCAGTTTGCACATTTAGTTAGACTCATCACCTTGCTTGTGGAACTTGCATCATCAGTTTTATGGGAGTTTGACTGTAGGTAATCACTGTGCACTTTCTCTCAAGCAACCAAAGGATGATGGCAGCAGCTGTCACCACATGCCAAATGTATAGATGGAAAGAGTTGCTCATTTTTCAACATGTTCTGCTACAGATTCATCAGCATGTGATTTCTATAGTATGGCAGCTAGGAAGCTTTATTTTTTTTAATGAAATGCGGTTCCCTGGTGTGGCTTTTGTGAGGCATCAGGCATATGCAGCTGTTCCTAGCAATTCAGCATTTCAATATCTGTGGTTGCGTATAAAGAAATGTGCAAAAAAAGCCACAGGATCTCAATATCGGCGTTCCAGCTTCTCACAGCTTAACGTGAGATTCTGGATCACAAGCATGGTGTTGAAGGCTGTTTCACCCATTTTGCAAAAACAGAAAAAGTTTGAAGGGACAGCTTCATTTTCCCTAGGATATATCCTTTGGATCCTCCTCTGTTGAATCTGGAAGAGTACATGGAGTCTTTCTTTCTTTCTTTCTTTCTTTCTTTCTTTCTTTCTTTCTTGCATTCATTCATTCATTCATTCATTCATTCATTCATTCATTCATTATTTCTATTTCTATCCCACCCTATACCTGATGGTCTCAGAGCGGGTAACAACATTTAAAATCAGACATTTATTAAAACAACAGTATATATTAAAACAATAACAGTGTCTGTAAAGTGAGAAGAAACAGTATATTCCCATTTAACCAAAGTCCAGGGCAAAGAGGCAGGCCTCCACTGCCCTAAATATATACAATGAAGGGGCCTGATGCACCTCAAGTGGGAGACTATTCCATAGCCTGGGGGCTATCACTGAGAAGGCCCTCTCTTGGGTGCCCACCCCTTTTACTACTGAAGGTGGTAAAACAACCAAGAGGGCCTCCACTCCAGATCTTAAGGCATGGGCTGGTCAATGTGGGAGAAGGCATACCTTTAGATATTTGGGGCCCAAGTCATTTAGGGCCTTATAAGCCAAAGTTAACACCTTGAATTGGGCTTGGTAGTGAATCGGCAGCCAATGCTACTCTTTTAAGGCTGCATTCGCTACTAGCTGCAGCTTCTGCGACATCTTCAAGAATCAGAAGGGCATCATATCAGGAGATGCATGTGCCCAGATAAATGTGAGTCTGCCTTCAAGCAGCCTCCCTTCCAGAGGAGTCAGAAGTCCCCAGCACTCTCTCCAGATCCTCCTCCCACAGCCTAAAGGAATCAAGTGTTCTGGGCAAGCAAAGGCCAGACTTTCAAGGATGACAAATGTGAGGGCACCTGGGTACCCAGGAGCAGTGTCCAGAGGAGAAGGCCATGTAGCCAACAGAAGCTTTGTTCCTCTCCTGGAAATAATCATACAGATGTTCCAGAGGGGACATCATTCAGTGACAGCTAGCTTTGGTCCTCAGAAGAATGGTTCTTTGCCTTGAATATACATCCTTTTTCATAGTCGACATCAATCTGTTGACTTCCAAATTGCATTTTTAAAAATATTTAATATTTAATTCCCGCTCCCAAAAAGCATTAAAAATACTGTTTAAATAAACAGTTAAATAAATGATTTTTAAGTCAGATTTGCTGAGTCAGTTTCGTCTTTTTTTGACTTCCATGTTTAGCATTAATTTATATGGGAAAGCTAGCCATACTGTTTCCTATGAAATCCAATGTCCCCTCGTGTAAGCCAGTTTAGTCTTATGGTTAGAGTGCTAGACTCATATCTCACAGTTTGATTTTGCATTGGTTCACAAAGCCAGCTGGGTGACCTTGGGCTAGTCACAACTCTCTTTCTGAGCTCTCACAGCCCCACCTAACTCATGGGAAGCTTTGCCAGTCACTCTGAGTCCCTTTAAAGGTTATAAAAGCCAATTTTTATTCTTGTCTACATTTATGTCTTTATTTGCAAATTTGATATCCGCTATTTTTTTCTAGAAACACTGTGGTAGCAAATAATAAGGGATATCCATATAAGCATTTTCCTCAATACACTTTGCACAAATATTGTGGTTCCTTCCTACCTCAGTGTCAGCCATAAGAATGGAGATGTGATTCTGGACTAGAAGAAACCACATGATCTAGAAAAAGGTGTGGATCTTTAATGCAGAGCCAATGAGGAACTTGTAGAAAGTTTTTTTTTCCCCTGGGGCTTCCATATTCACTATTGATTATGGAAGAGTGAGGCAGCCATCTCAGAGAGAAGATACAATGGGATGAGAACAGGACCACATTGTTTGAGGTCAGAGTTGTGTGTGCCACCCTTTCTGCCCGGCATCCTTCCAGGCTAATCTACACTGTCTTCTAGCATAGCAAAGAATATTACCTTGTCACAAATACTGAATTAATAAGCAGCTGTTAGTTACTTCTATACATGGGATTGGAGTATATCTTCTCCCCAGACAGCTCAACATCTGGGACTGGACCTTTCATAGAAGCAGCTTGTGTATTAAGCTATTATTAGATAAATGCAATACCGCAAATAAATGTAAAGCAATCTTTTACTTCGGCAGTAAAGCCAAGCCTCTTTCTGTGAGCAGATCAGAAAGAGGGAGTGCAGAGCTTCAGATTTCTCTCTTTTCCAGGGAGGCAATAAGGTTGCCTCCCTGGAAAAGAGAGAAAACTCAAGCCTCTGCATCCCCTTACTCCCTTGCTTTTACTCCCCTTTTGAGGCAAGCATGCGGCTTGCCTGGGAAAGAGAGCTAAATCATGATCCCAGTGGGGTTTGCTTGGGGATGGCTGAATCTGTCCTCAACCCACATTAGGCTGAATGACATGGAGACACCCAAAATTCGATCTCGGTCCCACACCCGGTCCCATGAGAGCCCAAACAGCACCCAAATGGCGCCAAACGGTTTGCATGGGAACGCGGCCTATGTCTACTTTTCAAGAGTGTCTACATATAGTAGAATGTACGTAATCACAAAATAAAACATATGCATCATGATGCCATACATGCTTATCCAAGTAGTTTCAAAAATCTTATCTGTTAACAATTGCTTCTATTTTCTGTGATTTTCTACATTTTTTAGTATGTATATAATCTCTATATAAATAAGAGACATTCTTGCTGGTGTTATTCTTATTCCTAAAAAATAGGTAGGAAGATAAAAATCCATTCAATTATGAGGAAACTTCTCAAAGTCTCAGCTTCACATTGCCCTGTCAATAAATCATCCTATATGCTTTAATAAGAGTTAGTTAAATTTCTTCTTTCCTCTCCTCAACTATATTTCCCGGTATTGTCATTATTTCAAATGCTACTGTAGCAATTCCACAGACTTTACCTTGAATCTACCTTTAACATAATAGAGGGACAGATGGCAACTATTTTAGGGTCAATGCTGCCAAAAGAAAAGGAATTGGTGCACACAATTATGATATCTAGGGAATAACTGTGCAGCACTATTTGTACATATATACACGCACACAGCCTTCTTCAGCTAGCACATCAGGACCTAAGAGACATATAACTCCAACAGAAATTTAACAGTAGATTCTGAGTCAGAATTATTAGCCCTAACTTGGTTTTTTGTTTTGCTTTGTTTAAGAAAATTCTGGCAAGCTATTCTTGCCCCCTTACTTCCACTGGAAACTTTTGACAACTGCACTACATTCTCCTTACATCGATAATTTTCCTTGAAATGAATGAGATTCTCCCTCTAGGGTTTTCTTTCCTGTTAATGGACCACCTTCTGCAATGTCAGTTAAGCAGGACAGAGAGAACTTGGACAAAGAATCCCATTGCAGCCCTTCCAAGCCTCCTCTAAATTGCTTTATGTTTATTTCCATGGTAGCAGTTCTGTCTTGATGCAGGAAAGTGTGAACCATGAAAGGAATTTCTCAAAAAGATGCAGGTGAGGTCATGATTAACCTGGGCACAACCCAGGCAGCATCTGCAGGTCATTCAAATGGCACCTTGGGCGTTTTCAAAAAAAAAATGAGGGGATTGCCTGTCCCCAGACCCATCAAGAGCACATCTTGCTGTAAGTGCTGAAAATAGTGCTTGAATCAGAGTATGAACAAAAATACTGTTTTCGTTCTTTCTCTCTGATATGAAATGTGCAGACCTATCTTCAAGCATTCCTCCCAGGCTGCATAACACAGACCTGTTTTGGGAGACAAACAAAATGGCTGACTTCCACAACCACTTCCTGTTCCTCCCCAAACAGTCTTGGTGGAAACATCATTTGACATTTTTGCTGCCAAGGGTGGAGAAAGAATGAGAACAGCATGCTTCCTGAATCTAGGGGACAGAATACTTGTTTGTAAGTCCCCTGCCCTTCAAGTAGCAGGGATTGCCTTCAGGCGGTTCCTGCCCTTGTCTGGTGGACTGTGGTTAAAAAAAAAAGGCTGTAAGGAAGGATTTCAGATGAAAGACACAAGAAAGGAAAAGTCCAACTCCCCTGTGCTTGAAATCATTAACTTCCAGACTAACATGGAGCAACACCATTTTTCATTAGTGTAACTCAATCTAAAATGATTTATGCCATCATAGTTCTAATATATATCCCTTAGCTTACTGCATTAAACATTTAACACATTTCCTGGTTGGTTAGAGGGTGGGAGAACTCATTTCCAAAAAGCTAAGAAACATTGATACAGTAGTTTAAGTAAGAAGGTATTAACTGCATGGCATTAAGTACATGTGATTGTTATATTTTTTCCAGCATATATTACATGAAAGGTAACGGATATGGAAAAGTTGTCAGAAGCCTCCCAGATCATTGGGAGTCATTATGCCAGTGATCTTGCATGCAGCTGTACCTCTCTATATAACAGATGTTTGCAGAACACTTCATAAAGAGAATTGGAGGAGGGGTGCTGGTCTATCTAGAACAGCGGTTCTCAACCTTCCTAATGCCATGACCCCTTAATGGAGTTCCTCATGTTGTGGAGACCCCCAACCATGGGGGTATAGCAGCTGGGAAGTGGGAGGGAAGGGCGGCAGGAGACTTGTTGTGACCTCTCTGAAAGGGTAGTTCGACCCCCAAAGGGGTCCCGACCCCCAGTTTGAGAACCACTGATCTAGAAGCTTCCAATTTCAGTTCCCCGAACCTCATTTTGATCCACAGCTGATCAAAGCGAAGTCTGGGGAGGTTAAAGGGAAGTTTCTAATTGGAAACTCATCCCTCCCTGCAACTTCTGCTTCTAGGCTTGACCTTGGACGTCAGTGATAAGATCCCTGTTTAGACCATAGTGTAGTATAAGCCAATGCCTTTGATTATCAACTCAACAAAACACTTCTCTGCTATACTTCTGTGTGATTTCTATGGGTGGAGAAATCCTGACATTTGGTGGTCTCAGTTAGCTGACCTTTGCTATCTATAAGAGCATAAACTGTTACCCCTAATAAAATTTATTTCCCACCAAAATTAGTCATTGTCATTAATGCAGCTCATTAAAAAACAACTATGATTAATAGTTCATGTTTTCTCTGACATAGGCTGGTTCTGTACTCGCCCTGCTTGGAACAATTCAACTATTCCACTCCAGCCTATCCCATAGTAAGCATACCACACGCTGTCCACATTGCCAGGGCAGCGGCACCACCCATTTAGACCAACACTGGTAACAATGTGAAGGCCATAGCTGTACCAGGCCACCTATTTGACTCCCCACCCAATTACCCAATTGTCAGCAGGTCCCACTTCTTGCACATTGTCTGATGCACAAGAATGGAGCCTTCAAAGGTAGCATGTCTCGCTCCACGTCAAGGTTTCAAAAATGATATCTGGAGGTTTCCATAGGTTTCAAAGATGAGGTTGTGGCATTTTCCTTTTTCTGGACTAAGCACAGAAGTGCTGATGCTTGGACAGCCAATAGACAGCATTAGTACCAGTCTAGATCTCTTCAAACAGGTCTATAGTTAAACTGGAATTGGGACCTTTCGGGATATCCAGGGCTGGAATTGCTCTACTCCTATGTGGATGGCGTGTACAAAGTAGGTGCTTGATCTGGACCACAGGGCAGAAATGGACATAAACTGCTTGATAAGTAGGGCTAGGATTGTTATCTACAATATTTCACACTGGCATATAAGAGGAGTATTCAGGAGAGATGTTAAATATATGGTGCAGGGTAATATTAGGAGAAATTTTAGGAGAAATTATTTTGGGGGGGAAAAGTACTTTTATGTCAAATGCAGTAATCTATACTGATTCGGTGTCAGAATACCAAAATGGTTTTTAGAAATGTAGAAGGGTTAAGGTGTTTTTAAATAGATGCATGAAGTAAATGTGAATCAGGCAATAATTTAACACTCAGGTCAGGCATTTCTGACAATATCAATAAGAGTTGCACCATCCTCCTCCTTTGAAATTGCTGCTGTTAGTTTCTAAATCCCTTAAATGTCAGTTTCTCCAACACCTCACAGAGATAACCGATAGAACCCTCTTCTAAGCAGGCAGGGAAAGTGGAAACACAGCTACTCCCTTAAATCATGTGGGTGATTGGCTATAAAGCCATCTATAGAATTGTTTCTTCTGGCATAATTAAATCTTCCGTTTACAACACCAAGTGTTTGTTAAAGGAGCTGCCGTTTGACATTTGGAACGAAGGTACAAGATGTAGCAATTACAGCATAATTGATACCTCCAAGTTCTTTCAGTGCAGAGCTTTGGCTCAGGTTGCATACGTGTCTGTTCTACATCTTTGAGGCTAGCTCTAGATTGTGGGGAGGTACATCTAGGCAAATAGACCCCATGAGCCTTGAGTCATCTTTTCTTTCCTTGACTACTATTGCTACTGACCATTCCCCTGATTATTTTCCATTGGGTTGGGGCCTTGTAGCTTTCCAGAAGAAAAACTAATGGTATTCCACTGTAATTGATAGGTCCAGGTGGCAAAAAAAAAAAAAAAAAAGATAAAGTATTGAGCATTTTATGGATGGTAATAAGTATGGTAAAACATGAGATCAAATGGCCTGTAGGTCCTCTCTGGTGTTCCACTGATCAACTATTATGCCAACCCCACCACCGATTGCCAAACGTGATCTTGGTTTCATTTCAGGGTTGTTTTGCACACAAGCGCTGCACCGTTTTATCATTCTCTTCACTGATAGGGAAGTGCAGTTCTGCACAAATGTTTCCCTAAAGCAGACAGCCACCCACAGTCAGGGGACAGGTGCATACCAAGAATGTAACCAGCTGCCCCCAGGTGATGGATCATTTCCCCATGCAACTGCCAGAGAAGAGATGTCACGGGAACCAGCGAGCACCAGGCGATCTGCTCTCCAAGGTGGAAGGATAGGCTGGCCTTTACACCCAGCCAATTTCCTGCAATGGGGGAGTCCAAAGTGGCTGTCAATATGGGGGTTTTTTTGCCCCTTGCCTTGCCCTTCATGCTACCCGGCACTCCCCCTCCACTACACCAAAGCAAAACAGTTTGGCTTCTCCAGCCACAGTTCCTTTGCCATTCCCAGGATGGGGAGTTCCAAGTGAAAAACTCTGCTGGCTTTTTTCTGCCATCGAAACCACAGGCAGCACAGGGGTGCGTAGGTGTGATTCAAGGGTGGGGCCACGTCAAGCAAGCTTCCTATCAGGGAGCTCAGTGGGAGGATCAAAGGACAAAGGGCGGAGAGGAAAAGATCCTGTTTCAGCATGCTGGGGGTTTGGGTAGTTTGAGTGGGAACTGCAGCATTCGATTTAGTCCACGTTATCATCAATCAAATGGGCACAGCCAGAATGTGCACTCGGTTCTGAAGGGAACTCAGTACAGATTAAAATAGTCCAATGGGAATGCGGCCATAGTTTCCTCTGAATATAGTCCTGTTAGGCTGGTGAGAAGGAAAGCCGAAGGGTTTGTGGGTTATATCTTAAATATGTTTTAACGTTTTGTGTTTCATCATATGCTGTGACCTGCCCTGGAACCTTTGGGTGAAGGATAGGATACAAATGTTATAAATAATAAATAATTCAATACTTTTTTTTTTTTAAGAAGAATAGCACTGGCATACTTTTTTCAGAGAGTGGAATTTAAAATTCAAGTTTCCTTTGAGTGTTTTGAGAATTTATGTATGCATAAAAGATAATGGATATTTGGCAAACACTGATCAAAGACACTGTTCACTGAGGCATTAACCTTTCACCTCAAAGTATCCATTTCCTCACTTTAAGTAGATTGCTGATAAGAGAGGGTTTAGCAAGATTTTATTTCTCTGTCTTTGCATAATTAGCAATACAAGGAAATCTTACTCTATCCATATAAACAAGCACAAAACCTCTTCTGATTAGTACTTACACACTATTGACTATTCCGTGGAATGCTGTTTCTTGAGAACCACCTGCAACATCTCCAGTTGTTTAACCTGCATGTCCCCAAACCAAAGAGTAGACATTTTCCACATCAGTTATGGCTAGAGGTGTACAGAGACAGATTTTGAGTTACATATGTGTCTGTTTTGAATAGAATCCTAACACATTCAAAGGGGATCTGTTCAAATGAATATGAATTTTCTAACATTCAATTTGTTACAAATTGGATGCCAAAAAACCCATTCTTGCAAATCCCTACAACTAAACAATTTGAGGGTTTGCTGATGGGTAGTAGGCACCTTGACCTGCCAACCAACTATGTTGGGATTTCCAGGGGCATTTCTGATTTTTAGCCATTTTAGACCAGTCTTCGATATAAACATCACTAAAAAATGGAATTTTGTTGAGGAACCCAAAATCATCATGGATGGCAGGGCTTGGGGCTCCCTCTCTTCCCCTTGTCTCCCCAATATCTAGTCATCCCAGTGATTTTGAAGCAGTTATTAAATATTGTCCACAAACTCCATTACTTCCTATGGATATTTTGAAAACAAAATTGAGAAATATTCTATTGGAACAAGCCCTATTTTTTTCAGGGAAATTTGTTCTGAGTTTGAAACACTGAGAACACATCATTTAAAATTTAGAACACTTTGAACACCCCTATATATGGCTCAAGATTTATATATTTAAAAGTGCAAGAAATTACTGCTTTATTTGTTAAATGACAACTATATCAACCAATGGTCAAAAATAGTGAGTTGCAAGTTTTCCGAGCTCAGAATCTGACCTGACTTTTTATTTCAGTTAAGCCCCAATTAACTGCTGTGCTGCTAGTTAAGTCTGAAATATCCATGCTTTATTCTGAAATATCCAAATATAATGTAATAAGTAACCAACATCTAAATGTAGCTAAAGTTCACATTTATATACTTAGTTAATTAATTTTTCTTTTTATCCCTTCCTATATTCAAAGTAAATATACTGGTCCCTGTTCTCCTGTAATCTTTGGACTTCTCCATGCTTCAGATGCCTTTTAAAGAAATCTAACATTTAATAAACTTAGAATTGTCCTTACAAAAGTAAGGGTTATCGTTCTTCCTAATATGAGGCTGAAGAGAAGATTTAAGGGGCTACTTTTAGATTGGATACTCTGTCACTGTAATAATGGGGAGACTGAATCAGCTGAACATGGCCTTTCAGTCTGTAATTTTTGGTGTGCTGGTTCCCACCAAGAGCTGCTCCAACCTACCTTAAGCCACTGGAGCAGTCCTCCCAGTACTGCTTTGTACTCATCTGATACTCATCTGATACTTTGTACTCATCATTCTTCTTACAATAGCCAGGTTCGGGGATTGGACCTTCAGTATTCAGCTCAATTTTAACTCTGTATGATTTAATTTATCTGTTATTTTAAGTCATATGGGACTTTGACAACAAGAAATGCTGATGGGGTCATTGAATTTTTTATATACTAACAACACCCTACCACAGTAATCCAAGGATGAGAACCCAGAAAGCCCCTCCCTAGTTTGTCGTCATTTTTGAAGGGGACAAGTTTTTGCATAATATATTTCAGAGAAAAAAATAATAGAAAAGAACAAATTTGCCTTACTATCTCTGCAAGAAGATCAAGATAGTACAGGATGAATTAAACCATTTCCATACTTTACATAATGGACATACCTGTACATTAATTTGATTAGAGGTATTTCCACAGCATGCCGCTATTTTCACAACAAATGTGTAAATTATGAGCAACGTCCTTGCATTTTTAGCCATTCATGTGATGTTTATTCATTCAGATGTTGTTCACAGATATTACTGTGGAGTAGGGGTGTGCATGAATGGAATTTTCAGGATTCGATTTGATTAGAATTTAATATCCAAAAATTCAGTTCAATTTGAACCTTTAAAATTCAAATTTAACCAGATAAGCAAATTCAAACCTATTTGTGCAAATTTTCCATTCGAATTTACACTTATGGACACTCAATTTGAATTCCAATGTCAAAATTTGGACAAATACCTTTGAATATTCATGCTCACCCCACTGTGGAGGACTTTTGTTCTACTCTACAGCTGCAATGGCATCTTGGCAATGAAATGTAAAGCAGTTCTGAGAATGCATAACACTAGGCCCATAAGGAATAAGTAAATGGAAAGAATAAATAGATATCCGGGCAGTATTACTGATTTACTTATGCTCTACAGTACCTGTCTTTATACCTAAGATACATATAGCCTCCTTAAAACATATACACAAAAACAAGCATTCAGAGACCACAGCACCAAAAAAGAAACAGCCAGGTTATATGATGTACCATTGGAGAAAATAACTGGAGCACATGGGGAAAAAAATGTAATACATTGTATACCCAAAGAAATCTTTAAATTCTATCACATAACATGGTTCAGAAGAGAAAACAAAAATAAAAATGGGGGGGGGGGCACCGTACAGATTATTCTTTAAATAAATCTGTTATATGTGTGCCAGCTATAGAAATTTTCTCATTCTAGAAACTATAAACAGTTGCTCTTCCCCCCCCCAAAAAAAAATCATCTATGAATTCTGTTCACATGTTGTTAGCATTGCAGTGAATTTACCTACCATCACAATATTCCAGCTTTCTACAAAATGAAATTCATTCAAATATATGTTGTCTCTTCCTAATGATTTTTATCTCCTCTATTTAGGGTGCATGACTTTGCAATCATCTGCCCGTACTTTCAATTTTTTCTCAACTTCAAAAGACGCAAAAGCAACGAAAAGATGCCAATCCTTAAAAAAGCCACTGAGAAGAAAGAAAATGAAACTCACAGCCCAGATGAGACGGTGAGGCTATTTCTGGAAAATAGTATGTGAATGGGTTGTTAGAGGCTACCCAGTTCAAATCAGGATATGTGCAGATCCAAGTTATAGGTGTGACATTGTCACTGTTCATAACAATTCAACAGTTGGGAAAATACAAGGACTGAAAATATAAATCACCTCAAGTTCAGGGACTTACAGCAGCTGCCCCTAGATTAGCACCACAGGAAAAGTAGGTAGACAAGCAAGATTTCACTTGGAAACATCAATTTGATCCATGGTTTGTTTTTCTGTGGACCACTTCAATGTCTCTAGGGTTCTCAACAATTGTTAGAAGGAGTAGATTTCTGCAGTAAAGCATCTCCATAGAGATTAGAACTCTACAAGTTAGAACCCTGATTTTCCAGGATTCTGAAATGAATAAAGAAACTCATAAGAATGTATCAATGCCTTGCTGGCTTGAGCCAATGCCCAATCTAGCCTAATAGCCTCTCTTCTTGTATGCTGTGGTCATACCTAAGTTTTATTCCAGCTTCAGTTCACCTTTAGAGTGAGAGAGCACATCAGCAAAGTGACCAGTCATTTTCTTTCCACATTATCTAGCCAAAGATGAATTTTCTGAGTCACTTAAAACTGAAAGGAAACAGCTTGCCACTTTGCTAATGTATTCTCTCACTCTGAAAGTAGACTGAAGCTGGATTAAACCTTAAGTGTGACCACAGCCATACAGGCAGCCAGTTGCATAAGGAAAGCCACCAGCAAAACTTGAGGCACAGTTTGCTCTGCTCACAAGTCTTGTACCAGTCGGTTTTTAGAAGCATACTGCCTCCTATCTTTACTTTCTTGAAGTCATACCACAATCAGAATAGTCTTTTTGATGGTCCTGACTTTCATAGAATCATAGAATTATAGAGTTGGAAGGGACCTCTGGGGTCATGAGTGCAACATCAGTTTAAGGCTTTTTATGGGCTCACATTTAGCAGGGACAAGGAACAGGATCAATGACCTGCCTACCATATACTAGTGTGGGACATAGCAGGCCCTGCCCCCTTCTAGTAGCCTTTATCTGCATTAAATGAAGCTACAGAACTGGACAGAGCACCAAAATGGTATACTATCCTGGTCTTGCCATAGATCTTGACAGTGAGGTCTACAAGTGGACCAGGCTCTGTAGTCCAGAGGAAAGGGGCATGCAAACAGCAAACAGCATGACTCCATAGTACAGAATATGGTGGCAACATATGCCTGGAAATACCTCCAGAAGTAGTGCCTGAAGTCAGTGCATGTCAAAAAGGGCCTGGCCAGAAACTGTGAACTTTTGCTCCTGGCCTTTGAGGTCTGGGCACTGGCTTCAAGGGTCATCCTTCAAAGCTAGAAGATGAAGCTGGGCCAGTACAAGCTACCTGAATTTTGGAGGACCCTCAGCCCATGCTAGGGCCAGTTCAGCTGGAGGCAGAATGTCTAGCATGGGCTGGAATACCTAGCACCAGCTACCTAGCATGGGATAGCCCACACTGAAGAAATGGTTTTGAAACCATCTAAGCTGAAGGCCAGTTCTGTATCTTTTAGTAATGAATTCCATGGTTTAATTCTGAACTATGTATGTGGGGGATCCTTTTGTCTGCACTGGCTTTTCTAAAATCACTTTTATTCAATAACTTCTGGTGTTTGGCAGTGGGGAGAAAAATGTATCTTCATCCACTCTATCCATATTGTGCATAATTTAATTCGCTACTGGTGTGTCCATTCCTGTTATCCATTTGTACCTCAGCGTAGGGCACAGCAGACTATCCCATCCTGGGTTGCACAACCTATTCCAGCTTATATTGTACAGATGGCCCATCCTATCCAATGCTTGGCCAATGCCTCCAAAAGGCTTCAGAGGCAGCTCCAAGACTCTGGAGAAAGGAAACTTTCATTGCCAGTCTTCACAATAGTCTGGCCATTCTGAAGGCAGACCCACTTCTGGTGGAGCATCTTGGAAAAAAAAATGGCCTCCCATGGTTTATTAGCCTGGACAGGCTGTAAACCTTGATATCAAGGTTTACACCTATACTAGGCTATAACAACATGTTGGCCACCCTAGCTTATTCCATGCTTCATTCAATGCAGATGAAGCATGGTGGAAGTGGAGCCTGCCTTAGTCCTCACTAGCACGCAGATGGTAGGTCCTGGTTCCAGAATATATTTTGGAAGAATCCCAAGTGCAGAAAGGGCCCTGGACTCAAAAGTCCCAACCATTTCATTAAAAAGTCCCTTTATCCCTTCACCACTTTAAGTGCAATCCTTTGGAACTTGTCCAAATCTGCCTGGCAACTTAAATTTAGCTCCCAGGAGCCTCTCTGCCCCCAGAACACACCTTCTTCATCAGATGAGTGGCTTCCATTCCTCCTGAGACCCTTTTTCTTTTCTTTCTCACAGCCCAAGAACCTAATCACTTTTTTGCCTCTCTCATCTCCTTCAGGGATCAAACCCCATTCCATTGCACCAAGCATATATGGACAATAGTCAAATATATGTCACTTCTATACTAACGCTGGGTAACTCGCACACCCCTACTGACTTCCAACCTGCCTATCTATTCATATTTTCCCCTTTATTTTTATTAATGAAAAAAGAAAATACATAAACATTTAGGATGAATCTTTCTCCCTTTCCCTCTTTCCCTCTTTCTTTTTCTTTCTTTCTTTCTGCTGTATATCTACAAATACACAATGTAACAAAACTACATCAGAATCTGATATCTTTTCACAAACAATCACATGTAGTTTAGGTAAGTAGTATATATTTGTGAGCAACACGATTCTTTCCAAGAACATGGGATTCTATAAGTCTTTAAAATATTATTAAATATATCTAATAAGTGCCTTTTCCAATTTCTTAGAGAATGTGTCAGGTAACTCATCCAAGTTTTAAAATATCTTATTTTCTAAGCAGGCTTCCTACATTTTTCTGGAACTATAGGGACATTCAACTTTTTTTTCTATTTTTAAAATTAATTTCCTTATTTTCAGTCCTTGTAAGTTGTTTGAATCTTATCTGCATCTAATACATTAGGTTTGTACATATTCTAAAAAAACCTCTGGATCAAAAGTCTATTTCCCCTCAGAAGTTTTAATACAAGATGTATTTAATACAAGATGTACTAATGAACTTAAAAAAATTATTATAGTCATAGTATTATTGTATCAGAAATTGCATATTCCTCCATATTCTGTTGGTAGCTCTTTTTCACTAAGAGCACTTGTAGAGTTTTATTAATATCCTTTTTGCTTCAAGGTCATTAATTTCTATTTCTAATCTCTATTCTTTTTCTTGATATGGCTACCTTCTCTTATAAAAAATGCTTTCATTCTGTCCTTATTAATTTGGAAAATATGTATAATTTCTTTTTAAAAATATCAAATGCATGATTATCAAATATTAATGAATTTATGGGATATATAAGTGTTTTAAGTTTTTATGGTGTTTACTGAACATACTCCATATTGGTAGATGATCATAATCACTCTCAGTCAATTTATGGAACATAAAATATAATATCATCTGGTATAACTGCTATTCCTCTTGAAAAAAATAAGAATAATCCTTAAGATTGGGATAATGCCATGATTAATTGATTCGTATCTCGCAGAAGTAGGTGTTAGAATAATCATCTATCATGTGCACAAAATAATTTACTTCACCACCAAGTATTATTTTTCCTCACGATTTCTCTTTTAATTGAAAGAGAAAGTTATATTATAAAATGATATTAATCTGAATTTGGAGCATACAGCAATCCTAAACCAGTTCTTTCTCCTTAAATAGTTCCTTTAATCAATAAATATCCATCCTTTAAATCACTAATAACATCTATCTCAGTAATTCCTATTAAGTTTCCCATCTTTATTGTTGCTCCATGTCATAGATTCAGATATTAGGTTCACAGTGTAATTAATTATCTCACAAATTATCCAGTGAACAAAGAGGAGGATAATTTGAATTGGTGATTCGATGTATGAAATGTCTGATGATGTTTGACGTCATGTAATGTGTGTGTGTATTGTGGATCATGCATGAATAAGATATTTTTAAAAATAAATTTAAAAAGATTTGGATATTAAAATTAGAAAGTCAAGAAAAAAATTGAAACTAATGGGGAGGGGTAAAAACCTCCCTTTGACACCCCCCCCCCTTTGCCAGGCTCCTGTTTGCTGACCCTGACAATCTGTCAAGAATTTTCCTGAAGTGGTATCTAGGCTTAAATTGGGGGCTTTTCTGCACAAACCTTAATGAAAATTAAAGGTCCATGCAGAACAAATATAAGCCTCAGAGATCTGCACATCAATCCATATCTATGAGGCTATACCCCTCACTGGTCCACTGGCAACATTAACTAGCATTTTCATTTTACATGCCAGGGGAATGGCTAGAGAAGACTTATGTGTGTTTGAAACTGTTGCCTTTATTGCTTATAGCTGATGTTAAATTGGTAACCTCTGGTTGTCCAGATGTCAAAACAAGCGAATGGGCACATTTCAGTTGCTGCCAGTTTCTTCTCCAGGACCTCTTCCATTCTTCATGAATCCTCACTCTTGTCAATATGTTATTAGTGCACACAACGCCTTAAATACTGCAGCTATACCTGAGGGTTAAAACAGTCAATTTCCCATCACATTGTTTTTTTACAATGCAAAAAAGTTATAGTTTATATTTTGCATTTTATCATTTTGGAAATGGGTAGGCCATAGAAACAACCTCCCCCTCCCCCAAAAAAGAAAAGAAAATCAGGATAGCTTGCTAAATATCAGCAGACAAATGTGTCTTCTGAATTCACTCATGGCAATGTTACAATACAGGAAAATCTACTAGAAAAGATCTGCTCTGGGTGGAATTTGACAAGTCATGTGCTGTTTAATCAAACCATCAAGAAAGATGTATGTTAAATGTATCATTGAGGCAAAGTGTCAAAGTTACTGATCATCCATTACTGATTAGGCACTACCAAAGCTTCCGGTGCCACCACTGCAACAGACATTGCACATGTACCTTCAGTGCATGAAACATTTGGTGCCAGAAGAACAATTCAAGAAGACAAAGGTTATTGTGGATAAGTTTGGTGCAGCAGGTGGACTTGGGGAATTCCTTCAGCAAAAGCTTCTAGAAAGAAGAGAAAAGACTGAAAACTGGGTAAGTCCAATTTTCTGATGGTCCAAAATGATTTATATACATATTGCACCAGGTGAGTTTCCAAATAGTCCACAAGGGCATAGACCCTTTCTGCATGGGGTCTTATCTGGAAAAGGGACCCATGAAGCAGCATTCAGAAGATGGAGCAATTTCTTCTTCTACTCACTCTTTCTGGCCACTGCTAGTATCAATTGAGAAAGTACTGGTAGATGATTTAATGAAATTGGTGTCCCACTGTGAAATCAAAAGAAATGATTATTGAAAATAAAAATTAAGTTACCTATGTTATAAAAACTTCATATAAACTCATGGTATGTTTCCATTTGGATTTTGTGTATAGTTCTCAAAAAAAGCATATTGCAAAGTTAGAAAAGGTTCAAAAGAGGAGATATCACTCACGAGAAACATCTATAACACTGGGGGGCTTTTGAGTTTAGACAAGATGTAAGTGGTAGGGCCATGAAAGAGATTTAATTGATACTTGGTTGGAAAAACTAAATAAGTAAAAGCTTTTCTCCTTTCTCCAAAATTCAGGAACCAGTAGTAACTCAATAAAGCTCAATCTTAGAGGTATCAGAATGGACAAAAGGAAATATCACACAATGCATAGCTGAATTGTGGAATTTGTTGCTGTGATGTTTTTGGGTGCAGGCTGCAGCCGCCGGCTTGTTTCCTGGGCTTTTGCAGCAATATGATTGACAGGTGGGATGGAGCTGCATTAGAAACCGCCAAAATGAACCAATGGGAGCAACCAGATCTCAGGATATTTAAGCCAGCAGCCCAGTGCTCTCAGGGTCTCTTTTCATGTGGTTTAGCAAGAGAAGGATCATGGAGGGTTTGGCTTAACTCTCCAGACTTCTAGGCCTGCAACTCTCAGACCAAAGGAAAGGGGATAGAAGGGTGTCTTGCCTCTGAGGCAGAGGACGACTGGTATGTGTGCCAGCCCTAGGCCGGGTGCACTGGGGAAGCTGCTTGCTCAGGGTTGGAGCAGAACAGGAGACCTCATGGCAGATTAACGTCGCCACAAGGCGGATTCTACTGTTTAGCGAGATTCTTCACACTGAATGGTAGCCACTCAAAGACTATTCAGCTTATCTATATTCTGCTTCTACTATTTATTTATGTATATTTATAAACATTTGGTGTTTAGTACACACTAGTGTTTGTGTGCTGCTTTAAAGGGGAAGTCTGTTCATAGACTGATAAAGCAGGACGTCTGTGGAGCATAGTGTTCAGTTCATATATTGACACCACTCCCACCACGCCTGTGTGGATGCTACATTCCCCATCCCCCAAATGCAGGGAACTGGACAAAAAGTGAATGTTCACACCACTGAACTCTCCAGGTAGGTTCTGGTAAATGTTAGTTAAGGTGTGGACCACAAAATTGTGCTTCACAATTAACAATTAGTGAATTTCTGGTGAGGGCAGGCATGCTTGTAGGCTGTAGCAGCATAGTCAATCTGTGTGTGGTCTTTATCAGACATTCACTACTTCTTCACTACCAGGCTAAGTGCAAAAGGATGTTTCATTCCACAATATCAGCACAGAAAGCTTACTTCAGCTCAAAAAAATCTCTAGCTGATGAATATAAATAAGAATCAACTGTGAACATTGTAAGTCCATTGTAATTTTTTCTCTTTCCCCGTCAGACTCCAGGACACTAGGGGAAAAGATTTTGTTTGCTTGCTTGCTTTGAGTGTCTGTTGTACAGCTTTTTTTTTTTAAGTCTCTCAGGGATTTTAAAAATTCTAGCAGATGCTCATGTTGAGAAATATGGATGTAAAATAAGCACAACTTGTGCAATACGATTATGTCATCAACTCTCTAACTGTTCTTTATTTTGTTTTGCTTTGCTTTGTTTTAGGTTTTAAATTATTGGCTAGATGACATGTACCTTAATAACCGATTGGCTCTTCCAGTGAATTCTAGCCCAGCGGTCATCTTTGCTCACCAGCAATTCCATGATGTGAATGACCAACTAAGGTAAATCATCTGTGGAGATCATAGAAGAACAATTATTTCTTTCTCTCTCTCTCTCTCTCTTTTTTTTTTTTTTTGTCCACTCCAACATGAAGACCCATAGAGAGGGCATCTTTTCCACCTCAGATCATAATGTCTTTCCTATCCTTCCAGGATAAGAGTCATCTCCAGCCTGACAAAAAACTATTTTAGAATCCACAGGGTCTTTCAGCTAACAGGGCTGGGGTGGACCAAAGCAGGTGGATTCACTGTAAAAATATGCTGCTGTATCTTATCATATGGAAAGCAAAAGTCAAGGTGACAATTTTGAATGAAAACATATATTGGTGAGCTCACCATTTTATATAAATATAAAATGACAATATTCCTCAAAGATATACTTCTGCTGCTTATGACATTTTTTTGCCTTTCTGCAGCAATCCATCTTCAGGATCTGGTACCCAATTGGGGGGGGGACCAGTTTCTGCTTTGCTATTGTCACAATTCACTGAGCTGTAACAAAGCAAAATATGTCATCTTGTTCCGTATGAGATGTTCATGTCACAAAGGAAAATACTGCTTACCATCTATGTTTGAAGTCTCAGCAAAACTAAGGTTTTAGTTGGGTGTGGGCAGGTAGACTTCTCAGGAAAGCATCCAGATTTTGAAATGTCATGCAGTCCATGTTTCTCCATTGCCAAAAATTGAAATTAGCTTGAGGAACTAGTAAAAGATATCCAAACATCTAGACAGCCGCAGGGTTCTTGTTATTTCTGCAAGAGTACTTAGTAGAACATAAATACATATGTATTTTATGTATTTATAAATTGACAGAGTACTACTTGATAAAAGTAGTAGCATTTCTGCATTTATTCCACACATACAATCAATTTTTAGGGTGAGTTACTTCCTCCAGAGCTGAACCACAAAATACTCATGTCATTTCTATGTTTGATTTATAGGTTTGCTGCCAATCTCATTTCTGGTGTTCTTGATTATAAAGCACTGCTAGACACGTAAGTCACGTCAGAGTGTACTTTAAGGTCACTTTAATATTCCTACGGGGATGGATGGATGGATGGATGGATGGATGGATGGATGGATGGATGGATGGATGGATGGATGGATGGATGGATGGATGGATGGATGGATGGATGGATGGATGGATGGATGGATGGATGGATGGATGGATGGATGGATGGATTTGTCATGAAGATTTAGAATTAGGTTTGTCATAATATGCCAAGATATCTGTTGTTTTCCTTATCCTGATCCTTAAATTCATCTCTAGGAGCTTTGAGTCTTTATTAGCATCTCTAGTTTTCCTGATGCTGTCCCTGCATTATTTTCCAATTGCTTTTCATTACTGCTAATGCTGTTACTTTCCCTGCATCTTTGTACAGGAGAATTAGATTTCCTATGATATGACTCCATGGCATTTTTTTTTTAATTTTCCCTAAATCCTTTGTGCCCCCAAAGTCAAAACGTTTGAAGAAGTTGCTCATGTGGTACAGGTAATAATCTATGTGTACACAGACACAATTTTAATTTTAAAATCTAATTTTAAATTAAATGCACGTTAGCCCCCTCAACATCTGTAAAAGTTAGGTTGTGCCAGAACGGCATCAGTCCCAGGATTTACAAATAAAGTATCAAGGAAATCCAAAAATGATGTTTCCAGGCCATTCTTTCCTCAGGAAAGAAAACAAAACAAAACTGCTGTCTTTCCAAATCCAAACTCCACAGTATGCAAATTTAAGGCCCATTTTATTTCATAAATGGCAAGAGAGAGAAACAAACTTCACATGTAACTATTCAGAATGTATACCAGTAGTTTAAAACTCTGAGTAATGAGGGATTATTGTTCTCTTGCTTATCCATTTTCAGACCATTTTCTTCTGTGATGCTAGATGTACAATACTTCTCTTCCTCAGCCTTTTCTGGACCCTTTTACATTCTCCTTTCCAGTTAAGGGGCATTCACATGTGCAATATATGATATTCTCTGAGGTTTTGCTGGCTCTTGCCTCCATTTCTTGCCTTCAGTGTACAAGGTTCTAACGGATCCTTTCAACTCTATGGCATTCTGCATTTGTCACAACACCTGTCCAACCACTTGAACTACACCAGCAATTCCCGCCTTTTTTTGCAAGCAGCCTCTCAGCTTGTTTGTCTCATATGCAGGTTTCTTTTTAACTGTAGCGGTAATTCCAAAAAGAGAAATCACCTGCTCAGTATATTATAGAATACATAAGCAAGTGCAAACAGGAATGCATAGGGGATGGGTTAACTGAATTCTCAAATTGCAAAGTGCTTGATCAATTTCCTTCCACATTATCGAACCTAAAGGTGGATTTCCTGAGTGAGATAAACCCAAAAGAGAACAGGCTGTATTTTCCCACTCTGAAAGTGGGTTGCAGTTGGATTACAATTTAGGTGTGAACACAGCAATTGTATTGATAGGTTTGCTTTTAGTATCCGAAGTACCTCCTGTTTTTTAAGGAGCTGAATATTACATTAGGTGTCTGGTTTCTCTGTTCATCTGGCCCATATCTCCAAATTATCATGTGGAAAGCACCTGGGAGCAGGCAGATTGGCAGAAGTGCACATACTGACATATCATTGGCCCCTTTCCTAGCTTCATTTTTGGCCTGCGTGACCACCTGATGAAGAGAGACAGGCTTGAAATGCCTGTCAGTAGATGGCCCTCTGCCCAAGGTGCCTCAAATAGGTCATGTGGTCCTTGGTGGGCAGGTCATGGTGCCCAAAAAGGAAAAGGGATATCCAAAGCTGCACCTCTTTGGTGCCCAGAATGATAAGTGAAGACATGGCCTTGGTTAGACATTTTGTGCCACATCTGCGAAAATCTAAGCCCTTCTTCTCTTCATGCAGGAGGACCTGATCTCAGTCTTGGAGCAGAACCTTGCCCTTCTCCTGCAGAATGAGGCATTCATATTTTCAGCTTTGTGTCCAGAAGTCTGAGTGCGTTAAAGCAGAGCAATGGAAAGTTAACATTCACTCTGTCCCTGTTTTGCATGCATTACTGTTTTTTCAACATCCATACACGGAATACAATGAAGCTACACAACATATTTCTAGGGATATGCCGGGAATCATGAATTTCTGCTTTAGGAGGAAATTCCATATATTTTCCTTGACTGTAACTTTATATTATTCTATTTGTGTTGTGCATCTAACCTAACTGTAAACAGAACGAAGGACAGATTAGATTCCTTTTCCCTTCTGTCTACTTCTTTCTCTCTTTCTTTTTCTTTTTCTCTCTTGTTCTATCCCTTTAGCCATGCTGTGCCTGTTGATTTTGCTCGCGGACAGCTGTCTGGTCACCCTCTCTGTATGAAGCAATACTATGGACTCTTTTCTTCCTATCGTCTTCCAGGACATACCAAAGATACACTTGTGGCGCAGAAAAGCAATGTTATGCCTGAACCAGAACATATCATTGTTGCTTGTAATAATCAGGTGTGTGCCCATCCATTGCCTTTCAAAACGTAAGGAGATTTCATTTTGCTAGCAAACTGACTGAACAGGGGTAGGTCTCTGAGAAGGGAGGGGAATTGTTGACATATTTTCTCTCTGAAATGCTTACATAACAGGCATGAATAAAGTTGCCTGGTCCATAAGGGGGAATTTGCTACTATTCTGAGCCTACTTATTTGAACCTGCTGACTGCATATTAAATATTACAAGGGCTGCTGCTGCCTAAGTATAACCCTATCATCACCAATAGTGTATTGATTATAATCACTTTTTTACCATTGATACTTTTGCTACTTTCCCTTCAGGCTATTAGTTTTCACCTGTAATGCCTCCTCACGTTAACTCAGGGTGGAAAAGTAAAATAAAATAGCCCTATTGGTATTTATAGAACAATTCCCATTACTTTTGCCAATCTGGACAATGGCAAAACGTGATAGAAACTGTGGTTTAGCAACAACTGGACGGTGATATTTATTTATTTATTTATTTATTTATTTATTTATTTATTTATTTATTTATTTATTTATTTATTTATTTATTTATTTATTTATTTATTTATTTATTTATTTAAGAAATTTTGTATCTTGCCCTTCACCAAATGGTCCCAGAGTGTGTTACAATTTACTTTTTTACTTTATTTACATTTTTACCCCGCCCTATATCCAGAGGTCTCCAGAGAGAAAAGTGTGCCCCCATTTAGGCCAGGGCAAAGAGGTATGTCTTCATTGCCTTCCTAAACATGTACAGTGAAGGTGATAGACGCACCTCAAGGGGGAAACTATTCCATAGCCTAGGGGCCATCCCTAACAAGGCCCTCTCCCAGAATAAAATATATCAAATATTAAAAATGTAACACTCCTCCCTCCCACCCACCCACCCCCACCCCACCCTCCTATAATTGTCTATTGGGCCTAGTGGAGCTGAGGGAAAGGCAGCTACAGGAAATTGTACCATGGGTCAGGATGAGCAGATGCAATAGTGGGTGAGGCTGTAAATGAAAGGCTGCAATTTTGTGAATACCTACATGTAAGTTGACCCAATAAAACAAAGTGTATTATGCACAGATTAGCTAGTCCCATATAGTGGACACTAAACTGTTGGCTCTGATGGGGCACTGTGGGGTATATTATTGCAGGTATACATCCGTAAAAGGGGTTAATTTTCTTTATGCTAATGTTGCAGTATGGGAACTACTGATTGGTTAACTCTGCTGCAATAGTTTGTATGTCACATGCTCTCTCTTCAAGTAGATAGATGGACTCTAGCATCTCTAGACATCTATATCTGATGTAAATAAGTTATAAGACTCACCAGTTACAAATCAAGAAGTTGAATTCTTCAACATGCTGTCTGCTACTAATATAGTTTTCTGAGTATAAAAGAAAACAACAGGCACCAGCTACTTCTCCCTTATGGACCAGGCAACTCCTGGTTTAGAAATCTCAACTGTAATTAGAATAACTTTGATCTAGAGCATTTTCTTCATTTACCTTGGTTTGTTTCAGATCAGTGGATCTGGAATAACTGGACCCGCTGATCCAATCACATAGAGGTGTAGGTCAGATGAGTGCTGTCTACACTGGCTCATGGAAGCTTTGAGCCACACAGAATCTTACATCCTTGACTGCTAGGAATGAAAGTTTCTTTCCTCTTGGCACAGGATGTGTTTTATGGCAGAGCACTATAGTGTGCCCTGAAAATCAGCCCCCTGTAGTTCTGGATTATGGAGGTGTGATATGTGCACTTGGTCTTCTTGTGAAACCCATTAAATTGATCCATAAGAGATTCCAGACCAAGGGCATCTTATTCTAGAACTAGCTCCATCTTGTGCAGTCAGAACAAGACTATAAGGAAGCAGGGACTTCTTGATCCACATCAACATGTGTATGGGAGGCCTCTGATTTGGATTAATAGGCTCCTTGTTCTGGATCTATAGAATGCAGAAAGGGCCTATGTCTCTCATAATTCCTGCTGGGTTCACCTGTAAAACTGATGTAGGGAAAAGGAAAATATGTAGAAAGTAATTGTGGGAGGAGAGAGTTGAGAGAAGAAAGGGTTAAGTAGACTTCTCTGGCATTTTATTTGATTTTTATATTAAGAGCCTACCTTTCTCCTAACAAATTCAAAGCACTGATTCAGGTTGGTCAAAAGCAGCTGTGCAAGGAGCACAGACTATATCCACTGGTTGCATTTGGCTGAGGGATTTCCACCAGATATCTTTTTCATTTATGAAATAGTAATGAACATTAAGCATTAAATGGTCAGACATCAAACTGAAGTAGTGCAATGCAGTGTGTTACTGTTGCTTATGGCATCTCTTTTACTTTGGTTGCTTTTTTTACAGTTTTTTGTTTTGGATGTGGTCATTAATTTCCGTCGACTCAGTGAGGGGGATCTGTTTACTCAGTTAAAGAAAATAGTCAAAATGTCAGAGAATGAAGAAGAGAGACTGCTTCCAATTGGTCTCTTGACATCTGATGGAAGGACAGACTGGGCTGAAGCCAGGACACTTCTTGTTGAAGGTTAGCAAGAGGAAACCAACTTGTTTCAATAGTTCACCCTCTTCCTCCATTTTCCATGCCTTTGGTATCTTAAAAATGTACTTTGGATCTCATTTCTAAAAATCAGGCTATTCAGTTTAATATATTGAGCAAACTGTCAAATAGAAACAACATCCAGATCCAAAGCATTAAAAACAATAAGATAAACGGACAAAGGCAAGGTTTGCCAATCTCATTTTCTGTGGAGAGCAGCTAAAATAACTGGATGAGAAAGAGACCTACTTCTTGCAGGCATCAGGCACGTTTGCACAGGTGTTTCTGGTCTGGTGGTTTTTGTTTTGTGTGCAGAATTTTTATTCTGACCACTGAAGAATGTTTATCAAATGAGGCTCCATTTACAATCTGAAATTGTAATATATATGCTTCTGTGCTATCCATGAGGTATTAGGGATGTGCACGAATATTTTTTTGGTACTCAATTTGAAATGAGCCAAATGTTCAAAAATCTGTATTTATACAAACAGATCGCATTCAAATGTGGTAAAATTCTATTCGAATCTATTCATATGTATTCGTACAAACATTCGATACGTATCTGATACGAATAGATATATATCTGATGCAAACAGATAGGTATCTAATATGAACAGATACTTGTCTATGAACAGATGTGTATCTGATAATGAATAGATACATATCTGATACATTAACAAAAGTCCGAACTATTTGTACGAGTGTCCAGAAACATTTGTATTCATTCAAATGTTAACATATGAATATTGTAACATTCAATTCGAGTTCTGCTGAATTCTGAATATTATTAATATTCGTGTACAGCCCTATGAGGCAGTATCCACACGGCACTTAGTGATGCTGTAAGTAAATGACCCAGCTCCCCTATGGGCCATAGGGTGAGGATGTTGTAATCATTCACTCTACTACCATGCCACCATAAGGTCCCCCTAGGAAAAGTGAAGCAGAACACCTGGCAGTTCATTTTCCATACTCCACAATCACGTTAAGTATTGTGATACTTCTCTGTATGTTCTAAAGTGCTTAGAAGGACCTTCCTCTTTTAACAGGAGAAGGTTTATTTCATTATTGCTCATGATTACAAAAGAATACACAAGAAACCCTAAGAGAGCAAGTATATAGCTGTCTCCAATTTGTGTAGCAGCATAGATAAAAGTAATCAAATGGTTTCATCTTTTATATGTGCATCATTTCAATGTACCATGATTTCAAACTAGATGTGAGAATTAATTATCACTGAGTTGACTATAGAATTATGGTGACAGCAAAGTGCATTATAAATCTCTCAAGAAGCCTGAATGTTTGCCATAATTCTTTAATAGCCAAGCCAAGACCTCATCACATTACTAGTTCTGGCTTAAATCTCAACTTGGAAAGGAAACAAAATAATAATAATGTTACCTCCCCCTTCTTGTATCTGATGAGCTAAAAGTTACCAATTCTTTTTTAAAAAAAGTGTACTTTAATTTAGAGGCACTGTCTTATTATAGAGCCATCTCTAGCAATTATATTTTATTTTACACTCTAAAAAAATAAGTTCTCAGCTGTGAACTGTGTCCCTTGATGAAAAGTATATTTTATGTGACCAAGTCCAAATGAAACTTGGAATGCAACATGGTGGAGATAAAAAATTATTCATGAAAGGTAGTCCTGTAAACTAGGGATCTGCAAGAATATTCGAAACATTTGAAATTTCATCAAACTCTCTTGAATTCAGACATTCCAATTCAATTCAAATGTCTATACATTCATTTTTTTAACATTTGGACAAATTTGAATGTTTCAAATCATTCATGCAAATTATTTGGACATTCATATGCGTACGGATACATATGCATTCCATACGTATCCATACACATCTTATTCATATCTGTATGCATTTGTACAGATATATATGGGACAAAACCAGGATGTATATGGGATAAAAATGGGATGCGTATGAATGCTTACGGATGCATACAGACACATACAGATGTCGACATTTGTATCTTCAAATACGAATCAAATATTGGTACAGATAGATATGATTGTATTGGAATCGGATTCAAATTTGAATACATTTGCTTTTTTCTCTATTCATTCGAATTCAAACATCTGAATATTCAATTCAAATCAAATCAAATGTCAAAATTGCATTTGTGCAACACCCCTACTGTAAATTAATAAGCTAGCATACTTTTTCCTCCTACATAATTTACAGGTGTATAAACCAAAAATAATTAATGTGATGAAAAATATGGGTGCTTCCGCACTGACCTCCAAAATCCAGATCTATTTAGATCTGGATTTCAGAAATCCATGGTAAGTAGATCCATATCCAGTAGATATGGATCTTCTAGCAGCCCTTCCGCATGCACACGCGACCAAAGGGGGGATTTAGAACTGGATTTGAGGTGGGTGCAATGGCCAGGGCCTGCTCAGAGAGCCTCCTGAAGCAAGGCATGGCCCTGGCCAATTGGGAGGCATGCTGTACACACCCACAAAGGAAACTGGGACCCCGCAGCCTGAATCGGCCTGGCTGCGTTAGGGTAAGGAGGGGATCACTCACACTCCCCCCAGGGTGGGCCGGGGGGTAGGTGAAACCCACCCTGGCTCCAGAAGCTGTGGATCACAGATACGAATCTTATTGATGTTCATATATTTTTTGAATATTCAACTCAAATTCAAATGCAAAAATACATTCATGCACACTCCTAACATATTTAGACAACATGGTAGATAGAAAGAAGTGTATCATGTCTCTCCTCCTGTTTCACCAAGTACAGTTGATTCTAGAACCCTTTACTCAGAATTACTGATCTGTGAGATTTTCTGTTGCCAAGGAGACTCTTATGACTTCAAAAAGTGCAAAAGTGCCTTGTCAGCAGGCTGGATAGACCTTTGATCTAATTCCGAGGAACTCTTCATGACCCCTTTCTTATTCATACACCAGAAGGAGAAGTAGATTGAACAATTCCTTAATCTGAGCAGCATCCATGCACTACTTCACCTATTGAATTCTGGGAAAGCATGGATGGAGAATCTCTAGACTTCTGTCTACATGTTATTGGCTCCAACATCCACCAGCCCTGATAACTGAGTCTACAGAATGGGAAAAGTGAGAATTCCATGTCTCTCAAAACTGGCAGTGGGAGAGAGACAGGGTATTTTTATCTCAGTCTTCATCATATGGATATGATATATTGGATATATTCAGACTTCTTTGTATTACGCAATTATAGCAATGTTGTTTTACAAGTCTGGGCTGTGAGTAAAAATTAGTGCATGCCATAGCAAGATCACTTAATGTCTCAGCTGAAGTTATCAAATTGACTATTTTATTTCCAGATTCTACAAACAGAGACTCACTTGATATGATTGAACGAAGCATATGCTTAGTATGCCTTGATAATCCAAATGGGGAAGAACTCAGTGATACCAACAGAGCTCTGCAGCTTCTCCATGGGTGTGGCTACAATAAAAATGGAGCCAACCGTTGGTATGATAAGCCCATGCAGGTAAGAAATCATCAGTCCTGCACCCAAGTGCAAAAGTTGTTTAGTTGCTAGTGCTAAGTAAAGCAGGTGGTCACAAAATAAAGGGCCTTCTTAGTGCTAGCCCAAGACCCTGGAATAGCCTCCCTAGAGAGGTCTGCCAAGCACCACCCCTATATGGTTTTAGGCATTCGGTGAATTATTTACTTTAAAAAAATTTCCTGATGGACAGTTTAAAATTGTGTTATTATTTCATTTAAATTTATTGATTTTAGTTGTTTTGTATTCTTAACAAAATTTTTAATTTAATATTTTAAAACTTCTATTCTAGCTTCCCGGAGAATTTTGACTATTAGGCAGTTATATAAGTTTAATAAAATGATGATAATGATAGATGACAGACAGACAGACAGACAGACAGACAGACAGACAGACAGGTAGGGACGGAAGGAAGGAAGGAAGGAAGGAAGGAAGGAAGGAAGGAAGGAAGGAAGGTGATAAGAGGCACTGTTTCCACACTGAGAAGCAATAAAATGCTGTAGATCCAACAGCTGTAGAGCAAATGCAGGAAGACAGCCAATAACTTTACCTTTGAGGAGTTGGCACTGTTTGTACAGGTGCCAAAAGCTTTTGAATTGTCTCCATTGCCTTGTTCCTGTTTATTTTGTAATGAGGGGAACACACAAAGAATTGTTTTCAAAAGAGTAGGAGTAACCAGATATTTCTCATACAAAATGGGAAGACTGTGTAAGGTTTGTGCAGTATTTACCTCCCTCCCCCAAAATTGAAATATGAATACACTTTAAAAACTAAGAAATAATGCTCAAACGATAAAAAAAAAAGATGTCAAGTATATTAGTGATCTCCATCAGTCTGCCCTCTGGTTCTCATGCTCCCTTTTTAATCAAATTAAGGTTTTCTCATGATTGTGGCTTGCAGAATGCTTCTGGGAGGATTTTAAGAGAGAAGGAAGGCTCAACTCAGAAACCTTGCTTAGATCCTTCCAAATCATACTATGGGTGTTTTTCCACTGCAGCCCTTACATCTGGATCTAAGAAGATCCGGACCTAAGGAATGGGTACATTTCTTAATCCGGATCTAGTAGATCCGGATTAAGGGAAGCACCCAATGTGTTTCCACAGGAGGTGTAGCACCCATTAGGAATGGGTGCTAACACCCCTGCTGTGGAAACAGCTTTGCACCCATCTGGGGAATCCGGATTGACCCACAAGGGGTCGGTCCATTACCCCAGGTGTTTTGGGGGGCAGGGGGGGCAGTCTTCAAGCAACTTCGAAGTGACTTCGAAGTATGAGCTCAACTTTCGAAGTGAATTCGAAGCCAATGTTGGGGGAGGGTCCCAAAGGTGCATCCCTTCCCCCTAGCCTCCTTTGGACCCCATTGCCTGTTTCCAGTGGAAACAGGCTCTCTTTAATTGGGATTTTCTGGGAGAAGACCCCATTGTAGACCACTTTAATGGGGTCTACAGAACATCTGGATTAAAGGCCAAAATGTACCCATTAGATCCGGATTTCCCCAATGGCAGTGGAAAAAATTGGGTCCCAAATAGGTGCCATAGTGGAAATGGGGTCATCCAGCTCACACCCAAATGGGTCCTAAATGGGTGCAAAAATGAGTACTTTTGACAGTGGAAAAACACCCTATGTCTCCACTACAAAACCCAGTATGGCAGCCAAACACCTTGTCCCCTCTGCTAGGGCATCTTGGGGGAAGCAGCAATGCCCTATGGTCTTCTTGATGGGTCCCACCACAGATGCCTAAAGTGCAGTGTGTGGGGTCATCAGGATTGTTCCTCACAAGCTAACAAGGCCCAGTCACCCATCACTTTTTGTGGAAATGGGCCACAGTGACTCAGAACCGGTCACATATGTTTATTGAGGCAGGCATTAACCTTCATATGCAGGGTCAATGGACTTGGGGAAACACCTTGTGCAACACAACAAGGCCAGAAAACACAGTGGCAGAGCCAGCTGTTCCAAGCACCTCTGCCAGGTAAAATGTTTGGTCAACAATTTAGTTGTCAATTCTTTGCTTCAGTCTGTGCAATATAGGTGAGTGTAACTAAGTACTCTTCCTCTCTCCAGATTGCTCAGGAAAAGTGAGCAAACCTATGCAAATGTCAGATTCCCAAATAAAGTGAGGTGCCTTTTTGCCAGGTCAGACTCCTCAGCTCTTTCTTTGTATTTTTGACAGCCAGAGAAAGCAAGCATGCTGTAGAATCAGATCAGGAGAAGTTAATATTTCTGGCATTTTTCTGCAGTACTGATGAAAGCTCACGGCTTCCAAGAGACAGGAACCACACAAGGCAGATGTTCTAAGGCAGGAGCCACACGACAGGTGTTCTAAGGCAGGAGCCACACAAGGCAGGTGTTCCAGGCTAGGAACCCCTGAGGAATGTGTCATCCACATGAATGTGACATTGCAGTGGGGCCAAGTGAGAAAATGGTGCCAGCATCCACTCCAGTGGGAGAGAGACCACCTGAAAGCAGTTCCCCAGGGACCCAGGCCCATGTGTGCAGACGAGAGAGAGAAGCTGAACCAGTCTACTACTGAAAGCAGCCTTGGCACCCAGCTAAAAACGCTCTGGCCAGCATCTTTAGTGGCAGTGGATTTTGTTTCCAGTCTCCAAAGCTGGGCTGGGCTGGGCAGGGCTGCAACAGTGCAGATGGCCCTTGGCTCACCCTGCTGGACAGCTCTCCAATCTTAGGCCATAATCAGCCCACATGGCACAACACAGGCTGTGTGGAAAAGGCCTTAGAGGCTGAATTATATAGATTGAGAAACCCTGGTTTAAGATGCTCTGTTTTGCCTTGCATTTGCTAGACGGTCTCAGATAAGCAACTGTCTCTGAAACAGAACTATAAACACCAGCATTCCTCACAGAATTGTAGCAATTAATGCCAAACTGCCTTGTATAAATTGATTTGAACTATCTGACCGTTAAATATTATTGCTTGAGAAATGGCAGACCATGTTCCCACACTGAAAGTTGCCAAGCATAGTTCTATTAAGTAAAATCCTATAGCACATTCATCCATTAGATTTATATTCAGCTTTTATTCCATTTTATTTTCATATTCCCTTGTTATCCCAATGAGCTGCGCTGAGCTGCCGAGCATGGACGGCTTTATTGCTAAGTTCCTAGGCAAGGTTAATATATTATAACCATCACAATGCCCCAGCTGGCTCCTTTTACTTCATGCACACAACATCTTGTGCAAACCTTTCCTGACCCTTAATCTAAGAGAGGAGGAATCTCACCAGTAAAATTTTGCCGTACGTAAACTCTATCCCCCTGTCAGTACCTGAATCAATATCAGGTTCCATGTGGTGTTGAAAAATGTCACCCACTTCCTGATACAATTACTCTGCAGGCATATAATTTCCTCCATACTCATGAGAATGAGCCTAATTTGCCTTCAGTACATAATGGGCAAAAATACCTATATTCATGCTCAATTAAGTCAAATGGAAAATGTTAAGTTAAGGAATCCATCATGAGAAAAGTGGAGAAAGGAAAGCATCTGGAGGGTGTGTGTGTTTTTTCCTTTCATATTTTTTTCCTGGCTTAGGAACGTAGGAGCCTTAATAAGATTATATTAACACCTAATGAAGCATTTCTGCTGCATTAATTCCCTTAGGTAAATGCTCATGATTAATAAAATGATCTTTCCATACATGGTTAGTTTTCTTGGGCATCCAGGGTAATCAAGGTACATATTATTGTTTCCTTTGGGTTTTTTTGTTTTGCTTTTAAGTCCTCTTGCCGTCAGTTTAGTCATTTCATTTGAAGTGTCACTCCATATTTTTGGGATGCTTGCATCCAAAGACTCACAAAAAGGATGACAGTTGCAGCACACAAAACTAGACCTGAAAAAAGAGATGGCATCCAGTGTTGGCAGAATTAGGCCTTGTAGCAAGCAACAGGTCCATGTACCACTGATGGAAAGAACACTGAAAAAGGGAGGGTCTTTCCACATTGGCCGCTGAAAAATGGATCTAAGAAGATCCAAATAGGGACAGATTCTTGGAGGCCCCGCACACCCGCATGGGGAAGACGGATCCAGCAGGATGGAGCACCCATTCGAAAAGGCCACCAGATTCCTGCACCACCAACACCGCCCCTGGAGCCACAGGACTGCAGTAGGCAGCTGACAGTCACCGTGTGTTTCCAGTGGCACGCGGCACGCAGGGGAGGGTGGAAGGAGGCAAACCATCCTGCTTCCATCCTCCCCAACATGGTGGCCACTGGAACATCCGTCCCTTCGCCTGGTCATGTGCGGAAGCATCCTGCTTCCACATGGATCCAGGTGAAGGGACGGATTGAAGACCTGATTTTTGAGGTCTTCAATTTAACTCGTTTTTAGGTGGCAAGACCCATTTTAGAAACAGATCTTGCTCATTGAAATGCAGAAGCAGCTGCCTGGAAGGGGTCTCCCAAAGGTCTTCAGTGCGGAAGCCTCCAAGGTAAGCGTCTTAAATGGGTGTTAAATGGGTGGTTAAACCGGTTTAACCACCCAGTGCAGAAACACCTATAGATACATGTGACGGGTCTTCTCCAAGAACCCTTTGGAATCTTTGAACATGAGATGACATAGATGAAGAAATTAGATAGACGGACAGATGGACGGACAGACAGGCAGACAGATAGATGGATAGAGATTCTTGACAGTTTTTCAAACACCGACAGTATGATTTTCTTTTCTCAAACCTAAAGTTGGTCTGGCTGCATAGTCAGATGAATTTGTGAACTTTTACACAGTGCCAGCTCTAGATTATTAAGGTATAAGCACTTATTTGGCTTTTTCAAGCTTACTCCCAGGCAGAGGATGGGAGGAAGAACCCACAGCCCTTGGATAAGTCTCTTCTTGTTTGGAAATTGGACTATTGACAATAGAATTGCAATATACAGAAACCAGCTTAACTACATAGTACTGTAGGAATTGACATACAATCACTTTATGTGACCTTCTTCCAGTCTTTCCCCACTCAATAAGAGTGATGATAGCAGCAGCTTTATTGTAACCAGTCAACTAGTAAAAAGGAAACCACATATCTCTTGTGGATCTGCCAAGATAACAGGAGGATCTTCTAGTAGTGCTGTATTCTGAGATTCAGCAGGCAATCACGTTCAACACTGCCTTCACAGTGGTGACGCCCAGGCTATGAAAGACTTCCCATTTGAAGTGTACTAGCAGATGCCATGGTTTCATATTTTGGTATCTGATGAAGATTTTTTTTATTGTGGCCTTTAGTCTTTCAAATGTTCTTCCTCTAACTTCTTGCACTGTGTTTAGGTTATGTGTGTTTGTTTTCTGCATCTTCACAGATTTATTTTTAACTAGCTTTCCTTGCCCCAGTTTTTGCCAGTTAACTTCCTTTGTATTTTAGGGTTAAGATTGAATCATAGATTTAAAATTCATAATAGACAAGCAAACTAATGCATGGGCATTTTATTAGGGTAAAATATCTATTCCAGCCCAATACCCACATTTCCGTGCAGGCAAAGTCCTGAGAAGTGACAAAGACACATGCCAATAGTGGGCATTACCAGAAGCAAAGTGAGGAAGGCAGAAAAAGTGATGTTATCTATTCCCTTTCTTTCATACATGGGGTTCAAGGCAGTGCACCTAATCACCGCACCCTCCATTTTGTAATTTCAACCACCCTAGAGATTAGTCTATAACACCACAGGTTGTAAAATTCTATTATAAGTGTCCTCTGTAGCTGAGGGACTAGCTATGCCTCCCTCTGTAATAGAGGGATAATTGAAGGAAGGATAATACCTGCAAAGTTACCTGTATAAAGTCTAAGGATTGCTCTTCCATAGCCACATAGTGGCTCAACAGGCTGGTGCACCATATAATAACATCTAAATGTGCACCAGCCCATGAGTTGATGAGCTGCAACTACAGTGAAACTGACCGTATCCTGCCTGGGCCAGTGGTGGTCATGTAATACACCCTAGATATAGTTTTGACAAAAAAAAAAAAAAAAATCAGTAACTGGCCAAACATGTGCTAGGTTTTCATAGCCAACTGGGGTTTGAATTCTTAGACCCCCAGGTCTTCACAGAAGTCAGACATGCATTTATTGAAACAATTTCTGAAGTTCTTGGCCTGGTTAAGTTGGACTTTATTGACTAGAATTTGAAGATGAGTTTTAGAATAAACTGTGGTAAATCAGGCTTTGATGCAAAACTGAATGAGGCCTGGGTGCCACATTTTGTGGAAACCAAAGACTAATAGTATATGGCCCCTTCATTGCACCTGAGGCGTTTTCGCACGGGGCTGAACGGAACGCGGAAAAGACAGGTGAGAACACGTCATCCGCATTGGCCGCGCGCGGCTTGCGTTCCGACGTGTCCTCACCTGTCTTTTCCGCGTTCGAAATGTAGAGCACTTCGAAGTGCTCTACACGCGTTCCAACGCGGACGAGCCGCCGGCAGCCGTTCGGGAGAAGAAGCGTTCGCGCTTCTTCTGTCTCCCGAACGGCTGCCGGCGCGCCTCCGACGCCGCGCGGCTTTGACAATCAGCTGTTTTTCAAACAGCTGATTGTCGATCTGCCTCCGCGGCTGCCGGCGCGCCCCTGGCCGGCGTTTGCCGGCTAAGGCAGCTTCGGGCGCTTTGACCATTCGCACCCAGACGCTCCGGAACGCGTTTACACGCGTTCTGGCGCGTCTGTGTGTGAACGGGGAAAGCGCCCGAAGCTGGCTTAAGCTTTCCGCCTGAACGCGTTCCGTCTGGAACGCGATTCAGTGCGGAAATGCCTCTGGAGGAGCTTCTACTGCTACCAAGTAGCCTGTTGCTCAGATGCTCATTGTGGATTGGCAGCTTCAAATGCCTTCACTAAACATTCCTTTCCTTCAGATAAAGTACAATCAGATAGTGTTTTTTAAAGTAATTCTTTTAAGAAAAAGCATCCCATCCCATGCACACAAAGCCTTACAAACAATTGGATGAGAACCTGCTTTATTAAACCACACTGCAGCCTGTATTTGCCTCCAAATGGGGCAGCACCTATCCTGACTATGGGTTCTACTCACTGATTGGAGGTGTGAAATTCTGAATGATAAAGAGGCAACCTTTCAACACCTTTGAGATGGGATAAGGTGAATGTAGGCAAAAAAAGTCAGTTGTTTCAGACTCAAATTTGCCCAGAGGGCACCTCTTTACATGTGTCACATGTCACTGTCCAAAAGAGACCTTTGACAGGCCTTCAAAAAAGAGAGCTGCCCTTTGTTCCTGAATGTCATAGTCATTATAATGGGAGTTCATCTTTAAGAGATACTGCATTCACATATCAAGCTTCATGACTTTTTCTGTCAGTTTGTAGTGGGAAGAGATGGAGTCTGTGGAACAGTCTGTGAACATTCTCCTTTTGATGGAATTGTGCTGGTGCAATGCATTGAGCACTTGCTCAAGCACATGTAAGTCACGTCTGGTTGTTTCTTCCATTGATTGCATTGTGTGGTCTTTTCGGTTTGAGGCATAATGCACTATAATACTATATATAGGGGGTATTATAGTTTATCATTCACTATCATAATTTAGGTAGAATCCTTCTAATAGGGCAACAGAATGCTTTACACACTTAACATTGGAGCTTTAAATGTAATGGGTAAGTGGTGTTGAAGAAGAAGAGTCGACTTTTCTACCTCACTTGTCTCACCCATTTAAATGGCTGACAGAAAATGCTTCAGAATTGCATCGGGGAAAGTGAATCTTTTCCTCCCCACCCTTTGCCCACTAGGGCGCCCACCCCTCTCTCCCAATTGGATCCCACGATGACCTGGCAGAGGGTAGGGAATCCCAGCTCCCCCTCCCCTCCTGCTTTTGCTGTCTCTGACTTTCATTTGGTAGGACAGGCTCATGGCCACCACCTATGGGGTTGGGATTGAAATCCACCAGCACCTGCATTAGTTATTCCTAACACTATATTCCTAACACTATCTGGCTACCATCTTGAAGCAGCCCTAGATGCAGAACTTTACATTTCTCTCTGTTAAATTCCATTCGTTTGTTTTGGCCTACTGTTCACATGTGTTTAAATCTTTTTTAAAAATAATCTTCTTCCTCTCTTCTAAAATATTCGCCACTCCTCCTAGCTTCGTATCTATTCTGCCTTAACTTCATCCTCGTCATTCATATGTTTAATTATGTGGAGGAGGATATTCCAGCAGGTGTAATTTACAAAGTAAACAATCCTTGTTTGCTTGCTTCTTCTACATAACTATTAAAGATCTAGAAACCCTGATCTTAATTCCATGTGGGATTCTAAGTATAACTACTAGTACTTTATTATGGGCTAAGTATTAATGTGTACTGTATGCAGATAAAGGATAGATAAATCAAATAGTTGTAATGAGGTCTTTAAGGCCCTTTCCACACTTGGCCTCATTCTGGAATATATCTCAGGATCAGGGTCTCTTATCTGCATGTTATTGCAGACTACAGCCGGTCCTAGTGAGACTTGCCATAGCCTGTATTAGCATGTGGACAAGAGACCCCTATCCTGAGATATAACCCAGAATAAGGCCAAGTGCGGAAACAGCCCTGGTCTCCGTTCTGACATCAACCAAATACCTGGCAAAATCTATGCCAACTAAAACGATTTTTAGTTTTAACCCTTTCTCTGAAACAATTTTTAACTCTTTGAAACAACAATACTGTAACAGGAAGGAAGGCGCAAAGAAATTGATCAGAGCAGATTCAGTAAGCGAACTCCCTGCTCCAAGAAGACTAAGGTGGAAATGTTCTCCAGAAATGCAGGTGCAGCTGGCATCATCAGCAGAAAAGCTTCAAAGGTACAATGGTCTTTGTTTGTTTAAAACGTGGGATTTTGCTACAAAGATTGTATGGTTGCAAGTGTTCATTACCAAATGACAGGGTGAAAGTTAGCCTTAGTTAGCCTTAATCAGTGAGGGCAGGTAGTCTTTGCCTGAGTCGATCATTTCCTCCTAATTTGGTCAAGAACAGCTGCAGGGTGTGATATGAGTTGAGATTATGGTGCAAGACAAACTCCTAGTCTCATGGCATTTACTTGTGAAAAATTCCTACCCTTCCTCCAAGTGAAAGCTGCCATTTGCTCTATTAGAGAAAAACTGCAGGTCTTCCCCTAGAGTGGGATTCACTAAACTATTATATCTTTAAAGGTTTCTGAACATGGCAGACAAGACAGAGCCTAATGGGAACTGCAGTTTCAGCAACATCTGGAGGAATATCATTTGGTCACCTCTCTTCACTGTACTGATAAACAAGAGGCTTCCAAGAGGCTTCCATAGTTACTAGGTGTCTTTCTTAGAAAGACTCTCCATTTCTGCTTACCTGATATTGGAATACTAGATCATGAGCATTTCTGCACTTACATCAAGTCTAGATCATGGTCCTCTTCTGGATTTCTTTTTCCACTGGCTGGTTCGATCCAATTTCACTCTGGAATACCCATTGAACTTGATAAGGAGGTCCACCAGCATACTAGGGCCATGGGGGACCTATTTCTGGGGCACACATTGTTGTACCACTGAAATGGGTCACCCAGGAGCTCCAAGGCCAGGAACATTCATTTTTGGTTGCTAGGGCTGGCGCTGAAGCTCACGTGAACTTCACTGCTGGCCTGTAGGCTTTTCCAGAACATTGAAGACCTGGCCTTACATGCTGTGAATCTGCAGATCCAGACCAGCAGAGGTAAGTATAGAAAAACCCTCTATATCATTTAAAAACAAACAAACAGCAAAACCATTTTTAACCATGTCACCTCAGAGTTCAAGGAAAATAAAGGTGCTCCCAAAACTCCTAGCACCTTGAAGAACAAGGATGAATGTAACCACAATTCATCTTCAGTATAACATGCTCCATCTAGCAGCTGTGTTAGGGTGAATGGAGCAAAAGCAATACACGAATAGTGAGCATCTCATAGGATTATGCTTCTACACTTACCATGGCAGTGAAATACATGTTATTTACCAGCATGCTGCTGTCACATAAATAATGACTGCAAAAATGACAGGAAGTAAATTGATACAGCATTTAGCCTTTGCATAAAATGCAAAGAGCAGCCTCTGTTTCTACAAGACGCATACTTTAAGCAGTCATGTGAATATGCCTAGACTTGTGGAGTGTGGCAAAAATGTATAGCAAAGAGTGACAGTAAACAACTCATTTGAGTAGGCAATTTGAATTGGAATATTAGGTTTTTGCATATTACTATGCCACTGCAAAGGTTGTTTCTTGTGACTTATATTTTACAATTCACCTTCCAGTTAATTGGCTTTTTTACAGCTGGGCTGTGAACAAGACATATAATATTATAGGCCTGAAGCATTGGCCACGATCCAGAGCTCATCAATCATACGTCTAGATGCTTTTAAATACATATGAGAAAGAAAAGGCACCATTTTCCTTAAAACCTATACATATACATACAGAGAGAGAGCAAGAAACTTCCATTTGCAACATCTATTTCATGTTTTTGTACATTTTCCAGCTTGGTCACAAATCTAGATTTCATGGTTTATAAATTTGGAAACTATGGGAAAGAGTTCATCAAGAAGCAGAAGATGAGCCCAGACGCCTTCATCCAAGTAGCTCTACAGCTGGCATTTTACAGGTAAGCAAACCCCAAGTGAACCAGTGCTCTTGTTTGGAATGTGTTGGTAAGTCAGAGCATGTCCAGAAATGCAGGCTCTATGGAAGCTCCAGTTGCAAGTGTATCAGCAAAATCCCACCCTCATACTTGCAAGATCACAGTGTAAAGATGGGTGGAAAATATTCATCACCTTCGAATTCGCATTCAAATTTGAAGCTTTGGCAATTCTTGAATGTATCCAGCCTTCCCTGAAGCTTTGTAGAAGCTTTCATGTGGCCAGATCTTTCCCCCCAACTTGTGTCTCCCACACCGGTGCCCCCATAGCTTTAAATCTCACAGCAGTCAAAATGGCACCCTCCTCAGGGCTCAACTAGGCCTCCCAGAGGTGTGCACACACTTGGGGATGCCGTCTCCATTGGGGAAACACAGATGGTGGCCGCAGCCATTTGCACTTACCCAAAAGATCTTCTGAAAAGCCTCCTACACATGAGCCTGACCTCTTATGGGAAAGTTTGCAGTACGATGACTCATACAAAGGAAACTTTGCAGAAGCATTGCGCAATGTATCTGAGGAAAGATGCAAGGAAGAACCACCAAACCATTAAGCCGTTATTTGAACTGTGTGCCAGTTGGCCCAGTGTGTACAACTGGGACCTTAGCAGAAAATATGAGAGGCTTTTATCCCTAGCATCCACTTGTGGATTTAATCAAAATTGGGGGAGATCTGCTTTTTTTCATAAAGAGGTCTTTTCAGAGATAAGCATAAAGGCGTACTTCTCCAAAGAATGGATCCAGAAATAAGCAGTGGAAGACCACTTCTGTAGTCTACCGAGAAAACTACATCAAGATAGCTGAAGAAGTGTCCGTGCCATTAACCAGCAGTCAGCGGCAACTCAGTGGTACCCAGCAACTATGGCTGTGGTCACACCTAAGGTTTAATCCAGCTTCAGTCCACTTTCAGAGTAAGAGAATACTTGAGACAAGTGGCAAGCTGTTCTCTTTCAGTGTTAAATAACTCAGAAAATTCACCTTTGGGATAGATTATGTGGAAAGAAAATTACTGGCCGCTTTGCTGATGTGATTAAACCTTAGGTGTGACCACAGCCTATGGCTACAGCATCTGGATGGTTCTGGGGGTTGGATGTGGGTCCAGATTCTGCACAAAAGTCTTTGCTTTCGAATGTGTCTGTCTTTCAATGCATTACTATAACCAGAAGCTGTTCATCCACCTCCAGCTGACTGTTTATGCTTTAACATTTGTAGTGCCACAGTGATTTATGCCAGGCAGGGCAGAAAACCAAGCCCTCTGCTTTTTCTGTGCTAACAAGCTGAAGAGTAATAGGCCTAATTAGCAAAGGAATGCGTACACTGATGCAGATTATTCTCCTTGCTGCTAGAATAGATGTAAACTTTCCACTCTTAAAGCATTGTGAATTGAAGTGGAAAGGAGAGGCCCTGGAGCCAATTCTTTTATTTATATATTTAAGCAGCTTTATTAGGCAGCAAGCGTTCGTCAGTGTAGCTTTGAGGGAAAGGAGCACATGAAGATGGAGGTGAACAAAGGGCAGTTTACAAAATGAAGGTGTTTGACTGCAACTCTGTAACCCTGGTATAGTTTCACTGTGGAGGGAAAACATGGCTTTGAGGTTTTCTTGCGCAGTCAAGAGCTTCAGTACAAAACACACACACACAAAAAAAAAAAAAGTCTCAGGGTGAGGGTGGGGAGAATGCTTCCAAACCTCGATCTTTAAGCTGCTCTCAAGTCACTTGATGAGATGCTAAAAATTTGAAACGGAAAGCTTTTCCACACAATTGATCAAAGCATAACCCGAACATATTTCCACCCTGGAAGGAAGGAATTCAACTGGAAGAACCGGCAAGCACAATGACAGTGTCATATGCTGTCTGCATGCCATAGGCAGGGAACCAGGAAGGGCCAGCTGGGCCTATAAATTATTGAGATGCCTCTGCTGGTATATTAAAAAGGCCCACGCGGCCACTGAAGATTCTGCCAAGTGTCATCCATTAGCCACAATCGTGTTTCAAGGGAAACTGACAGGTATGAGAGGCGCGGTTTGTAGAAGAGGTAGCTAGAGAAGCCAGTTTGGTCTAGTGGTGAGGGTGCCGGACTCTTATCTGGGAGTCACTGGGTTTGATTCCATACTCCTCCATGAAGCCAGCTGGGTGATCTTTATTGATTTCCACAGATAACTAATTGCTAAGACCACAGCAGATAATGCATACAGATGACATTCACAAGCATCAGGGCAGACACAATGATTCATTCCAATAAGGAAGGCTTTTATTGTCTTCATGATTGTAAAACAGGAGCTAGCTAAATGCATAGCTGGTTATATGAGTGCATATATGAAAGTAATACATGGTTTACAACTTATCCACTAAGACCTACATCTTCAGTCAGGAACAGACGGCGTTTAAGAGGGGACCTGATTGAAGTATATAAAATTATGCATGGTATAGAAAAGGTGGATAGAGAAAATTTCTTTTCTCTATCACACAATACTAGAACCAGGGGGCACTCTATGAAGCTGATGGGTAGGAGAGTCAGGTCTGACAGGGGGAAGTATTTCATTACCCAGAGGGTCATCGGCTTATGGAATGTGCTGCTGGAAGAGGTGGTGACAGCTACTAGTCTAGATGGCTTTAAGGTAGGGTTAGACAAATTTATGGATGACAGATGTATCAGTGGCTACTAGAACAAATGCCTAGGTGCATTTTTCAGGCTGGGGGGGGGGGGGAAACGGGGCGCTTCTAAGGCCATTTGCTGGGATTCTAGAGCAGGATTATGTCCTTGTCTCTGCTTAGGGTGCCCATGAGCAGTTGGCAGGCCACTGTGTGCTACAGGATTCTGGACTAGATGGGCTGTGGCCTGATCCAGCAGGGCTTCTCTTATGTTCTTAAACAGCACACATCATAATACTGTTAAGGCAATATGAACACTTGTGAGATTGCATGAAGTCACCAAGCCCGGCCCCCACATGTACATATTTGGATTATCTGGAATGGAAATTTCGCCTCATGAAAATGGAGGCCTAGCTGAGATAAACATGCTGTTCCCACAGTAAAACAGAAACTTAGTTGTGTCTATGTTACAGGAATAGAGAGTCACCTGTTTACCAGAATGTTCCTGGTGAGACAAATAGCTAAACAAGCGTTTCCTGTTTTAACAATATTCCAACAATCTTGGGCTAGTCACAGCTCTCTTCTGAGCTCCCACAGCCCCACCTACCTCACAGGGTATCTGTTGTGGAGAGAACAGAAAGTTTTGACAGCCACTTTGAGTCCCTTTCTGAGCATGGCAGACAAGACAAAAGAGGGGTATAAAAGTCAGCTCTTCATCATCATTTCCCTCCACTTTGTTTCCTTCCAATTCCTATGAAGTGCAAAATCATGTTATGGAAGTAATTGTCACTTGTGCAATTTTTTTTTTGGGGGGGGTTGAAGGTAGATGAAGCACAGAGGACTAGTCTATAAATATATTAGGGCCAGCCCTGCTACCAAGCACATTGGATGCTTGGGTTGGAATAGCAAGGCTCAGGAATGTAAATCAGTCTCCTCCTGTGCCTTCTGCCCTGCTGCCCCCTGCTGTTCCCAACCACCCCTTCTCACCCTTTCATTTCCTACTGTTCCACACAATACCAAATGCTGAACCCAGCCCTTACCACAAGGCCACCTGCCACTTCCCACACAGCTTCATTTTTTCTTGGTGGCCACCGTTCTCAGAGCAAGCTCCTGGAGGACAATGTGGCAGCCTAGTCTAGTGGTATTCCTCTTATCTGGGAATACCGGGTTCGATTCCACCCTCCCCCATAAAGCCAGCTGGGTGACCTTGGGCTAGTCACAGCTCTCTTCTGAGCTCTCACAGCCCCACCTACCTCACAGGGGTTCTTTGTCAGCTGCTTTGAGTCCCCTTAAATGGGTGAGAAAAGTGGGATAGAAAAGCCACCTCTTCTTCTTCCTCCTCAGCTAGCATGCAATTTGTTTAGAAAGGCAGTCTGTTTAGAAAAGGTCCACCTCCTTGTCTTACCACAGTGATTAGCACATTAAGCAAGAGAAGTGTGACAGTGTGCCTGGAGAGTCTAATGGCCACTAAAAAGCACTGATTCTCCAGCAATCCTGTATGTCTCTAATCCCTGTACGCACAAAGACATAGGGTGTTTTTCCACTGTCAAAAGTACTCATTTTTGCACCCATTTAGGACCCATTTGGGTGTGAGCTGGATGACCCCATTTCCACTACGGCACCCATTTGGGACCCGATTGTTTCAACTGCCATTGGGGAAATTCTGATCTAATGGGTACATTTTGGCCTTTAATCCAGATTTTCTGTAGGCCCCATTAAAGGGATCTACAATGGGGTCTTCTCCCAGAAAATCCGGATTAAAGGGAGCCTGTTTCCAGTGGAGTCCAAAGAAGGCTAGGGGGAGGGGATGCACCTTTGGGACCCCCACCCAACATTGGCTTCGAAGTCACTTCGAAGTTGACTTCACATCACTTCGAAGTGACTTAGAAGTCAGCTTTTCAAAGCTGACTTCGAAGTTGCTTCGAAGACTGACCCCCCCGGCCCCCCAAAACACCTAGGGTAATGGACCGACCCCTTGTGGGTCGATCCGGATTCCCCAGATGGGTGCAAAGCTGTTTCCACAGCAGGGGTGTTAGCACCCATTCCTAATGGATGCTACACCTCCTGTGGAAACCCATTGGGTGCTTCCCTTAATCCAGTTCTACTAGATCCGGATTAAGAAATGTACCCATTCCTTAGATCTGGATCTTCTTAGATCCAGATATAAGTGCTGCAGTGGAAAAACACCCAAAGACACACAAAGAGAGAGAGAGACTGCATGTCCCAAACCTTTTTGTTCCCCAATCCTTTGTGTACCCCCATGTACTCTACATCCAGTGTTCCCCTACCTCTTGATTCAGTGTGTCTGAACCCTTTAAATGGATAGTATCATCTACATCAGTGGCAGAAAAGAAACACTATTGCCAGTATGAAAGCCAGTGGTGCCATGGGGACCAAATAGCGTTATTGAAAATTTCCAGAACCAAATTAAATGAAGGACATTGCCAACAGTGCAAGAGCAAAATAAGGCTATACAAAGGAATGTTATGTTTAAGGACCTAACAGAATTCTACACAAAATTCCACATATTTCAGTTTTTAAGGTATGGGAATTTCCAGGTATACTTCCGGTGTGTGCAAATACTATGGTCACCAGTGGCACTCTAGGATCCATAAGAAAAGGATGAGGTTAAAGGATGAGGTTAGACTATGATTAGAACATCCCTTTTCTCCCACTGAACCAAATGTGGTTTGGTGTAGTCAAAACAAGGCTTTCAACCTGAGCTTTAACGTCTGTGGAAAATTCGTTCAGAAGGAGGGGGTTGTTTGTCAGCTATAATGAGGTAGTGATGTGTGACTTGAAGCTCATCTTATCATGGCATTACAGCCAGCAAGATGTTTCAGAAGAAAGATACCTTTGTTAGTGGTGTGTAACCACAAATAGGTTCAACCATACAACCTGTCTTGGAAAAGGTGGCCACCATATCTGTTCTTCATACAGAATTCATTAGCATAAAAATGAAATATTATGCAACAAGAAGGAAGCTGTAAAATGGAAGTTCAAATCAGTATTTTTAATAACAACAATAATTTCACACTACACTTTTCTGACCCACAAATCATACCTAGCTTAGCTATTATATTTCATTTTGTATGTTATAGCTTTGTATGATGCTGTAGGTTGGCCTGTCATTTCTTGGTGTTACTGTATTGTTGCCTTAGGCATTGTTTATTTATTCTTAGCTGCTTCAAATTATTTTCAAAGTGAAAAACAAATAAACAAAATTTACCCCACTGTAGATTGTATAGGAAACTCGTTCCCACCTATGAAAGTGCTTCCATACGCCGGTTTACGGAAGGAAGAGTCGACAACATCCGTTCAGCAACTCCTGAAGCTCTAAGTTTTGTAAAAGGAATGCTAGATAAAAAAACATCTCTGAAGGTATGTGGCTTCCTCCTTCAACTCTTTACTTGATTTGGAAAATAAATAAAAGAAAACTTTGTTGAAATAGTGCCAGCTCTAATATTGGGATAAATGAAGATTGGAACCCTACTAAAACCTGTTCTAGAAGCAGCCCTACACCTCCTTCCCCTCACTTCCCTACTTTTTTTCCCCTCATTGCCTAGGCACAGTGTCTCTGTAGACCTAAGAAGAGAAAATGGTGCAAAAAGAAGAGTTTTCCCCCCTCTCTTTGCTCACTGCGTCAGAAAACAGGGCACAGAAACTAAATTGGAGAAGAAGCAGTCAAGCTGGTGGAGCTTAGGTGTTAATGGTGAACCTCCAAAAGGAGTATGGCCTCAGCAGCAGTGTGTTGCTGCCAATGATAGTTCTAAAACAAATAAAACTCCCAGGTGAGATCTTGCAAGACAGGGGAAAGCTGCACTGAAAGCCTTGCTTTCATGTGCTTGAATGCTATTCCGGTTGCAGTGGACCAAAACATAGATCAAGCGAAGACAAGCCATTGAACTGCTGCAGCCGTCTCCTGTGCCACAAAACCTATTTCAATGGGATTTCACCAAAGAAATTCCAATATTATTACACTGATGTGTATAATGGTCCAGTGATGTTCCTTTCACTTGGATCCAATAATCATCTATCTATACAACCTCATTGTGGTCCATTCAGTAATATCAGGGGACTATTAGGTTTTGAGATATAAAGTATCCTTTGTACTACCATGGGCAATGTGAAAGTTGGGACAACTTTGGTATCTGTGACTGCCCTCAGCTGTGAATCAAACTGGCAGAGAGTATCCAACCACTAAGTATCTCAGAGCACTCAAAAAGCATAGTTACCAATAGCAAACTACCTCCATGTCTTTGTCAAGAAATCTGAGTGGAGGTTCCTTTATAGTCACCAGGCATCGGTGCTGATTCAATGGTACCTAACAACATCAGCAATAAATTTAGAAAAATGGCTGACTGATTAGTCAGCAAAGTGTTAATGATACATATATTTATACACATACCACTCAGAACTGCAGCCTCCCAAAACATTTTTTAACAACAACAACAACAACAAAAAATGCCAGAGGATCATTATACACAACTGTGTGCAGTATGTACTTTACCACTAAGCAAAGCAATTCATTATAGCTCAAAGTACAAATGACCTACCAGGGAGCTATACAGTGTGATTCTACACTCTCTTCCACTGTAATTTTCCTGGGATAATTATCCCATCTTTCTCTACAGCCTTTACATTCTTTAAATTCTGCCAGCTTAAAAATGCAATGTATTTTAGTATTTCATGTAAACATTTCTATGGCCTTTCTAATCCTACTTTTTCAGGAATTCAATGGTAGGATTCTGTTGCTGTTTAGGCATTTAGGCACATATAATTCTTTGTGAACCCATGGACACCAAGTTTTGTCTGTCTTCCACTGTCTCCCAGAGTTTACCCAAGCTCATGTTCATTGCCTCCATAACTTAATCTAGCAATCCCATCCCTTCTCCTTTTGCCTTCAATCTTTCTCAGCATCAAGGTCATTTCCAGTGATTCCAGTCTTCTCATTATGAGGTCAAAGCCTTTGAGCTTCAGCCTCAGGATTAGCCCTTCCAGAGAGCTGTCACGGTTGATCTTCTTTGATCTTCTTGTAGTCTAAAGAATTCTCAAAAGTTTTCTCAAGTGCCAATGCAAAAGTGTTGATTCTTTGGTGCTCAGCCTTCCTTATGGCCCAATTCTCACAGCAAAACATTACTACTGGAAAGACTATAGCTTTGGCTATATGGACCTTTGTCGGAAAGGGGATGTCTTTACTTTTAATATGCTGTCCAGTTTTACAATAGCCTTCAACCCAAGGAAAAAGCATCTTTTAATTTCATGGCTGTGCTCATCATCTGCAGTGATCTTTGAGCTTAGGTAAAGTCTATCACTGCTTTCATTTCTTCCCCCTCTATTTGATAGGTCTGGATGAGCTTCAAACTAGCTTTTCCACTCTCTTCTTCCACTCTCATTAAAAAGCTCCTTAACTTAATCAATGAAGCAGAAGTAGGTTCCCCACCCCAACCCCGGAACTCCATTGCTTTCTCCATAATCCACCAAATACTGACAATTTGATCTCTAGGTCCTCTTTACCTTTTGGAAAACCAATTTGTACTTGGATATTGTGGAACTGGGAAAGGTGCAGAAAAGGACAACAAAAATGATTAAGAGGCTGAAATACCTCCCTTACGGAATGAGACTGCAATGTCTAGGCCTTTTCAGCCTTAAAAGATTTGATGTTAGTAAGTCCATTTGACTTCACTTCCCAGGAAGTCTGCCTCTAGGTTAGAAGAAGAAGAAGAAGAAGAAGAAGAAGAAGAAGAAGAAGAAGAAGAAGAAGAAGAAGAAGAAGAAGAAGAAGAAGAAGAAGAAGAAGAGTTGGTTATTCTGTCCCGCTTTTCTCACCCATTTAAGGGGGCTCAAAGTGGCTGACAAAGCTTTCTGTTCTTCTCCCCATAACAGAACATCCTGTGAGGTGGGTGGGGCTGTGAGAGCTTAAAAGAGAGCTGTGACTGGTCCAAGGTCATTCAGCTGGCTTCATGGGGGAGAGCGGAATCAAACCCAGTATTCCCAGATAAGAATCTGGCTCCCTAACCACTAGACCAAACTGGTTAGTGCCCCCATCATCATGGGTTTCAGTGATGTTGAGATCTTCCCTCTATAGTTCTTCTGTATATCCTTTCCACCTCTTTATCTGCTTCTGCTAAGTTCCTACCAGTTTTGTCTTTTATTGTCAATTTTTCATGAAATATTTCCCTTGATATATCTAATTTTCTTGAAGATCTCTTTTGTTTTCCTTATACTATTGTTTCCTTCTGTTTCTTTGCATTGTCCATTTAAGAAGCACTTCTTACTTCCCCTTGCTATTATCTGGATCCTGGATTCTTCTTTTCCCAGATATTGGTAAAGCCTCATTTGACAGCTGTTTTGCTCTTCTTGCTCTTTTTTTTTTCTTGGGATGGTTTTGTTGTTGCTTCCTTTACAATGTCATGAACTTCTGTCCATAGATCTTCAGACAGTCTAATTTAATACCTTAAATTTATTCATCACCTCCACTGCATATTCATAAGGGATATTATTTAGGTCATTCCTGTGTGGTTTTCCCTCCTTTCTTCAACTGAATTTTGCAATAAGATGCTCATGATCTAAGCCAGTCAGCTCCTGCCCTTCTTTTTACTGGCTTCACAGAGCTTCTCCATATTTGACTGCAAAGTATATAATTGATTTGATTTCCATTTGGATCATCTGGTGATGTCCGTGTGAAGATTTCCCTTTGGGGCAGTGAGTTATCTTGACAAAGCTTTATTAGTCTCTGCTCTGATTCATTTTATACTTCAAGGCCAAATGTGCCTTTTATTCCAGTTATCTGTTGATCTCCCACTTTAGCATACCAGTCCCCTATGATGAAAGTGACCTCTAAAAGGTGTTACAAGTTACCTTCAGCCTCTGACATCAGTGGTTGAAACATTGGATTATTATGATGTTAAACAATTTGCCTTAGATTCAAACAGCAATGTTTGTGTTGTTTTTAAGATTACAACCCAGTACGGTTTTTCTTGCCTTTTTATTGATCATGAAGGACTTTTGCCCACAGTAGTAAATGTAATAAAAGTCACCAGTTCCAGTCCATTTTAGTCCACTGACTCCCCAGATGTAAATGTTCCATCTTGACATTTCTTGTTTGTCTACATCAAGCTTACCTTGCTTCATAGATCTTACACCCCGGGTTCTCTTACAGTGTTGGACATTCCTGTCACCACCAGATCTCCATCTCTTTGTCTCAGCTGTTTCATTCTTTCTAGAGCTACTTGCGCCTCCTCAGTAATTTCTAGATAGCTTCCAACCTGGGGGTCTGATCTTTTCGTACTATATCATATCTTTTAGCTTTGTAGTGCAATCCATGGAGTTTTCCTGGCAATAGGCTGGAGTGGTCTGCCATTTCCTTTTTCAATGAATCACTTTTGGTCTGAGCTCTCCACTATGACCTGTCCACTTTGGGTGGGCCTGCATGGCATAGCTCATAAATTCATAGAGATGCACAAACTCCTCTGCCATGACAAGGCAGTGATACATGAAGGAACGATGGTAGGAGCCCACATATCAGAGGGTGAATGCAGCAAGAAAATGTAGGGCTTCACATAGAAGCCTCCCTTGGCTCTCTTTGAACTGCATGTTGAATCCAAATGAGACCTTCCTTTCTTCCCTGTCCCCTCTCCCCTTCATATGTCTAAGATGGACCACTCTACATCTTTAGGAAGGATAGATAGGAGGAAAAAAGGTGAAGATAAATCATCTCCTTAGCAAGAATCTTACCCCATCCCACCTTCAATGCTGAAAACAGTCCATTATTCATCTTCATTTTAGAACTGTAAATACATGCAGCCAGTGCCAAAAGCTGCAGACTTGCCCTCAAGTCTCCCTCCAACTCTCTATTAACATTAAGTGATCTGAAAGAGGTGACATCATCACTGTATTGTTTCATCATCTGCATTTAGAATGAAATGAAATGAGGAGAAATAAACTTACAGTGAAGTAATGCTATGCCTGCCAAAGATTTCACAAGTAAACAAAAGGACAGTGGAGAGAAGAGATGGAGATCCACTACTTCTAATGTTTGGATGTCACTCTGTTTTGGTAACATACTAAAATCTAGAGCAATGCTAGGGCCAGATCAGCCCAAGAATCCATGTAAGATTTTGACAGGCCTCAGTGTAGGTACCAGCAGAGTTTTATGGAGCATCAAATATTGCCCCAACAAGATGCACAATACACAGTTTTGTAGGGTGGTCAGGTATCCTTCTTTGTGGTCCTCCATTTTCAAGACTAACCAGATGACAGTCCTCTTTTGAAAGATGTGAAGATAAAAGGCACCAACAAGAGTGGAAGCAAAGGAAGTTACCCACTGCCAGTTGGAATTCAATTTAGTTCTAGAACCCCAAGGTTCTAGAACTATGGGCTTTCCTGTTCTGGTGAAAATGTACCTGTGCTAAGTGTAGGCAATATTTTTTCAATTAGCATAGGCACATTTTATCTCATCTCTTTATTGTGATGTATTTCCTCTGTGTAGGTGGTGCTACAAAGCTGGACTCCAGGCTTGGAGGCTTTCCTGCCTTCCTGAAAGAATTATCATGAAAGCATATGAATGCTAAAAACAAAATGAGTACATCTAGCTTACATTAGGTTTGTTTCAGATGGCTGGTTATTTCCAATTCCATTCAACATGCATAAAAATTTTGCCTATAACCAATTTGTGAGGGAATAAGCATCCATGGCATCTGTGAGACATTGACAGCATCTCACTGAACATCTGAAGCACCTGGAAAAAGCAACTTTGCCAGCATGTTTCCTCAAAGCAATCATGCTACTTCAGTTCCAGGTGTGATCACCAATGGAGGGCCCATATTTTCAGGGCACTCTTTCTCATCCTGAATGGGTACTCCAGTCCCAGTTATTACTGAAAATGCTATGTCTGCACTCAGAAATGGAGACCTCTTTTCCAGTAAGCCACCATATTGCAACAGAGTCACCTTGCTGGGCAAATGGACACCCAGCTTTCTTTCTAAACAAATATAGGCTTTCAAAGGCATTGCTAGGGGCTGGATCTTTTTCTAAAAACTTAACATAGTCAGCCACATATCTTGGGCTTTTGTTAGGTATCTCATTTATGCTCCATGGGGCCCAGCCACAGCTCCTTACCTTTACTGGTTGCAATCCTAGCAGTTTTATTTGGAATGCCACCGATCAAGCTAGGACCTACTTCTGAGAAATTGTAGGTCTAGGTCCCATTCACACTTCACCCACCAAAACAGTGGTGGTTTGCAGATCACTTCCACGGCACTTGTGGGTTTGGGGAGAGGTACCAATTAGAACCGTCCCTTTCACAATCCAGATTTGTCTTTTGATTTAATCAGGAAAGGAGATCTCCTATCAGAAGATTGCTCAACCCCACCCCACCCCCACCCACTTCTCTCAGAGCCCTAATCTGTTAGATGTTGCTGCTGAGCACATGTCTGGAAAGACTCCAGAGCAATACAGGAAACTACATGAAGGAAAGTTTTAAGACTGCTTTGGGATAAAGGTGAACCTCACAGAGTCCATGATTTGATCAGTCTGAGCCCAACAAAACATGAATATTAGCTATTGTTTGCATAGTGCTCACATCATAAAACATAGGTCCTAATAGGGTTAGGTGGCGAAAGGATGTACTGCATTGGGTAAAGTCAACTGACATTCAGTTAAGTAGACAACTTCTGAACCCATTTCTTCTTTGCTTACAGGATTCTGAGAAAATGCAGTTATTTAAGGATGCAATAACAGCTCAGACTAATTATACTATTTTGGTAAGCCGAATATCCTTCTGCTTTGCTAAAAGAGAAATTTTCTACTTAAGAGAAAAATAGCAGCTGCCAATCTTTATCTGACATCTCCACATCAAATTTAAGAGACTAGTTATTTCTTTGTGTGGCTGTATAGCCCCAAATAATGTGATTGTGGAAACAACCCTCTATTGTAGTTACAAGTAGCCCACCCTAGTTTCCCATAACAGCTATATTATGAGAGTTTTGAAGAAGTAAACTGGGCCTATAACTAACTTAGGAAGACCAGCCTTTGAGCTGACCACTATTGCAGACATTGGGTGTTTTTCCACTGTCAAAAAGTACCCATTTTTGCAACCATTAAGAACCCATTTGGGTGTGAGCCAGATGACCCCATTTCCACCACAGCACCCATTTGGGACACATTTGTTTCCACCGCTGCTGGGAAAATCTGGATCATATGGGTACATCTCAGCCTTTAATCCAGGCTCTCGCAAGGGGTTTGTCTTCGGAGCCTTTGCTAATCTCCGAAATTGCCTTCGGAGGGACTTTGGAGCCTTTGCTAACCTTTGAAGGCAACTTCGGAGGGACTTCGGAGGGACTTCAGAGATTGCACCCCCTGTTCCCCCAAACACCTGGGTTGACAGGCAGACCTCTTGTGGGTCAATCCAGATTCCCCACATGGGTGCAAAGGTGTTTCCATGGCAGGGGGGTTAGCACCCATTGCTAATGGGTGTTATACCTCCTGTGGAAACACATTGGGTGCTTCTCTTAATCCGGATCTACGAATGTACCGATTCCTTAGATCCGGATCTTCTTAGATCCGGATCTAAGGGCTGCGGTGGAAAAACACTCATTAAGAGGTTTCCTTTTAATCTGTTGGGTCTTCTGTACCCTTCAGAGTGCAAGAGTAAGCAAGCGAGATCAGCTTTGCTTTTGGTCACATGGCAATAAAGACCTGACAACTTTGACCTTAGACGAGAACTATCCATCTCAAAACGAAATGCAGTTAGAGATGATTTAATTATATTTTTGTTGGAGAAATAGTGTTCCTAGATTAAACTTGTCATCTTAAAATAATTAATTTAGTATGTTTCCTCCCCACACACCCATGCATTGACTCACCCATTATTTTCTTAGCCCATCTCCGTCTCTTTCTTTTCAGACATGATATTAATCTATGTTGGGGAAAAAATGTCATGGCTAAGAGCCTTATAAATCATGTTGGATAGCAAGATATTTCCATTGATCTTCCAGATCATTCCTCTTGATGGGAGAGAGAAACCATGGTGACCACTTGTGAGGAAGGCTTTATGGCCATCCTTACAAATCACTGGTTATGTGTTCCAGTATATATGCTAGCATTAACCTCAAGGGACACATTTCCCTAATATCCATGAAAGCTTGCTTATTCCTTACCCTTCATCTACATCAACATTTGCATTTTGCAGTTCAGGAATGATATATTTTACTTTCTAAAATGCTAGGAGAGTGAAAGTTCAGGTTTTCCCTTTCCATATACTCACTCATCGATTCTAGGAAAGCAGCTACCTCTTACCTCCCTCTTTGCCATATGGCTGGAATACTCAGCCTGATTTTACAGGGTTGTTAGAGGAATATTGCAAGAATCAAATAACTGCAGGGAATGGACATATGCACAAAAAACAGCTTAAAAAGACTTGGGTGATTTTGTAAAAGTTTGGTGATTATTTTGCTTTTCTCATGGTGTGTTCTGCAGTTCCCAGCATCTCTGTTTTACAATAAGGCCAAGTTTTCAATAACACACATGAATGGCTACTAGAATGTATGCCTAGGTATATCCTCCAGGCTGGGGAGACAGGTGGAATGCTTCTAAAGGCCATTTGCAGGGTTTTGAGAGCAGGTGAAAGTTTTGCCTTTGTCTTCTGCTTGAAATGCCCATAAATGTTTGGTGGGCCACTGTGTGAGACAGGGTGATGAACTAGATGACCATCTGATCCAACAGGACTCCTCATGTTCTTATGATGTTCACATGGGGGAGGCAGCATGATCCACTGGTGAAAAAAGATGTCTCATCTCCATTTGCTAGCACACATCACAGACTTGTTGAAAGGATACAAAGGAGAGTAGGATATCATGAGAAAGATGAGAAAGGTCATAAGTGATTTTTTTAAAAAAGAAACCTTAAAATCACTCAAATTTTGCTTTCTGAAAACAATATTGCTGTCTATGGTCCATGCTGGCTTCACAAATTTGTTTAATTTCCACATGAGATGCACAGTAGAAATTCATTAAAATCAGTGGATGAAAGGTCCCACTAGTTTGGTCTAGTGGTTAGGGAGCCGGACGCTTATCTGGGAATACCAGGTTTGATTCCGCCCTCCCCCATGAAGCCAGCTGGGTGACCTTGAGCTAGTCACAGCCCTCTTCTGAGCTCTCACAGCCCCACCCACCTCACAGGGTTTTCTGTTGTGGGGAGAGTAGAAGCTTTGTCAGCTGCTTTGAGTCCCCTTAAATGGGTGAAAAAAGCAGGGTAGAAAAGCCAATTCTTCTTCTTCTTCTTCTTCTTCTTCTTCTTCTTCTTCTTCTCTTTGGATCCCACCTTAAAAACCTGAGAGAAGAAGAATTTAGAACATGAAAAAATTATTTACTCCTTCCAGAAACTATTGTGAGGGCCAATTTATAACACTTTTGGGACCACCTGCCACATGACTAAGTGAGTATAGTAATGCAGCCTTAAACTGGGGAAGGGTGAAACCAAGCATAAACGTCTGTGGGATGTATCAGCAATTTTGTTCAAGTTCAGTTATCATCCACTCTGCCCATCTCTGCCCAGGCTATTACAGGAATGGCAATAGACAATCACTTGTTGGGTCTACGAGAGACGGCCCGGGAACACTTCAAGGAACTACCAGACATTTTTACTGATGAAACGTATTTGACAAGCAATCGATTCATTCTCTCCACAAGCCAGGTGAGCGAAATTCATATTGGGATTAGTAATAAAAAGAAACCCCATTACTCTCCCTGTGACAGACCTTATGAATCAGTGCCAACCTTTGACATATCTTGTAGAGGTTTAGTGACTCTTCAGAATGACTTAGGTTCTCATCCCTTATATTTTTGACAAGTCAAATTAATACCCAATAACTGTTAATTTGGGTTGCAAAAAGAAGACAAAAAAGAAATTTTAAAGGAAAAAGTAATTTAAGGGAAGGACAAACAGCCATTCAGAGCCAAATGCACCTTCTGGAAAATGGCCTTATGGTTCACCTCATGTAGCGTTCTGTTCTCATAGTGACCAACCAGATGGCAATGGAAAGCTCATAAACATACATGCATTTAGTACCCTTTTCCTTAGCAACTAGTATCCAGAGATACGGAATGTAATGTTGTTCAGATCAGGTCTTAACTTCATGATGGAACCGGTTCTTTGCAGTTATTTAGGTGGAGACACCATGATCACCAGATGTCTCTGTCATTTCAATTGACAAGGCACCTGAGCATACATGGGAAATAGTGTGCTGCAGAACAAGCATCTCAGATGACCACAAGGTGGCTCTTATCAGATAGCATCTGGGCATGTATTCTTTCTGTGTCCGAACTGCTTATGTGTGGGGATTCTCTGCCCATGGAGCAGCCCTCCTCACAAGTAGACTGGGAAGTTCAGCGACACTTCCTCCTTCATTTTCCAGTAGTTCATGCTCTCACTGAGTAGGCAGGAGGAATAAGGGCATCATCAAACTTCCCATTGATAATTATCCCTTTCTCTATGGTATTTTACACACAATACAGTAGAGAAAAGCAGGAGAGAAAGGAAAGGATGGCTAATGTTTCACTTTCAGACACTTGCCTTCCATCCTGCACTTACATTTGGAACAGTCCATGGAGGGATCTTGGGGGCAGCTGTGCAGGATAAAACAGCCCATACCCCCTTCCCATATATTTCATCCACATTGGACAAAGCAATGGGTCAGGGTAGGGAGTCAAAATGGCCCTCTATCCCATTCTCTGTGGTAGATCAGGCTCTGAATTCTGGGTTTCATAGGCGTGCAGACAGCAGTGGTGGACCTGTTTTAGAGGTGCACTGGGAAGCAAGCCAGGTGTCAGAAGTCAGCACACCCCTAGAACAATCTAGGGATGTGCACAAATAATTGTAACAGTCAAAATTTGTACGAATTTGGCTGAACTCGGACATTCATACTTGAATCTAATGTTGGCACATTTGAAGACTATTCAAATTTGAATCGAATGTTTTGATACATTCAGATGAAGCTTCATATAAAGCTTCGTATAGGATTTGTATGCATTCATATGGGATTCATATAGGATATGTATGGGATTTGTATGGGATTCATATGGGACTGAATATTGCTATTGGATTCCAATCCCAATACATTTGAAGGGGATCTATTCAAATGAATACAAATTTTCTTGCATTCAATTAAATACAAATCGAATAATAATAATAAAAATTCATGCTCATCCCTATAACAAATCCTTCCGGAAACTCCAAAGGCCAAGAATATGTGAAGCTTTGAGGACTGGCCCCAGAGGACCTGACATGTGGAGGGCTCCTAGCCCGTGCTAGGTCTGATGCACCCCAGCATGGTTTGGACTACCTAGGATGGGATAGAATAGCACAGAATCACCTGGGCCATGCAGAAATAGCCTTAAAAGATCTATAGGCAACAAAACCATGACAGGGAAGCATGCTGACTGCTTTCCATCTTATCATTTGCTGTTCCACAGATGTGCAGATGAAACCACCAATGCAAGGAGTTGGGGAAGTAGTTATGGTGAATAGAAGCAATTTTTTTTTTTTACCATGAACTTACAATTGCATAGATTAGGGTGTGCACAGATATCCGAAAATTTGAATATTGGATTCGAATCTGTCGAATGTCGACATTCAAACCTGGATTTTCGAAAATCCAGATTTATACATTTAGACAAATTTTGGATTTTTGAAAATCTGATATGAATTGATGAATAATTTGAATGAGCAGAATCGTATCTATTGTATACGAATATGTGTCAAAATTATACATATGTGGGATGAAAATAGGACGCATATGGGATAAGAAAGTATTTGCACAAATTCATGTATTGGATACAAATCTTATCGACATTTGTATATCCAGATCCGAATCCAATTTTCAAAAGTCCAGATTTTTGAAATTCAAATCGAATAAATAAATAAATTTTGATTTTTGAATATTCAATTTGAATCAAATTCGAATGCAAAAAATACATTCATGTGCATCCCTGGTATAGATTCCGTTTAAAAAAATTAAAAACCTCCATAAGGTTATGAGGCATCACCGTTACATAAATCTCATTTGTGATATTTATAAATGTTACATAATCAACTTTCAGGTTCACCAGCGACGCATCTTTTGTGAAATATATTTACAAGAATGTCTGTTCTTGGTAACAGCCCCATATATTTGATCATTTTCCCCTAGAGAGATCCTATTCATTTATGAATCACAACAACCATTAGCTATATAAATAATTGATGTGGGCCCAATTCATACATCCGGCTGAACAATTCACTGGATATATGTGAATGGGCCCTATGCATTCCTTCAGGCTTTGGAATGAGGTGCTTTGATTTTGCTGGGGCCAGGTTCAGCAGAAAGTTTCTATATTTCTTCAATTATGCTAATATTCGTTCATGTGCATGCACACACAGAGAACCACAAGCGATAAGCCACAAGAGGAAAAAGTATGCCAAGTTTACAGTACAATCCTAGCCATGGTTACTCACAAATAGGTCCCATTTTATTCTGAAGAAAGTGTGGTTTGGATTGTATATATCTTTAAGATGTTAAAACTCATTAATTAAAACTGGGTTTTGCCTAATGCCTAAATGATCGGACAAATAGGCAAAGCTATTTTGGGAGTGAATGTAGTTCTGTCAAGCTCCAGGGATAAATGGGCTATCAGTCCAACTAATTACATATGGTTTTCTTGTATGTGTATGCGTTTTATCCAACAAGAAATTAAAAACTCAGATGTTAATCAGATGTATGATTAAATGTTCTCTTCCCAAATGCATTGTTTTCAGACAGGAATTCTCTTGCTGGTTCATCTGTGCTGCAGTTATCTAATGGCTCATCCATTAGGCAAACTGCATTCATTTTAAAATATTTATTTATTTATTTATTTATTTATTTATTTATTTATTTATTTATTTATTTATTTATTTATTTATTATTTTCACTGTCATTATTAAACAGAGAGCTCTTAACTTTCAAAGTACCTAATCATTCCTTATCTCATTCATCTTCAGCACAAGCCTGTCACTTAAATAGCCCATTATTCTTCCCTTTTTACAGAACTGAAAAATAGTCACTTATGCACAATATAGGAGGGAAGAGGGAAGGGTTAACACTAAAAGAGACATTCTGTTACAAACATGCAAGGCATTTTATCTATCTATCTATCTATCTATCTATCTATCTATCTATCTATCTATCTATCTATCTATCTATCTATCTATCTATCTCCCACCCTTCTGAAATGGGACCCAGGGCAGCTCGCAACACTAAAATTCCATATATGTTCCTACTTCTTTACATCCATGCCAACAGAGTGGCGTAGCAGTTCTTTTAATACAGTAAAGAAACGTGGGGATTACATACCAGTGATACAAGACCTTAAAGGAAAGCTCTCGTTCACCTTGGGACTTAAAAGCCCTATAAATTTTCCCAGGTAACTCCAACCAACCAAGTATATTACTGAACACATAACCTCCAAAGACCAAACAAGCAGCTTACAAAGCATTCTCATAGAGGTTTCAGGCCAAACCTGTTCTGATGGAAGAGCACTCCAAGCCTTAGCTTTTCTGTTTAAGTGATCCAAGGTGTATCATCTGACACATTAATTAATTGTTAAGTAACCTGGTCCCTCTCTTGACCTGACAGGCAGGACCATCCTATATTTTATCAACATCCCAAGGCATGCCTATGAATTAAGTTCATTTAGAAAGGTCAATTTGACAATGCCACCACCATCAGATACTAAAGAGGTAGGCAGTAGTGGGACAGTCTTATTTTCATAACCCCAGGACCCGAAATAGCCTCCCTTCTAAGTTGCATTAGCCACCTCCCTTTAAACATTCAGGAGGTTGATGAAGACTCATCTCTTGTCAAAATTATATTGCTGAAGCTTTGGCTGTGACAAAAGGTTAACTATAAGGAACAACCAAAGCTCTTCACCTAGGCTTTAGGGTACGGGGGCACCTATTTTAACTCTGTTTTTTATCTAAATTCTGCTTACACTTTTTAATTAAGATGCAGTCTGGGATCTCAAGATATAAGGTATTACATCATCATTATCTCTTTTATTTATGCCCTTTCCACCAAGGGACAGTACAATGTTAGAAATTATAAAGATAATGCATGCATGCATGCATATATACATACATACATACATGCATAGGGTGTTTTTCCACAATCACTTAGTACCCATTTTAGCACCCATTAAGGAACCATTTGGGTGAGAGCCAGATTAATCCATTTCCACCACGGCACCCATTTGGGACACATTTGTTTCTACCGCTGCTGGGGAAATTCGGATCATTTGGGTACATCTCAGCCTTTAATCCAGATTTTCTGTAGACCCCTTAATGGGGCCTACAATGGAGTCTTCAGCCAGAAAATCCGGATTATAGGGAGCCTGTTTCCACATTAATTTGGCAATGGGGCCTAGAGGAGGCTAGGGGGAGGGGGCACCCTTAGGGGGGAGGCCCAAAACCTAAGCTTCAAAGTCATTTTGAAGTCATTTCAAAGTCACTTCAAAGTCTGTGCAAAATAGCTCCGGAGCGTCTTTGAAGTCTGTGCTGATCTTCGGAGTGAACTTTGAAGTGACTCCAAAGTGACTCCAAAGTCACTTCGAAGTTTACTCTGAAGATCAGCACAGACTTCAAAGACGCTCCGGAGCTATTTTGCACAGACTTCAAAGTGACTTTGAAGTGACTTTGAAATGACTTTGAAGTGACTTTGAAATGACTTCAAATTGACTTCGGAGCCACTTTGGGGACTGCACCCCCTGTCCCCCCAAACACCTGTGGTGACAGGCAGACCCCTCGTGGGTAGATCCGGATTTCCAAATGGGTGCTCCAGTGTTTCCGCGGCAGGGAGGCTAGCACCCATTGCTATTGGGTGCTAGACCACCCATGGAAACACATTGGGTACTTCCCTTAATCCAGATCTACTAGATCTGGATTAAGAGAAGTACCCATTCCCTAGATCCGGATCTTCTTAGATCCAGATTAAAGGAGCATGGTGGAAACACACACACACACACCTACTGCTTAATAGGTAGAGATGTGCTCTTGTGGTTAGAGGGCAAACAACAAAATTCCCTAATACAGAAACACCACTTGTGGTTAGAGTGTCAGACTCTTATCTCATAGTCTCCTGGTTCAATTCCACACTCCTGCACAAAGCCAGCTGGGTGTCCTTGGGCTAGTCACAGCTCTCTTCTGAGCTCCCACAGCCCCACCTAGCTCACAGGATGTCTGCTGTGGGCAGAAGAATGGAAGGTTTGTCAGCCACTTTGAGTCCCCTTAAGGGTGAGAAAAATTGGGTACAAAAGCCAGCTCTTCTTCTTCCTCCTCTTCTTCCTCTTCCAGCAAAATCTACTACGGGAAATGCAGGGGACAAGGGGACTCTTTTCTATATATTTGTCCAAAACTATTAGTTGCACCAGGAACACCACTAGTGCTCTGACTCTGCCATCATTTGACACATGGGAAAGAAATCCCATTGGAGTTTTTTGCTCTTAAACTAGAAACCCCAGGAATGCAGTTCTGTAAATGGGGCTCTTCCAGTAGCACAGGAGGGTTTGGAACAATGCAACTTGAAGCATCAGAGGTCATGCCTGCCTCTCTTGCTTTGATCCAAGTCTTTCAGATATCTCTCCAAGCTAGGAAGTCCATTCTATAGTGTTACTATAATGATCCAAGTCTCTTCTTTCTAAATTCTCAATTTCTGTTGGTTTATTTATAAATTCTACAAGCTATAAAACTTTCAATATTTAATAGTAGCACGTTTGTGTACCTACTGCAGCAATTTCTGAAATGTAAGTAATGTGCCTTACAATCCATTTACTGAAACTGCAGTACGGTTATAAAAGACTGAAAGGGTTCTATCTTTAAAAGGAGGTGCAAGGTAATTCAATGCACAAACATAAAAACCTAGGAGGCAATTTGATCATGTCATGATGTCTGTAGGTTTTCAGACATGACTGAGTATAACCAGAGTACCACTACATAAATTGTCCAACAAACTATCCGTGGGCAAACAAGTGAATCTGAATAGCTTTATGGCTTTCAGCTGTTGCACAGCAAATTTATCTGACAATTCTATAGCTCTATTAGTGGGACTAATGGCCTGTCCTATGCCATTAAAAAGCCAAATGCCATTTTTGAAAGCTTGCACAAACAAAGGCAGGAACATATGGATTTCTTAACAAATAACATCTCTGCTTTAGCAGGAAGTATGCCGTTCCATTAGAAAATCAAAGCTTTAATTGAAAAAAAGAGAGTTTCAGCTAATAGATTCCATCAGAATATACTGATTCTTAAGTGTTGCTCTGGCAATAAATCTTTGAGATTTATATAAGCACTTGGGAGAAAATTCAGTACAATCTCAATAACTGTTGAGTATTAAACCTGCAGGAATAATAGGGCAGTTTTAAAGTACCATTACAGTTATAATGAAGAAGCAAACTGAAGCATACGTATTTGAAGATAAACCACTTTCCCAACCCCGAGCATTTAAGGAAGAAGTGTGTTGTACATTAACAGATATTAAAGAAAGTCAGATTAAGATGACATTTCATTTTGTTTTTTACATAACCTTTCAAAGACCTACAATTAAAATGGTAGAGATCATTCAAACACACTGGTTCAGATGTCAACTATCATGAAGCAGTTCTGAGAATCCAACAAAACATCCGAGTTTTGCTCTTCGAATCAGACAGCTGTGCCCATTTAAGACATTTCAAAAGCAGCTTGTGATGTGGCATTAGCAGGTGCAGGGAGGGAACAGCTTTCCAGAAGTTATTTATTTAAATGCATGACAGCAATAAAACCGTGCATGATTTCAGCAGCGTAATCCCCTCTAATGTCCTAGCAGATATCAATGACACCAACGGGGCTTCAGTTAGGCCACATCTTCACGTCACTTTCCAGCTACTTTGTGGAAAGGGCTAAGGTTCTCATTTCCACCTGCAGCCATGCAGGACACACCCAAAACCAAACCTGAACCCTGTGGGGAATGCCCTGCCCTCAAGGTCCCTTCCAACTCTGTGATTCTATGATTCTATACTACTTCACTGAGTGGAAAGCTCACATGAAGAAAACTAAAACCCTACAGATACAGGAGACACGGGGTGCTTCCAACAGCAGGAGGCAACTGTAGGGTGGAAAGAAGATTCCCTGATTGCCTCTTGCCGCACACACCAGGCACAGGACGAAATTGTGGGCTTTTACCTCTGTTTGTTGGGTCCTTCCATTATAATTTCTCTTGCAAATACTCATAAGCCAGCAAAGCACCAGACTGGTTTCCAGATCTTTGAAAGAGCGATGGTGTGATTACACGATTTTGCATTTCTTGCTTTAATAATGTAGACTCTGAGCTATGTTTGATTCTTCAGATTGCCTGGTTATCTCTCCAGCATTGGTTTCCTTCTATTTCTTTGTCCCTGGGCTCAGGTTCCAACCACCATGGAAATGTTCTGCTGCTACGGGCCTGTAGTTCCCAATGGCTATGGTGCCTGCTATAATCCTCAGCCACAGCATATATTATTCTGCATTTCCAGCTTCAAAGACTGTAAAGAGACATCCTCTAGCCAGTTTGCTAAAGCTGTGGAAGAAAGCCTGGTGGATCTGAAAGAGCTTTGCAATGCCTGCAACTTGAGTAAAGTCAGCACCCCTGCTAAACAAGAAGCACCTTCAACATCTCAGCGTAGTTGTAAGCACTAACTGTATGTGTTCTGTAATCCTTTCTTCCCTCTGTATTGTAACTGCTGCTAATGGTTGAATGATGCCGCGGTACAAAAGAAAACTACCAACGAGGGTGTATTTATTTCAAAGGGAGATTTAGTCATGGCTTCCTCCCCATATTTATCGAGATGAGAGCTTGAATTATCTATAAAGCTGATATCTCAGTTCTGCACAAAATGAATGCTAATTATCAATTGAGATAGAGTCCAATTCATCTCAAGAGTTTCTTTAGAGATTTCCGGTTAGCAGGAGCATTTGGTGAAAGGCTGGTTGGGGTTAAACCACAATGGATCAACAATTCTCTCAGAAGCCAAATGTCTCTTCTGAAGGCTCATGGTATGACGCTCCTGCTGCCTTTTTAGCCATGTGGGCCTGCCCACTTTTTTGATGCATTTGCAATGGTAAGCATACCTACTGGATAAAATGTGGAGCATCTCTGAGCCTTTGGCCCTTTCTGCCCTACTTTTGTCCCATTCAAAGAAGAGGTCCAGGGGACTGCCGTCCACAGGCTAGCATGTCATAGAGCAGGCCCTGCTTTCGCCCATCCCAATATTACCCCATGTTTTATGAGCCAGTTTGGTCTAGTGGTTAGGGAGCCGGACTCTTATCTGGGAATACCGGGTTCAATTCCACCCTCCCCCATGAAGCCAGCTGGGTGACCCTGGGCTAGTCACAGCGCTCTTCCAAGCTCTCACAGCCCCAGCTACCTTACAGGGTGGGGAGTAGAATAGAAAAGCTTTGTCAGCCGCTTTGAGTCCCCTTAAATGGGTGAGAAAAGCTGGGTAGAAAAGCCAACCCTCCTCCTCCTCCTCCTCCTCCTCCTCCTCCTCCTCCTCCTCCTCCTCCTCCTCCTCCTCCTCCTCCTCCTCCTCCTTCTTCTTCTTCTTCTTCTTCTTCTTCTTCTTCTTCTTCTTCTTCTTCTTCTTCTTCTTCTTCTTCTTCTTCTTCTTCTTCTTCTTCTTCTTCTTCTTCTTCTTCTTCTTCTTCTTCTTCTTCTTCTCCCGGTATACTTTGTCTTCATTGGGCAAAGATATCAACTAGGATAAGGTACCAGAATGGCACCTTATCCCAGTCTTGCAATAGAACTTGATGATGAGGTATACCAGCAGCCCACGGCTCTGTATGCTAGATTATGGAAGCATGCAGATGGTGCATTTCCTTACACCAGAAAATGATGAAAGACCCCTTTTCTGTGGCACCAGAATATGGTATGCATTGAAAAGGAATGTAAGAGAAACTTCAAAGGCCAGGAACTAAAGTTTTTTGGCCTTCAGAATCCGAGTGCGAGCTTCAGGGGCTGGCCTGCAGAACAAACCATAAGGCCCGTTAGCCTATGCCAGGGTACATCTGGCTGAGCATAGCCCAGGCTAGCTACCACAGGCTAGCATGGCGCAGAATAGACCTGTGGAAATGGTCTTTCTCTACTTCCTTCATGGCTGTCCTATACACCACTTGACATCTTAGGACACAATGGGATTTCGTGGTAGTAATTCTGAGTGTTGGTCCGATTTGGAGGTCAGTAGCACCCAGCCACTCATCCTGTGCATAGGACTGCACAAATCTGTAGGGGAGAAGGGTAGCATTAAAATGTTAATGATGAATTGACTTTGAAAAATATGAGGTAATATTGGGATGGGAGGGAAGCAAAAAAAAAAAAAGAGGTGATCTCTGCATGAATATACGGGCCTTTCTGAATTGCTTCATCTGAAGTAATTTATTAACTAGCAGGCAAAACAGCCTTTTCCTCTGCAATGTCTGGCAGGTATTTAGACTACAATTCCCATGAGGCTATGTTGATGTCCATGATACTTAGATCTGATGGGAATTGTAGTCCAAAACTTCTAGATAGTCCTGGGTTGGAAAAGACTCCTTTAAATCCTCAGGTGTGGCACACCACATTTTCATATTTTCTTCACTGTGAATTTTAATTATGAGTTTGTATTGGAGTCACCATTCTTAAGATAAGCCAGGGATGGAGATGAGGTTCTGTCGCAATAGTGGACTCTTGACTGGGACTGTGAAGGCACTGCTAGAGGGGCCAGAAGCCTCACTTTACTTACAACACCATGTTTTGATCCTCAGTGAATCAAAATGCATAGGAACCCCCCAGTACTGAATAGCTATTTGTTGCTTTCATTTAAAGCCCTTCATACATCATCACATCTTCCAGACTGACTGACTCAGAAGGAGATTTTGAAGGACATGAAGGGTGTCAAATGAATCTGACAAACTAAAACACACTGGTACCAGAACCCTCCCCTACCAACCCTTTGGAAGGAGTTAGCATGTCGTCTTCTCCTGGAAGATTTGCATGGAGCTTCAGCAACTCCATTCCCGCTTGCTAAGCCACATCCAAAGCAAAGAATAATTCTGGTAGATTCACTTGCCAAATCATGCCAACAAGGCTCTCTTAGGAAACCTGGAGCAAGATTCACTCCAAGTTGTGTGCTTAAGCCATACTGCATGCAGTTTGTGCAGAATGAGGTCTCCTGCACAGGCTGAAGAACACCTGTTTGCTTGCACATAAAAGATCTTTCCTTTCAGTAGTTGCAGAAGCTACATGTGGATGCTTAGAGAGAACCTTGGTTTGACCACATGTTTGACATACAAAATATCCTAATTTCAACACCTAGTTCCACCAGTTAAGGCATAGAAGATGAGCCAGTTTTGTCTAGTGGTTAGGGAGCTGGACTCTTATCTGGGAATACCAGGTTTGATTCCACCCTCCCCCATGAAGCCAGCTTGGTGACCTTGGGCTAGTCACAGCTCTCTTCTGAGCTCTCACAGCCCCACCTACCTCACAGGGTGTTCAGTTGTGGGGAGAAGAATAGAAAAGCTTTGTCAGCCACTTTGTGTCTGCTTAAATGGGTGAGAAATGCGGGGTAGAGAAGCCAACTCTTCTTCTTCTTCTTCTTCTTCTTCTTCTTCTTCTGAAACCCTGGAGGACTACTGCCTAATACAAAATACTGTAATGAGCTACAGAGACAAAGGTGCTTCCTTTTTCCTTCATACATGTATTGAAGTTCAACACACTCTGTTATGATTGACTTTCCCCTCCCCAGCTGTGTTACGATAGTCATGCAGATCCTGCTAGGGTTACCAGCTCCACAGTCTTTATAAGATAGCGGCATGCTGTTCCCACCCCTGCTGCCATTTCCAGCTATTGCAGCCAGAAAAATCCCTCCGTTTCTCACCAGAACAGTTTCACAGGCTCAGGAAATGGACCTGGAAGCCGGCCATTTCCTGTGTTTTCAGAGACAGGACCACATTAACAAGGCCAAAGAAAGTACGCCACTATGTCTGCACATCACGGTGTTGAATGGGTAGAAGAGCAGGAATTACCCCTATCAGAGTACCTAATCCCACGCTACCTTTGCAGGATCATTTATGGTAGGATGTGTACTAGATTATGATGGAATCATGTGGATTCCACAGTCTTCCAGAAGACCCTGCAATTCCAGCAAATTCATGTACCTCAGGGGTACAGGGACATAACTCTACACCTTCAAGGTACACTTAGTGTCCCACCAATGCCATATAGTTCCTACCTCTGCCTTGTTATATCTTTAGATATGTCTATGCAAAATTGTTTAGTTCTGAGTTCTATGAGGTATCTAGCAGCTTTGATTCAATGAACTGTTGACACAGCTAACTAGACAGAAGGGAAATGTTGTCCATACAATGCCTTTGTTGTTTGTTGCTGTTACCATCAAGTTGAGAGTGAATCCTCCATGCAAGTTTCTTGGCATATACAGAAGTGGTTTGCCATGATCTTCTTCCAGGAGGATGCTGGGAATCGAATTTGTGACCCTGTAATTTCCAGGTAGAGCCGCTGTAACACAGCGATAGTGCAAGCAGCCTGAGGAAAGCATAGGGTTGCTTGTTCAATTTTATTTATTATTTGTTTATTAATGTTTCTATTCCACTCTATACCCAAAGAGCTCAGGACCACAATAAAATCATTATAAAAGCAGATTAAACGGATTGGTTAAAATAGTGACAGTGCCTTCATGGAAGGTGATGTTGTTCCTTCAGCCAAAGGTCAGGGTAAAGAGGTATGTCTTCTAGGGATGTGCACAAATATTTGTTTGTTTGTTTTTGCATTCTGTTCGCATCAAATCAAATGCAAGGAAATTCATATTCATTTCAACAAATCCCCTTCAAATGTGGTAGAATTCGATTCAATACAAATGTTCCATACAAATTCAATACGAGTCTTAGATTCAAATTACATACAAATCCCATCTGTATCTGCTACGTACCCCATACATATCTACGTGGAATGCATCAAACCCGCCCTGAATCCACTCTGAATCTACCCCGGGTCCACTCCATTGCAGATGTGACAGGGACAGCCACTTTCCCACCTCCCAGGTTCACGAATGTAACAAAGCTTCATACAAATGTTCCAAAGCATTTGATTCGAATTTGAATGTAAACCTGTGAATGTGCCAACATTCAATTCAAATCCAAATGTCCAAATTTGGCTGAATTTGTATGAATAATGAATAATATGAATATTTGTGCACATCCCTATTGTCTTCAACATACAATGAGGTTTCCTGGCACACCACAGAGTGGGGGGGGGGATTGTTCCATAGCCTCTCCCCAGGAATAGGAAATGGCAAATCATCTCTGTATCTCTACCAAGAAAACTGCTTAGCAGTGCTATGGAGGTGCCCATGCAGTCAATTAGGAGTGGGACTCAGCTGTGTCGAACACCAGCTTTTAATTTTCTATACTATACTGAGCCATATCTGCCTTTTCTCCCTCTGCGATCATTTCTCACACTTCAGATTTAGTGGTATAGCCTACATCAGCCAGATCAGAAAGCTTCAGTTTTGCCCTAAATGTGCTGATTTTACCTCTGGAAATGGAGGCTCAATATTAAAACAATACATAAGTGGAAACTTCAGGAGCAAGAACATGGTGATGTATGGTTGAAAGAAGACCTCTGAGCCCAACACAATTAACCTCTTTGTGGCTGTTTATCAGCACCTGAGTGAAATCAGTGTGAGTTCATTATCAGTCATAGCTATGTGTTAGTAAACCATATGTGCAGAAATCAGTTGTACTGACTCTGCACATTTCTGGCAACATGTCAGCCGCTCTACTACAGTGAGATAGGGTGTGTGTGTGTGTGTGTTTAATGGATTTCTGGGAACTGTAATTGATAACAATTACTGTGGGCTAGCTGTTCTCAAACAGTAGAATGCAATTTTATTCTGAAGCTTTCAAATGTATGCGCATCTATGCAAATGAGATGAAAAATATAGACAAACAAGCAGCCACACAGAGCTGCATAGTGAACAATGCACAGAGAAGCTCTCATGGTTGAGTTGAAGAACTTGTAACTGCAAAAGAGAATCATATTAATTTAGTTATGGAGGTTACCAGTTCCCCCGGATATCTGAGGAGCAGATACATAATGCACATCTTGATCTCATCATTCACCGTGCTGATAAAATGTTTTATCAGATAGAACATTTGATGGAAGATGGGGCATCCTGCATTCAAATCCCTGATCAATCCTTAGAAATTCAATAGGTGACCTTAAATTGGTCGCTTTCATAATCCAATTGATCCTTCAAGTAATGGCAGTCTGCAGAGCATTTCCACAATGGTGGGGGAAAGGGACAGGACTTCAGATAGGACACCCACCCACACCGCTTTGGACTCTCCATTCACCAATGCCTAAAAGGTTAATGTTGCAAAAATAAAATGGGGAGAACCCTGAATTAATTGGAAAACAGGCAAGATAAATAGCCAATTTATCATCTGAGTAGATTTGGGGGGAATAAAGAAAGTGTCAAGGGCAGAACACATAATCCACTTTTTAGAACTATAGTATTTTACTTTCAAAACTGAAGTTTTATGCAATAGATGTATATGCATTCATGTGCCTACCTGTCCACACATGCACATATGTGCAAACAGCCAAACACACACACACGCAATATAAGTGAAGTGTTTTATGGAAAGTTGCTAGAAATTTTTCAGAAACTCACAAGGCTGGAGGTGTTACTAACGCATATAGGAGAAAAGGTTCATATGTTATATGTGCTGGAGTCCTAGCCCTGCTGTTCACTCCTTACCCTCTGTGACTGTTTATACTGGAAGATTCAGCATGCTAATTGCATTGATATTATGTCTGTGTCATGAGCCAATATGTATCCAAACTGAAAGACCCTTTTGCCACTGTGGTGCCACTTATAAGATGCTTTTGCTCCTTGGCTTATTCAGGTAAACTGATCCCATTTTTTATATTGTGTGAAGTATATTAGATATCTAAAATTAATATTTTAGTGATATTTTATTTTTATAACATAGTATAGATTTATGGCAAATCTAAGGTATGTATGAACAACATCTTTGTTCAGTCTGACCTATATATGTTTTAAGCATTAAGGAATAGAAATCATTCTAATAAAAAGTACCAAGGTAAACTGCACACTAATATTGTGAATCCCAAATAGAATGGTTATGTCTCTAGTAAATAAAAAGTATATCTAAAAAAAGACTTATTGTTTCATTTTGAACACTTGCAGTGTGTTGTGCCCATAAGTATCCACTGCCTTTCACTATACATTTGAAGTTCCATCAGGTTTCAGCCTAGAGATTAAATATCACAGAGTTGCATGTGAGCAGCTGTCCTTTGTGACATCACACCCTTAGGGGAAGAGACCTTACAACTTTCACCATGGCTACTGGAGATCATGCACCTGACACAGCAGAGGACTTGAGGCATCTTCAGCAAAGGCTGTGAAACAATCTTTGTCCCTGCTTTCCCTCACGTTGCAAGGCAGAATCCAGCCTGGTTTGGTTTCCTCCAGCCCTCCTCTTGCAAGGGCTGCTCACTATTCACTGAGCAAGCCTTATGAGAAAGTGCTAATCAGCCATGCCAAAGAATGCACTGGTAACACTTCGATATGGACCCTACAGAAGCTGTGGCATTGTGGAGCACAGGACTTTCCGCCTGGAGGGCTTGCAAGGTGTGTAACCTGCACTCAGTTTGCTGGTGGTGAATGGAAGGAGAGGGTAGAATAGAAAAATCAACAGCCACCTGGTAGCTGTTGGCATCAAGAAAGGGTTGGGGGGAGAACTCATGTAACCTGAGCAGCAAGCAGCTTTGTAGCAGGACAGATGAAATTGTCAGCTCCATGGATCTGCAGGGATCTCTGAACCATAGGGAGATAAATTTCCTTTCCCATAAATACTTCGTGGCTTAAGCTAGTTGATTATATTGATTTTGAGGGGACGGCTTTATGAATGCTTCCCATTTCTATCAAGTGGGGGAAACGTAACACGTAAAGATGCCAAAAACATCTTTCTGTTGTCATGGTTCTCCAGCAAACTATAGTATCGAAGGCTGAATGTCTGTGGGGTTAGAAAGGGCGGATCCCTTTGATTCAAGTAAATAAATGGGCCTTAGAGAAAATACTTTCAAAAATTCACAGAATATTTGTTTTATTTATGCACAGCATTTATTTACTGCATATTCTCCAAAGATCATAACATCCCTGTGCAGTGGGTTACGCTGTGACTCTCCCAATGCTGCTCAGTGAGTTTTCATGGCTGAGTGGGGATTCAGACTCGGGAATTCCTAGATTCGAGCCCTCCATCCCAGCCATTAGACCAGTGGCTTTAATTTTGGCAGGAAACAGCTTCTTAAAAGGGGTTACCATCAGGCCTCAGTTGCTCTTTGATCATGGGGCCTTTTCACATTTCATGGAAAGGGACACTTTGTCTATGCTTCCAGATGGAGCATACATATTGCACAGATTGATACACTCTGCATGTGACAGTGTCCCACAGCCAGGATAGGTGTGTGAAGCACATTTTCGTGCTCCACAACGTAGCTGGGACAGCCCTACATGCTTCATTAGCATCTCTTCCAGGTAGAAGAGATTCAAATGGACTGTGCAACTGGGTGGTACAGGCACAGTTGCATACTGTAGTTGCCTGGTCCCCACAGCAATGGCACTGTTTATGTGCATTGGCAGTGTTGCCACAGCACTGTGATCTTCTCCTTAATGGAGGCGATTTGCACTTTCCCAGCAGGTAGTTAAATGCTGGCTAAGTTTCTAATGTTTTAGATGTCCCATAGTGTGGACGCTCAAACCATTCCATGACTTCTCACCCCTGAGATTGTTTTCCCAGGGAGGGCAAAGTACAAAAAGGTAATAGTTCCACCCATTGCTTACCAGTTCTTGGTAATATACGTTGTTCTTCTGGTTAGCGGCTGAATAATTTCCTTGGTAAGTCACCAGCCTTCTTGTTTTCATTATATGCAGGGTGTGAAGGTGCCTTTTATGGTCTGTTTTTTACAAAAATATTTATGGGCCAGTTTGGTCTTGTGGATAGCATGTCAGAGTCTTAATTTGGAAGGCACAGGGTGTGATTCCCCACTCCTCCATGGAGTCAGCTGGGTGACCTTGAGTTAGTCACAGCTCTCTTTCTGTGCTCTCATAGCCCCACCTACCTCACAGGGTATCTGTTGTTGGGAGATGAATGGGAAGCTTTGTCAACAGCTTTGAGTTCCCTTAAATGAGTGAGAAAGGCAGGGTATAAAGACAACTCTTCTTCTTTTTGTTGCTGTTTTTGCAGAATAGGAAACAGTTATTTCTTACCATACATCTGGAAATGCTGGGAAAACATATTTGGAAATTAGAACAGGAACACCACAACAGTGTAACCCTGTAAATGTTTCCTCAAAGCTCAGCTCTGCTGAGTTCAAGTTAGAAAGGTATTAAATTGCAGCTTTAAAAGGTGTAATAATCATTTATTTAAAAACAAACAAACCAGAAACTTTAACCTTTAAAGGCTGACTGGCAGCTGTGAAGTCATCTCCAGCTGAGCTCCTACTGTACGTAATCTTAGTAAGCAGCAAATCTCCAATACTTTCAGTGACTTTAGGTACCTTTCACTTTTTATGGTCTCCTCAAAAAGTCAAAGCCAAAAACACACTTAGAATACTACCAGTTTTTCAGCTTAACATTTCCATCACACGTTCTAGATTCACTGGACTATATTCACTTTTAGTTCATACAGGCACCATAGACTCCATATTGTTATCAGTTATTCTGTTCCTATGGAACCAAAAGGAGCTGGATTATTTATACTTGAAAACCAGCAGAAAGAGTTAAATCCTTCTTTCCTTAGTACTGCAGCAACATCTGAATTGTCTTATTCACAAGTGCCCTCTCTACCACCTCACCCAATTGTGGAAACCAAAGTCATGGCTGCCGTACAAATTATTTCATACTTGAAATTGCAGCAACCAGCAGTTGTGGGAAACAGTTGAAGGACAGAACATTCACATGGATATTTTCTCTAGGGATCAAAAGCTTCCCCCCCCCCCACACACACACACACTTTTTTCTGTACTAAATGAAGATCAAAGATGAACAGCAAATGGCCATTCAGCCTTCTTCTGCCTCTACAAGTGTTGGGCCCCGCTATTTTTGAATATCAATAATTTGCAGTGGAATATGTCAGAAGCAACTTAACCCAAGTGTGTGGCTGGTTGACCACTGATCATTTATAGTTTGTAATATTTTATTTACAGGTGCTTAAGAAAAGCAATGCCCTGGTTGGTATTTTGTTTGAGGCATAGACATTTTCTCCAGAGCCAACCTACCCCAAATAAGTAGGGGGAAGATACACTGAAGAGCCATGGAGTGGTCAAAGATCCTAAAGGTCCTTTAGTTGCCAATCAATAACAGCAAATAGCATTGGAACGTCATGGAATCAGGAAGAAGATCAAGAGAAAATGAGACGACCATTATTTCACATTCCTGCTGCCCATCAGCACTCTGGGATTTCAGATTTGAAGTGATATTACTGTTCTGTGATCCCCTTGTTTTATTTTCATTCCACTTATTGGTGCTTGACTGTGGCAGGATCCACAGTCGCTATCAGTAATGCTCTTTTTAAAGCAACTATGTACACAATTGCTACCCTTCCCAGCCATGCAAACATCACAGCCAGTGAGGGAGCTTCCATTTCCTAACTGTGATGCTTTCAACTGGGACAGTCTCTTTGAAGTGGGACATCTGTTAGGTAACAGTGATGGTGACAACAACAACAAAATGATTATTTCTCTGCCACCATTGCCTCCTAAAGTAGCCAAGCAGGAGAGCTTCTCTTGGAGGAAAACACTCATCACTTGCAAGGTTTGCAAAGCACTAGTAAGACAAAATTGCTCACATCCACATGGAGTTTTGTAGTTAAGAACGGCCTATGCAGGCGTAGACACTCAGATGAACCATGGTGAGGCTGCTACGGTGGACATCCCAATTAGGGGTGTGCATGAATATTCAAAGGTATTCGAAATTCGATCGAATCTGCCCAAATTTTGACATTTGAATTTGAATTCAAATGTCCATAAATTCGAATTTAAAGATTTGAACAAATTTTGAATTTTGGATCTATTTGTTTGAATTAGCTGGACATTTGCATGTGTTTGGGTTCTTCCACAACGCATACTTGTAGATATGCATCTTTCCTGCATCTGTACACATTTACACAGATTCGTATGGGACAAAAATGGGTTGCACACAGGATAACTATGGGATGCATACGGATGTGTACAGATCCATAACAATGCGTAACAATGCGTATGGGCACATCGGAATGTTGTCAACATTTGTACATGCAAATTTGCATTGAAAATTCAAACCAATAGATTCATATTTGCTTAATTCAAATTGAATTTGGTTAAATTTGAATTGAATTTTCAGGTATTCAGTTTGAATCAAATCGAATCCCAAAACTTGCATTCGTGCATACCCGTACACCCAATCCCAAGTGCTTTCCTCAGCTTAAGTGGAATCAGGTTGCAAACTATATCCAGTTTCTGATACCCTTGGGGAAATTAACATGGCCTTTCTACTTTTATTTTCTTTTCTGTAGCAGTCCTTAATGAGGATGGCCATAAGATAATTTTTGAAAAAATACCAGACTGGAATGAAGTTCAGCTTGTGGTGAATGGAGAGACTGTCTTTCAGTGCAATATTAATGATCTGGATTTTGGCAAGTAGAGCCTATTTTAACCATATTTTAGGTTAAAAATGTTATCTCTTCTGTGCAGTATAGCAAATAGTTAAAAGAGACAGAGACTGTTCCTTCTGCTTTTTAATGACGCTGCTACCGGGAACACACCAAATTCTCTGGGTGTTTCAGAGTGGGAGCTGGTGGAATCCAGTGAGTAGCATCAACATATAGCTCTGACTTCGGTGTGTCATTAACATTTCCCTACAAATCAGTTTATATGCCTTCTTCTATACTTCTACATAAAAAGTGTTATTAGTATATTAGTTTATCTGCCTATTGTATCTCTAGTTTTGGGGGGTCTACATGGGTAATAAATATTTTGATTGGATTTCAATATCTCTAACGTGGGTATAGGCCAAGAAACACAGCCAAAAATGATCTCGAGGCGATTAGAAAGATTTTAGGGCAAATCACACTCCATCCATTTCCTCTTAATGTTGTTCAAGATCTCTTTCAAAGTAATTTGCTTACCAAGTCTCTTGAGCATAGTCAATAAACTCTTCGTCTGCTACCTGGATTGGGTATAACTAGAGAGGATATAGTGGTAATCTCTCTTGGGAAATAAACAATCAGGATTCAGATTGAGAGGCTCTGCTATAAATCACATTTTAGCCTTATAGCACCTGATTAATAATACATACATAGTTGCAAGGCTCAGTTCTCTTTGTATGTGTTTTTGGTTGATTTTATATCAGGCACTGATTCAAGATGGAGGACTTAATTGTGGCAAAATTTGAAGCATATCAGAGTTAACAGAGGGAGCAAGGCAAACTGGAAAAGAAGTAAAACAAAATAATAAATATTGACTAATTTAAATGCACCTTCTAAGCCCATAGATATGTCTTATAATGTTTGGAATGAATGGAAACAAAAATATGAAGTTGATAGCAGATAAATTGAGGCAAATGAAGGCAAGCATCGTAGAGATAGAAGAGAAACACCAGTCTCCACAATATGCAAATAACAGTTTAACTGTTGAAAATCATTATGCCGAGTATAAGAACTCTGGAGAACTCTGAAATACTAAAGGGGAGAGGTCCGGTGATTTTGATAAACAAAGACACAGCATTTCAGGTGGGGAAAAAATTAAAGGATAGGGAGGGAAGGTAGCATTAAGAGGGAAGCTATTTGGAAAAGATGTCATATTAGTGACTGTTTATGCAACTAGTAGGAAGCAAAATGTATATTTAAAGATAGTTATAGACAAACTGAAGGGAGTTGCACGAGGAGAAGTCATTATTGGAGTGAATAGAATTTAACATGGGTCACTGATTTGGACAAATAAAAAAAATCAACATGAGACTTTAAATACTCTAAGAAAGGAAAATTATTTTTAGCAGGGGGATAGTAGATGCATAAAGATTAATGCATCCTGTAAAAAAAATTATTTTATTCTGCATCATACAAAGTATATACCAGAACTGATTATAAAATCGTGTGTAAGGAATTAAGCAGTAGAATAAGAAAGGCAAAAAGAAACCTGGGATACCATTCTGATCATGAAGCAGTGCAAATGAACATAGACTGGGATGTGAAAATTCATAGTGAAAAATCCCAGAAATTGCCACAAACGCTCGAAGCAGGCTACAAAGAGGGAATTAAAGGGATATTTTGCAAATAATAAATCACATGTATATATGGGATGACATGAAATCTGTAATAAGGGAAGTTGTATAGCAAAGAAAGAGGTGGGGGAAGGCAGTCTCTCAAGTAGTACCCAAGCCATATAGGGCTTTAAAGGCATGATCTCATCCAGTTTCATGGGATCACTTGCACTTTCTGGGATCTGAGGATGTGGACAAGACATAGCTGACCTCCCTTTTGTCCATCCTGGTTCACAGGGTGCTATTTTTATATAAAGCAGTTGGGATCAATTATCAGGAGTTTTAGAATGCGATGCTAGGTATATCTGATGGTACTCAGATCTATTCCTCCTTAAAAATGTGAATTAGAAGAGATTGTGAGTGTCCTGAACCAGTGTCTGGTTGCAGTGGTGGGTTGGATTTTGGCTAAATAAACTGAGATTGAATTCTGAAAATCCCAACTAAAATGAAATTTCATGAGCCAAGGAGGCCCTTGAAATCCATATCACCTGATTCAGTCACTAACCCTCTATCTGCCAGACTACACTATGCCTTACTGATTGATCAGTGACCCATCTACTTTTTTAGAATGACTGGTTTCAATTTTCTTGGTCCTAGCACTAACATAGGGCCGCATCTTTTTCCCTGCCTGTTATTTTCTGCAACCTAGTAAAACACTTCTGACAGGCTTTCAACCTGTCAGCTTTAAAGAGAATTGATTCCCTGAAAAATGAAATTTGATTTCAAATAGCATATCTTGTATTTCTCCAACTACATCTCTGCTTTGCTGTGCATTCATTTTATGTATGTTTGTTTCCGGAAGGGGAGAGAACACATATTGTATTCATCAGTGCCACATTTCACCTTGTTTAAATATTGAGTTGTCATCCACCTACCTTTACAAGTAAATAATAAAGAGTTAAGGCCACAGAAATGGAACCATCTCTGAAAATTGTTTGAATATTTACCAGACAGGAGATACATACAAAATCCTCACAAAAAAAAAGGTATATACAAAACCCTAAGCATAATGTACTACTGAAATTCAGAACATTTTTGGTCGTTTCTGTTACTAGGCACTGACTTTTATAGGTGTGCTTTTCATCGGTTACATTATTAGCTGCATTATTAATAGGCTCTGGTATTGGCTACCAATTTTGGTGGCTTAAAAAAGGGTTTGGACCAAGAGGATTCTTGACTGTCAGTGATGGCAGGAAGAAGGAGGAAGAGGAGGAGGAAGGCAAAATGCCAATGGTTCTTCTTATTTGCAATTGCAACACATAAGAACAGATCAAGAGCCCAACTGCAGTCAATCTCACAAGGGTAGTTTTTAGAAGCTGCATGGAACTAACACATAGCTTCAACTAAAGTTCTCAAAGCTATAGAAAAAGCTCCTTTTGATCAAACTTCAAAAGCTCAAAGGGAAATTGCCACTGTAACAGGCATTACTAAAGAAACCAATGAATTGGCATGACGCTTTGTGGCACTTACTCTGTAATCTATGGGCCTTTTCGCACAGGCTCTAAAAATGCATTTAGAACCAGATGCGGGAAGGATTAGGACGTGGCATCTACACAGGGACCGGAATTAGGGTCCCCTTGAGGACGCCAGGTTTTTGCCACCAAAATCCGAGCCAGATGTAAGACCATGAAAATCAGGTCTTACATCTGGCTTTCCCCCTGAAACTGGTTTGGAAGCAAACACTTCTGAAGCAGCAGGGAAAGAACCGAATTGCTGGCACATGCCCAGCTGTCACACAGGGAGAGCGCATGCTTGCCCTGTCTGACAGCCGGGCACACCCACCGGCCTCCGCCATGGTGAGACCAGCAGCTGAGTTTCACAGCTTCCCACCCCACCCTGCCCCGCCTGTGGCCGCGTGCTCGCACTCAGGGTGCTTACCTGGTTGCTGGTGGGGCGATTCTTGAGAGCAGCAGGGCCGGCATCAATCGTGCATGCGCATGATGCAGCCTACATTTCCCAGCAGCCGTCACGGGAGTGGCTGGCCAATGGGAAGGGGCCAGCCACCCTCATGAGGGTTGCTGGGAAATGTAAACCACAGCGCACACATGCGCAATCGACGCCGGCCCTGCCGCTCTCAGATTTGCCCCACCAGCGACCAGGTAAGCACCCCAAGTGTGAGTGCGTGGCCATGGGTGGGAGGTCGGCTGCAGCTTCTTGCGAGGGGTAAGATGTGGAATCTGGCTGCCAGTCTCACCATTCAGGCTCTGAAAGAGCCAATGGCAGAGGCCAATGAGCGGCCCCAGCTGTCAGAGGGAGAGCATGCGCTCTCCATCTTTGACAGCTGGGCAGGCCTCTGGAGAACAGATTGGGGTGGGTGCTGGTGTGTCCGCACCAGCACCATCTCCAATCTGGCCCTGCCGCTGCCACCCCCGCACATGTGCGGAAACACAGGGCCTCCGAGAATCTGACCCTATTTGGGTCAGGTTTTTTTTTAAAGTTCTGCTGGAAAATGGATCTTATAGATCCATTTTCAGCAGCACGTGTGGAAAGGCCCTATGACATCTGCCCCTCCTGATACTGGGCAGAATGGTACTGTGTGACGTCTCTCCCTCCCCTCATCCCAGTCCATGAACCATACATGCTGTTCATAATCTTGCAATCATAGTTACCCCAAGACTCCTGAGTGGGACTTTTCTTTCATACTGAGAATTCTCTCAACAGAAGGATTCCTCATAGGTGGTGGGAGCATAGGACAACAACCTGTTTGAAGTCTCTGTGGCTTGTTATATACCCAATTCTGCATATTTCGCTCACAGGAGGTGATGGCAAGTTGGATCCACTCTGCCAAGCAGCTAGAGAGGCAGTATTAAAAGCCTACTGAGCAAGAGATCTGGGTCTCCTTCCATGAGCTACAGTACGCTGAAGGATTTCCTTCTACTTTCCCAATTGGCTTTGGTGTGTGTGTGTTTTTAACCCAGTGTGTGCTCTGAGAAAATGAGTCAAATAAATAAGATTTTTTTTAAGTTGCTTCTTATGTCTTACATTCTGTCCTTCAAAGTTTTTTTCTGCCTCACCATAAACATGGCTGTAAATGTGTGGATGAAACTCCACACATATGCCAATGTAATTTCCCTGCCAAGGAAACAAAAATGGTCTGCCATGCAGTTTCCTGAGGTAAAGATGTGACCTTTTGTTTTTCAGCCAGTTGTTTCACCACTGCGATCCCTCCAGAAGGAACAGACTATTAGGGTGCCTCCAGAAATGAGCTAAAACCCACAATTCTCCTATTGTCCTATGCTCCCACCTCCTAAGAGTTATTCTTTAAGAAAGGATTAAATAAATTAATGGAGGACAGATGTGTCCATGGCTACTAGAATGGATGCTTAGGTACTGCCCCTGACATTAGTGAGACAGGCAGAATGAGCCTCAAGGCCATTTGCAGGCAATACAGTGAAGGTTTTGTCTTTGTCTTCTCCTTGACAATGCCCAGATGTTGAGACACGCACAAATACTCATTACATTCAAAATTTGTATGGATTTGTCCAAATGTGGACATTTGAATTTGAATCAAATGTTGGCACATTTGAAGGTTGACATTCAAATTCAAAACAAATGTTTTGATACATTCGTAAGAAGCTTCGTATGAGATTCATATAGGATTTGTATGCTATTCGTATGGGATTGATATGGGACTGAACATTCATATCAAATATGAATCCTACCACATTCAAAGGGGATCTATTTGAACGAATATGAAATTTCTTGCATCCGATTTGATATTTGTAAAATACAAAAAAAAAAAAAAACCCACCCTCATGCACATCCCAACTCAGAAGCAATTGGTGGGCCGCTGTGTGAGACAGGATGCTGGACGAAATGGCCTATGGCTCCATCCAGAATCACTCCTCTTATGCTCATATGAGTATATTAGGACTGCTAGATGTGATTGTGGCATTCCCAATATAGTCCTGAGATATTGAGGCAATATCCCATAATACCGTTACTATGGGAAATCTGACAACAAAGCCAGGTTTCCCACCACAGCGATCATTTAGCTCTGCTGGCTGGCTCCTTTCATCACCATTGCTCTTGCAAATTCCCAGAAGCCAGTGAGATGGATGAAGAAAACAAAAGTAAACAGCTATGACCCTGGCTGGCTTCTGGATAGTTGCAAGAGGAACTGTCACAGAAGGAGCTGACAGACGGTGGTAAAAACCCCTTCTTTAGATCCCACAATCGCCTCACGCTATTTGGAGTCAGAGAGCTTCGACTGTGCTTTGCTTTGCTTGAGCAGCAATGCACACAGCTCCTAGGGCTGGCAGATGTCCATCCTCCAGGAACGCTCGGCAATATATCAGCCTTGTCAAAAAATATTTAGAAGCACCATAAAGTACAAATGGGTATTTCAGAATCAACAGCCATTTCTTTTGCGACATGTATAATAAAGATGTGTATAGTATATCACTATATGTGGACAGTAATGGTCCAAACATAATTCTGCCTTTCTCCCATGGGAGCCTTAGGGGAGACATTTTTGTATTGTAAATAGTCTTCCAGGGCTAGCTGTAACTCCTCTGGCTGTAGTTCTTGTTGGATTTCTTGTAAACTGAGTCTTCTTAGCGGTTCCTTTTTTAAAAAATACCCTTTAAAAATAAATTACCATCATTTAAACACACATACCAATGTTAGCCCTTTTGTGAAATTAATCCAAAATGGAAAACCTGGATGCTGCATTTTATCAAAACAGAAGAATGATAGCAACACCATAACTTAACAGTGCATGGGGCTTTACTTTTATTGGCTAGTAATATCAAAATAATAATAATGAAAATAGTCATTATAAAATGAAATTAAAAATACTTTCGAGCCACTACTGGGGCGTGTCCTGACATGGCACAGAGAATCCATGTTGCGGGGAAATTAGAATCAAGTACATGTTCCCATAGTTCTCACATTTGCATTATAACACAGACTCAGAACAAACTTGCATGTTTTCACTCGTCATCTTTTATGTACCCAGCATGGAGAAACCAAATCTTTTTCTCTCCTCCCCTCACCAAATACCACTTCCAATGCAGTCAGTGGTTGGACACTGTTCCACCTTTCAAATCATGTCTGCACTGGGGTGTGAAACTTGTCTGACTTCGCCCTCCCTGCTTCAACATCAGAACATGGATTCCCTTGGGGCATTATTAGTCATCCACGGTTTGTTCCTTCTTCCCTTCCAGCCTGTATCCACCCAAACACAACTTCAGTTCCACATCTACAATACAGTAGAGTTCCTTTAAAGCCCAGTCTCGCTTTTTCTTTGAAATAGTGGTTTTGTGCTACTTTGTAACTTCAAAGCAACACATAAGGGGAAAAGAGGGGAGGACGGGGAACGGTGGGAAGGAATGAGGCAAAAATAAAAGTCAATCCTTCTGAAATCTGAATTCTCGCCATTTCTTTGTCCTGATTATTTCTAACCATGATGAGCTTGGGAAAATACCCTGGGTATTCAAAGCAGTATGCAGTGAGGGTATTGCTTGCTTTCCCATTCACTGCATGTTCCTTCTTCCCCTCCGCCTGTATCCACCCAAGCCCAACTTCAATTCCACATCTATAACACAATAAAGCTTCTCTGTAATTGCAGTTTTGCAGAAACGTGTCATCTCAGAGCTCCATATGATGCGGAAGAGCTCACTGAAAAGGGGGGAATGTGTGAGGGGCTCAATATCCATGGTAGTGAAAGCCAGTGACCAGAAAATCACTTCCACCCCATCTGCCCCTGTTGAGAAATCCAAGGGGGCATGTGTGCCACACAGCAGTTGTGCAGTGCTGATGGCAAACCTGATAGTAACACAAGGCACGGTTGGAGTAAGGGGACTGCGGCCCCAAACAGGCGCAGCGGAGCCATATCCCAACCAGCATGCACCCTCACCCCCAGCCATTCCTGGAGAAAATGATAGAGAAAGGAAGAGACAAATAGGGTAATTTCTACTGTGCCTTTTGTTCTCTCATCCCACGTCCTCAAGTGACATTCTCAGCCTCCTGAATACAATGGCCACACTAAAGTACAATTCCTTTCCAAAAAGTACAGTTCCTTCCCAAAACAGACTACTTGCTCATTCTCATTTTCCAAAATAAAGTAGCCAAGTGCTCTGAACTGGACTGAGAACTCATTTAGTCTGCATACATTTTGCCTTGGGTTTTGGCATCTTAGTCCACAAATAGGAATACATTAATGACAAAGAAATATTTCCCATTGTGCCTGAAGCTATTGGAATACTGTGTTACAGCCTTCTGGGTAGGACAATAGGTGAAGAAGAAAAACCTATTCTAGATAACTGTTCTATCTGCAAGCAACTGCTTTAGAAAACTAGTTTCATTTAGTCCTTCTATACTTTTACCAGAAATTTAACTAATATTAAGTGAAAGTTAATAACATTCTATCCCAATATTCAGTGTGATGTATATTCTGTGTTGTGAACTGTTCCAATTCAAGTACACCAAGACCTAAGTGTAGATCTGAATCCAGTCAGAACACCTCAGGTGAAGTTCAATATTTTATCCTCTATATTATTTTTTTAAAGTCAGGCACCCCATAGTTCCTGATATATGCTTGGAACTGCCTTCTCAATCTTTCTTAACATAACCTTAATTGTCCCATCACAATGTTCACTCAAATGTGAAACTAAGTCTTCGAGAAGTGCTCTAATGTCCTCAAAAGTACCAGGAGTGTGTTAATTAAATTGCCTTGCAGCTTTTATATCTTGACTAATTGCCTCACTAAAGCACATTTCTCATCACAGAAATGGATCTCAAGTATTCTTCATTACTAAAGAAAATACACTGAGTTCCTCTCCAGCCATCATCCTGGCTCTAATCCCTGGAATTGTTTAATGTAGGAAGGAAAACAGATTTCATTCCTTGCCAACTGTAGAGCCATAGTCAAAGCTGCTTATAGCAAAATAGCTCAATATTATTTTCTTTTTCCAAGTCAGAGGATGTTTTTGCATTGCACTGCATTGTACTGACAACTAATGCTTACTTTGTCAATAGAGCATTTGCTTCTCTAGGTAACCATCCAGATGGGGCCTAATACATGGGAAATGGGGTGAAATAGCATTGCTATTCTGTGAAAACCAACTCTCCACCCACATTTTTCCTGGAATAGTGATGTGATTTACCCGTCTGGATGTTTTCCTTGAAGAAAACAACCTCCACATGCAGCACCAAAACCAAGCCAAAAACCAAGTACCATCACAGGAGGAGTGAGCGTCCAGACAGAAAAGTGCCTGTGCTTGCAGCATGACGTTGCCCTGCCGTCTGGCAGGGATTACTAGAGAGAAGTGCTGGTTTCAAGCAAGACGTGTTCTGTTTGAGCATGTTTAAAATACAGGCAAAAATTAAAAAAAACTTTCAGCAATTATTAAAAATATTTCTCTTTACCCAATTTGAAGGAGATACTTATGCTTTTATTATATTTCTCGTTATCCAGGTATGGAAGGAGATACTTATGACTTTACTATACTTTGATTGTATTATTGTTTATGCTGTATGTGAACAACTGAATAAATAAATAAAATAGGCAGACTTAGATCAGTATCACATGTCTTTCTCCATTATTGTATGGTAAAAAAAAAAGCATATCCCAATATTACCTTGTATCCTCCCCTCAATTACTTTCATTTTTAGTAGCAGCTTTGCTTTCATAAATATAATGATTTGCCTTATCCCTGATTTCTTCTGTTTGTGCAAGCAGAATGGAAAGCTGTAATATGTTTGTCCACCCAGTTTTGTCTCTCTGGGTTATTTGGTACAGCACTGTTCTAGATTGGTGAGGAGGGGAGGGGAATTGCTATAATTGTGATTTAAGCACTTAAAGGGTATGAAAGAATTAAGAGTGGATCAGGAAATTAAATTTGCCTAAGAGAATCAGGGTTTTTTATTCAACGTACAGATGTCAACGGGTTCTTTGTGAGCCAGTTTGGCCTACTGATTACGGAGCCGGTCTCTTATCTGGGAATACCAGGTTTGATTCTGCCCTCCTCCATAAAGCCAGCTCGGTGACCCTGGGCTAATCACAGCTCTCTTCTGAGCTCTCACAGCCCCACCTACCTCACAAGGTGTCTGTTGCGGGGAGAAGAATAGAAAAGCTTTGTCAGCTGCTTTGAGTCCTCTTAAATGGGTGAGAAAAGTGGGGTAGAAAAGCCAAATCATCTTCGTTTAACTATATAAAATTCTATGCAACTCTAATAAAAATACATCAAGTGCAGAGCCAGAAAAAAATCTAAGAAAATCCTAGAGATGCCAGTATTTTTTGTGAATAGCATGCAAATACTGATTCCCAAAGGAGAACTGTCAAAAAGAAAAAGAAGAGAAAAAGAAAATCCATAAAAAAGCAGGCATTATATTTGACTGTTTATTTCTCACATTCTTAGGTCAAATTTGTTTTAATGCCACAGTACACAAACAACAATGAAAATGGAAGCCTGCCATTTCCCACTTTTATTTCTATGTTAATTTTGCTCTCTAAATTTCTGCATTCCCAACTGCAAGAACATTTATCACTCAAAAGGAGGCAGAAAATATTTCAACTTATACTGAGATGGCCTTGTAAAAACAAAGCAAAATATATAGATCTATTAATATTTAAACTGCACTTTGTCCTCTCTGACATTCATTTTTTTATTAAAGAACAGTTCAGAATGTTTTGCTTTCAGACATCCTGCAGTACAACTTAAAACACACACATTCCAAATTTCCAGTGTGCTTATTTCCAACCCATTGAGTACTGTCACAACTAGGCCATTGAACTACTCTTGCTCAGAGGAAGCTGAGTGTAAAGCTAATTCTCCCTCCCCACTTCCCACAAAAACATCATTAGAATTAAAACTAGAATCCTTCATTAAAGAAAATGCAAATGGTAAATGTACTTACTACTCATAGTACTACAGCTAAAGGTGCGTGGGGCATTTTTACAGTTCAGCTTGGATCTCATCTGGCAGGTTCCTAGTTACCTCAGTCTGGGTAATTGTCTGAATGCGAATGGGTGTATATGCCTGGTATGGCTGAATTGTTCCTATACTAGACCTCAACTTATTGATGATAAACAGTTCCTTTCCCTGTAGCACTCTTTCCATTCAGTGGTGAGCAACAGTTGTTTCCTTTCTGTGAAGCTTTGGCTGTGCTGGATGGTTGGCTGAGGAGGAGGAGGAGGATGCAGGCAACACAACAATGCCCTGCCCTGTTCTGATTCAGCTGAACCAAGATCAGATGCAATACACAGCCTGGTCAATTCAGCATGAGCCTGGCTCAGCTTACCCGGCTGAGCAGAACTTCACACCAGTGATTGGTGGACATCCCTAGTTATGACTTTCAGCAACATTTAGATCAGAAACTGCTAAGAAGCCTAACCGAATGGCTGTGTAAAACATATTTTGTAATTCTGGAATTTCTTCCTATGGATAAAACAAGAAAGATCTTCAGTATGAGCATCAGCTGTATCAGCTGTTACCTCAACAATGAAGAAAATGAAGTAATAATCCATGGGTAGAAATTCACGCCACTCTGACATTACTGTGACAAGGTCAAATGCAGGCAGGGCTGTAATTCTTAATCACAAGCAGCATGTTTTTAGGTCCCTGGACTGCATTCCTGTGACCCTAAATAAATTTCTCTAGAACAAATATGTCATGTTTCTGAAGGGAAACTTTGACACATCTCAACTCCTCAAAGTCAGGATGTGGAAATTCATTCTGATCAATATAAATTTCAAAGGCCTCTAAGCAACACTGAAAATGCAGCCAAAAGACTGCAAAGGGCTTGGATTACACCTATGGCTATGGACATTAGAAACACACTTATTTGTTCTCTAAATGGGCTTCTACTACATTTTTTTAACTGAGTCTAGAGTATGTGCAAATATTTATCATGTCCTTTCTCATCTGCTATCATCACACCGAACCTTGATATCATCCTGCTTCCACAATCCTCAAAATGCTTATAAAATTTTATAAAAGCCGGTCCAGGCTGTTTATCTTTGCAAAAGTGGAATTGCAGCATTTGACAGTAACACGTAACATGAAAAACAATTTTTGGTGTAATAGTTTTGGATTTTATTCCACCTGTTCAAAATTGGACAGCCTCCTAAGAAGTTAAAACGAAGTGTGATACAAATGTGGAGAAACTGCCATAAAGAGAAATTCTCACTTCCAAATAACTGAGTCTGAGATAACTCTTCACTTGCATTTTTAGCATGCACAGCACCAGAATAAACAACATAAAGCAAGGGTCTTATGATGTGTGCAGACATCCCGAAAGAGCTGCCATACCTCTGCATTCTTTTTCCCTGTAGAGTCGCTGATTTAGCTGAACAGGTGGGTTGCCGCATGTTAACCATGATATACATGCAACTGAAGCTTGCACGCATCTTCCAGGACAAATATTTATATGTTTAACAAACAATATTGAAAAGCAACTCTAATAATTAGTCCTGATGACTAATTATTTTCTAAGCTGCATGGAAGAATCCAATAAATAAAAATTGTAAGGACTGAATTTCTTCTTTCTTTTTAAAGCCAAATGTTGCTCCATGAGTTCATTTCTATATGGAGGAGTAAAAAGGAAAGTTTTTTAAAAAATGTATTGGACTACAGGTCTGGCTACCTTGAAAATTCCAAATTTAAAGCAGCAGAACTGTTTCTTGGATATAGCTGTATCTTGGATATTGCTGTGCTGGTTTAAATCAGAACAAAATGAACAGGACCCTTTGAACTTCTAGCATACCCCACAATTTAGGAGAGTCAAGATTAACAAAGTGTCTTGAGAGAATAACCCTTCCAACTGCAGTAGTTTCCCACTGGTTTTTATTTCCTTCTATGAATATAGTCCCTTCTAAGAACATAAATACTATGCTACTCATGGAGATGTGCCTGTCGTGAGATCAAAACATCTTTCCTTCAAATGCCTCCAGGTTGAATGCTGTGTCCAAAAATCTTCTCAGCGAGACCAGGTGAGCATTCTTGTTACCAGTTGCAGGAGCTGCAGCAGGCTCACGTCCAACATACCTTAAAACAGAAAATGAGGAAGAATATTTTTGAAGCAGATATACAGATTTAACAATCCATTGTTATATTCATGCTCTTACTTAGGGGCACGGCTTGCATTTTACGAGCAATAACTACTTGCCACAGACGAGGTCTTCTTTTCTGCACATGAGCTCAACCATACATCTCCAAAGTGTTTCCCACCAAACCTTTCTTTATTGGTATTTCTCCTTAACTCCTTTCAGTTTTTCCACTCCTGGATCTTTCATAGTTTCTCACCTTCAAAACCCTGTATGTAACCTTCTCTTTCTTCTTCCTGTGGTATTCTTTAGATTTACCTCCCTCAACTTTAAAATGAAATGTCACCATCATTTTCCTTGAATTCCCCTTCCTCGTATTTATTTATTTATTTCAGAGAATTTATTAAATGCCTCTGATGACTACGTGTTTCCCTTATTTTTTTCCCTTTTTTTATATTGAGCACTTCTCTAGTTTCTATACTTAATGGATCACTGAAACAAAGGATATTCAAATAAAATCATTACATATTTCTCCTCTGCCTTTAAATATTTCCTTTGTTATTGCATTACACTGGAGGTCCAACAGAGTAATGGGTTTTAAGTGCCCTTTCTGTTCTGTTTAACTGTTCTCTTTACTAGGTATTCATTTTTTCACTCTTAGCTCCCTTTTTATAATACTTAAAAATCTGTAGTATTTTAATCTCTGTCAACTATTTTAAGCCTTTTTGGAAAGGATAGAATATTAATTGGATAAATTAAAAATACGTATAACGCCTATTATTTATAAAATGCACCTGGCACCTAAATAATCCTGTAAATTGGTAGTTCAAGCAAATGTATCTACATTATTTAAGAGCAGTACCTTATGATTCTATGAGAAATTATTAGTAAATTGAAAGAGGCAGAAACTCAGCAGCTTACTAAGAAACCACTACTTAGTTTTTCAATTCAGTAACTGCCACTTAAGTCGAAAAAATGTTCTTACAAAAACATGACTGAGAAAAGCCATTGCTGCAAGCAGTACAGAACAGAAAAGATAGCACTCACTTATTTGTGCTATATCACCTTCAGCTTCTTCCCTACAAAGAACCAAAATCACAAAACGTGCCCATGCATAAATGTAAAGAAAATTAGTACAGGTTTCCTACCATATGGGTCGGGTATGGTTGACAATGGTGCGGAAACGAGGTTTGACATAATCATAATAGCCTATATTCTTGTGCTCTTCTTGACACCAGACAAGATCAGCGTTTGGATACTTCTCAATCTCCACTTTTAGCAAGTCAAAAGGGAAAGGTGATATCTAGACAGAAATGCGGAGATATTCTAAGATACTGACATTTCATCTAGCAAGAAATGTTACTGTACACTGCAGACAACACATTTTTATTGGAAAAAACGTATCACTACAAGTGTGATCCGTTGCTGGTATGTGTAGTAACGGAGGAAATGAGTACGGTAGACTATACACTGAGGTTCTGGAGAGATGAGCTGTGGTCCATCCCACTGCCTTAGGAGCTTCACTCTGTATTTTCTATCAGGGTTTACTTCCTTAGACTTAATCTTTGTTTTTCCCAAGGCAATCCCAAGGCAGTAAGGCTATTTTACCCACAGCTGAGAAGACCTAATCAGCCTTGCCCAGGGCAGGGACTAAAATAGCAACAGCAATGTGTTTGGAAATCGTTTAAGTTCCCCACATCACTAGGACTCCTTGTGAGTACAGAAAAAGTGGCAAGGAGAGTGGGACCGTCAAATAAAGCACCTGGTAGGGATGCGCATGAATATTCATAACATTCGAAATTCATACAAATTTGGCTGAATTAGGATATTTGAATTGAATGTTGGCACATTTAATGATTGACATTCAAATTAAAATCAAATGTTTCAATACGTTCATGTGAAGCTTCATTCGTATGGGATTTGTATGGGATCCGTATGCAAATTTGTATTGAACATTTCTATCAAATTCAAATGCTACTACCTTTGAAGGGGATCTGTTCAAATGAATACGAATTATTTTGCATTCGATTTGATACGAACTGAATTCAAAAAAATACATCCTGAGCACCTGGTAGTTCCTGGCCTCTACTGCCATTCACCAAAGCAGGAAATGCAGTTCAGCACATCCATACAATAAAGCAGAATTCCTAAAATGTAGTCAGAAGCTTTCCTGAGACATTTTGCAAACATAAGAATGTTCGTGATATTTTCACAAATAATTGCCCCCGATACTTCCATTTATGTAGTACCCACAAATGTTTAGAAGGGAGGGAGAAAAGAGAGAAGAGATATTTTTACTCTGCATCAACCCTATGAAATATATTTGGCTCAGAAGCAGTAACTGATTCAAGGTCCAGTGTGTTTGCTTTACCTGTTCCAATCTTGTTAGAGCCACCTCCTTCTCTAAATCTTGATTCTTTCTCTCTTTAACAAGATCATAGTATACTTTCCCAGTACAAAAAATCACTCGTTTCACTTCTCCAGGAGTTTCTGCTGCCGGTCCTTCTTCAGGGATCACACGCCTGAAGCGTGTACCTAAACATATACAAACAATAAACCTGTCTGTTGATAGGCATACTTGGGCTACCTAATAGCTACAGTTTAGTTTCCAGTGTCCTTTTTTTTATCACTAATCCTTCCCTTGTTATATTCATTCGTACTCAGGGATGGCTATACAGTACTGATAAGCCCATTCTGCTGGGGACTCAAATGCTACATATTCATTTGATATGGGATGAAGGATTGTCCACTGAAGCACTGATTCCTAAGCTTCAGCCATACAGCAATTATTTAATCTGCGTTATCTGAATAAACCAGAATCAAGCATTGATAATCCAGAATAAAATGTGTCTAGATGTGTTTGGATTATCCAAATAATGAAGATTAAGTAAGTGCTGTCTAAAGCTCTTGTCCCATTTTGAAGCATAACTTAATTGGTTCATTTTAATTTCTAAAGACCTAACCAGCCAAGGATGCATAATCTAAAATACTGTATGTGCTTTTTTGTTTTGTATTTTCTGGATTAGTTTTTGTTATTTTGTCTGCACAATGATATTTTCTATAGGGATTTGTTTATTGAAATTTTCACACTAACCAACTGAATATTCGTATTATATTGAATGATTTACATTTTTCTATTTATTAAACCCTATATTCTGCTTTAAGATATTTAGTCTCATAAACAGCTTGGCCCTCAAACATCTTATCAAGTGTCTTGTCTCATGTAGACCTGCCTGAATAGCAAGACTCTTCTGGTAGTTCTGTTACCCTCAGAGGTTTGCTGAACACCAATGTTACATGGGTTTCCACACCTGGTTAACATGTACCTCTTCGCCTAAATATCTGATTTTTTTCATATTTTTATTTTAACATTTTTTTTAATATTGTAACCTGCCCAGAGACCTTCAGGTTAAGGGCAGAATTTAAATGCTTTAAATAAAACTTAAAAATTAACTTACCTGTCACCATTTCATCAAAGCTTGATTTTGCTTCAGGATGTCTCAGTAAAGACTTTGGTGTGAATATGATCAACTATAAAATAGGAGTTATTAGAATTCTTATATTTCACTGTTATTTAGTACACTTAGTAGTTCAGACAAATAAAGGAATTCAGGTTTTCTGTATAATAAAGTGAGCACAATGCATGTAGATGAATCAGATTGGAAATAGTATCTTGATTTTATCTTCTTGACATGTTTTTAAAACAATATCTTACTTCTTCCAAAAACATTCTAATAGGTGGATACAGTTCTCTCTGCCTTGTTCACCATCTCTCCCTTTTTCTTCTTCCATCTATGTTGTTGGACATAATACTATAATTTCTATTTATCTATGGCTAATAATACCATATGCCGTATGTGAGATTTTGCTTGCTGATCAAAAGAAGAGCAATCATTAGCTAAAATGAAATCGTTCTATTGCTTACTTTAAGGAACTTTGGGAATGTTCAAACCATCCCATAAAGGTATATTGAGGTTTTGCCTAGTTTCATACAAAGGTTTTTGGTAGCTGGATCATATTTAAAAATTATATTGTTTCTTGTTTAACAATTTATCAGTCTCCTTACTTCTGCCAACAAAGGAGTTATAAAAGAAGAAAACAAAACTATGAAAACAAAGTAAATAAAACATTAAAATAAACTAGAAAATCATTAAGCAATAATTATATATTCTGAAAAATCCAAAAAAGGAAAGATAGGTTTATGCAAAGATGCATGATTATCTTCTTTATGATACACAGCAGTCTCTTATTACCTACACTCTATTCCATGACAGAGAAAATATTACAAATATCTTAATGGGATAAAAAAAATCATATTCATTTCAGGACTTACAGGTTTCCTAAACGGTAGCAAAATCTGCCTTCTGAGAACATGAAAGTAACTAGCTGGAGTAGAACAGTTCACCACAATCCAGTTGCATTCATAGAGTTGAGAAACCTCAAAATCATCATCAAATTGCTAAAGGGGACAAAAGATACACATCAATCAATGGTGGTTTCCATTCTACCTGTCCATTTAATTTTCCTGTATTTTGCATTTTGTGGGAACAAATGATTAAAAAAACTTTGGAAACACTTATCACTTCAAGGCCATCTACTTTGTAACATAAAGCCCACAGTATGAAGAGTTATCTCATATGACAATCGTCATATAGCATGCACAAAATCGTAACTTTCATAATAACGAGATAAATGCTGATGAAATGAAATTTAAGATGAACATCTGATACTTAGGGCCAAAAGCCCAGCAAAGGTAAAACTTAACTTTGAGGTTTTGAAAAATTGGAAGCAATAATCCAATAATCACAATCCAAAATGGCTTGGGAACCCAAATCAATTTTGATGATGATTACTGTTGCACACATTTTGAACATCTTCTAGCACCAATGAGAAACACTTGTTGGTGCTTTTATTTTCAAAGCCTTCACATTAAGTCTCCTTTGCTGAATGTCTGTCACTAAAGGATCCTATCTCACCTACTGGATTTGGTGAGGAGTCTAATCTTCCTACACACTCTTGAATAAAGACATATGTACTTACCGGAAAGGCATCAGGGTCGTCATTGCTCATCTGAAGGAATCTCTCTGGCCTAGCAGAAGAGTGCTCTGGACCCTAGCAATCAAGTAAATTAAAGCAAAAGAATGAGGATGCTTGTGAAGTGTCTAGATTATCATTATTAAGACCAACGCTAGAAATATTCTCATACTTGATAAGTGATTAATTTTAAGCTAAAGCTACAGCCACCATCACTAAATAATTAACAAGATTCATTTTAAACATGGTCAACCATTATTTGTTTAAAACTTTATATTTTACTAATTGATTAATCCAAGAATCATATTATAAATAAACACTAAAAGAAGAAAAAATAAACAAAGTGATAAAAAGTTAAAAAGTTAAAATGTAATTCAAACATTCATTTTAAATATCCAAAATTACACTGCTTCCATTGAAATAAAAAATAATTTCTTTCAAATATGCCTTTCTATGTTTGGCTACTCTGATTTCATAAGCAGCTACTCTTTCAGTAATAAACAATTTTTAGTATTCTGGCCTTTTAGGCTGATAAACAGAGGCTCCAAATAAAGCTCTCTGATGAAAGTATAGTTTGGGTAAACTCAAAGGTAGTGTGCTAAGTCCTCTACCACTGGCCCTCCATGGATACATAATTGGTTATTATAATCTAAGATGATAAAAAAATGACCTAAATTCACCATGGTACACTTTTGCTCCAATCTTAATCTCACATATACAATCTAAGATTCTGATGTTAAATTGAATATTAAACATTTTTCCAAATTTGACTTTTTTTAATTTGCTTGTTTAATTTAAAAATAACATTACAAAGCGCAATAACAAAATACAAAGTGACGGCAACAAAAATATTAAGAAACAATCTACAATAATATAAACAGTTGCCAAATATTTTGTTAAGAAATGATTTGTAACATGAGGGCAAATATTGTGATGAAATTTGAGTATATAAAATGAAGAGCTGCCAATCTTTAAGAAAATATTTTCTGGTGTTTTCTCCATTGAATATTTGGTGAGTGCTGAAATTTTGGAAATTTTTCAACCGATCATCAGACAACAGAGATAAACATACTGTGTAATTTGATTTAATGTGCTGGCATTCCATTTTTTGCTGTTGCTATTGTGACAGCTAAAATTATATGTATGATATCTGCCATATTTTCTGAATGCTGTCTTACAAAAAGTATTAATTTTATGAACAGAACACACTGTCTGCACTCATCACCATTATTCACTGAACTAGCAGGGAGAGGTTGCCCCAAGTATATGTGCAAAAAATTGCTGCCTTAACTACTGGATACTCTAGGGATCGCTTAAGTTATGCTTGTAAAAAAAACCATTTTCGCTCATTCTAATAATTTTCACCGTAATAATTTTCACAAATATTAAAGAACTGTAATAGTGAAATTGACTGCTTTACATTCAAAGAGAAATATTATTCTAATCATGGGAAAGCCTACCATTCCTTCCATTCCATGAGGTAAAAGGAGGACAATTCCATTGTGACGAACCCACTTTGCCTGCCCTGAGCTGATGAACTGATCAATTATGCACTGTGCTGTATTGTGAAAATCACCAAACTGGGCCTCCCAACACACAAGAGCATTTGGGCTTGACATAGCAAAGCCAAGCTCAAAACCTAAAGGAAAAAGAGGGAAACAAATGATTTAAAAGGGGGAAACAAATGATTGATGCACAATTGTGCTAAGCACGTGGAGAGCAAATAACCTGGATTTGCAGGATAAAATGAGGTTGTTGTTGTTTTGTGTGTGCACCTGAAAATTAAAAATACATGTTAAAATGGACAAAATATTTCTCTAAAAGCCTGACCTAATAAAATTATTTTGTGTATTCTCATCCAGGAACTCATACAGTAGATTTCCAAAATGAAAATGAATAAAGTCACATTCAGCAGTCTTAAAATCACAGGGCACCATGTAATGATGTTGTTATGGGACCCATTGCAGTGACAGGCAGCCCTGCCTCCTCCAGCTGCCTTTAAAAAATAAAATAAAATCAGGGCATAAGTGGTTATGTAAATAACAGAATGTTTAGAAAGGAACAACCTTGGTATCTGAACAATATTTCAGAGATGATGATAAATTATTCCTCACCTGCCTCCCTCTAGTTATAGCTCCCAAGTTAGATGGGACCACCACCTGAACGCTGTGCCCAGGCACCTCCCTCCCCTGCAATGTCTTAGGAATGGCAGAGGAAGAGGAGAGGAGGACCACGGACCATCACCTGAGCACTGTTACCAGGCACCTCCCCCTTGCAATTCTTAAGAACGGCAGAGGAAGAGGGACGCGGACCACCACCTGAACGCTGTGCCCAGGCACCTCCCTCCCCTGCAACGTCTTAGGAATGGCAGAGGAAGAGGAGAGGAGGACCACGGACCACCACCTGAACGCTGTGCCCAGGCATCTCCCTCCCCTGCAACTTCTTAAGAACAACAGGAAGAGGAGAAGAAAGATGGTGTACATGAGCATATGTGTGCCTTTTTAAAAAATAGCACTGTCTTTACATTCTTTTCACTGTTTAATATTGTTTTAAACCTTGTGCCTGTATGCATGTGTGTCTGTGCATGCGTGTGCATGTGTGGGGGTGTGCGTGAGGGTGGTTGTTTTACACTAGCTCTCTGGTGGTGAGGGTGTGGTTGTTGTGGGAGGTTGTCCTTGTGTTGTGGGAGGGAAAGGGAGACCCGGCGCAAGGAAGCCTCCAGCAAGCGAGTGCTCTCCTGCAAAATGTCCCAAGATAGCTCAAGATAATTGTTGCTTCAATCCTGATAACACTTTGGAAAAGAACACGCCAGAAAATCAAGATGACACAGTTGCCTCTTTGCAAAATGGGCACGAAGACTCCAAAGAGACTGTTTTTCTCAGTGTCTCACACACTTGAGCCGAAAAGGGCCTGGGGCTGAGTCACCTATTTAAGTTCCACTCTCGCTGGCCTCAGTGTTGCAAGCAATGACTGTTTTATGTTTTGGTTTTTTTTTTAATTACTATTGTTATTATTATATGATGTATTATTTATTATATCGTACAATGTATTTTTGACTTATGTATTTATTTGACTAACTATATTTATTTGCCATTTTTTAATTGTCTTCATATTATATCTTTGTTTTTTCCATTTGTTGTAAACCGCCTTGGGCAGAAATTTATTTTTGGAAAGGCGGTATATAAATAAAAATGGAAATGCCTCCTCTTGACACTATCAACTATGGACTGAACAGGTACCTGAACATCAGACCCACATACCAGCAAAACATTTAAATTCTAATTTGTATTGCACAAAGAAGCAAACCTCCAAATTAAGGAGCAGCATTCTGTAGTTGTAGGGAATGTTTTGCAATTAATTCAGTAGAATTAGACATTTAATTACAATCTATGTTTTGAATTTCATTTAAGGTTACAATTTCGTTAAGATAGCAGACTCATTATTCCTGAAAGTGCAGGCTTTGTGAACATAGTGAGCAGCCTGGAGATAACTTATTAATAAACATAGACTAATGTCCCTGGACTCAATTTCAAGCTGTGATTTTTTTAAAAGAAACACCAACGACTGCAGCAACAAAAACTTACATCCATACCGTTAATTGGGAAAGTTTTATGAAATCTGCCACTCCTGCTGTCCAAAGGAGGGCAACCTGGCTCTTGATATGCTCTTCACACAGCAGGCTATTCTTTTAAACCCATCAGTAAGCAGTCACTGACAGGTCTCATGTAGTTGTCATTTGTGATTTATACTGTAGGGAATAGAGACTGCAGCCAGAGGTAATGTGCCTACAGTTTTTTCAAGGTCTAGTTTATTTCACATAATATCAATATTTTATATCAATATAAATAAAGCAAACTGAATATGCATGACGCCATGGGAAGAAGATTCACCGTCACTGTGTCATAAAACAACAACATGCACATGGCTGCATGTTTGCTTAAGTTTAAATTTCCATAAAACATCTAGGATGGGGTATCAGTTTTCCATGAAGGCCACCAGCTTCAAAAATATGCAGGGTCACAGAGAAGGGTTAAATTAATTTTATTTACTAACTGGATTGAAGATTCTTAGTTGTACAGCTAGTATCATAAGTACAGTATAGTCTTTGCAAGCATACACCTGTTTTTTTATATAAATAAATTTATTCTAACTTTTTAACAAATCCAGTAGTGTCAGCCCCTGGCCCTTTTTCAAGCAGGCTGCTTCTATTCAGGAATACTCAGTTCGAAGCAAACTTAGTCAGGCTAAAGTAATGCATATTTACCAAGTAAATTCATTTAGAAACATTACTGTCCTCAAATGGAACTTGCTTGCTTCCAAGTAAGTGTTCTTAAGTTTATACCACAATGAAGGGAAACCTCTACCCAAAGGTAGGATTCCCTGCTAGAACAGGGTTGCCTGAAGTTATTGTGCTTTCCTATGATAAGGTAGAAGCAAGAAGAAAGGATGTAGCACTACCAGGAATGGTGCATAAAGTTCAGGGAAGAAGGCATAATCTTCAAGCTGACCCAGTGACACTAGGAGGCCATGAAAACTCTTATTAGCATACTAAGAGTCCTGCCTAAAGGCACCCAGCCAACATACTAATTAGGCAATAGGAAGGCTATGAATCATGACCTAATGCAGTGGACATGTAGTAGAGTTATACTGGGATGACTCAAATGTAACCAATTATACCATTTGTAAACTACAACCATGGGTATAAATGTTTATGTCAAAGTATATGAAAGCAGATCAAATTTGAGAAATGTCTCCTGGCATCACTTATTGCTAGCAATAAAGAGAGTTGCAACTCCTATCCTGGTATGCTTATTGGTGTAGCATGCTCAGTACAAATCCAGAAACTGGGCTGGGCATAACAATGAAATACAGAAATAAGGCAAATGTCTAGGTTTCAATTACAGATGCTATAAATGGGAATGGGGAGGATTCTCACTGGGCAGAATTTCTGACAGCTTGCCAACATGGTGAGCCTTTCAAACCCTCTGTTCTCTTGTCTCTTCTTGTGTAGCAATCAAGTTACAGTAAATCATGGGAAGGGGAAAGCAAAACTATATTGGTACAAGCTTCAAAAATGAGCGAAGGAAGTAGAATATTTAGCTCTGGAGATTTTGAACCTCCTATCTTTGGCTCCACATCTTGACCCCTCCAAAATTAAAATTTCTCATGTTTTAAATCTATCCTTTCCCCATATTGTTTCCCTTGTTGTCAGGCCTCACCCGGTCCAGAATGTACTCCTTAGTGAGAAACCATCTCCATGTGAGTGGAGAAGTGCTTTTAAACTGGTCTCAGTCATAAGGAACCACGTTGCTTCAAGAGGTCCACTCAACCACAACTACTCCCCCTAGCCCCATGGAATTCTTTACTATAAGCTCCACTGCAGAAAAAAACAAAGGCGTTAAAACAACAGAAGAGTAACATTCCAGATGTCTAGTAGTTATGCTAAAGAGTCTCAATGTGCGCAGAAAGAGCACTTGTAATATCCATACATGAATGCACACAGAGAATGCATTTTCAAGAGATGTGATTTTTACGTGCCATTCTATTAATGTTTATCTAGATCCTGATGAAAACATTTCAATGACTTTCTTGATACCTATGGCATTTTAAATTTTTAATTCAAAACCCTGAAAGAGATCTGGATTCCTTCACCCACACCATTTCCAGCAAGAAAGAAAAAATAAAAAAAAAATCAGAGTCCCAACGTTTCATCAATTAATGGAGAATGTAAATTTAAAAAAATACTAAAATAATTAATGAAGTTAATTGCCTTTTGGATACTTATAATTGCAAACTCTCTAAGATATTCTTACAGAAAGTATTCATATAATAAAAAAGGAGGAGCTAAGAGGCTTTCCTAGATAAGTTTGAGCTCAATTCTATTTTTAAAGAAGCATTCTACTATCTGGACACAATGGCTGTGAAAACACATAGGACATTAATGGAGAAACACACCATAGCCATTGCCTCCCTTGTACTGACTCAGTACTGGTAGCCAGTGATACATCTATTCTCCAAAAAATTGTATAACCCTTTCTTAAAAGCAACAGTGATCAGAGGAGGTCAATATCAAGATGACCCCGACATTTGCCCTCTTTGTCTCTCCTGACCTCAACCATATTGTTGCTCCCTTGTGTCATTGACTCTGAGATCTTAGGGAATGGAGTGATAAAGGAAAATAGTTACGGTAACTTTCTGAAATGGGAACAGCTCTTCAAGGTTGAGACTTGGAAAACAAGGGAAGATACAATGCACCACTGGTCAGCTGTCTGGACAGTGGTAGGAGATCTCCTTGATAGATCACGGACAGCTAACGTGTTACTAAATGTGACTTATGGAAGTCATACCACTAAATTCATATTAAGAAAGGTGATGGGTATAAGACTGCCTTTAAAATTTGTTAGAGGCAACTGAAATACCTCATAATGCCCTCCAAACTTAGTGTTGGTCCAGCAGTCTTTCAGAATTGTATAAAGAATGTTTTACAGACCTGCCAAATCAGCTTCTGATTATTTATCTTGATGATTTGATTGTAAATTTCAAGGACATTCACTCTTATGAGCAACATGTCTGACAAGTATTGAAATGGCTCTGGAAGCATCAGTTATATGCCAAGAATAAATGTCTTGATGTTTGATATCCTTTCGTTATGCTCTGAATTTTGAGAGTGGAATTATACCCCCCAAATGATTTAATCTCTAGTTATATAAATAGATACAGACACATCTAGAAAAGAATGTTAATTATATGTAGCCTTTTTCTTATAATGTTTATAATTAATTTTCTCTTTGCCATTTATTATTTATGTATCTAAAAATGCATACATAATCCTTCTATGGATTAATAAGGTTATTGATTTTTTAAAAATGTGAGTTTGACCTTAAAAAATTAGACTTCCTTGGGTACAGAAACTATTATCAGAATGTAAAAATGGACCCAAGTAAAAATACTGCAATTATGTTCTGGGACTTATCCACCAAAAGACAAGTGCAAAACCTCCAAAGTTTTCTAATTTCTATAGAAAGTTTATTCCCAACTTTGCTGGACTAATAGTCCCTTTCCCAGCTCTGCTAAAGGGAGAAACAAAAGCTGGTGGCTGACTGCTCAAATTTTCAGTCCTAACAACTCCTTTCTCCGTGATTATGTAACATATAATACGCTTTTCAAGTCAACTCTTTGAATTATTTAACTGGGGGCGGGGAGATGGTTCCACTTACCTCCCTTAATGTGAATCTAAGATGACCTGGATCTAAGAAATGGGTCCTTAAACAAATCCAGATTTAGAAGACCCAGATCCCAGAAAGTACCCGATGCGTCTCCACGGGCAGTGTAGCACCCGATACCAATCGGTGCTAGGCATGCTCACAGCAGGAATGCCGAAGCACCCATGTGGAGGGCCCATCTGTCCCCAAGCAGAAGACGTAAAGGCGGCACGGTGTGATTGGCTGCCACGTACGTCAGTCAAGCAACATTTCTGGGTGGGAATCTCTGGAGCTGCTACAGAGATTCTTCAAAGTCTGGGGCAAGCCGTTCTGGAGAATCTCCAGAGCCTGGCCCAAGCTCCACAATACAGTCTGTGCCAATCTTCAGAGCTGTTTCCAGAGCCATTTCTGGAGAATAGCCACCTGCTTTGAAGTGTTGGGTTTTGGGGTGCCCACACCCCAACAAGAGTGTTCCCCCGGAGCCCACCCCTGGATCCCACTGACCCGATCATGGTGCAAACATGGGCCATCTAATCCAGTCTTCAAGGCTGAACACAAGATTGAAGACCCATTTAATGGGGTCCACTGGAAGACTGAATTTCAGGGGCTGAAGGACCCATTCAATCCGAATTTCCCTTGAACAGGTGTGAACACATTGGGCCCTAATGGGGTCTGAAGTGGGAATGGGGGTCTTCCTGATCGGTACCAAACCAGTGCCTAATGGGTCCTTAATGAGTCTTTAGTGCTAGTGGAAAAACACCCACATTTTCCCTTCAAGCTTATATGTTTTGATGGTTTTACTTATAGGGTCCCATAACAAGACACAGTTTGAAGTCTCAGTTTTATCTCTCTGAGCTGTATTTCACTTCCAAAATGTGGCTGAGGAAAAACAAAGAAAATTTTCCAAGTTGCAGCTCATTCTACTGCCCCACGGATTCTGATCTACTGGCAGTTGCTGATTGGCAAAAGGGAAAAGTAGATAATAACAACAACAATACCCCAGTCGCTTGTGTGTCACTGAGGATTCAGCTAAAAAGTAATAATAATAGATTCAACTTACAGGTAGATTCACTTTAATGAAATGATTTGGGATTTAGTAAGGAAAACAATCCCAACGTTTACATGTTATTCACTTTAAAACTTCTGAAGGTGCAGGAGAATGATACTACAAATATGCTTGGACCTCTTTCGGCACTAGAAGCCCACCATGAGAAAGTGGTAGCCTACCAGATTTTGGCACTTCCTTTCTTATCCTTATTTTTATATGTCATTCTGGCAAACTCAAAAAGCAGTGTCAACCTGAGGTTGAACTTTATTACCCAAGCTTCTGCCTGACAGCAAGTTACAGTCAAATAACACAAATACTTCAACAAATATAAATTCAGCCAAATTTATACAAATGCAAATTTATATCTGTATGTAAAATAAATATATGTGTCAGACATTCTGAAGTATTTTACTTTCATTCTGAAATAAGCAATCGTTCACAAGTGAAATAATTTAGAAAAAAATACATCCTACCATCCTCTGCTACCATTTGTATCACAGTACATGAAATGACCACATGGTGAACCTTCTTTTCAGATCTCCGTAATGATAAATAAAAAGCTCTCTTCATCTACACGAGTTCAGTCTTTTTCTTTCGTAGCAGCACAACCCAGATTTAGGGAGTTCTACCGTAAAATTGCTGTCTGTGCTGTTAATTTGAAGAATAATCAGTTTAAAATAAAAACCAAACTACAACTGATCTTTCCCAGCAAGCCAGGCAGTTGTATACAATCTCAGTCTACAATTAATTCAAGACAAACAAAACTTGTCACTTACCTAAAACACCATATTCAGAAAGGGAGCTATTGCATACAGTGTAAGGGGCCTGCTGCTCCCAGAGGTGATTCATAGGAACACAGGTCCTCTTGTCAACATCTTGATCATGGAGCACGTGGTGGCGATGGCTACAGAGATTTTTACAAGAAGAGTTTAAAAGATACAGCACTTTAAGGAAAAGGCAACAGCTAGATCAAGAACAGAACACTTTTGTGGAGTGCCTTCCCCAACACCACCATATTAATCATGGCTAACTAAATTATTCATTCATGACTAAGATCAAGCTCGGTTCAATAATTCCTTAGCACCCAAATCAAATTCTTAACCACTGCACCAAATCTCTTTTTTCACTTACTCGTAAAGATTAAAGTTATTTCTAGTGCTACAGAAATCAGAAATTGATATTCATAAACAAGGATGCCACTGATTGCATCTAGAAGATCACGCAAATTAGCAATTATTGCACATAGGCATAATCTTTTAAAAATAAAGCCTTTAAACATCCATTATTCAGTTTTGACAGCAGGCTTTTTATGTCTTCTTTCCGCCACAAAGGATGCGTTCAGTACTGTCGCTGTGCAGTGCACGTGCAATGCCTTTAGCAGTACCAAGTTACACACCATAAAATATGATGCGTGAAAGCCATTACACAGTGGGACTGCTTTCCCTCAAATTATAATTGGCTGTGAAATTCTATTAGTCATTCTTGTGTCATGTGTAATTCGTAAAGCCCATAGCTCCCACCTCCTTGAAAACTTTGCAGGTTCAAGATCTGAAAAAGCTGCATCTTCCTCACTGCCCACAGCTCACATGTTCAACTGTTTAGCGCTCTCTAGAGCTCCATTAATCAGCATTAGAATGGTGCACCAAGGAGCATTATCAAAACAGAGATGACTGAAGTAATTACTGTAATCCATTAACTCCCTGAGCAAGACTAACTGAGTGAAACACACCAATATGTTCAAGCTCTACAGCCACTAAAGAAAGAAGGGCTATTACCTCAATTATAGCTACTCTGTGGTGCATATCTGCTGAAGCTGAACAAATTACAGACAGAAACTCTGTTCCTCTAGCACATCTTAGCAAGACCAACACACAGCTCTAAATAGAAACAAGTCCATATCATAAAACCAGGCACCAACTGTTTGTCACAGGTTAAAATACAACAACACTAAATGGTAAGAGCAACTCTGACCCCTTTCAAAACAAAACCCTTTAAGAAGATAATCTGCACATTATACAGAATAGATATTAGGTCAAAACTGCAAAGGGGGATATCCCTAGTCACTTCCTAATATTATTATTTCCATCAGCACTCAAACTGTTTTTCAGGTTCATCCCTAGGGTCTTTTCTCTCTCTCTCTCTTTTTTTAAAGAATTTTGTACTTCTACAAAAGCCAACAAACATGGGTTGCCCAAGTCTATTAACACTAAATAGATGTGAGGGTCATGGTATGGCCACATAAGTAACAGTAACTTCCTTTGAAAACTGGAATAACAGGCATTATAAACAAATCTGTACAAAATCACCAGGTGTGAAACTCTCTTGACAACTTCCAAAAATATATCAACATTCCTAAGGTACTTTTCCTCCATCAGTTTGTTAATTAAATGCTATTATTCCTAACCATCACACATTTCTTCCAAACCTCTGGGAAGGTCCTCTCTGTCAATCATAAAATCTCGTCAAAGATCTTCCTTATACTATTTCTAAGACTTCTTGCTTTCAGTTTATAATGTATACTTAAGTTGCTTCAATCAGTTCCACATTTGTTCTGTTCCACATTGATTAACAAAATAACTGTTACAAATCGCAAAATATGCAAAACCAAATGTCACTTTTATACAGGGTAACATACATTTAGCAGAATCAGTAAGACATTTTACAATAATAAAACAGCAGCCACTCACCTAAAAGTTCCCCTTTCTACATCCTGCCCACTCAGACGGACATGGATTCCTTCCTTCAGTAAAGACCCAAAAGCCATATACTCCCCCAAGGCCCAGTCAACCACTCGGTTCTTTGTCATTTCCAACCGACCTCTCAGAATTCGAGAAAGTCCTAAATAAGTTGTGAGTGGTGTAAGAGAAAGGAAAAGTTGGTAGCTGCAGTTGTCAAAAGTTCATCACAGAACTCAGCTTTTTGCTGAATAGAACATTTATAAAATACAAGAAAATGAGGACAAGCAAATTATAAAATGGTAACATCATCAGGATCTTTTAACTAGGTGATGTAATCCATACAATGCTGGCACCTGGTGGATCTCCACAAAAAGTCCATCCCATTAGGCCTGGGGGTCATCTTGTATGCCACCACTCCTCACACCTCTGAGGATAGCATAACTAGAAGAAGAGCCTAACCTTGTGATCTTAATGTGTGGGAAGGTCTACATAGGAGAAGGCACTTTTTCAGATATTCAAGGCCCAAGTTTGTTTCACATAGATAATTTCCACCTACCTATTTACACATATTCTGTGTTCTTTCATTTACATACATTGTCATATTGCCCAACTTTGATCTTCCTTATCTCATGTGGGTTCTCAAGTTTAGTTGATTACTTCTTTTGAGAACCATCAGTCTCACGATACTTCTTACCCAATTCATTTAAACCTATGAGGGGGATCCACTTCCACCAGTAAGGCTTGCCCTCTGACAGGTGGCACCAAGTCTTTGCCCAGCTGAATCATCTCCAAGGATCTCAAAAGAGAATATAACTCTATAGTGTTCTGAATAAGGGTGGGAAAGAAGTGTCACGGTGCAATCTTTAGAAAGAGCATCCACTCATGGAACAGTAATCCTTTCTCAGTGAGAAACTTCACTTCTAGCAGTGAGATGTCCCAAAGGAAAAAAAAATCCCAAAAGCAAGCAAGGGGACATAATAACGGACAGTGTTCGTCCAGGACCTGTTGTAACACCCTTCTTTCAAATGCTGCTTCTGCTGATCTGTACTGATCAAGCTTATAAAGTTTGGGAAAAGCAAAGAGAAACTGCTACCACTGCTTAGAAGACCACAACAATAACTGCCGAGCAGGTTGAATGTGCCAGGATCCTTGTAGGTGTTTTAAGGCCCAATGTCCTATATGCTTAGACTACACAAACTTTTATCTAGGGCTGTGGTCATTTTAAACCATCTTCAGAGTGGAAAGGCCACAAATAAAATAGAAGTGAAAAAGTGTGAGATGGACTAAAGAAGGCTTAAAGTAAATATGTGACCATGACACATCAGGCAATAGTTTTATTAGGGGCCTTCTGCACTATGATGCTTTAGCGGAAGGAAACGAAGAGGGAAGAGTGACAGTTAAACTCCTCCCCTCAAGAAATACATTTCCATAGCCCTGTACACATCTAGGCAGTGCCACAGCTTTTCCAGGTCTTGGGCAAATGAGAAGAGAGAAATTTCCTAACGTTTGTTAAAGGCAGAATTCACCATAAAATGTTGAACTGGTTTAGTCTTGAAAATTACAGAGTCCAATGTAATAGAACAGCATTACGGAGAGGTGGAAATCCTCCTACAGACATCACTGCCTTGAGTAAGGCTATTCTGACTGATACTAAATGCACATGAGTGTCTATGATTGGTTCAAATAAATGGTGTATGCTGTTTTCATAGTACCTTGATAACAAGGTACGAAGGCTAAACCCATGGCACCCACTGCAGAAGGAACAGCATCAGAGTTTGAAGTCCCATATTGGCCCAGGCATCCATTGCATGGCATCCTTGGCATCAAAAAAGAACAGTTCTTCACCAAGGCTTGGTGAGGGCAGAGAAAAAAGATGATAATGTGGAGATTCCTCCTGCTCTAGGCTCACTGCAGTTTGAAAAAAGCTGTTCTTCCTCCCCAGAGTTAAGATGAAGTTTTCACAGTGAAGGTGTCAAATCACAATGATAAAATAACTGTAGGAAGCAGCAGCTGTTCCAGCCCAGCTGTTGTCTAAGCAGCAATGGCTGAGCACAAGGGTTGCTCTTTTTAAGACAAAAGGCACTTGTGAAAGGATCCATTGGAGCCCAGTTTTTCTCTGAATCAGCCACAGGAGCAGGGGAACAGAAAATAACCAAGAAAGGACTTGGAGTTAATTACTTTTATACTGTTCTTTTATACTAAAGAACAAGACCTCCTTGCAGAGGTGGAACTACTATCCCTCTGATAATGTGGCATTAATTTCAGTGTATCACAAGACAGAAGGATGGACAAATATCTTTCATAACAGACAACTTACACATTCTTATATAAACAAATACCTGTCTAACCTGTCCTGCATTTTACTTCATTTCTCAGTGATCCAGAATCTTTTCCTTCCATAGATCAATTTAATTGCTTCATGAATCACCAAAAGCATTGCATCAATAATATAGCTCACATTCCTGGCTAATTCATGAATTACCCATATTCCACGTTTCACTCATGAAATAAGCAAATCCTTATATAGTTGTGCTTGTTTCATCTATAAACCTTTATTCAATTTAGGCAGTTATATGAAATGAATAACTGTGCTACGGCACAAAGCAAGCAATATTTTACTTATATTATACAGGAGACTATTTTAAAAACCATAGTAGGCCTGAGATTTCTAAATTCATATCATACAGAGCTTTACAAATGTCTACAGAGCACTAAGCAGATGGTTCTTTCTATGTATCATACTTTCAAGTGTTTCAAGAATATGCACATATTTTCAAATAAATGCACACCAAACACATTAAGAAAAGAAAGAGTTACAAGTTATACTTTGGATACATAACTTCCTCTAAATTCTTCTTCAGGAGTAATGATGCTTTGACTTGATAAGAAAAATTATGTTAATTAAAGCCACTTGAACAAAATGCTGAAAATTTGTGACTGAAAGTGCTGCTATAATAGCTTAGTTTTTAAACAACAAAAACAACAACCCATGTTGATCAATCTCAGAGGAAAGAAAATAAATAAAAGGGCAGATGTGATCAGAAATACTAATCAAAAGCCATGGAGCTCATAGGCTACCTACCAAGAAGAAGAAGGGTTGGTTTTTCTACCCGCTTTTCTCACCCAAAGCCACTGATTCAAAGCCACTGACAAAGCTTTCTCTTCTTCTTCCCACAGCAGAAATCCTGTGAGGTAGGTGGGGCAGTGAGAGCTCAGAAGAGAGCTGTGACTAGCCCAAGGTCATCCAGCTGGCTTCATGGGGGACGGCGGAATCGAATCCGGTATTTCCAGCTAAGAGTCTGTCTCCCTAACCACTAGACAAAACCAGCTCCCAAACCACTATACCAAAAGCATAGCATAATGTAAGTTTACAGACTTGGGGTTGCTAAAGGATAGCAAGCTGAACTGGTTCATTCTGAAAGGCAATGCTTTCTTACCAAGGAGAAGTCAACAGCTAGCCACCAGAGTCACTAGTCTCTAAAGAAACATTTTATTATCTTAGGCTTTAAAGGTCCCACTTTGCTGTTTCCTTATTTGCAACAACTCCTTGCATTTCTTCATGCGTTTAAGTGTGTATTTTAAAGACAACGCTGAATTGTTTCCATAAGGAGTCAAAAGAAAGAATTCAAACTGCCAAAGAGAAGAGTTCTGCCCAAATAATTTAATGCTATTTTAATAGTAACTGAAGGGGCAAAAATTCCCTCAGGCTTTTTGCACAATGAAAGGCATATGACTGACTTCAAACTCATAAAAGAAAATCAGTGAATATCATTAACCATGCTTGTGCCAACACCTGTTAATGCTGAAAGGAAATGAGTCGCATATATGCCTGTTTCGGATATACTATAGAAGAATTCCCTAGCACAATGTTTCTACATTTTGTTGATCTGAACAACTTCAAAAGTTAATATTACTAAGACAGTAAAATTAAGATTTACTCTTACCTCCATGAATTTTAAATCCCTCAAGGGGCACAGAACTGGCTGCATTTCCTATGTGTGTCAACATGTCTTCAGGGATACCAGTAGGAGGACAAGTCATACTCTTTGGCTCACCATCCAAATTAAAAAAACCTAAACAAGAGGGCATTTTGAAAATGATAGAAACTAACGAGAAAAAAAAAACACCCACCCTGGCTTTGTATTAAAATTCCAGGCTGTGACATAGAATATGACGTTAGATATACTTACTAGAAACAAAGTTGAACACCCCTGAGTGTTATAAGGTGATAGGATGGAGTACAAACATGAATAAATTAAATAACTGTAGTCCGCGGTGCGCGCATACGCAATTGGTGCCGGCCCTGCCAGCCCCAGAATCGCGCCGGTGCCGACAAGGTAAGGCGGAGGGCGTGGGCACGGGACTCTCGGCGGGGTGGGGGTGGGAGTAGTACTTGCCTTCCCCTGGCCAGAGAACGGCCGATCGCCGGTTCTCTTGCCAGAGGGAAGGCAGGGAAGCCAGCCGCCAGACTCGCCCACCTGTCAGAGATGCAGAGCATGCACTGTTCCTCTCTGACAGCTGGGCATGCACCATCAGGGCCGGTGCACAGGGCTGTCCCGTGTGTGTGCGTGCGTATATGCGGAGCCTCTGGGAATCTGACCCTCTATGGGTCAGATTCTTTTTTAAAATGTTCTGCCTGTAAACGGATCTTTGAGATCTGTTTTCCCGCGGCAGGTGTGGAAAGGCCCCAAGTCTTACTCCTGTTGACCCAAAGCGGCATCATTTCCCTTTATGTCAGATGATGAAAACCCTGGAGTCCAGTTAGCAAGAATTCCCTCAATCTATTGAGATCTGCAATCTTTTACTTCTGTAAGAGGAGCTGAGGATTTCCAAAGACTGGATTGATTTGGGGGCTCTCAATACAGGACTGCTGCCAGTCACATGGGGCAGTAACAGCACTGGTTCCATGAGATTCAGGCAAATGGAGTGATCCTCATGCCATGAACCAATGAAGATTCCTCAGAGAATTGGGGCAGGTTTCCCCTAGTTCCCCTGGCCAAAATTTTCTGCAAGACCTGTGATAAACATCACTATTTTTCTCATGCAATCTCCAATAAAAATAGCCCAGACTTTCACATAAGCATGTCCTCCACTTGCCAAGGGAGTTGTCTCACTCTCTTATCAGGTATTTATAACCTGAAACTGCAGGTTCCACCTTCAGTTTAGTTCTGGAATTCTCAGGAATCCCGACCAAGGCTAATTTCAGGATGAGTTGTAATCGGACAGTCAGTGCCTGCAGATTTAGAGAGAGGTTCAAACCTATCTCAATAGAAAAGGCTTTTACATCCTCTTCCCCCACCATTAATGAACTGTTCTACATCCCAGATAACTGCTCCTTATAGATAAATATACAGCTCATGGTTTATTGTAGGAACTGATCTAAAGTGTATAAGAAGGGATGACTGTTACTTACCTGGCCATGGTGAGTCAAGCCAATGTTTTATGTGCAGAATTTTATTATCTTTGGATCTAGTATAAGCTTCTTCGCAGATCTTATCATATTTTGCAATTTCTTCCTGTAAAACAGAGAGAAATGTAACATTAACCAAACATATAAACTAGCAATGGATAGGACTGATGACTGATTTTCTATGAAAACCATGTTATTCAGTATTTACCTGAGCACCTGTCTTCAGCTACTGACATGAACACTGTATTTTAATTTTGAACTAAATACACCCCATCTTCCTCCATCTTGATTTACTCACTCCTCCTCAGGACTTTTCCCAAAGTTAGATCCCTAAACTAAACAGAAAATGTTGACACCATGGATAGTGCCACCCAGTGTAGACCTGGGGATGAATCAATTATACATGTCAACCCACCATTTAAAAAAAAAATCTATAATTAATTTGATTCTATTTGATTCGAATCTTTAAAATCTGAATTGCCCCAATTTGATTCGAATTAAGCAAATTCGAATCTATTTCTTTGAATTTTCAATTTGAATTTGCACTTACGAATGTCAACAACATTTGTATGTGCCCGTACACATCATTACGCATTGAGTAGGCATCCATACACATCCATATGCATCTTGTAGTTATCCCGTATGCAACCCATTTTTGTCCTGTACGGATCTAAACAAATGCATATGGATGCGGGAAAGATGTGTATGTGCAAGTACGCATCATGTATGAACCTGTACATATACGAATGTCCGAATAATTCAAATGAATAGAATAAAAAATTCAAATGTTGTTCAAATGTTTAAATTTGAATTTATGGACATTCGATTCTAATTCAAATGTTGAAATTTGGATGAATTTGATCTGAATGTCTTCGAATATTTGTGCACATCCCTACTATTTGCAATTATAAAGCTAGCATCATAAATTTCTTTCTAAACTACAAACATTCTATACCTCAAATTCCTGCAGTGTTACAGTACCATCAGCTATAAGCTTGTCAGCATACTTTTTCAGCACAGGGACCTGCTTGTGAATCTGCTTGTACATTAAAGGCTGAGTGAACATGGGTTCATCCATTTCATTGTGGCCTCGTCTTCGATAGCAAACCTGTAGAGAAACATCTTATTTTAGTCAATGCAAAGTTGACAGTATTATCTATTTTCAATGCTTTGAACAAACTCTTGGACTTTACATTCTGTGTATGGAAGTAGTTAACTCCTGTTTTTTAAAAAAAGACAAAATAAAATTGTCTGTGCCTAAGAAGAAACTGGATCCGCTTTCTTCCACATGGAAGCAAGTTAAATTAAACCTGTTTGTACTTTGTTAAGGGAGTACGATTTTCTATTTTCTCCTTTTCCTTACTTCAGTCAAGAATTAAAACACAGTGCTTATAACATCTCAGGGTAATTTCTCTTGGATATCTTCTTTATTTGACTAATATTCAAACCCTTCAGAATAACTAAAATGCATACAGTACAAATAGCCTTTTTCTCTCTCTTCCTGTCTACTGTTTACAGCATTGCAATCCGAAAGCAAAAGAACGGAAGCCAGATGATTTTATATATATACACACTTCTGTTAAAATTACAAAATGCAAAACCAATCACAAGAAATTATATTTCAAAACCTGTGCAGCACAGATTAAAAATAAATTCTCCTCTTTCCTTTTGCTTTCTATGGCAAACAAAGAATGAAAGTCTCCTTTCTGAAAGCGACAGAGAAGGGTTGCTATGCCTGTACCACGACTCTGGATTTTTATGACTTTTGCCTGTCATTCTACTTTTACGCACCTGCTTCAGTGTCTCTCTATCCCTTCATCTTCTCTCTCCCCTATTTCCTTATTCACTTCTGTCTGCCTCTCTGGCTGCCCCCTAATCTATTTCTCCCATCTCTGTATTTGTTGGATGGCACATTATTTCCCTCTGTTCCCCAACCCTGATTGGGGAAGGTGGTGAAAATCCATGAAGGGTTCCAGCCACACGCCTGTGCCAAATTCAAATGGCATTGGTGCTGGCATTTCTGGGACCAGGTAAATGTTGTGCAGTCCATTGAACAGAGACACACAGAGAGAGAGAGAAGTAAAAGAGAAAGATCAAAGCAGGGAAAGAAAAAGTATTATCATCTGGAGCATTTGTGCCCTAATCGCAAACAACACCCTGTAGTAATGATTTGGGACTCACACGCAGGATGGTTGCCAAGTGAAAGAAGTAAGCCGTTAACCTTTTTTTATTAACACATGCCAAGGCTTTTATACAGTTTCTCTGAACAATGGAAAAGTACCCTTAGGAAACCCATATTTGGTTACAACAAGAGGACTGGACAGAACCAGTATATGCAAGGATATGGTGTAGGACCAATAGAAGCCTGTCTCTGTGCATGTGGATATCTCGTGTCAGCATCCTTGGATGCTGTACCTTGTTTACATGTACCGTGGATGTTATGACTTCCTTGAGAGAGATATTAGGAAAGTTACAGTGACCCAGGAATGTATCCTTTGTCCTAGTAGTTTCAGCTTAGCAACTGTTGCTTTAGCTGAGATGGGCAAATTGCACCCCCACAACACCCTATTTACAGAGAAAAAGGCACTTGCCCCTCACATCAGGTGTCAAGCAATGTATGAAAGGCCAAATCATCTCCTTTCCTCTTAGCCAACTAGCTTCAGAGAAATAAAACCCTTTTCTTTCCAATTCTTCAAGAACATCTCCAGGAAACAGCAGCAAGGTACAATAATCACATTTTCCGTAAAGAAATAAAGAAAACAAGAAAAATAAAAGCAGAATGGCATAACAAAAATCTAGTTCGCTTACAGCAAACACGTCTTCAACTGCACGTTGAAAGGATAAATTATAAGCCCCCATGCAAACCTAGGCTGGTCTTTCTCGTATTTTTGGAAGTCGGCTTCATTGATCCCATTGCATTTCAGAGCAAAATTACAAAAAATAACAAACCACATCAAAGAACTCTAAAAGGCATGCCCCTGCTCAGGATATCGCATGAAGAACATAAAAGCCCTGGTGTGTATAAATAGCTTTCTATCTAGACATACTCACAGAAGTCTTTCCTTCCTGCCTCCTTGCTATTGCTTTCAGTAGGAATCTTGGCAAGTAATGAAGGGGAAAGAGCTACTTTTTCCTCCTTCTGCTCTCCATCAGCTCCTCCTTTCCATTCATCAAACTGGCTTATAGGCTTCAGAATTCTCTTTTTCAAACCATGCAGCCAGTGAAGCTTCTGCCCCGTGCTGAAATCTCACAAACTTTCTACCATGCAACCAGTAACCTGGCATTCTTCATGTTTAGAGCACGGTGGGATTTGCAAATAAAAGGACTGCCGCAATGGAACAGCTCTTCTATCCGAACAAATCAACATTTCAAAGCTCATTCCAAAGGCAGAGGAAGGAGAAGGGGGCAACCAAAACAGGTGAAGAACTCTGACGCAGGTGAGACCCAACGGGCAACTTGTAGATGGGAACAGAAAAGTACAACTTGACCACTGTTTAATAAAAATACTGAAGTAAGTGCAAAGTGCCTGAAGGCATGAAATGATAGTGGAAGTATGGATTTTTTGAGTGGTTGGATGGCAAGCAATGGTCCTTTTATTGTAAGAGATGCGTAGATAAAGAGAAGAAAGCTGGGTGAGCATGTTCCACTCAGCTCTCAACATTAAAATTATGACCATACAGGCTGCAAACCAAGAATCTCACCTAAAATCAATGGAGGAGAAAAGAAAGTAGAAGTCTTTGGCTGCTAAAGAATAATGCTGCTGCTACTGGCAGTGGTGGTGGTGGTGGTGGTGGTAAGAATTGTTGTCAGCTGATGCTGCTAACATCCAACCATCTCTGGAGGACCTCTGCCTGGAAGCTGCCGTTGGACTAATCACCTACACTGAGGACCACTAGGGTGGGGTCAGGTTGCTGCTCAAGCAACTAAAAAAACAAGTTTTATATTGTTTTTATGATTTCATTTAAGATTTGTACTAAATGTTTTTATTGAATATTGTCACCCACCTTGAATACTTTGAGGAAATAAATACTGTATATGAACATTCATAGATTTATTTTGTTTTCTGAGATCTTGCTTTAGGCAATTAAAGAATTTAATCTATGGCCAATGTCCATCACAGACACAAACATATAAAAATATATTCACAGTGCACCATACATATTATGCAGCTGCATGAAAATCAAAGAGTTTGAGCCTTTGGGTACCACCTTTTGTAGCTGAAAAAGAGTCAAAATATTCTGTATCTTTCTAGCAGCATCATGAAAAGAGCTAGATTATGAATAATCTGTGGATGTTCTGAATAGAGTAATTTTCCAACTTATATATACATTGTTGCAGAAATTCCCCTCTAGGGGTCTTATAAAACTACCAGATAGAAAATAATGAGGAAGACCTTCAATAAAATTTGATCACATATACAATATCTGCTTTATTTGTTAATCCTGTCTTATTTTCCTTGTAAGATCTCAGTTGCCATAGACTGGAAACATAACTCAGGAAAACCTTTCATGATCTAAGGAAACATTACATTATTAAATAACTTGAATGTCTATGTATAATCTGAAGTCGCTATTCTGGACAGTATGTGATGGAGCATACACAGAGTGCATTTGAAATTTTCATCAACAAGAACATTTTCCTTAAATTCCTGTAAGGAAAAAAAAAAACTTCACCAAATACGAAGATCACAACTGGATGCTGAAATTACCTTAAATTATATCCTTCTACTTTTACTGAAGTTTAGATTTTTATTGAACATGAAACTTCCAGGAAACTGGACTTCATTTTTTAACAGTTTTTAAAACACTGAGAATCCACTGATGCAGGCCAAAAGCTCATCTAGCTCTGCTATGTGCATTCTTCAAAATGAACTGTTAATTTCTACTGCAGTTAACTCAAGTATCATTGGTGGCTCCAGCTCTCAGGAGATGCTTCTCAGAGGAAGACAAATGGAGGTGGGAAGTTTACCTATGCAGAATTTTTGAAGATGTGGAGAGAAGCCCTTAGGATCTTCACTTAAAAGTAACAATACTTACCAGATCTATAACCACATCTTTATTAAAAGTGTTTCTCCATTCTGCAGCTACGTTGCATACATACATCACTGCTTCTGGATCATCAGCATTCACATGGAAAATAGGTGCATTGACCACTCGGGCAACATCAGTTGGATATGGTGATGAGCGAGCCATTCGCGGGTCAGTGGTAAAGCCAATCTAAAACGTGAGGTTTTAAGGGTAACTTATAATGCGAATATTTCTGAGCACTGGAGTATGAGCATGCATTTTAAACACCATCTTATATTTTTGTTAATAAACATTTAATTTATATGGCAAGATTATAAAATAATTTTATTTATTTATTTAGGAATTTATATCCTGCCCTTCATCAAAATGACCCAGGGCAGGTCACCACAACAACAGTAATGCCTAAAAATATTCTTAAAACATCCTTAAACTATAACCCTCTCTGCCTAAGCAGAACTATACCCAGAGGGAGCCAAATATCAAAAGCCTGGGTAAAGAAGCATGTTTCAACTAGGCACTGAAAAGAATACCATGTAAGCATCCCACAAACCTCCAGAAAGAGGCTATTCCAAAATCTGGGAGCCACCACAGAAAAGGCCCTTTTCCATGTCCCTGCTCATTGCATCTCTAAGGCTGTGGTCACACACGTGGTTTAGGTTGACTTCAAGTCATCTTCAGGTCATGTTACTCAAATTATTTTTATAATACCACCATAATAACCACCTACCCTCATTAGATTGTCTTAACCTGGAGTCCTGTTTTTAAAGGACTGTCAAGGACTCAGCCCGTCCTGGCATTCCAGGCCTTCTTTGCTTCCTCAAAGTGTGAGCAGGAGGATGGGCTAAAGGAGGCTGAACTGTGCTGTGGTGGGTGGGATCCAGCCTTTCCTTCGGTCAATCAACATACAACATCTCCCCATGAGACATCTCCTCTCCTTGGTTTATATATATGAATCCTCTAGGGCTTTTACACAAATTTATTATTATTATTTTAAATTAATCACATGGAGAAAAAAGCACATAAAAAAGGTGGGCATGGAGGTGGGGGAACAGGCTTAAAAAAGAACCACAAACACACACCCTCATCTCCCTTGAGTGACAGAATGGCATCCAATAAGAAAGGAGGCAGACTTGACACAGCAAAAGGGGTGGAGAGCAAAACAGTCCTTCCAAGGCCCGAAATAGGCCTTCTGATTCTGGAGCTTGTAAAAGGATCCAAACTTATTTAACAAAACTGGCAACTAAAGGATTTATTTTCTGCAGTCTGTACTCAGAATAATTCTGCATCATTCTCTAGCTTTTGAACATAGTTTGAAGATGTTTTTATCTCGTCAACTGGATACGCTCTTTTTGGCATCTCAGATAGATGAAGAGCAAGACAACCCATTTCTGATATTTTGTGTTCTCCTTCATGCTCTACAGCATGCACCCCATGACTAGTGCTCACAGTGCTTTTTTCCTGCTCCCACAGGTTGACAAAGGTTGAGAATACTTGGCATAGAACAATTCACAGAAGCGTTGCTTCACCATATTTCATCAAGGCATCAGAAAGAGCCATGCCCCACGTTATTCCTGAAACCCAATTAGCTAAAAAAAGTCTAACTTTTACCTGATTGTTCACCACAACATGAATAGTGCCATTGGTAGTATATGATGGAAGATCACTGAGATGGAAAGTTTCATAAACAACTCCTTGTCCGGCAAAGGCAGCATCACCATGCAGAAGTATAGACATAACCTAAAGAGAGGAGGGATTTAAAGGTAACTGCTACGCTGTGCATCCAACTTCCCCACCACCACTTAATACGTTTCCTCAAAAAATACTGTAAAATACCTCATGCTTTACTGTGATACTACCTGGATGGCATCTAGTTACTCTTAACAATTAACTGAGGAACAGAACATGTTACAAAGCGATTTTGCAATACAATATTCTGCAGGGAAATATATTTTTCCCAACTCATTTATCAAACAACACTTAGCTTCTGAACAGCTAATCTCAGCTAATATAAACCTGCACTCTTAAAAGTGGTCTAATTCTAGTAGCCGAAAGCTACTGCAGAGAAATCTTACAGATGTGCGGTCAATCAAAGCTACCATGAAGATAACGTCACCTTCTTCCCTTCAGTATCCCCTCGGTAAAATTGCTCTGCTTTGGTCTTCCCTTGCACAACAGGATCCACTGCTTCCAAGTGAGATGGGTTAGCCACAAGTGACAAGGTGATATTTTTGTTTGTTGCTCGATTGATTCTCTCATGATACATTCCAAGGTGGTATTTTACATCCCCAGATCCCTAGAGCACAAGGGGGGGGGGGGAATGAAAATTCACAAATGTGTTATCACTGTTAAAGATATTTGAATACATCTGGCCTGTTTGTTAAACCAGTCAGCCGCTCTTTGGTCCAAACCAAGCAAACCTCTATCTAAAATCAAAGTATGGTACTGATTATGAATATCACACCTTGGGCTAATTGCAGAGTGTTATAACTATGTAAGTAAAACAAGCACAGCCAAGGCATACATTCCTTGCAAATCTGCATGATTCTTTTGGCAAAATGTGTCCTATCTTGTAAAGGTTCCAAAATACTCTACCAGTCCAAAATTGCAATGAGAGAACCACCTAGGACGTCTGTATGGTCTTCACAATTTGATGCATGTGAATAAAACCATTGTTTCTTATTCTCCCCCTATGATATGGTTACTGAGACAGGAGAAAAGAGCATCCCACTTAACAAGCACTGCTGTCTCTTTAACTTAGCATCCACACAGAATGCAGAGGCATGGTACCCAAATGTCCAAGGCCACCTAGATACTCAGTGGCCATGTGAGTGACTTATTTTACCCACTCTGCATAAGAGTCTTGCTGAAAGTGGCCATTTCCAGCATGAACAGGGAGCCTTCTCTATGGAGCTGAGGACTTTCAATCTCCAAAGGTCCCACCCCTTTGAGGGGGAAGGGAAAACCTAGACTATGTGGACATCAGAAACCATACCCCGCTCTGGGACAAGAGCAAACAGTGCAGCATTAGGGCCCCTGATCTCTTGCCATGGTCTGGAGCTTACTTATGTATGGCAATAATATCCTGTGTGCCTCACAGGATCATCAAAGGTGCTTCTACTCATATGCTGAAAATGCATCTTTGATATTAACAAGCATGATTTATAATTTAGTAAATACTATACAATTTGACATAAGTAACCCATGACTACCATCTCATTTGTTTCCCACTCCACTTTATTCTTTCTATATCTGAATGGTCCATATTACTACTAACATCTGTCCTTCTGACTCCCTACAAGTAACATAAATAATAATATTGTCCATTGAGATATTGGTAATTTATGCTTAATATTTAGAGAGAAGTAATAATGAAAATAAATTTTGGCATGTATTTTCCTTATGAATAATCAGAGCTATATGAGATCTTCAAGGAGCAACACATTCAGTCACTACCATAGTATCTAAAATTGGCCAAGAGAAAGTTGTCACATAAAGTATTTTTCCCTTGACAATTGCTTTAACATTTTTAAAGAGAAACAATATATTTAAAAACATAAACAAGATTATTTGTTTTAAGACTGAAAATCTACTTTTAAAAACAAGTCTTGATCCTAGTTTCTTGTTAGAGCAAACACATTTGAGAATATTATATATTATATATATTATCTGAATAAATTTTTATCTTACTTCATCAGCCGCTTCAAGCTTTGGATCAAACTGGCAAAAAATCTGTTCCAATTCTTTTCGGATGACGTTAGCTAACACATTCAACCTTCCCCTATGAGAGGAAAATGGGGAAAATCACAGGAAGGACATTCTATAAGTACTCACAAATAGTGTTGCATATCTATAAATAGATCCATATGATATTAATACATTTTTCTATTCATCTATGCTCAATGCTGTTCTAAGTTTAGACGACTTTCTCTGCTTACATCATACATAGCTAGAATGACAAAGAGAAAAGCAACATAACAAAGAAGTCTTAATCATAAATGCAGAGGAGAGAGTTAGGTGAATAATCCAGCCAAAAATGGAGTAGAGAAAGTAGAGAAATGGAGTAGAGACCGAAACAAAGAGCTGCAGCTGGATAACACCAAACCTCTGACACCAAATCTTCATACTTCCCATGCATATAGGATTATATTATATAAATAATTACTAGATGGCATCAGTCTGTCGTCTCTGCATCCATTTACTCATTGGTTATGACCACCTTCTGGGAAAGCATTGAGCCCCACAAGTGGTTTAGTTTAATTATGTTAGCTTCTACCCAGTTCTGCTTCATGATCAAATTGGAGTAAGGCCCTTTCTGCGCTGGGCCTTATTCTGGATTATATCTTGAAATAAAGACCTGACATTTGCATGCTGGAACAGACTATGGGAGGCCCCACCCAGAACCTTCTGTAGTTTGCACCAGAGCATGTCCCTGTTAGAAATATAATACAGAATAAGGCACAGTGCAAAAAGGGCCTACAAGATACCAAACTGGAACCTACAGCAGATGAAAGGGGTACATTATAAGGCAGTAGAGCAAAGTTTGTGATGAACAGGCCCTGAAGTGGGTGGGTGGTAGAGGAATTTGGCAAAAATCAGGAGAAGAGGAACAGGGCTTGGCAGCCATAAGAGTTAAGGAGGGAACAGAACTCAAAGTGTCCAGGTGTAAAGCTGGACAGCTCAGAAGAAATTAGAATGAGGTGGTCTCTTCAGGAGGAAAGGCTGAGAAGACTGAATACAAGTCCAAATACAAGCTAAGAGGTTCTGATGGACAATTCAGAAACAGTTAAATTGTGGAACAAAAGCAAAAGTCCAGGAAACAGGACAGTTCCTAGACAGAAGGGCCAAACTCAATGCCAGAGCAGATGCAATTCTTCACTAACAAGACTGAGTGTGAAAGGTACAGCCAGGCTAAAGGCTCAGTAGAAGTCCAGGAACTGGAAAACACAAGACCACAGTAGCAGTTGGAGGTACAATGGAAGGAGCTAGGCAGGAATTATTTGCTTGACTTTCAGATCTGAAGCACATATTAAATCACAGTTTAATCCAACGTGGATCACCAGACACCATTTCAGAATAAGAATCCAAAACACAGAGGACAAGGAATTAAAAAGATGAAAAGCAATACCAAATACAAGGTTAACAAGACCAGAATTCCGCAATACAGGAACTTGAGACAGGGGGCAGACATAACAAAATCATACCAGGCTGGTAAGGATCCAGGGAGGTGGTGGCCATTTACACAACAATCACTAAACTAGGTCCACACTGGGCCAGCAGCACTTGTAGTGTAAGCAGGCAGCCCAGGGCTGCACAGATCCCAAGGCAATGTCTGAAGCAACAATGTCCAAACATTGCCAAGGCGATTCAGCAGCTACACATGCCCAGCAGATATTTTAATGTATTTTTTTAAAGGAAAGGTAGAGGTAAAATGGGGCAAGAGAAAAGGCAGAAGCCTTAATGTCTTTAGTTCGAACCATTTGCAAACCTAGAACCAGTTGAGGTTATTCCACCTGGTTTCTAAATCAAACTGAATTAAACAAGGTTCAGTTCAATTTGAACTGAACCAAGAATAAATAGAATACCATATAAAAGAGACATGATAAAATCAGATAAAAGTATACCTGTATTTTCCGGCGTATAAGACGACTGGGCATATAAGATGACCCCAACTTTTCAGTTAAAATTTAGAGTTTGGGATATACTCGCCATATAAGAAGACAACACCCGGCGTATAAGACGACCCCTGACTTTTGAGAAGATTTTCCTGGGTTAAAAAGTAGTCTTATATGCCAGAAAATACAGTAATTTAAAAAGGCACATATAATACAGGGGGAAACAAAACAAAAAGATGTGTCTCCCATAAAGGGCAGGACAGGGCTGGATGGTAAGTACCTAAGCAGATAAAATAGCTGGATTGCTGAATCTCAGCAGATAGCCGGTACAGTTGTGATAAGTCTGGTTGAGACTATTTGGAGAAGTATTGAGGCTACTTGGAAAGGTGTTTCTGCTTTGAAGATTATAAGCAAAAATACTTGATAAGCACTTTTCTATGGTCTAGACTTGTTCCACCAGATGAAGCACAGGCAAGCTTAATTGGAAGAGGAGAAGAGGTTTTCTACTGATGAAGCTAGTCTTCCAAAAAGGAAGCTTCAGTTTCTTTCAAAGCAGAGAAGATACAGAAAACTCCTGGACATTCCATCTGCATTCCTCACAAAATGGTGCATGCTTTCAAAGACTATATGAAATAGCACTACTTCTAGAGACCTTCATCCTCAATCCATGGCCAATTCTTGTATCTCTTTTTTCAGAAGTCGGAGATTTAATTTCCTCAAGTGGTTGCTGTGCTTATATTTCCCTGAGCTTTTGAGCACAACAGTCCTTGGAATGGGAGGGCACTGATTCAAGATGGGTCTCTTGACATCATTGCTGTGACTGTGAGTGCAGCAGCTGTCAGAATGACTGGGTCCCTCAGGGGAAGCATGGAATGAGATTGGCCTTCCTGCTGAGAAAAAAACACTAGCACAGGAGAGGCTCACATAAGGATGCTCTGCGGCATTGGAAGTCAGCTGCCCTAATACATTTTAGAATCTAAGGATGTTATGCTAGTATTTCTTCACAACATTTCACTCGGCAGCTGCAGTTACGGGGAAGAAAAGGCAATGTAAGAGTTTATGTAGATATAATGTCCAAAAGTTAAAAGATGAAAAATATGGAAGAGTGAGAGAGAGCAGGAGCAGCAAAATATAAGAGAAAGTAAACAAGGTAAACTAGTAAAAGCGAAATGGAATAAGAAATAGCAACTGAGAGAGGTTGAAAAGCCTTATCCTGGACAAAAAGCAGAATATGAACTGTAGGAAGAGTTAATAAGAATCTGTTGGGTGTTTGCCACATGTTTCTATTTCCTGAGCAAAAAGCAGGAGGTAATCAGTTTTTTATTGGTTTTCAACAGAGAAAACCATATCTACTACATACCTATCTCATTACTTAGCTTCATATCTAATAATTTATTGTGCCTAATGTGACTTGAAGACCTAAACAAAACTACAGCACTTAAGTAATGTAATATTAGATTCCTGCTATCTGTGGGAGGTATGTTCTTCCTATTCTTCATTTGCCATTCTGAAGAGAAAATCAGTTCTGTGTAGCGTCTAAGGGATAATAGGGTCTCTGATACACTGAATAGTGCTGAAAACTACCTGACTTGTTAGTTACTATAAAATTAATCCACCTCGTTTTTGAGTTTGACCTACAATATCCACATGAACATTTTTTGTAATCTATACTGCACTTCAACAGGCCCAGGTATCAGTTCCAACAGCCATAACAGAAGCTTCCCTCACAAAACAACAGTAAGACAAAGGGGTATTGCAAAAAAACCCCACAGCTTGAACTTGCATATAAGTATAACCTCTCTATGATTCTAATGACACTCTTCTTAATGGAATAACAAACGCTTCCACAGCTGGTTTTCATCTCACTTGCAGTTACTTAGAATTTTAGACATGTAAAAACAGTAATACAAAAGGGATATATTTAGAACAAGTAATGGTTTGCCTAAACGGGATGCCTCATGTAGTCATCTACATACCATCTTGATTCCCAAGAAAGAACACAGATACGGTATAATGTAAATAAAAACAAACAAGCAAAAGGATTATATTACCTGTGAGGCATGCCCAGTATAACATACTCAATTCCCATTTCACTAGATTTATCAATGATAGCTTTCAGGGCAGGAATCATCACTTCACAGCCTTCCAAACCAAAGCGCTTCTCTGATGACCATTTTCGAGCAAGAAAATCTTCAAATCTGTCCAGGTGTAGAAATTGAAAACAATAGACTAAGAAGGTGGAACAACCTCTCTTGAATATATTCAAGGATACACTTAAAAACACCACCCAGGAAATATCAATATTGACAATTAATATTTTGATGCTATTCATATACCAATTGCAACATGTTTTTTATATGTTTTTTATATGTTTTATATCGCTTGTTGTTATTTGATATTTGACGTTTTTATAACAATATGACTTTTTGAATTGTGTGTTTTATTGTATTTGATTGTGAACTCTTGTGCGCCACTTTGAGTCCCTTCAAGGAAACGGCGGGATATAAATAAAAGTGTCTGTCTGTCTGTCTGTCTGTCTGTCTGTCTGTCTGTCTGTCTGTCTGTCTTAAGTGTTATGCCACAAGAACTTTCCTGGCAAAAGGGAAGCTGTCACATCATCAGCAGTCGCACAAACTGCATGACCAGCTTCTCTATCTAATGTGCAGGCTTGTCAGGCTCATGGACAGATTAAGGTGTAAAGGTATCTTTTCCAGTCCAGAGTACATGAACTGACTCTAGGGTTATGATGCTGAACTAGAACCTGGCAAAACTATACGTCTTCTTTATTTTATTTATTTTTGTAAAACTTAGAAAACTAGAAATGTGCTGAATGTGTGCTCGACAAAAGCAAACAGGGTTTAGAGCTGCAGGACTATTGGGGGGGGGGTTCCACTAGTACTAAGTACCCATTAAGTACTCATTAGGGACCCATTAAGGACCCATTAGGCTCACAGCAGGAAGACCCCATTTCCACTGCAGAACCCATGAGAGCCACATTTGTTTCCACCAGTTCTAGGGAAATCCAGATTGAATGGGTCCACTGCAGGTTTCCACTGTGGGCAGGCTAGCGCCAATTGCTACTAGGTGCTGCACCGCCTGTGGGGATGCATCAGGTACCTTAATCTGGATTAGTTGAAGGACCCATTCCTTAGATCGGGATCATCTTAGATCCCGATTAAGGAAGGTCAGTGGAAAAAAACCCTTAGATTCATTCAGTAACAGTTCTGGCTCAGTTCCTCTCACTTACTCACCAGTAGGTCTTCAACAAAAGGAACTTACCTATTGTCTCATCATCACCCCATTACTGGGCCCTTTGTGTGTGTGACTAGAGTGCACAATGTTGTTGATGTGCACGCCACCATTGTGCATGCACCTTGCATGCACAATGATGTCAGAACTGTTATAGCCAGGACTCTTACAGCCAGGACTAAGTCTTGAAACCTTGTTGCAGTTGTGGCAAATGTACTACGCACATCTCTAGACAAACTGTTCAACAATGTTGATTAAGAAAGGCAGGCAGGAAGACTGATATTGCTCACACCAATCTGGCCAGGCCAGATGCTATGTACCATATGCCTGCACAGACAAAAATGAATACCTCAAGACTCTTTTGTGCCTGAAAAGGGCTCTGATATAGCAGTAGCAGAAAGCTAATATGCCTTTTGATCCAGGGAAATAATAGCAGATCTCACCAGATGTTGGGAAGCTGTATTGGAAAGTGTTGTACCACAGATTCATGTGGCAATTCCACCATAGCAGAGCCGTCGTGGAAGTTTAAATAAAACTGTGGAAACTCCAGTTTTGATCTACCTTTCTTACAGAATGCAGAGCTTAGACCATCAATCTCTTATGTTGCTTTAAACAGCAAACACTGCATTGCCTGAAACACACAACTCTAGAATTCCAAAGATAGAAATTGTACAATGTTACCTCAATACTTCTCCACCCTAAATTTACCTTTCTAGTAGTAAGTAGCATGCCCAAGGCAAAACAAAAGTCTCCCTTTTATTCCCTAATGTCTGGATTATCACCAATATACAGCTCAAGCCACACTAAGCTACGGCCCATCTCCAGCTTCAAATCCTACCTTAATGATAATCCCGCTGCCTTAAAATAAACTGCTTCTATCAGAGTTCTTAGAAAATGAGCATTACTACTATTCTTTAGCCTACAAAAGCATTCTTGTTAATTCACAATTTCTATGACCTCCTTTACTTTTGCAGATCTGCAGAATTCCAAGTACAGTATTTGATTCTGAATACGCAAACTAAGTGATTTTAGGGAAAGCAATATTTGCATGGTTTGAATGCAAAACAAAGATATTTTTAAACTAATTACAAGACACTAGTATCAGTAGCTTGTTCCCACTTTGCCAACAATGCTACAATAAGAAGGATTTTGTGTGATAGCCAGTTCAATCTAGTCCTTGCATGAAATTTTTAAAAGCATATACCAAGGTTTGGTTTGCTTCACGGTCTTCTTTCTGTATAAATTGAATAGTGCCAGGCTCCTTTAAGCTTTCATAAATAAATTCTTCCAGTTAAATAGCGTAAGAAGCAATATAAAATTTGTACAGTTAGCATGGCAGGGTTTTCTTTTGTTTGATCTTTTGTTTTTCTGTAGCACAGTATATAACAGGAAGATAAATGAGAAAAAAATTTGTGTGACACACTGTCAACAGTCTGTCACTCAAATACCATGTTAACCTAATTATTAAGAGCACTGGATTCATATTCATTTCTCTTTTAATTAAAGTTGGGCAGAATAGTTTGTTGCTGTCTCACTAAACAAATGCCACCACAGACAGCAAATGATGTTCTAGAAACAATGTGAAATGACTAGTCAAATGTTCTACAACAGAACCAAAACTGTTTTGTTCATTCAGTGTAATGGGCTAATCAAACATGACTATTCTTATATTGGCTTCATGTTCACATTGTGATTTTCAACAGATACAGCTAAACTGAATTGCAGCCTCCCTCTTTTTTTTCTTGAGTCTACCTGCCCTAAGTCTTGAACAAAATACTACACAAACTCTACAAAACAGCTACAAACCTTTTTGTTTGCTTATGGAAATCTATTTATAAACAGATCTGAAAACATATTCCTTCCAATCCTACCTTGTTGAACGCACCAATCTAGCCAGTAATGTCCGTTTTTCATCGTTGCTGAATTTCATGACACCTGGAGTCTCAAACTTCTGCCGAATCCAGTCACATTGTTCCACATCATTAATAAACATAAATTCCAGTCCAATGTGTTGACAGTATGTATTCTGGGTAATAAAATTATATACACAAAATTCACTATAAACTGAAAAGTAGCAACAAATAGACTGCTTTATTTCTCACTGCCACTTCCTGCTTACAAAGGAACCATTTGCCACAAAACTGAACTCCCAAAATCCCGATCCTTGAAAATGAACTCCAATCACCTCACTGTTGACTGATGATGCCTGAAAATCTGTATACTTTTGTAAGTTCAGGCATAAACTAATTGGAAAACAAGTTTAGTTGTGAGTGTATAGGAAGGATCTCTTGGGTAATGGTGAGTTAGGGAATTCAGAGCTTGGAGTGTGGCACAATACAGAATACAGAATTTGAGTAAGCATAATATCCTCAATTATACATTCTTTTATTCTAGTTGAGAACTATTGATATCAACAGTCTTTATCATGTAATATTGTAACAACAGTTGTATAGCCACTGAAGAAGGCTCTATTCCGAAATGTGTCAGGCTGGAATACAACTATATAGAACGTATATATTCCAAAATCCAAGTACAAGACTGTCCAGTAGCCACTGAGTGGGCCTTCTAAGGACCAAGTTCTACAATACTGCACCACCAGCTATGCTGAACTACAATTTGTCAAGAGGGGGGGCACTAGGTACCCATTAAATACCCATTAGGGCCCCATTAAGGGCCCATTAGGCAGAGCAGGAAGACCCTGTTTCCGCTGCAGACCCCATTAGATCCACATTTATTCCACCTGTTCTAGGGAAATCCACCTTAAATAGGTCCTTCAGGGCCTATAATCCAGATTTCCTGTAGACCCCATTAAAAGGATCTACAATGGGGTCTTCAGGCATCAAATCTGGATTATACAGAGCATGTTTCCACCATGATCAGGCAATGGGGTCTAGGGGTGGGATCTGGGGTGGGCATCGATGGGGGATACCCCAAAACCCAAAGCTCCAAAGCTTGTGCATAATCTCCAAAGATGGCTCTGAAGGAAACTCCCGAGAATGGCACAGGCTTCAAAGATGACCCATCAGAGTAATGCCATTTCTACAGAGCTTTGTCCAAAGCTCTGGAGAATCTCCGGAGTGATTTGCCACAATCTTCAAAGATTCTCTGGAGCCGCTCCAGAGGATCTTTGAAGAATCTCCAGAGTGTTTATGGAGTTTGAACAAACACCCCGTGGTGCCCCCAAAAAACATGGGGTGACAGGCAGGCCTCACATGGATAGATTTGGATTCCCTAAATGAGTGCTCCGGTGTTTCCACTGCGAGCACGCCTAGCACCCATTGCTATTGGGTGCTACACAGCCTGTGGAGACACATTGGGTACCTCCTTAGTTCCAGATTTACTAAATCCGGATTAGTTGAAGGGCCCAGTCCTTAGATCCCGATCACCTTAGATCCGGATTAAGGGAGGTAAGTGGAAAAAACCCCAAGGGGACAGTACATACCAGAGGTCCATCCCAAGGACGAGTCTTTCCGTCTCGGACTTATAGACTTCTGTTGTTAGAATATTATTATTATTAAAGTTTATTTCTTGAGCGCTATAAATGTACATAGCGCTGTACAGACTACAAAATTGAAGAACAGTACAGTAACAGGAAACATAAAGAAAAGTTAAAATTATTAGAACAGTAAGATTAAAATAATACAAGGACTTATTTTAAGACTATATTGTTAGATGTTTTAGATGAAGCACTTTTTATTTTAATATTCTCTTTTGGATTGTCACTATTGATTAAACTATCTATTATCTAGTCATCCAGGTCCTGTGATAGCTTTCACCTTATATCTCTAGAACTGGTTTATTAGGACTTTGGTTTGTTATGTGTTACAACTAACATACATGCATACATAGTCCAGGCTTACTAAAAACAATAAAAAAAAGGCAAGACTCCCTTTGCACCCTTAGAACATGCACACACAGGGACAGAGGAATCCTACTGGTTGGGACTCCAGTAACTTAGTGAAGCACACAAAGGGACAAAGCACACACTGCACTTGCACACCACCCACATATACACAATATGTGCATTAGTGCCTTTGCACAAAGCAGACATACACCCAAAACAAAGAGACCACCAATGACACCAAGGCCAGTAATGGCATGAGGTATGTTCAGTGCCCTAGTTCCATGTCCAAGGACCAATCCAACCTAAGGCCATGGCTCAGGTAGCAACCTCATCTCCTTTGCCACAACCTTCCCTCAGTCACCACCACCATCATAGCCACCTTTATGAATACATCTTTGATCCTCATGCTAACTGACTTCAGGCCAGGCCAGGTACATCAGCTTTAATCACAATCAATCAGTATAGCTACATCCCATCCCTCATCCTCACCCAACTGAACTGAAGAAATGGAAAGTCAGCTAAGACTCCCAATGAAGGAGAGGAGGAGACTAGGGAGAATGTTGGCAAAAACAAACAGGCAGCAGCAGGTAAAGGCAAGAAAGTTTGGTTTACCCCTCACCTAATGCAGGTTTTATATTCTAGCCATCTTTGCTCAAAGTTTATGAAAACAGTTTAAGCAAGTAGAAATTTTGTGTGAAGAAATAGACGTGTGAAGTATATATTAACAATAACAAACCAGGTTGGTACATTTGCTGTCCGTACTTTTTTCAATGAAAACATATGCAATCCAAACCCAAGGGGGGGGGGGAAAGCTCATTGTGACAATAGTCCTGTTTCAGAAGTACATCCCCTTTCATGACAATATACATCAGGTAGTCTTTCCAGTCGAAAGTCTGCTATAACTGAGCTTCTCAATCAGATAGTATTGCACTTCTAAAAACCAATCTGTTACTGTTCACTTGAAGCCATGTTAGCTACCATAAGCAATGATCAGAGTGAAGTGATATAAGAAAAGCTACTTTAACTAAATATTCACACAACTTTCCTCTGAAGTATTTGAAAGACAATATTAACACTGTGCATATTTTATACACTTCCAAGCAGATCTGAAAATTGAACCACTATTTTAAAAAGGCATATAAAACAAAAACAGAAGGGAAAAGCAGGCAAGGAAACTGTACAAGTAAAAACATAAATGTAAAAATAAAATAAAAATAGGCTAGAAGGCGACTCTAGAAAAAAATAAGAATTTTAGGACAGAAACAGTATAAGCCATCATAGCACTGACCTCCAACCTCTTGATGATCTCTCGTAAAGAAAGCATGGTCTCATCTCCTCCTATGAAGGTGGTAGTAGGCAATTGGAATACTTTGTCCAAATCGGATTCATATAAGCCATAAAACTCTGTGACACATGCACAAACAGCAAGAAGGCATGAAGGAAAGTCAGACATTTGCTCTATAGTTACACAAGCCACTTGTAAATACATTTACTTAACACACTTATTTACTTACTTACTTTTACTCACTCTTACTTACTCTTACTTACTTAGTATACTTACTTTTACTTTACTTACTTACTTACCTCTTACTTACTAACTTACTTACAGACAAAAGTAACTAAAAAGAATAATTTGAATGGTTAAGCAGGAAATGAATATACATAGGTTCAAGCTGGATTTCTGCCTTGTTTTTTACTGAACTGCAAAGCATTATTTTGTACTATTTTTACTGTCCTGTTAACTCCAGGAGTAAGAAACAACACTTTTTTAATCTATGTCAAAATTGCTGCAAATAACTGTTTCTAAAAACTCCTCCCCATGTAGGATATGTGTGTGTTTATGAGATTTTTTTTAAAAAAAATCACACATACCCAATCAAGTGTTCATGTTCTTTGGTACATGCATATGCAAACAAATGGCAAATACTTTGTCATAAATTAATACACAGAGTAGGAGGATTATCTCATTAAAAAGGAAATGTTTCGCTTGCTACAAACCTAACTGCCTGTTGCGCTGAGCAATGAGACATTCCCCTCACCATGGATATTAATTTTTTGTAAGGGAGCTGAAATTCTCACCCAGTTTATCTATAGTAGTGATTAAATCCGATGGAATGAATGAATCCAAGTCTGCATCCAAAATTCCTAGGGGGTCCAACTGAGCCACATGGTGTCCACGGATCTGAATAGTGGGTAAGAAGGGTGATAGGAAAGGCAAAAAAAAAAAAATGCTAACGAAGTAAATTAAGCGGAGAGCTCACCAAAGTTTGTGCGATCGCACACCTCACCCATAGTACTTTCAACAGAAACATCATTAATTCCAAGAGGGTCAAGCTGAGCTTTGCTGTGCCCTACAAACTGAAAATAAGGAGCACTGTCATTGGACTAAAATACAGTAAAGCTCTAAGATAATTCACTAAAAAGAATCTACTTAGTTAAATACAATAAATTAATTATATAAACCCACGCTATCTTATGCCACAGATGATTTCTGGGTGTTATACAGTATATAAATAGTACCATACAAAAACAGCACATATGTATCTTATAATAAATTGAAAATACTACACTTCTAGAAAAGAGAAATCTGGTAAAATACATAGAAATCTGAGAATGCTTTTGCCTGGTATTAACTTCACAACAGAGAGCATGACCACGTTGTAGGAATGGGGGGAAATCATTATCAAATTATGGTCAGTCTCACAGACTACTCATTCACTCAAGGGCAGACAATGGCAACATGACGTGAGGCTGTTACTATGGAAGACAATGAAGCATTTCCTCTGAACATTTGTTTTTCTTCTGTGCTACAAAAATGTTCAGTTTTCAGTCCCTACACTATTTTTAGGAATTTACTTTTTATAAAAGTAATAAACATTCTCACTCTGATAAAAGAGAGAGAAAACATACTGGGAAGTCACATACCCTTTTCGGGGTTTATGAATAATCCAAACCAGTTTCTCCTTCAGTCCTAGATATAAGAATTACTCATTATACAGTCAAGATTCATTTCTTGTAGTTTTCCTCTATGTTCTTTGAAAACCTAAGGCCTTTTCTCACTAGGCGCACTGACCTGCCCTAGTTGTCCCGACAAAAATGTGCTCTCAGACTGTCCGGGGGTGTTCGGCCCATCCCCGGCCATTCCGCAGCTGTCCAGGGAGGGAAGCGTTCATACGCCTCCCTCCCTGACAGCTGCAGGCCCCTCCCCAGGCCTGTCTGGATTGTGTCCTGCTGAACCCAGGGGTGGGCAGTCCTGGCCGGGCCCTTCCCTGGTCCCTGCGAGTTCTAGGGGACAGGATCATGTCCCCTAGGGCAAGCAGGGACCCCCCCAGGCACCCCACCCCACCCCGAGGACGGGCCTAAAGGGCAATCCATGCATGCACGAACACACCTATCTCCTCCTTGCTGGCTCTTGAAATGGTGAGCCAAGTACGCCTCTGTGGGCCGGGTGCTCTCTGATTGGCTGCCTCCGTGTGAATGGTGAAAGTGCCCTAGCCTAAGTGCACTACAGCCGTAATACCACTTTGCACAGACATCTTTTACATGTGTGACTGTACAGGCACAATAAATAATACTTACCTTCATTCACCAGGACTTGCTTACCAGGCCAGTCCCTGATATCAGCTCCACTTGGCTAGAAAGCATATAGCAATGCCCCCAGCTATACTCCGTGATGTCACTGGCCATCTCACAATGCTCTGTGTTCTGGACCAATAATGTTGGGACAGTCCTATTGCTGTAATGGCTACTGTAAACATCTGGCTGCCCTAGAATTAGTCACGCCTTAAAATATTAAGTATTCCAATAAAATAATAAGCTTCCAGATTAAAATCTGTTTGTTTGGTTTTTGAAACAGAGCATTTAAACATTTTAAACAGCATGACAGCACAATCCCAACCTCATGTTCCTGAGATGAAGAAGCAATGGGACCTACTTCTAAACAGATAACATATGTTTTGCATTGCAACTAACAGTAACTACTAATTGTAATAACCACTATTTTTTGTCTTTCTCATAAGGTTATGTTTACACATAGAGAAGGGATGCGGCCCTCATGCGTCATTTCCCAGATGTATGTAGCTGGTAAGAGGATCTGTTATCAGACACAGCCAAAAAAAAATTGTTCACACCCCAGTCTGTCCCTCTCTCCTCTCCTAAACGTTCTGTGCTATAAAAGGACAACTAGAGAGGGCTTGGGAACACTGAGGGCCACACCCTGACTGTGTAAGGCACCTCTGAGGCATCCCAGAGCCCAACCTTTCCTCTGAGAATGCTGCTAATTTATACAATTTATAAATACACAAATTAAATAACCTTATACAAGGAAATGACATTTTGCTCGTACTGACATGAAGTCATAAAAACGTTCCAAAAGCATTAAAAATAAATATAAGAAATAAATTAAAAGCATGAAATAAAGTTTCGATATGAAATTAATTAAACTGATTATTATTTCCTATTAAAGAAATAAATGAACTGTAGTAAAAGGGATTACCCTTAAAATGTTTTAATGAGGAAACATCCTAAATGATGGTACGCTGTTGTAATTTACTTACTTGATAAGCTCTGATCAATGACTGCACAGCCAGATGATCTTCAACCAATTTTTCTGCTTTACCTGATGACTTAGTCAAGCCGTGGCTTTGAATAAGTGATGTTTTACTTGCTGAAAGATCTTCTAAAGAAGTCTGAACACCTTGTCCAGGAAGTGACCCAGCAGTAGCATTCCGGAAAAACAAATCCCAAGACTAGATAAGAAAGTAAAAAATAATCAGACAGACCGGGGGGAGAAAAAAAACAAAACTATTTTAGACCTAGCCAGTTTTAAAAGAAAACATAATTAAATACAGTAAATTCAAATCCCTGATGATTTTACTTCTAATATTTTTTTTGGCCCCACCTCTCATCTAACTGAACCTAAGTCATCCCTTTAGGGCAGCGGTTCTCAACCTGTGGGCCGGGACCCCTTTGGGGGTCGAACTACCCTTTCAGAGGGGTCGCAACAAGTCTCCCGCCACCCTTTCCACCCCCTCCCAGCTGGCCCACCCCCATGCTTGGGGGTCTCCACAACATGAGGAACTGCATTAAGGGGTTGTGGCATTAGGAAGGTTGAGAACTGCTGCTTTAGGGAGATGCCAGACAAGTTGTGTTTAGGACCAGGAGGTCAGATGAGAAGTCCAATTTTGAACTGAACCACCTCAAATTCAACGGGTTTGATACTGGACCAAACGATGAGTGTTCACATCAAAGGGTTCATCCAAAGCCCTCTCCCCCTTCTCCTTTCGTGTGCATGGTCCCACCTCACTCTTGCCTGGACTTTCACCACTGTGCCAGTCTCCCACCATCACACCCTAGCCTCAACCCTCCTCTATATTTGAAACCTTCCTAGCAGTGGAGGCATGCATTGTCCACTGGGAGTACCCATGGTATCCCGCACTCTGAAGGAAGCAATGTCAGGAAGCGGTGTGCATAAGAGTAGTAGTTCTCTGAGCAGCCAGCAAGTCAGATCAAGTCAGTCCAGCCTATGCGTAGTACAGATTTGCTAACAAAACCATGCTTTTATATTCATGCATTCCTGTGCACCCCTTTTATGCCAAGGTGGTTCAATTTCAGAAAATCATGGCATTACATAACTTGTGTTAGGGGACTCTGAAGCAACTGTTAGTCATCCAAACTGCCAGTTGAACCACTGTTGTTAGTAGCAAGACCTTGCTACATGAGGTAAGTCATAACTCCCTATCTATGCACTAGCAGAACTGTGCTATGCAAAATTACATTATATAAGTGATGGCAGTATTTACCCGTCATTTCCTCTGAAAGAATGGCTACAGATTATGATTGACTGGATTCCTGTGCTGTAAAATTATAAAATTAGAAGGGCTTACATAGGTGGTCAAGTCTAAAACTGCATTCACATGTGGGAGTGGAGGGGAGAATACCCCAAGGTGGATCAGAGAAGGTTCAGAGGTAAAAGGAATAAGGACAAATAAATTTATTCTGACTTTATCCCAGTGTTTTTTAGCTTGGTCAAAATTTGTACACACATATTTATATACGATAATACTTTGCAAGTACTTTCTATTGCACTCATGTGAATCATCAGGTGTGTCATTAAGATTATCAGAAAAGAGACTACAGATGCCAACCATGTTTTTTAAACTTCTATATCAAAATAATGTTCTGATTGTAAAAATCCGAACATTACTTTAAAGCTTTTAAACCTGGGGAGGAGAAAACATCTGGAGATTATGCTTCCTTTCATTCTTTAGAAGAAAAAAATCCCCACAAAAAAGCCTTCATACAACCCCAATAAACTGATTGCATGCCAGAAGATACCATAATTGTTATGCATCCAATAAGAAACCAAACAGTTCTTTTTTCTCAATTAATCTTGTGGTAACAGTAACAGCCTTGTCAAGCATCTTCCCTATGATCAATTACCCTGACACCATTCCATGAGCAGAAATAATGACACCGTTCTCAGGGTGTGTGTCATTTCATTCCCACCGCCACTTTCTATGGACTAGTGGAGCAAAGGATTACGAAGAAGGAAAAAGAAAAGACTAAAGAGCATCTTATGAAAAGATGACACAGTTAAGTGTGTTAAAGGCCATTTCTACACCATGTTCTTACAAATTAGAATTCCATCCTGAGTAGACTTAGCTGTCATATTCACAGAGAACCACAGCTTGAGTTCTTAAAAGACAAGGCCACTCCCTTTCTAGATGATAATGCAATACACTGATTTCCAACAGTAAGAATCTGTGGCACCAATATTCATGATCAGGCAAACGACCACTCTCCTAATTAAGCGACAATCTTATGGAGGCAAGCCCAACTGCACCAGCATAATGATTTCTTCCAAGGACCCTTTTGCAAACCCCTGTCCCTCCAGTTTAAAATGTCAGGCAGACAAGTGAATATGTAACAACATATTTTTAGTTGTGTGATACATGGCTGCTACAATATATTTCCCCATCCTCAGTTCCATGGCTTTACAGAACTAAAGATTTTTTACTTATCCAACCTTAGTTAAATGTTGTTAACTTCTATCCATTTGGGAGCATTTCTTATAATATGATACTATTCTTTGTTGTTTTATGTTGTTGTTATTATCACCAGGAGAAAAGCAGTTGATGAGCTGCTACCATCTTCAAACTTCCAGCTGTGGCCTCTTCTTCCATTCTGCCACCTTCAAAGGGTCCCAGAAGTATAAGGAGCAGAGGAGAAGCTACAGCCTGCTGTTTTTTCACTTATGGCATGTTTTATATATGTAGATTTTACACATCTAACTGACAGTAATCCACCCTGGGATCTTAGGATATAGATGGTACGGAAATGCAAATAAACCAAAAATCTTTATGTTTAATAGGTTATAGTGACAATCTTTACTAACCACTTTAACAGACAGCCATTTTAAATATCTGTACATCTGTCTGAATAAAGTAAATATGTTTTAAACAAGAAGCTGGAAAAGCAACGGGGAAAGCTCCTTACTGTGCATTTGATACTATTTAAATTGAGACGTTACACAAGTCATCATCTCATAGTGACTTAAAGCACTGATGCACAACAGTTTATGCAGGCTGATAGCGGTCCTCTAGGATTTCAGACAGGGATCTCTCTCAGTTCTTCCTGCAGATGCCAAGCACGTATCTGGGAAGTTCTGAACATTAAACCAGATGCTCTTTTGTTAAGCTATTATACGCTCCTATGCGAAAAACTACATTTGCACAACAGCACACTAGAACTCCAGGCTGGGAAACAGAGCATGATCAGCTCAAGTACCACTATAGGAAATCGATACTAACACAACCTTTAATAAGGTAAAAAAGAAAGCCTGGTAAGAAAGCTTTAGGGGAGAGGACCAACAATCTTTGTTAAGATGAGGACTGTCCCCTGAAGAATTTCTGCAGAACTGATATAAAGTTGCTGCCTACGGGAAGAAAAACAAACAAGATTCTTGTTGCCAATCCAGCTTTTTAAAAAATATATAGAGAGAAGACTATGGGGCAGGTTTTCACTCCCTGTCTGAAGAAGGTGACAGTATCAGTGTTCAATAGTTGTTTACCACTGAAGCAAAGGCTCAAATCTCCACTTAGTCAAGGAAGGTCAGCTGAGTGACCTTAGGCCAATCTCTGCCTTGCAGCCTAATCGCCTTCTCAGGGTTGTTACAGGTTAAAATAGAATAAGGTTTGCAGCCTCAAGATCACTGTAGGAAAATGGGATATAAATACATAACACAATGTCACACGTTACCAATGACTATGTTATCAAATCAAATCTGTATATACAGTACGAATGAACCCATAAAACAAAGCATAACACAGAGAAAAATATAACTAGAGTAATATAAAAACCTCAGTGTGATTTTTAAAAATGATTAAATGTCATAAATATAAAACCACCAAAACTGATCAGTTTTATAGTAATAAGAATGACTACTGTATCTAAGGCTGTTCACACTCATCCAAGTTAATCCAGAATAAAGACCCATGAAAAATGCATCATCCACACTGCAATCTGGATTAAGGTTCCATGAAGACAGCATCATCCACATGGGAGTAGAACAGATCTAGAATATAAGTGTGTTAAGGGCCCACTAATCTGTATTAGTGGTAGACAAGGTCTACAATCTGTTCTCACATGCTATGCTTCATATTAAGGAAGGTGCCAGAGACCAGTTGCAGGACATATATGGGTGGGATCATAAGGGACATGGACCCTTGAGTAGCAACATCATTCTTATCTTATGAATCTCCTACACAGCACCAAATGTCCTACACAATGGTGACAACAGCAACTTCAAGGCACTGCTACATTCAGGCAGTGTGTCCTGAATGGAATTCATCCCCTGCCACAGCTCTGTGATACAGTGTCTGCATGGCATTCGGATTTAGTACGGATCACAAACCTTTTCACCATCTTGTTCCAGATCTAGCAAGCACTGGTGTCACTAATATGTATCTACTTAATCCAGATTTATAGCAGTCAGTGCAGAAACAACCTAAATTTCATACGGCACAGATGTGACTTAGCAACTGAACAAGAATAACAGCATTAAAGGGGGATTTGTTCCTTTTTTTATGACTGAAGAACAAGGCTGATCCTACACAGCGGTTTATGGGAATAAAACCTTCTCTACCCTTGATTCAAATAGAAGGTCCAGGACATAGCCATTCAGATGTCTGTTTGCAAAATTGTGCAAAGAACTAGATGCATATTATATTAGAGGCTAATGTTAAGCATGTCAGCTTGTTATTGAAGTAACAGGTAGCTAAACACAATTTAAAATTAATTTGATGTGTTAACTGCCTGACTGCATCATTTATTCATTAATAAAAGAAATGGGACATTCTTCCTGGCATCTGAATACATATATGCCTGTGGATAAATAATGAAGTCCACTAAGGCCCTTTTTGCACCTGCAATGAAGAGACCATTAGGAATCCGATAGGAACGCATTTGGTATGGATCCTCTAGTTACTTTCCACCCATACAACCCCTTAAGGAACCCATTAGGACCATATTCTGAACGTGTCTGCACAGAGCACCATCAAAATCCAGATTTAATGGAGTCTTCGGGCCCTTAAATCCAGATTAATGCAATACCCCTTTAATGGTATCTTCCGTCTGGTCTTCTGCTGTGAAGACCAGATCACAGAGCACACCTCCCCACATACTGTATACAGGACATTGGGGGCCTTGGACAAGCCTAGAGGCTTCCATTTGCAGCGGGGCAGCTCAGGCTCCATCCCTCAACACACAAACTACATAGGCCCGCACATCCATCACATAGGTCTACAAAGCTGAACACAAGCTTCGTAGTGGCTACCTAGGCAACTACAAAGCCAAGCCTCTCCACCACGCCCACTGTAACCAGAGGTGACCCCTGATGGACCAATCATGCTGCGCCACTAGCGGATCTTCCTGCTCGGGCCTATCAGGCTTAACCGGAGCCTCAGGATGGGTGCTACGGCATCCACGCAACAACCCTGGATTAGTACCCATTGCTGGTGGCCTGTGCGGATGCATGGGGCCCTCACCATGACGCAGAATTTTAAGGACCAGATTCCACGAGGACCAGATACCAAAGATCCAGATCTTCTTAATCCAGATAAAGAGAGGTATGTGCAAAAAGGCCCCTAGTATGCATATTAAACATGAAATCCTAGTGGCAAGTTTTGTCATTAATCCCACTAAGGGGCTACGTAGAAGAAGTTGACAGACTGACAGTGCAAAGACAGGGCCTCAAGCCATTTCATAGGTCCACAACGAAATTTCTGCATGGCAGTGCAGTTGATCGATCTGCCGCTATGCCAGCACAGGCTACACTAAATATAGCCACTAAATTAAGTCTCACTAGGGTGGTATTTAAGAACTCAAATGCAGCATCCTGTCTCACAGTGGCCCAACAATTGCTTTTAGGCTTCAAGCAAACGACAAAGGCAAACCTTCACCTGCTCTCAGTTCCCTCTAAATGTCCTATAGTCATCTCGCCTGTCTCTCCAACCTGGAGGCAGTAGTTAGGCATCAATTCTAACAGCCATTGATACTAACATTACCTTATGCACACTTTTTGGATTTTCAAGCCACGCGTAATACATTTCCTCAACATAAGTTGAATTACTGCTATTCAAGAATGGTTCTGTAGCACCAGGCGAAGTGTAACTCCGATTGGGCAGAAATATTTTTCTGTTTCCATTCTTCTTCAACAATAAACAAATGCCACGATGCTTCAGAGCAGCAGCAATCATCCGCAAATGACTCATTTTTTTCTTCTTTCCTGGATCAAGTTCTGTAAAAGGAAACATTGAGAGAAATTTAAGGATACCCTACTTAGACTTAGAACACAAAGCCTTATCTTGGATGAAAAAAGTGAGAATTCTACCATTATTTTCCATTTCTGGCTGACAGTATAGTTTCAGATTAGAAGACTAGAGTTTTAAACTAAGATTTTTATCAGTCACCAGTAAAGAAGTCCATGTTCATGCACAGCAAAGCAGAAATAAGATTTAAACCTAGTCTAGACAAGAGAAATGACTACAGTGTCACAGAAATTAATCCATTTTTAACCTCTGCATGAAATCTTTTCCCAGCTGTTACACGTCAGAACATTAATAGCGTATGTTGTAATCGAGGATCTGTAATATATACTGATAGTTACTTGTCATCATGTGAAAAATAATTATCTTGTCAGGTGCTAATTAATTACAAAAACTGTTATTTTGCCTTCGCCATAATCTTTTTAAAATCTTGCTTTCAGACATAGATGGCTATTTTTTAAAATAAATACAGAAAATATGAATAATCCTGAAAAAAAGTGTTTCCATAATAATGAAAATTAGTAGTAAAAAATTCCTAGTATATTCAAATCCTTCTCTGACACTGATTATCATACTGGAGAGACATTATCAACTGAGGTTGTAGGGTTGTAGTCATGAGAAGAAAAAAATTAATGTCAAATTCAGGTGAAATAATATAAAGTAAGTGATTAGTAAGGTTTGTTTTTTAAAATTGATTATTAATATTTTAATGGTTTTAGTTCCTTTTCCTGGCTACAGTCACTACAGGAAACTCAATAGAATGACATGGGTCCAAGATCAATCCCACATTCCATACCTGCCCTTTCCAAGTAAGAATAGCTCTGTTAAGACAAAGTGATTTTTTTTAGCTTTCTTAAGAACCTGGGATGCACAGGACCTCATGCTGTACCACCAGCATACTGATGACATCTCACTCCAAATGTCCTGGTGACCTCTTGCTATTAAACAGCAAGAGGGATTTTAAAAAGATTCATGAGAAACTCCATTCTAGGGAATGATTCTAAAAGAAGAATTGGAACTGAAGACCTCAAGTGCTTGCTTTTTGCTGTTCCCTATGCCCTCCACACCATTCTCATTTTGTTTCTTGTCTCTTTAGATTATAAGCCTGAGGGCAGGGACCTGTCTAAGATTAATATAATATTGTAACCTGCCCTGAGACCTTCGGCTATAGGGCAGGATAGAAATACAAATAAATAAATATATAATAAATAATCCCCATAACAACTCTCTGAAATCTGCCTCAGTGATAGGACTAGAACCACTACAAAGCAGTGTACACAATTTCCTTGTTTATATCTCTGTTCCTTCCTATCCCCAATGGATTCAGGGCAGGACACAATAAAACAAACAAAAACATCATAATAATCTTATTAAAAAACAAAAGAACAATAGTGCCTGAAAGAAAAGAGGAGGCTGTTTCTTTAATCAAAGGTTAAGACTAAGAGGTTCATCTTTATTAGGTGTCTTAATGCATACAGAACTGCCCCCCTTTGGTGAAAAGGATGCTAGAAATAAACATTTATATTTATCATGGGGTAGACAATTTCATAGTCTGCCCATCACTGAGAAGGCCCTTTCGCATATTCCCACCCCATTAACATCTGTGGATAGTGGAACAACCAAGAAGGCCTCACTGGCAGATCTTAGACATGGTAGGTCCGCATGAGAGGAGACGTTCTTTTAGATATTTGAGGTCCAAGCAGTTTAGGGTCTTATAATCAGACTCAGTAACAAGCTGGCAGCCAGTACAGGTCTTTTAGGATTTGAATGATGTGCATCCAGCTGACAGTTCCAGTCAGCAGTCTCACGGCTTCATTCTCCACCAGCTGCAGCTTTCAAACTGTCTTCAAGAGCAGGCCTAGATAGAGTGTATTACAATAATCCAGTTTGAAAGCTACTAACTAGGTCATGAACTTCAAACAAGCATTTAGCAAAACACCTCATAACATTCTACTGTACAAGCTGATTTTATGTGAAATTACTTACAAGTATATCCACAGGTGGCTAGAAAATCTTACACTGAGCACTTATAAATGGCTTATCAAGCTAGAGAGGTTTCAAATGAAGTTTCTTACAATTGGGGCTGGGCCCAGTACTCTTCAACATACTTCCTTACTTGGAGAAAAAAAGTGCATGGAATGAACAAGTGCAATGTAATGCACATCGGGACCAAAAATCCAAATTATGTCTATAAACTAATGGGGTCTGAGCTTTCTGCAACACACCAGGAAAGGGATCTCGGGGTTTTGGTGGACAGTTCAATAAAGGTGTCAACCTAGTGCGAAGCAGCAGCAAAAAAAAAAAAAGCTAACTCAATGCTGGGAATAATTAGGAAGGGAATAGAAAATAAGTCAGCAAGTGTCATTTTGCCTCTTGATAAATCTATTGTGAGGCCACATTTGGAATATTGTATACAATTCTGGTCACCACACCATATTGTATACAATTCTGGTCACTGGATAAGGTGCAGAAAAGGGCAACCACAATGATTAAGGGGCTGGAATACCTCCCCTACGAAATCAGGCTGCAACGTCTAGGCCTCTTTAGTCTGGAGAGACGGCATTTAAGAGGGGACCTGACTGAAGTATATAAAATTATGCATGGTATAGAAAAGGTGGATAGAGAAAATTTCTTTTCTCTATCACACAACACTAGAAACAGGGGGCACTCTATGAAGCTGATGGGTAGGAGAGTCAGATCCGACAAGGGGAAGTATTTCTTCACCCAGAGGGTCATCGGTTTATGGAATGTGCTGCCAGAAGAGGTGGTGACAGCTACAAGTCTAGATCGCTTCAAGGTAGGGTTAGACAAATTTATGGATGACAGGTGTATCAATGGCTACTAGAATGAGTGCCTAGGTATATCTTTCAGGCTGGGGTGGGGGGAAGCAAGACGCTTCTAATGCCATTTGCTGGGATTCAAGAGCAGGAAAAGGTTTGTCCTTGTCTCTGCTTGAGATGCCCATGAGCATTTGGTGGGCCACTGTGTGTGACAGGATGCTGGACTAGATGGCCTGTGGCCTGATCCAGCAGGGCCTCTCTTATGTTCTTATGTAGCATTGAAGCAAATACTCTAGAAAATTGAAGGAATATAAAAATGATCTTAGCTGGAAAATTTGCCTGAACCCAATAGAATGAAATTCCCAGAGAGAAAGCTCTACATTTGAATAAATGGATCAAATGTAAAAGAACTGGGAGTAAAATGACTTGGCAACAGAGTAGGTGAAAATGATAATGGTATTGTAGTCAACCACATGCTGAATGTGGGACAGGAATATGATATTCTGTACCCGTCCATGCACAGTTTTCCAAATCACAATAAGCAGTAGTTCCACTCTACTCAGTGCAAGTCAGACTGAGTTGCGAGTGCTATGTCCTCAAAGCCTAGACCATTTACAGACCTAGAGGGGCTAGGAAAGGCCCAGAAATTTCAATACAGCATTGAGCCATCTGATGATATTGTAAGGCCCCAAACAGCAAAATGTAGCCCCACATCCTCCCAGTACACACACACACAGACAGAGAACCACAACGCACACCCACTAGATGTTATTACCCACCTGATACATACATACATACATACATACATACATACATACATACATACATACATACATACATACATACATACATACATACATACATACATACATACATACATACATACATACATACATACATACATACATACATACATACATACATACATACATACATACATACATACATACATATTTCCTCCTTCCCCCAATACATCCAAGCACCATCATCACTTGAGAGCTGTCGCCCGTCTAGGGACAGCCCCACAAGACTACCCGGTCCTTTCAAATGTCTTCCTTTAATTAAGGAAAGTACTTGAAAAGGTATTGTTTATCCACTTAAATCCCCCCCCCAAAAAAAAAGGAAGTTAAGTTCAGCTTCACTACTTCTAGGACTGAGTTTGTTAGATCTAATCCTCATGACTGGTTCAGATGGCTTACAAGCATTTGAATGAACAACTTGCACAAATTTAGGATTCCCTTCTTAATACTACCTTGCTTTAAAAGAGATTCAGATAAACCATATCAGATTTAAGAAAGGGCACGAAATAGTATCTGTTTCTAGGAAAAAAAAGTCCTGTGAAGAACATTTAAAAAAAACTTTTAACTAGCAACAAATCAAAAGAACATAGGAGAAGCCCTGCTGGATTGGGCCACCGCCCATCTAATCCAGCATCCTATCTCACATAGGGCCCATCAACTGCTTATGGGCATCTCAAGCAGAAAACAAAGGCAAAACCTTCACCAGCTCTCAGATCCCTGCAGATGGCCTTTAGAGGCATCCTGACTGTTGCCCCACCTGGAGGGTGTACCTAGGCCTCCATTCTAGTAGCCACTGATACACCTGTCCAACCACTCAAGCACAGGTATAGTAGCTACATAAGGATTAGACTGTAACAAACCCATTGTAGTATCACATGTAATCTTCCCAAAAATATTTTGAACTCAAATAAAACAACAGAGTCATCCCTGGTAAAAAGAGATGATTCTGCTTCCATAAACTACCATATTATACAATTTGCATTCAGGAGCTTGTGCAATCACCATTTCCTTTAATGGTTACATTTCATTGTCTGTGAAATGTACCATACTGTAAGAAAATTCATTAGCAAAAGGATCTATAAATACCATTGGTTTATCAATTTTCTCAAACCAAGTTCCCATTTGTACATATCTACATACTTCTATTGACAATTATCAACATTCTAAACCTCCAATAGATCCAATCTGAATAATTTTCCAAAATAATAGAAATTGCAAAGTAACAGAACCACAGAAATTGAGTAAAAAGGCTAGATTTTTCTCACTGTCGGAGTAACTCCTCTTATGATGAAAATTAACACACATCTTTATCATACATAATGAAAACCACTAAAAATAATTGGAGACTTCTCCACAAACACTGAGCTTGCTTGCTTTTGTAGTTAAAAACTTTTATTACTATCCTGATTTAAATTACTTACTAATAACAAAACTTGTCCTTTAAGTGTTCAGCTTACTTGGATACTGTATCAACCTCAAAGCAGATTTTTTGCATTCAAAGCCAGTTTTGAAACTTTTACAGTACTGGCTAGCAACTGTTTCCGTCCAGTTTTGAAAGAATCTGGACTAATTGTAACTTTTTCTAAAGCGATCTTAGGGTTGTAGTAGCTAATTCAATGAAAATATCAGCGTGTATGCCCTCACTATGTAAAGTACCAAATTCCAACAGTAACACTTGGATTTAACATGCAGACTTGTAGCCACAGAACTGAACTTCTTAACCTCTTCTTTACCCCTCTCGTATCCCTGAATCTATTCCAGAAAGTTTTCCATAAGGCAGAATCTGGCATGAGAATAAACATAAATAAGATTAAATAAGCTCTACTAGAATGGGCCTCATAACAACTAATACGAAATCTCACTTAGATAACATTAATTCAGTTTAGTACTTGAATCACCTTTCTCCTATAGTCTCATTGTAACTTATATACAGGAATTAAATTCCTTTTAATATTTTTATTTACAGATTTAATAGTTTTAGTATTACATACAAATTACAAGGATTTTTAAAGAAACAGCAGTAACAACAATCCACACACAAAAACAAGCAAAAATTTGTACCACCCTACTTTTAAAAAAGCAGAATGAAAAGCAACCCTGACCTCACCATAATTGCCAAATAAGAAAAGAAGCATTAAAGTTTAATATTCACTTAGAAATTTACAACTTTACAATGTTTGTGATACAGACAAATATATGTTCAAATATGAAACCAAAACAAGGACTCATTTGTCAAAACTCTTCTGAATTTACGATGGAATCCTGAACAATCGCTTTGTAAACATATTGCCTCTTTACCAAAATAGATTACATATTACACCACTACACTTTTTTATTCCTGCCTACTCATTTCTTTTGATTATATAGTGGTGAATCTGAACACAGCTCAGATGATAGTGAGAAACGGCAGGCCCTGAATTGCTCAGTCAGACATACAGATCCCCGTCAGGTTTACATTAGAACAAAATTTATTAGTCCTTTAAAGCAGAGATGACCCCATTAATTTAGGTTACATGCCTGGTTAGACTACATAGACTGAACTCTTGTCATCATAAGTATTTCCTCTTTCCCCCAAATACATCCAAGCCCCACCATCCCTTGAGTGCTGCGGCCTGTCTAGGGACAGTCCCACAAGACTACCTGGTCCTTTCAAACTTCTTTCTTTAATTAAAGGAAATAATTGAAAGGATGCTGACTTGATTATTCATTTAAATCTTCCCACCCAAAGCCACTTCACCAGAGGCCAACTCAATGCCATCCCTGAGCACTTCCTTTAAGAGAACCACAAGGCCTTCCTCTGGTTTTATGGCAGCACAGTGAAGTTTAGAACGCAGCAGCCAGCAGCTGACCAGATACACATTATGCTGGTCTTAAAAGAGTTGCACTGGCTGCCGAGCCCAATTCAAGGTGTTAACTTTAACTTATAAGGCTCGAAATGACTTGGTCCCCAAATATCTGAAGGAAAGTCTACTCCATATCGATCTTCCTGTGCCTTAAGATCTGGAGGGGAGGCCCTCCCAGTTGTCCCACCACACTCAGCAGCATAAGGGGTTGAATGCATCCAGGAGAGGGCTTTCTCAGTGATGGCCCCTGGGCTATAGAACAGTCTCTCCCTTGAGGTGTGTCTATCACCTTCACTGTATACATTTAGGAAGGCAGTAAAGATGCACTTCTTCACCCTGGCCTTTGGTTAAATGGGGAGATACTTTCCCTTCCCACTTGCAGATGCTGCTGTTTTAATATATACTGTTGTTGTTTTAAAGATGTTTGATTTTAGATGTTGTTACCCACCTGGTAAACAATGTAAATAAATAAATAAATATTTCCTCCTTCCCCCAAATACATCCTCTTTTGACTGATGTGGCCTGTCTAGGGACAACCCAGCAAGACTACCTGGTCCATTCAAATGTCTCCTTTCAACTAAGGGAAGCAATTGAAAGGACATTGACTTGTTTATGCACTTAAATCTCCCCTTCCCCCCCCAAAAAAAAATGCACCAGAGACCAACTCAAGTGTGTCCCAGAGCCTGAGCCTTTCCCTTAAGAGGACTCCGGGGCCTTCCTCATCCTCCTGGCTTTAGGACAACAGAGCAAGGTCAAACCTCCAGGACAGACGTTCAGCCAGGCATCCCGGTGACCTGCAAGGCCCCGGACCCTTCCTGCCCTGGGCCTCCTTCTAGATTGTATCTTGGAACAGTGACCTGCCACCCACAGGTGAATACAGACTAGGGGTCGGCCCCAGGTGGGCTCCGCCATAGTCTGCACCAGCGTGAAGATGACGGGGGTCCCAAGTCCGGGATAGAAGACATTACAGGGCTCAGTGTGGAAAGGGCCCTGGACTCCGCGCAACCTGGATTCAGCTGATCACACAGACACCACCCCACACCACCCGGTCCAGGCTGAGGCGTCCAAGTCATCTCCCTCCTCCTCCTCCTCCTCCGCCCTCCCTTCCCCCTGCTGAGGCTGCCTGGGCGGCCCATTCATTTTGCCCAGACCCCTGGCTGGCTGGCTGGCTGGCTGGCTCCCTCCCCCTCCCCCCTCTCCCCCTCCTTCCCTCCCCCTCCCCTTCCCTCTCCCCCTCCTTCCCTCCCTCCCCAACCTTGCAGAGAGAGCCTTGACTGGGGTGGAAATGTGTTACCATGGAAACTCGCACTTCCTCCCCGACGTCCCCTTCTACCCCGTCGATAGACCTGGTGGTGGATTCTCCTCCCCCCTCCTTCTCCTCCCCTCCTACAGCGACGGACAGGGGAGGGGGCGGCTTCGACTCTCGAGAGCGGTGGCGCGGGGGGTGGGGGCAGGGAGGAAGGTACCTGTTGGGTCACGTGAGGAGCTGCGCGCGAGAGAGAGATGCTCAGGGAGGACAACTGTGAGCAGCGCGCGTACGGCGGCCTCCCGCCTTGCCGTTGGTCGGGGCGCTATAGCTACGCTCGCTGGTTGGCGGGGGGCGGGGGGCGGGGGCGGGGCGCGCGCGCGCTGAGGGAAGGGGCGGGGCGCCACGGAACGGAACGGAGGGGCCGAGCGCCAGGCGAGGGGGGGAGGAGGGGGAGGAGGAGGCGAGAGCTGTCCGCGCTCCGCGTGGTGCTGAAGTGGACAAAAGGCCCCTGGCAGCTCCTATCCGATGCTCCTTCCTCGCTCAGGAGCGGGAGGACTGAAGGGTCGAATTATGTGTTTATTTATTTGGGAAATGTATATCCCGCCCTTCACCGAGTGGCCCCAGGCGGGTTACAATGAAATTAAAATATATGGAATACTAAAACATAATTAAAAATATAACCCACCCACTCACTCACTCACTCACTCACAGGACCAGCACCCTGAGGAAACTGTTTAAGAAGCAAAAGCCTGGGTAAAAAGATATGTTTTCACCAGGAGCCGAATACAGTGTAGGTGCCTGGCGAGCATCAAGAGGAATGCTGTTCCAGAGTCTAGGGGCCACCACAGAAAAGGCTGTCCCGCAAGTCCCGATGCCTAGTACATCTGAAAGCGAAGGAACTACAAGAAGGCCCTCTCCCTGAGACCTCAGTGCCTGGGCAGGTCTATATGGGAGAAGACACCATATTCAATATTTATGTCAATCCCTTGAAACATATGTGCATTCATATCATTACTTATTACTGACTTCCTTTTACTTACTTCCTTTTACTTACTTACTTACCTTACTTACCTACCTACTTACTTTTTTATCCTGCCCTATACCCATGGATTTCCAGGTGGGTAACAACATTTAAATTCAAACATTATTAAAACAATAACAGTATGTATTAACACAATAGCATCTGCAAGTAGGAAGGGAAAAAGTATCCCCATTTGACACCATAATTAATGTGTTGTTCTATAACACAGCCTTAACACTTCAGAGTCTCGATATAAAGTCTTATATACATTTGTATTACATCATTCAGTTAACTATAAATCACTTCCTCTGTTCTTCTGGGTCTTCTTTTAGAATCTCCTTTTTGGTGCTGGTAGTTTCTCCTTCTTTCTGCTGTTCATTTAAAAGTCAATCAAATCCAGCAGTTACTTCCTAGCCTCTTTGCGAGCCTATGGACGTTAGCGGGCCAGACCCTTCTGTCCTCTACTGTCTTCTGAATTTTGCCCAAGCTCACCTTAGTTGCTTTCAGAAACATTATATATTCATGACATTTTCTGCTTCCCTTCTCCTTTTGCCCTCAGTCTTTCCTAGCATCAGGGTCTTTTCCAGTAAGTCCTGTCTTCTCATTATGTGACCAAGATTTATGAGCTTCAGTTTCAGTACTTGTCCTTCCAATGAACTGTTGGGGATAATTTAGTATTGACTCCTCTTACAGTCTAAGGGGCTCTCGGAAGTCTTCTTCAGCATGGCTATGACAATCAAAGTCACAATAAACAAGTCTTGTGCACACAACATTTAGAACAGAAGAAAAAAGCTGGCACCTGTCAAGAGGATTTTCTTCCACAAGCTGAGTGTCACAACCAAAAAGACTCTCCCTACACGTAGACTTCAATATCATTTCAGATAAAGTTAAAAAAACAGCCGGTAGAAAGTAGGAGATGAAGTGGTGGTCAAGTTTACTAAAGAGGGTCCTTCAATAGTTCAAAAGAGTCTGGCACCAACTCTACTTCCCAGAGGCTGATGAAGAGCAAACCTTCTGAGTGGTAGAAGGTTCTTTTAGAAATTGCTGTATTTAAATAAGGTGCTCACAGAGGATGAGTGACAAACATGCCTTTTACACCACTTTGTAATTTCCTTTCACAGCATGCATCTTGGCCAAACAAGAGCAAGCGGTGTGTAAGATTAGCCCTCAGAATCTTCAATATGCTGGTAATTCCAGCATGCACTAGGCTAAAGAAATATGAAAATCACTGATTTAGATGAACCTTAATCAGATCCAGCAACTCATGACCTTTATTGATTCACCTTGAATTGCTAAATTAAGTTAACATACTTGTTTCTGCTCATTGATTGTAGCAGTCTGATGAGGATTGATCTGTAGGAGAGAGTTTTTTTCTTTTTTTAAAAAAATACTATTTTAAACGTAACACAAAAGAAAATACAAAGGAAGGAAAGAAAGAAAAATCCAGCAAGAACAAAGTGAATACAAATAAATTAACATACATGCCTCACAATAGCACAGAAATGTGTGTATATAAAATATTATGCTAGATATAATTGAAAGGTAAATTAATCTCATGGTATGAATTCATGCAAAGTGAAAATAAGTCACTGTAAAGAAAGTGCTCCATCCATGAGTTTACTGAAACCGTATTTAATTTTCAGTTGTTTTCCAATAACAAGAACATGCAGTCCAGTCCTCAGTCTGCCAGAATCAGTATTTAAGACAAATCTCAAAATATGAATGGCTCAACACAAAATATATGTTTAATCACTTCCTGCTAATGTGGCATGGTTGTCAGTGGTCATGGTCAACTCCAGATTGACTGCATGGGCAACTCCATGGGCCCCCCTATGCAGGTTACTTAGAAGAGATACAGAAATGATTTGCCATTGCCTGCTCCTAGGGAGAAGCTGCAATTTGCTCTACAACTTTGCTACAGCCACTTGCAAAAGGGCATTACTTTGGGACAATTCCAAAGTATCTGCTTAAGTTTAGAAAAGTTAATATGTGCTACAGCAATGTTTTGCTTCTCTTTTACTGGATGCATGATCATGAGGGTGGCAGTAAGTCTTCTTTAAGCATGATAAAGTCTGTAGCTAGTCCTATGATAATGCTAACCCAAACACAGCTGTCCTTTGTGTAACCCAGTTTTACATAACAGAGCTGGTAAAATGTTAGCTTTTAATAATATGATTTGGCTTCTGAGGTATTCCTGACTTAAACACTAGTAGGATGGGCCTTTGATCCTTGGTAGACTAAAGGTAAATTCACACATAATAAAGTTTAGAAAAAACTCTTCTGATCCGGCTTAGAGTTGGATCACAGGCTGGATTGTTCACATGCCAGTCTGCCTCCCCCTTTCATGAAAGTACTAGGATAGAAAATGTGGATTAGAGATGAGATGGGAAAACAATAGTGGGCCTTTTTGCACCTTATTTAGGGCTGTGGTCACCCATACGGATTAATCCAGCTTCAGTCCACTTTCAAGAGAATTCATCAGCAAAGTGACAAGCTATTTTCCTTCAGTGTTAAATAACTCATAAAATTCATCTTTGGAATAGATAATGTGGAATGAAAATTACTGGTCATTTTGCTGATGTGTTCTCTCACTCTGAAAGTGGACTTTAAACTTTAGGGGTGACGTCAAGACAATTAGTAGGAAACATCAGGGGTCCTCACCTTGAAATGCCCAATGTATCTGAAACTTACCCACAGTTTTCACATGGCACCCTTCCCCCCTTCCTCCCTTCCCCAGAAGAGATGCAAAGGGGTACATGCAGGAGCTTCCAGAGTGGAAGCCTCTCCCTATCTCAAAGGTGCTTTTGAACGTTTTTAAAAAAAATGTTGATAGTTTGGACCTCCCTCCCCAGTGCCTTTGATTTTACTTAGTAGACTGAGCCACAATGGTTGCCTTACCTCACCCCATTCTCTGTCTCACATTTTCCCTAGTTGGCAGATACTTGCATGATGTAGTTTTGCACTACACAATGGAAACAAAACCATTTGTGTTATACAAAAGATGACCGTAGTGCAAAAGGTAAATACAAAATAAAATATGCTTTTTGGTTTCCATTTTGATCGAAATCATGTCACATAAAGCAATTCAATAATAGAGGCCTTACTCTTATCAGTACTTTTCCATTGTTAATAAACTACCAAGGAAAAGTCAAGCAGAAGGGGATTAGTTAGTTTAGAAGAAGAATCAAGTTTTACTAGTCATTCAGAGAAAAATACATATACGGTATAATTCTTTAATATTATTTTTTGTTTGAAGAAACAAAGCCAAAAAAAGTGCTTTAAACCTCAACAAATAGACTTCATTTCCATTACACAGCAAAAACATCTTAGGTGAAGCTGGTTTTTATTACTCCCAAGAGAAACCGGCTGCCCCGAAGATCTGATTGAAGTGCCTTTACTTCAAATAAAAATACAGCCAAAGATTATTTTTTATAAGGAGAACTCTATTAAAATTTTTAGTGGAAAGACATATTAGAGGTGTACACAAATATTCAAAGGTAATCGAAATTCGATCAAATTCGTCTGAATTTCAACATTTGAATTTGAATCAAATGTCCATAAATTTGAATTTAAAGATCTGAATGAATTTCAAATTTCAGATCTATTTGTTTGAATTATCAGGACATTCATATGTGTATGGGTTCATACACGATGCGTACTTTCAGATATGCATCTATTGGGTTGCATACGGGATAACTACAGGATGAATACGGACTTGTTCAGAAGCATACGGATGCGTACAGGATGTGTAATGATGTTGTCAACATTTGTAAGTTTAAATTCAAATTGAAAATTCATACGAATAGACTCAAATTTGCTTAATTCGAGTCAAATTTGGGGAAATTAGAATTTTAAAGGTTCAAATCTAATCAAATTTTTGGATATTCGATTTGACTCGAATCGAATCCCAAAAATTGCATTCGTGCATACCCTTATGGATGGAGTTATTTGTTGAACTTCCTAGCACAAATATTCTCCCCTTTCCCCTTTTTTCAAAGCTACAAATTTGCTTTGCTTATTTGCATTGCTCTCGGTACATTTTGTGAAGCAGCCCAATGCCATTTAACCACATTCTGTGATGTGTGGTGCTGATTAAGACTGTCACCTCCTGTGGCATAAATATCAACATGTTCCAAATTTTGCTTCTGATTGCAATGCAACAAGAATAAAAGGCACAATTTGCCTGAAATGGGAAAGAAACAAAAATGGAAGAGATGGATTTTGTTCAGCACAGCAAGTATTTAACAACAACAAAAGTTTATCGCAGGTCAAAACAAAACCGATGCAATGACAACACTTTAAAAGAAGGAATAGAAGTATTAAAGTGTATCAGTAAGCAGCCATCATGCTAAGTTGCAGTAGACGGGCAGAGGGGAAGTAGCGCCACCCCATCAATCCTTTTAAGAGACTTATTCAATCCAAACCCTTCCCTTCATCTGATGCTAGGATGCAGGCAACCATCTTAGGTATCTGCAGTAGCTAAACAGTGCCATTACGTCAGCCCTGGATAGACAAACTCTCTCCTTGCTGCTGTGAATGCTGCAAATATGAAACTACTAGTATGCATTATCAAGGTTTTCTTCAGAAAGTAACCTGCAAAATATCAGAAGGGTGTAGCTGCTGGTGACAAGAGGAAAACGTCTCAAGACTGTCTTTAAAATGAAAGAAGCTAAATACAAAACCAATCTCTCGGAACTGCATGTGGGCATATAGGAGAGGCTAAGAAAGCAGAGGCCTATTCGCATTTAGGCCTCTGGATGGAATTAGGCAACCTCTGGGACGTGGCATTCACTCTCTGGACCTGGTGGTTCTGTCTGGAACCATCCAGCCCAAGCTATCCCCAGCTGTCCCAGAACTGTCCGGCCCCAGGCAGCTGCCGTTGGGTCCTATCGGCCCCGCTGGCTGGCAGTCCCTTTTGGGGGTGGGGCGAGACCGGACTGGACCTGTCCTGGGGTCCCACGGGCCGCCGCCACCCCAATCAGGTCGGAACCAGGCTGCCAGCTAGTGGGCCAATAAGTCCCAGTGGAAGCAGCCCAGGATGGGGCATCCTGCCCCTGTGACAGGCTTTTTGGGCTGGTACGTGTGGGGACAGAATGACCATTCACATCTTGACTGTTAAGGGATGCATTGGGAACATGTCCCTTACCGTCCAAGGAAAAGTCGTCTGTCCCCGCGTGTACCAGCCTTAGTGCACTACTGCCGTCCAGCTGTAGTGCGAAAAGGCCTCAGCTGTCAGCACCTTTGGCCGATTAGGCAAGGCAAGCTGGATAGGATTTGGATGGCCAACCACCAGAAAATCTAACCGAAGTTTTAAAAACTTGGGGAAAGGATAAAATACGTTTATGTTGTGGCCAAAAAAACTATATGGATGTGTCTGTGTATCCACTGTGTCTTTGAGATCAGCTTGTGGGGATCTTTTAGAATTAAGAAACAGCACAGAATGCAAAGAACAATAACAAAGTAGCACTTTGTTACAGAATTCCTCCAAGCAGTCACTAAAGCTGTCCTCAGTATGGGGTTTTCCTAATTTTGTAGGATATAGAAGATATTTTGCAGAGACTTTAGGTGTACTTTAAAAACTGTGATGTGATGTAAATTGGCAAAATGTTGCCTTGGAATGATCCAGATTTGGTGCACAACTGTTACAGAGACAACCATGTAATACTACTTATAGCATATTGAGAAAAGTTTAAAATTACAGTCAAGAAGAGAAGCAGAATTTTCAGTGGACTGTACTTTATGCAGTTTTGTTTTGATTGCAGGATTTCACTTTTTATGAAACCCATGCATTATATATTGTGAAAGGTGCTTAAATTAGCCTTTTGGTGCTGAAGGGCATTTTTAATTAAACAAAAAATATGGTGTTTTATTAGAATCTCTTGCATCTTTCTAATGGAGTCTATAGCTGAATATGTTCTTTTTATGCAATAATTTCTATCACTATCATTCTGGTTGTAAAGGGTTTCAATATAGTTTTTCTGTCTCCCTTTGGCTACATTTGCTTCTATCAGATCTCTTCCTTATTTGTGCTCGATTCAGTATTCCTGTCTCAGATGTAAATTTTTCTTAGATTTCCCTGATCTTTTAAGAAGTCCCTTGTTTTGCCTATCCTATTCAGTCCCGCTGTTTGCTGAAATTTCTGATTAAGCTATCTTTCTTCAGACTTCCTTGCTTCACATTGGAAGTCTAATTTCAATCTTACATCCTTCTTGTTCTCTAAATATTTTGTCTTCTGAATTTATCTGAATACTACATGACAGAACAACTAGGTAAACATCAATAAATGCCATCTGCTATCTTTTCAGTTTTTTCAATTCCTTAAAAGGCTCTTGAAAAACCTCTACTGGTCTCGGTTTTTTGCATTTTAGGTCACTGCAGTTATTGAACTCCAGCTGCTTAATAAATTTGTTCAAAGCTTACTGTAATGTTTTATTAGAAATTCTAAAAATCTTTTCCAGCTGATGATCTGCTTAATCATGCAGTCACTTGTCCTTGGCTTCAAGCCTGGTCTTCATTTCTCAGTGACTTAAATGGATACTTCTTCTACAGAAGAAATGAACACACTAATCCCAAGTTGAGAAAAAAACCAGGGTAAAATCCAGATATAGTGTTATCTTTACATGCCACATCTTCTGTAAGTATTGGGAAATACAAAGCCGTTTATTTTGAATATACTACACCTCCCATTATTGAAGAAAGAACTAAACAACCAGTGACAATAAAAATCATGTTCTATATAGTTTAGGAATAACATAATTGAAAGAAATGAATTATTTACACCAGTTATATTTAAATACTGAATAGTGTACACTAGTAGTCAACACTCTGTATGAAACAATTATCTTTTGAAGACTTGGCATCTAGATTTCTATTAGTTATCCTTCCCTCCATGAAGTCAGCTGGGTGACCTTGGGCTAGGCACAGCTCTCTTCTGAGCTCTCACAACCCTGCCTACTTCACAGGACGTTCTCTTGTGGGGAGAAGAATAGAAAGCTTTGTTAGCCTCTTTGAGTCCCCTTAAATGGGCAGGGTAGAAAAGCCATCTCTTCTTCTTTGCTTTTAGTAGGTTCATTTTATATTTTGTTTTTTTCTGCTGTAACTCACCTTGAGACTTTTGGGTCTGGGGCGGGGCAGGGCAGGGCAGGGTGGGTCATATGTATGCAAGTACACATGTATGTATGTATGTATGTATGTATGTATGTATGTATGTATGTATGTATGTATGTGTGTGTGCGTGCATGCGTGTGTGTGTGTGTGTGTGTGTGTGTGTGTGTGTGTGTGTGTGTGTGTGTGTGTGTGTGTGTGTGTGTGTGTGTGTGTGTGTCCAGGTGCCTGGATGCAGTAGTTAGCTGGGTGAGAGCCAATAAGCTAAGACTGAATCCTGATAAAACACTGGTCTTGTGAACGGAAGTTTCCTGGGTCCAGAAACTGGGATGGTGTACCTCTTATAGAAAAAGAAGCAGCACTTCCCATGAATAAACAATCTGAGGTTGTCATTGTTTCTTGTATAATTCAGTGATTTTGCTTTTGGAAACCCTGAGATAAAAAGAGTGCTTAGGTGAACTGCCACAATTCTCAGTTGCCCTAACTACCGGCTTTCCATAGCCAGCAATTATTTGTATGCTGTGCCTTTATTGACTTATGTGAAAAAGTGTGGTGTAAAAAAAAGCAGCACAAGAAGGAGGCAAACTGGGGCAAGGGACCAACCCTTTTATACAGGCTTCAACCCCTTTGACAATCATCTGATTGTCAGTTAATAAAGGTAGTGGAAACTTTGGCAAAAAAAGGAGGGGGGAGAAATTGTCCTTCCCCCTAAAGTAGCAATCAATTAATTGTGATCAGTTTTACTCCATGTTACAGGGGGAGGGGGGATAGCCTTTTACTTCCTTTGGAATAAAAGGAGAATCATTATCCAATAGGAGATAAAAGTGATCTGCCTCTGAAGGCCATTTGCAGGGCGTCCAGAGCAGATGAGGATGCCCAGAAGCAATTGGTGGCCCACGTGGGAGACACAATATTGGATTAGGTGGGCTGTAGCCCATTCCAACAGGGCTCTTCTTATGTTCCTAACATTGGAGGAGCAATGAAACACCTGCTGTCTCTAAGATAAGATAAGGAGGTTTTTATTTACTGTAGGGGAAAAGCCCCCATCAATCAGCTGATTTTCAAGGGGAGGGGCAGTGGAGGAATGCCATTCACTAGCTCTCTCCGTGCCACTCAGCTCATGGTTTTTTGTTCCATTTTGGCAGCACTTAAATCACTGTCAAAAGGGGGAGCCCAATGTTTTCCCCTTTTAGCAATGGTCAGTGTCAGAGAGTACTTTGGGGTGGGGGCTCTTGAATCTCCTGTACAGAAACAGGGGATTCTAACAAAAAGGGTCTCCCATTGTTCCCTGTGGGCGGAACATTCAAAATGTCCACATGTTCCAAGGGGACAGCTGGCTGATCCCATGGACTTCTTGAAATCTTTTCTTCTGCTTTGGAAACTCCTAACATTACACCTGTGAACATGCCTAATGCTAACCAGAAATAGTTTTCTTCATATATCCCTTTATTAATTCTCACCTTTCTGGATTATTTTTTTAAAAAATAATCCATTTCTATTCTATTGTCTTCTATTGCCCCTGCATCCTTATTCATGTTGTATCTGTGTGCCCTCAACCTGTTTCAGTCCATTAGGATAAGAAGATATTAATTGTAAAGTTTACATCCCTTTTGGGTGCCGGCCATCATCTCATGAGAAATCAAATTGCATAGAGCAGCAACTGACAAGTGTTTGGTGAGAACAAGAAATTTCAATGACAGTTCTTCCCTGAGAATCCTTACGTTGTCTCCTTGGCTTTTATTTTGATTCTGTTCTACCACTGCTGCATTTAAACCATAAATGTTTTGTAACAAGAACTGTCTACCCCAGGGAATGGGATGATAAGTTTATTTGCTCAATCTAATTCAGAGAATACTGAAAGCAGGCAGGTTCACAGGTGCTGAAGGAATTTAAGAAAAAAAATGTTCTTTCTAAATGTTTTAAACAGCCTGTTCTACTTTCTCAGTATGATCTTCACATCACCTTTCAGATTTAGTGTGTTTGATGAGGAAATGCCATAGGATAAATGTAATAGAAGCTTTACTAAAAGTGCGTTAATTCTCTGTTCTTTTTAGTGTACTCAGGACTAAAGAAGGTAGGATTATAAATGTGTCAAGCAACAGCTTATTTTCTACTACAGGAAGGTCAGTGAAGCTTGTTAACTTCTGATTTTCTGTCTACAATAGGAAGCCTAGAGGAAGGAAAACATAAGAGAACAGAAAAATACAGCAGTGAATTTTTATTTTACAGCTTCCATGAAATTACTGTAAAGCAGACATGTACACTTTGTATTAGCTGCCTGGGCTTCTGGATATATTGGCAAAAATATGATTAGGAAGATGCTTTTTATTAGAGGAACAGGGATATAGCCACATACTTCCCAGAATCCTTCACTTTCAAACCCATGCCAAGCCAACGCAGGGCTCTGCCAAGGAACAGACACCTCTAAATTGGATATGAAGTTATGATTGGTGTATTATTATTGGCATCTAGGCTGGACATACAGAATTATGATAATGAAATGTGAGATTTTGTACTAGGAATTAATATATATATATATAAACCCTCTTTTTTGAAGCAAGTGGCTGATTAAATCTGAATTTATAAAGGTTGGCAAAGGAAGAAGGAAAATCCCATCATCTCAAAGATTTGTCACTATTTAAAGAATCTCCTAGCCAAACTAAGGTAGAAAACAGGAGCTACTTTGCATCAGAAACCAACCTCTTATTTACAGTAAATATCTAGAGAGATTTCCTCTCTGGAATGCTAAGTAGGATTAAACAAGTTCTGATTATTATTATTTTTATCCTACTTGATTATTGTTTGCAGTGAAGCCAGATCATCAGATATGATGTAACCAGGATCGCCTCAAGTCACGTACCTGCTTTGTTGCCTTCACTCCATTCACCTAGCACCTCCATTCACCTGAATGGAACTTGCTTATGGGTTGCACCCTTTCTTTGTTTGACTTTGCCACCCAGATTTACCATTGGCTCCTGTCCCCCACCCCTTGGGCTTGACTTTAGAGACCGGGTCTCTGTCCCTAGATTAGGAATTTATAAGAATAGAACACCAGAAGCAGTATGACATGGTTTTTCCTCCACCCCTGGTCAACTTTACAGTTCTTCCATCATTCTTTCAGTTCCTGTCATCTCCATTTTCTTTCCAAGATATCCATGTGCCCATTGCTGCTGATCCAGTATCCTGTTGTTGCTAGGGAAGTTTCTCTGATTTGGTTGATGCTGTGTACTACCTTCCTGCCCAAAGCCATGTGCTACATTACAGAACTCTCAATTAGGGATGCACATGAATGTGTGTGGGGCTTTTTTGTGTGGGTGTGGGGGTTGTTTAATTCAAATTGAATTGAATTAAATGTGAGGAAGTTTGCATTCATTCAAACTGAGCCTCTTCAAATGTGGTGGGATTCAACTTGCTACAAATGTTATTTGGATGCTATTCAAATCCAATTTGAATCCCTGCTGCCAGTCATGCCTACAAATTCCCTGCAAATCCCTCATGAATCCACTCTGAATCTGCTTTGAACCCACTCTGGATCTGCTACAAATGTGACTGGGCAGCTGCTTTCCCTCCTTCCCAGGTTCACAAATGTAACAAAGTTTTGTACAGATGTATAGAAGCATTGGATTCACGTTCAAATGTCACTCTTCAAATGTACCAACATTCAATTTGAATGTCTGAATTTGGCCAAATTCATATGAATTTCAAATGTGATGAAAATTCATACATTTCCCTACTCCTGATAGCTCACTTACCCACTCTTTAAATCACAACCCAAAGCTCCAGCTTTGTACTATCCTTGTACTTTCTCTTCTATTTTTTTTACTTTAAACACCAAAGTTTGCCTCCGATTTCCTTTTATTTATATTTTTGTGTGCGCTGAGCTTCTTATTTAGTCAACCTTGTGCCTACATCACTGTTGGGATTCCCTTCCATTTGTGTGTGTTTTTTAATTTTTTACTTTATTTTAATTACAAAATACACTTAACAACAATATTACAAATGTTGAGAAACTTCATACTGATTAAACATTTCCTTATACAAATTAAAGCCATACATTTTACTATAACCTTATTAATTCCAAAATTATAAACTCACAACTTTTTGTGTTTTTGATGCACTTTGGCAGCACTTTGCACAGCACCCAGATGAAATTGCTATTTTTCTTTTTTACTGCTACTGTCTTAATAAATATTTTTTTTATTGAAAAAAAAACTGTCTCAGAAGTCTATCTTGCTCACTGCCACCTTGATTTTAATGGAAGCACCTGCCGATTTGTAGAGCACTTGCTGGCATCGAGCTAAAACTTAGGGCAGTTTCTGCATGGTCCATAAGACCTCACTAACTGGGATCAAGAAAAACTGGCTTGATCTCAATGCCAGTGTGGTCCCCAAGAGGCACAACCTCACAGAGGACGCTCCTGGCAGCATGGGCCTCTCAGCTGGAGCACTTTCCAGCATGAAGAAGTGTTCTAGAGAGGGATCACTTTAAGTCATCCCCAACTCACTCCTTGCTTGAGGTTCACTTCAGCCACTACCATGCAAATTTGGTAGCAGCAGCTGAAATTGCCCATCAGACATGCAGAGTCTGATATCATTTTTCCAGGTTCTGGTAACAGCCCACTTCCAAGGCTGTTTCTGGGCACACCATGGGATTTGCCCTGGCCTGCAACACTAAGAATAGACTGAGACTTGCTAGTCATCCTATATATGACTGTTGGCACCACTCTATGGTGTCTCATCTTTCTCCTGGTACAATCACCGAGGAGCAGGCTTTGTATTTCTCTCCAAGACACACAGTACATAAGCTGCCCAAGAATCCCTGGGTTTGAATCTCCACCCAGCCATGAAAGTTCACTAATTTCTGATCAGTCATTGCCTTTAGAAGGTAGAGGAGGAGGACAAGAAGAGTTGGCTTTTCTACCCTGCTTTTCTCACCCATTTCAGGGGATTCAAAGCTGTTAACAAAGCTTTCTGTTCTCCTACCAACAACAAATCACCCTGTGAGGTAGGTGAGGCTGTGAGAGCTCAGAAGAGAGCTGTGGCTAGCCCAAGGTCACCCAGCTGGCTTTGTGGAGGAGTGGAGAATCAAACCTGGTATTCCCAGATAAGGCTGCATCCCCACGGGATACCTTATATCGATTTCCCCAAACCGAAATAATTGAACTGGGTTAAAATTGTCTCCACGGCTTTCAACTTGATCCGGTTCGGCAGCATCCCGACGGCATTCCGATTGCAACCTTATCTCGGATTCAATCCTCGGAGTCTGCACGGCATTCCTGTCCTCCCCGCCCATTACCAGACATGGTGCCCACCCCCTCTATCTGATTGGTGTTCCCTCCCTCCCTCCCAGGATCAGCCCCTCTCACATAGTTCAAAGTAACAGAGATCAGACCTTTCCCCTGGCTGATGAGGCTGGTTGAAAGGGGCGGGGAAGGAGGTGAAAAATGAACCAGATGTATCGGAAGGGAGATTTAACAAGAGATGTGGGGGGGGGGGGATGTAGCAAAAGTGTCTGATTTTATAGCTGTCATGAAAGCCTGCCTGCTCCCACTCTCCCTTCTCTGTGCCTCATCCATGCCTTTTTTGCCTTTTTGTTCTGATCAGCTCTAGCGATCGTGCACTAAACTCTGTAAAATTCTGTCTGCTTCCTCCCGCTCTCATCGCTGTGCAGCTCTCCACTCCCTTTCCTAGTATATATATAGCCCCTGACTCTACATTCTCCACATTCACGTGGAAGGGTGAGGCGATTCCGAAGACGTCTGGATCCCCCTTTCCCACCTGCGCTTCCCTTGCACCGAGAGGCTGGGCTGGAGGGGACCGAGGGGCTTTTCCTTCATCTCACGCCTCCTCTCTGCATTTCCCAGGGCACACAGCAGCAGCAGCAGCAACTCAAACCCCCTTCACAGCCACAGCCTTTAAACCACAACCTCCAGGGCTTTCCTTTCCTTTCCCTTTTTTAAAGGTCAGCACTTTCAAAGAGCTAGAATTGCACAAAATTGCAACATTGTTATTAAGGTGTGAAGTGCCTAGAGAGCTACAGTGTAGCTTTAAGGACTGGAGTTTTATAGTGGCTGTTTGAGGGTGGATTTTTTCAATGAAATCACTATCTTTGGAAGCAAGCTATTGGGGGAGGGAAACCCTAAACATGACCTACCCAGAATATGGACAGCTATTGGATACAGTGCGATTGGGGGAGGGAAACCCTGAACACGGAATCTCATCCCTGAAAACGGTACTGTCCACACAGTAAAAAATTAAACACGTATCCAGCGCACAAACAGGAGTGAGACCTGTTGAAATCAGGATTGAGATTCATCACGCTTTGGGGTGGTTTAACACGGGGAAAGTGTGTTAAGCCAAACTGCCGTCTGGACTCCGAGGATTCAAAACATTTTGAATTCGAGATAAGGTTGCCGTGAAGACACGGCATAAGAGTCTGGCTCCCTAACCACTAGAACAAACTTAATTTAACCTCAGACGGTTATCTTGAGGAGGCAGTGACAGAGAGGAAAATAGTGTGCACTGGTTTGGGCTCTTTGGAGAAGAAGCAACATATAAATGCTTTGAATAAATATGTTTTTTGAAAAAAAGAGTTGGCACATCATACCCCTTCTCTTTGTTTCTGAGTACCAAAAGAACAAGCTCACATCTCTGCCCATTTCAGCACAGATGGAGGAACATGTCCAGCCTAGGCACATGCCAGCCATGCCAAGGTTACAGAAAGCCTTAAATTTGAGGTAGGCAGGTGGGGATTCTAAACTGAGTTACCCAAAAGGATTTCAAAATTAACCTGATCCGTCATCAGAAATCCAGTGTTTTCTTGGAGGGTAAAACCTCCCTGAGCATTCCTAGCTGCATGGCTCCTCCATGTTCCCTTCAACAGCCTACATTAACTCTTTCCAGACGGAATAAAGGAGAAACCTCCCTCTCATTCCTCAGGCTTTAACACTTCTGCTCTGATCCATTGTGTGGTCTCTCACTGTTTCATTGCATTTTGTGTGGCAATTTTAATGTTTTCACTAATGCCAATGGTTTCCAAACACATAACAATCCAACTATGGTGCAGAGTGAATCAAACACCTTTTTATAGTCAATCCACGTGGTATGCAAATCATCATCATCATCATCATCATCATCATCATCATCATTAATTATTATTCAGCCCTTGACCAGAAGAGGACCATATTTAAACTATTTTTTCTGGTATTCTATGGCATTTTGTATATGCTCTCTATGCTTTTAAGATAAGCTCTTCCAATTTTATTTACTGTTAATAACAACCTGAATAATTATCTTTCTGGTTTTCTTCCGATTCAAAAAACAGCCTACTTTAAGGAAAAGAGAGATCTTGAACAGCTTGGTGTTTTTAAAGAGAGTAGCTCACCTTGAGACAGTTCTTGGTTGCTGCTAATGAAGCTTTTGAAATCCCAGCGGCAGTGTCTGATTGCCGTAGCTGGAATGGGGCCCCACTTAGAGGTTTATTTGCACTAATCAACACCACGTTGTGCTCTGTCCTGAAGTTCTCTTCAGAGGTTATGCCCCTGTGGAGCTATTCTGCAAAGACTAAACAGCTTCTTCTGCTTTTTTCCTTCTTCTTTGCACCAGATCTGTTGTTAATGGAATGCTTGGAATCCACTTTACAAACCAGTTGTACAGGTAGAAGGTTATAATTTATTTTACCACCTTCCTTCTACACCACCTTTCTTTGTTAATGTAAAGTATTTGAGGGCTTAAAATCCATCTTTTAGATATTGAATCAATTAAGCAGACAGTTGCAGGGGTATCATTTGTATTAATGCACTGGACAGTTACGGGGGTGTCATTTGTATTAATGCACTGAGTATTACTCCATCCTGATATTCATGGCAGTGGCCATTTTAAAATCTTGCTTTCTTTAATGGCACTGGCAATAGTTTCTATTCACTAGAAAGATCCCTTCTAGGAATCTAGAAGTCTAGTGGTTAGGGAGCCAGATTCTTATCTGGGAACAAAGGGTTTGATTCCACGCTCCTCCACAAAGCCAGCTGGGTGATCCTGGGCTAGTCACAGCTCTCTTCTGAGCTCTCACAGCCTCACCAAACTCACAGGGTGTTCTGTTGTGAGGAGAATAGAGAGCTTTGTCAGCCACTTTGAGTCTCCTTAAATGGGTGAGACAAGTGGGGTATAAAAGTCAACCCTTCTTCTTCCCTTAAAAACTTATAGCCATATAATTTCACAAGATGTCCCGAGCTTGGTGGAATAAAGTGGTTCTCAGTTTTGGTTTGTTGTATCACTTGTGCAAGCTATACAGCAAGTCTAGGCAGCTGAGCAATATTTGAATGATTAATATTTGAATGGTTTACTTTACAAACTATATACATTACACATAAGAGCGCATTCATGCCACATGAGATCAGGCCACCACTAGGACCAGATGGAGATCTTCCTGGAATGCTCTTTCTCTTCCACTCTGTCTCTTTTGGTGATAGTTAAAGGAGGGAGAGGCCATCCCACTGGAAGATGGAGTAACCCTAAAAACACGTTTTTTGCAATGTTATGTTGCCAGAAGATACTACTACTACTACTACTACTACTACTACTACTACTACTACTACTACTACTACTACTACTACTACTACTACTACTACTACCTAAAACTCACTTGATTAAGAGGGAACAGCAGTGTACTGATGGGAAATCTGGGGGGTGGGGAATCATCCCATTGTTCCTATGAAAATGAAATAGTATTTGCCATACCCTTGAAGTTGAGGTGGGACAGAATTTTGAATAAAGCAGGTAATCATCAACTGATGCCTCTATTCACTCCCTGGAGGATTGTACCAGTCCTGGGCAGGTGTTACATACCTCTGCCAGCAAGGGTAATGCCACTGTTTATGGCAACATCAATGCAACTGACATCACTGCCATAGTGACACAGCTTTGCATCTGCACCACTAGTGACATAGCTCTGGATAAGGCATACAGGCCAGAATCAGTGCACTAAAGCTTCACTCATATTGTGGATTTGGCAGATTGAACGCCATAAACACTATGTTGTTCTAAGAGTCTCGCAGACATTTGATTATCTACGGACAGTAACACAAAACATGTCTGATTATTTTTATCTTTTATAATCATAAAGATCCAGTAGCAAGATCCACATCTGCTCTAGATTTCCTACAGATCTAGTCTGGCTTTTCTGACACTAGAGCATTTTACGGATATGATGGGGGCTGGCCTAAAGTTCCATGTCACCCAAATGTGGTTTGGTCCAGGGCTGATATGTTGTGCTGTAAGAAATCCCACTTGAGCCGATTTCGCTATACTTTGCTGTACTTGAGGAAACTGCTGCTCTTGAGAGGTTGAAATTGTACTGAAAAGCATTTTTAGCTCACAGATTGATGCACTGTGATCTGCACAGATAACTCTGTCAATTACCAAAGTGTTTTTGTGGCATTTTAGTGGAGACAGTGATTGGAGGCTAGACTTCCATCCACAGGAATCATATAAGAATGTAAGAAAAACCCTGCTGGATCAGGCTACAGCACTTCTAGCCCAGCATCCAGTGGCTTCTGGGTATGTCAAGCAAAAGACAAGGCAAAATACCCACCTGCTCTTAACAACCTGCAGACTGACTTTGGAACCACCCTGCCTATCTCTCCAGGTCCATTCAACTAGCTATTGATATACCTGTCCTCCATGAATTCGTTCTGCCCCTTACTAAAACTGTCCAGGTTGGTAGCTGTTACTACCCTTCTGATAACAAAATCTATATCCCAATGACTCACTAGATACATAAAAGCACATATCTTAAAATCACTTGTTTACTTGTTCCCACTTTGCCTTCCTTTTCTGTCACCCGTTTCTTTTTAAATTGCATTTTGGTTTGCCATAATAATATATAAAGGAAATAAGAAATAGGAAATAATGTAACTAAAAAATATTTTAAAAGAAACTCAGAACGCAACTCTAACCAGAATACATGTTGGGGGTTCAGGGACAGTAGGATATGCACCTCCTTCTCCATTGATAAAGATTGACTGTTGACCTACTGATGGGGTTCCTCCTCCATGTGGAAATGATCTACACATTTGTTGTCAGCAACAGCCCTGGCATCAGGGCACTCCAGAGCTGATGCCACCTGAGGCTACCACATGAAGCTGCCATATCAGAATGGGGCAGCCAAAGTGTGCCCACACTTGTGGATAAAGACATAACTGCTACTGGGGACCTATTCACACTTAGGCCTCTGGTATGGCTCTTGTAATTGCATACTGTCCTAGGGGTTTTTCCCACTGTTTTGACATTCGATTCGACTCAAATTTGAATGCAAAAAATACATTTGTGAACATCCCTAGTGTGAACGCAGCCTATGTGTTGGAATGAGGAATGCAAAAAACTGTTTTTTCTCAAGGTGTCCCTTCAAATGCTGTTGTTTAATTCACTCATGTGCTACTTTTTATGACAATATTGGATGAAATTTTAATAAATCACTGTGCATCATGTTTACTCACTGATCTTGTGTGCCAGATTTCTTCTTTACAACTACTGCATCCTTCTCTGTTTGACAAAAATCAAAAGTCTTGGAAATTTAGTTTGAAAAGGGAAGACACAGAAAGCACCTACTTGCTCACTCATTTGGCATCACAGAAAGGAAAGGGAGGCAATAATTAAATTTCATATCTGCAAAAGATGCATTCTTTCTTTTTCTGTGCTGTCAATGAAATGCTAAAGATGTAAGTCTGTGTTTGTTTTAAGGAAGAAAGCAATTTGGGAGATATTATATAACTCATTGTTCCCCCAGTTTCCTCAGACTGAATTCAGGAGTTTGTATTCCTGGCACTGTGGTCGTCTCTTCTGGCCTATGCAAATGGAGGTCAGATTAGGAAGTAGACAAAAAACCTTGTGGAAGACTATTGAATATGTTCAAGCCTGCATTCATTTTATGGAAATATTAGCAGCAATATTGAAAGACTCGGCAGACAAATTAAATAACCTCATCCATTTTCTATGCTTTAAAATGGCATGTAGGCAAAATGTGGGGTTTCCTGCATTTTATCCTGTGGTGAAAGGAATCCTGACTCAGAGCAGAGAAAATTTAACTCTCAGTGTTGTAGGCTGTGGCTCACAGCCAGCCTCTGCCCGACAGTTAAATGTTTGAAGCTGACAGTTCATTCAATATCATAAACCCACCAAGCATAACTGGCACGGTCTGTCATCCATTGCTTTGCTGGCTTACATCTCAGCTAATAGGGAATCTGAATTATGGCTCTCCCTCCAGACAGGGTGAATCTTTCATGGCAGAGTTGAGATCACTGACTAGACAGGAGCTGAATTGCTAGAAAGGTGGCAGTGGCATTACATCAGAAGACAGAATTTGCAAAGATGTCGGGTGTCTGCCTCTGCAATGTGTGTGTGTGCTTGCACATTCAAGAACGTGTGCACACACACTTGCGAGCATGCAAGGAATACCCCTAGATGCACCCTGTGCTACCTTCTTTGTTTTGCTTAGAGTTTGATTCACACAATTTCCACTGAATTAGTAATGGAAATTATATATTTAAATACTCCACCAAAGACTGAGATACCCCTAATTGGCACATCTTTCAATCTTAATTGTCTTTATGCAATGGTGTCCCATGTGTCGCCATTGTTCACATTCTATGGGGTCCTCTGTATTTTAAGACACAGTTTCCACTTGCTTCTTTCAGTGAAGACAGCATTCTAGCCTCTTGCCTGAAACAAGTAAGACCTACCTTTGTATACTCAGATGGGGAGGCGCTGAAAAAAATTAGAAAATGAAAAGCAGGAGGCTGCAAAAAAAGGTTACCATGTGGGATATTTTGTTCAGAGTAAAGCAAAGTTAAGGTCAAGATGCTCAGGAATCAAGCTCTACTCCTGGTCACCCCACATCCTGCACATCTATGCAGTTTTCTCAGCAAAGATCTACATGCAAAGCAGATGCTCCCCCACTAAACTACAGCCACCTGCCTTTGTTTAGAATTACAGCCACTTAATTTCATTCCTTCCCTCTCCCCTTAAGATTTCTTTCCCACACCATTCTTCCATAGGTGGTAAGCACTCCACGTCCAGTGGGCATCACCTTGGCTTCATTTTACTGTCCATTTGTTTTCTTTGGCCATGGTCACAGCTTCACTTTAAGCTTCTTCAGTCCATCTTCACGCTTTTCGTTTCTATCAATTTTATCTGCGGACTTTCCATCCCCAAAAATCCAAATGGAGGGTGGAAGGTCCATGAATGAACAGAGATGAAAAGGTGTGAGCAGTGAGACCTGAAGATAGACTATAGAAGGTTTAAAGTGAAGGTGTGACCATGGCCTTTGTGCGTGTGGAAAGTAAAGAAAAATAATGGCACAACCAGATCTTCAGGCTTCATGGGCCTTGTCAGTGCTTTTTATACCATGTATTGTTTTCCAGTATACTTCCTACTTTAACACTGGAGAAAAAAGGGATTGCTAGAAGGCTATAATACAGAAGAAGTAACCCAAAGAAAGCCCAGGACTAAGACTGTAATACCTTATAGATGTGGGAATAACATCTATTGAGTATCTGGAACTTCCAACTAAGCATGTACAGATTAGACTTATTTCTCATTTCTTTTGTACTGTACCCAGGTTTAATCTTGGATACATGAAAAGACCTCTAATATTTTGGTGGAACCCATGCAATGGTTCACTTTTTATTAAGATCACCTCTAATATCAATACACCTAGAATAGGCCCTATCCCTAGGGGTAAGGGAAATACGGCAGTTGAGGTGTTATTGACCCCACTAGCCCAAAGCACCATGGGAACTGTTCAAGCATCAAGAGACCTGTGGCTCAGCATCATTTGGGAGATCACAGGTTTACTGTCTCTGCTGGAACCAGTGATGCATTGGTTCCACTTCATATTTTCCAATGGTTTTCTCTTAAGTAATGTATAGATTATTTTTAAATACCATTAACTGTCAAAAGGCAGGAAGAATTTCTTTCAAGCATTTCATTCAAGTTTTACCAAGAGCAGAGAAATGATGGAACCAATTACGCTAGAAGAACTATCTAGGGTGTTGCTAAAAGCTAAACTGGTGTCTTCACACTTGAAAGAAGAAGAAAAGAAAGGAGTTGATAGGTTTAATTATTTGTATTGTTCCATTGCCCTCTACTGGACATGACTCTAATGTGATCTTAAAAAACAAACAAACAAACAGGCTTCCCAGGACTGTATCTACTTTCTTTTGTTATGAAGTGAGTATTTTAATATAATTTCAGTCCACTTTCAGAGCAGCAGAACGCATCAACAAAGTGAACAGTCATTTTCTTTCCACATTATTTCACCCAAAGGTGGATTTTCTAAGTTAGAAAATGCTGAAAGGAATCAGCTCACCACATTGCTGGTGCATTCTCTCACTCTGAAAGTGGACTGAAGCTGGATTAAAAAAATGTAAACTCAGCCTAATAGATGAGGATTACTCTTGATTAAGTCCGGAATTTGGACAACAAAGTCTTGAACTGTGATCACACTTAGGTTTTAATTCAGCTTTAGGGTGTTTTTCCACTAGCACTAAGTACCCATTGAAACACCCATTAAGGACTCATTTGGCTGAGAGCTGGATGACCCCATTTCCACTACAGACCCCATTAGAGACACATCTTTTTCCACCACAGCTAGGGAAATCCGGATCATATGGGTCCTTCAGGACCTATAATCCGGATTTCCTGTAAACCCCATTAAAGGGGTCTACAATGGGGTCTTCAGCCATAAAATCTGAATTATAGGGAGCCTGTTTCCACTGCAATTGGGCAATGGGGTCTAGAGGAGGCCCATGGGTGCCCCAAAATCAAAACTTCAAAGTCCCTTTGAAGTCCCTCCGAAGTTGTCTTTGAAGTTGCCTTCGGAGATTAGCAAAGGCTCCACAGAAAAACCCCTTGCGAAAGCAATGCAGCTATCAAAGGAGCTCAGAGGGAAAACACCCTTAGTCCACTGTCAGAAGGGGAAAACATATCAGAGAAGTGAACAGTCATTTTCTTTCTGCATTATCTAACTCAAAGGTGGATCTCATGTGTTCTCTCATTCGGAAAGTGTCTGAAGTTTGATTAAAACTTAGGTGTGCACAGAACCCTAGTACTCAGAAATGCTGGTTAGTGTTTTATTTTTTAAAAAATTATCACCATCCAAGACATTTTGAGTCATATCTTTTCTTAAGGAAAAGAATTTAAGACCTTTCTTGGAAAATAAGACCAGAACTGCCCTCACATCTGCAAGGGGTTCAGATTCAGAAACTCTATAGATCTAGTCAAAGAAGGGACTAAGGGATAACTGTGAACATAAGAGGAGCCCTGCTGGATCAGGCCACAGCCCATCTAGTCCAACATTCTGTCGCACACAGTGGCCCACCAATTGCCCATGGGCATCTCAAGCAGAGACAAGGGCAAACATTCTCCTGCTCTCGAATCCCAGCAAATGGCCTTAGAAGTGCCCCGTTTCCCATCCACCCCCATCCATTTTAGTAGCCATTGACACATCTGTCATCCATAAACTTGTCTAACCCTTCCTTAAAGCCATCTAGGCTGGAAGCTGTTACCACCTCTAGAAATATCCTGAAATGCTAAGGTGCCTGCTTTTCTTTGGGTTCTGATAAAGTTGGGTAGTTTGTGACCACTCTGGAAAGCAGGGGATGGGGGGTGATTTGTCTTTTAAAAAAGGGAAGAGGGAGGCATGTAACAATATACTGAGAAAGAAACATGAAAAAAACCACAACAGCAAGGCATGTTTGCACACAGGCATAATGGAAAACAGGCCCACCGTTGCATCCTAGATGGGAAAACAAAAAACTCAGGCAAAGGCTCTGCAGGAAAGCATAAGTTTCAATACAATGCACCTTTTCGTGTTACTGTTGGAAGAAAATATATTCTGGGTACCTTGGCCACCTGCTGCACGTACATGCACCATCAGTGTGTTTATAGGGCTTCTACCAGGGCATGAAAAACAGGAAGTTTTCTAATATTCACAAATTTATCATTTTGAAAGGCATTCTGCTGAAGTTTGAGAAGACATTGGTTCTTGGTAATATTCCTAGCAGCAAGTCCTATCAACATGGATGCTGGAGGAAAAAAATGTCTCTCAAAATTTGATAGATGATGCCCTCACTACAAAACTGTTATTTTCAAAATCACAGCAGGGTGCCATTCAAACAAATAGATCACAGCACACTTTTTCACAGTCTATTTACTTCGTTGCTCACATAGGGCTTTTTGTTTTATTTTGCTTTCAATCAGAGCACATACCTTGGTTACTTTTCTGCAAACAAGCTTGTGAGTCAAGATGGGTAGTATGCACAACAATTAGAACCTGTAAAATATCTTTAGAACCTAGACAAAGAAGTTCTTACTCTAATATGGAAGTTTTAAGGGTATTCAAAACATCCAAAGAACTGGAAGAAACAATAATTTGCTTGCTTTGAATTATCCAGTTTGAGGAAGAATTGTGCATAGTCTAAAAGTTCGTTTTTACTACCGATTAGGCCAAAAACAAAGTTGCTGCTGCTCTGTGAAGTTTGTTTAAATCAAAGGCTGTAGGCACACCTAAGGTTTAATCCATCTTCAGTCTACTTTCAGAGAAAGAGAATACCCCAGCAAAGTGACCAGTAATAATCTTTCCTCATAATCCATCCCAAAGGTGAATTTTCTGAGTTATTTAACATTGAAAGAAAACAACTTGTCGTCTTGCTAATGAATTCTCTTACTCTGAAAGTGGACAGAAGATGGATTAAACCTTAGGTGTGACCACAGCATTAGTGTCGGTGCCAGTACCAGCATGTTCTTGCAAAGCCTTATGTTAAAAGGATTACCTTATCCTGTGTTAATGCAATTGTATCTGGTGTCCCTCTACACAATTTAATTTGGTAGTAGATGAGAAGATTGTTCACTAAACTTTTCCTAATGTTATTTGAAATTTATTTTACTTTGAAGTTTTCTAAATTTTTCTTCAATTGCATTTTTTTGCTTTTTTTTTTTTTTTGCTTTTTTAATTTTAATTGACATGAAACTGGACTTATTATAGTTCATGTGAGTAATGGGCTCCAGTCTCAGTACTGTCCCTTTTGACACATTTGGTGTTAAAATGATTGCTGTCACTTGTCAGAATCGAATCTACTTCTCTTCAGTCTGTGCACCCAGAGGGATGTCTAGCAGCAGCTTTTAATTTAAATACAGCACTGCATGAACGTTCATACAGTTTGAATTCTGTTCTTCTTTAAGGTTCATTTTTCTTATAAACCTGCTGCAGGTGCAATCTAAATAAATTTTTAAACAACCCTATATTCAGTTACCCTAGTTTACTTTTTAACATTCCCTGAACATAAAACACTCCTTCATGAAACATAAAACACTCTTTCATGATTAGAATTTGTAGATGGTCAAGCAGATATAAATTAAAATGTCATTTGTTTTTTGGAATCACTTTGTGACGGATAATAAAATAAGAAATATTTTCTCCTGGCATCGTGTGAAATAATGACTTTAAGTTTCATCAGAGTAATTACCTTCCAGTGTCAGCATTCTGGAGATAGAATTAGCACAAGGTTTAATAACAGCTTCTTCTTCTTCTTCTTCTTTTTTTTAAAGAAATCCTTGATTTGAAAAAGAAAAACCAGCAGCAGCTATTTGTGGTATAATTAATACAAAGCAAGAGCGACTAGAACACACTGGAACTCTTTTAACCACATTGCAAGTGTCACTTTATCCAGAATTGCAAATAACATCGCAATGCAAGGAGACAGCTTGGTTAGCCAGAAATTGATGACACTGCCGTAATGGAGCTGTGAGTAAGAGATGCCTCATATCTAGCTCATAGGTCACAGTCACTTAAGCAAAGATAAATTAATAAGGAATAAACCCGGTACGTAACAAGATCATAAATACAATCTCCCTCTGTGTGTGTAGCGAACAGCAGAAGACTATAGAGAGACAACTGCTTTACAGAATTGTACAAATACTACTAGCCTTGTTAAGAATTCTGAGCAATTTTTGAAAGCCAGTCATAGATGATCTAGAACAGTGGTTCTCAACCTTCCTAATGACGTGACCTTTTAATACAGTTCCTCGTGTTGTGGTCGCTCCCAACCTAACCCCAACCCTAACCCCCAACCATAAAATTATTATTATTTTTTTGCTACTTCATAACAACCCCTGTGAAAGAGTAGTTCGACCTCCAAAGGGGTCTCAACCCATAGGTTGAGAACAACTGATCTAGAAGTAGGGGTAAGCAGTAAGATAACAAAGTTCAGAGGTGACACTAAATTATTCATGGTAGTAAAAATTGACAGAGGTTGCAAAGAGCTCCAGAGGTTCCTCTGGACAGTGGGTGAGTGGACAATAAAATGGTAAATGTGCTTCTATCTTGTGTTGGGGATTCTGAGCTTTCTGTGACAGGATTAGAAAGGGGTCTTGGGGTTCTGGTAGAGAGCTCAGTGAAGGTGTTGACGCACTGTGCAGTATCAGTGAAGAAAGCAAATTAGGGGTAATTATGAAGAGAACAGAAAATAAGTCAGAAAACATCATTGTGCCATTTTATACATATATGGTTGAGGCCACATTTGGAATACTGTATAAAATTCTGGTCACCTCACCTCAGAAAGGATATTGTGGAACTGGAAAAAGTGCAGAGAAAAGCAACCAAAATGATCAAGGGGCTGGAATATCTCTCTTACAAAATCTGGCTGCAGTGTCTAGTGCTTTTCAACCTTAAAGAACAGCGTTTGAGAGATGTGCTGACCGAAGTATATAAACTCATGCATGGTGTGAAGAAGATGGACAGAGAAAAATCATTCTTTCTTTTTCACAACACTAGAATAAGGGAGACTCTATGAAGCTGATACTTAGGGAAGTTAGGATCAACAAGGTAAAACATTTCTTCACCCAGTGAGTCTGTGGAATTTGCTACCAGAAGGGGTGGGGACAGCCACTCACCCAAATGGCTTTAAGATGGTGTTGAACAAATTCATGGAGAACAGGTATATCAGTCAGAAACCAGCAGGTTGCCTCTAGAGACCATTTTCAGGGACTCAAGAGCAACTGAAGGTTTTTGTTTGTCTTTTCCCACAGACCATTGGTATTCCAGTATGTGAGATGTACTGCGGCCTGATCCAGCAGGGCTCCACTTAAGTTCTTATGGACCACTGTTCTTTTACATGTACATTTCTAATGGCAGTGTGGTGGTTCTTGTATTAGACTTGAAAACTGGATTCTTGGGCTTCAGATCTCCAGTTGGCCATCAAAGCCTGCCATACACTGGAAGGAAAGAGATTGGAGTCTGTTGCATGGGGCTTTTTAGGGGAGAGGCATAAATGTCATAGGTAACAATAACTGTGATACCTATAATTAGGGAAGCTGAGTGCTACATTGGTAGAGCTGTAGCTGATTTCCTTAGTAATCTCACCTGAATATCCAAGCAAAGATTTGAAGACATTTGTTTACTTAGACCCATTACTAAGAGTCACAGCGCTGCACAACAGACCATATACCTTGCATTAAAAGGAGGTGGCAAAATATAATCTCTATAGCATTCCTCTTGAATTTTAACAGCTGGACTTTTTTCCAATCACAGCTACAATATGAAATACTAACTTTAAAAATGAGATGTGCCAGTTTTAAAACAAATATAGGTCAACAGTACCATCAACAGCAACCTACACATTGATAAATTCCATGCCAATAATGGAGATTCTAAAGTAGCCTTGTTAGAGATCTGCAGAACTGGATTCTGGGAGGTTTGGTTTGTATCCAGTGCTCAGACCAGCTCACAGACAAACTCAAACTAGGCCTCCCCAGAACTAGTGCTGTGTATTAGGGATATACGTGGATATTCGAAAATTCAAAAATCCTATTCAAATTCAATGAATATCAACATTCGAATCTGAACTGGATTTTCAAAAATCCAAATTTCCAAATTCGCATTGAATCCGGATTTTTGAAAATCCGACACAGATTTTTGAATGATTCGACTGAATTCGGCATCGTATATAACATCCAAATATCGGGTCTATTTGCGCATATAATGTGGGATGCAAAGGAGACACAAACGAAATGCAAATGTGATAAAATCAGAATGCGGATACAAAAATCAGATACAAATGTTCCCAACATTCGTATCATTTGATTCAAATCCAATTTTTGAAAATACTGATCCGGATAATCCGGATCCAAATTGGATTTTCAAAAATCTGGATTTTTGAATTTCGATTTGAATCAAATATTTGAATGTTCTATTTGAATCGAATTTGAATGCAAAAAAAAAAAAAAAAACAACCGCATTTGTGCATATCCCTACTATGTATGTCAGCAGTCCTGGTCTGCTGGGAGGACCTGCTGTTCTCCAGTCCAGTCTGGAAGGCCTAGGCAAGCACAAGATACCCAGGAGTGGGCACAGCAGAGCCTCGTGCCTATTGGTAGGTAGGTGCTGAAGTAGGAAGGCAGTGGGGGGAAAGGAGGAGAGCCTGCAGGCATGAGTGGGGAAGATTGTGGAACATAAGGAGAAGGCAAAGTGGCTGAACCATTTGGTAAACCCCTCAAAGTTCATCTTGCTATCAGACCGAATCCCACACTTTAAGTTGGGTTTGGTTTGAAAGCAAACTTTGAGAACAAGGGATATTTCCAATGAACTGATTTGTCTAGAATCCAATTTGGAACAACCCAATCAATCAATCAATCAATCAATCAATCAGTCAATCAATCAATCAATCAATCAATCAATCAATCAATCGATCAATCAATCAATCAATCAATCAATCAATCAATCAATCAATCAATCAATCAATCAATCAATCAATCAATCAATCAATCATCAAGCAAGCAACTCAGAGGTGGTCTTGTCACATATCAGTGTGCCTAGTGTACTCATCCCATCTCTAAGGCACATTAAAGGCAAAAGAGGGCGCCATTTCCAAAGTGCATGGGACAGAGATTGGAGATGGGATAAGATCATAGTCCTTCCATATGAGAGGGACAGAGTGAGCTATTCCAAAGTCTCCTTATCTAGCCCTAGCAATGCCTCTGTCCAAGGTTACACAGTATAAGCAACATTGGATAACAGGAACTTTGTGAGGGAAGCTGATTTTCCGAGCCAGATATAAAAATTGTGTTTTGAAAACAATATACGAGCTTTCACATCAAGAAATGAGGCTGTCGTTTGTTTTTGTTTCTGAAGCACAGATGCTTCTTTTAATAATTTAAACTATCCTAAAGGATGCCTCCCTCAAGTGTTATGTGTTTGTTTTCGGGTAATGACATTCACCCGTGTTAGGTGGGAGAGCAATTTGAAAAGGTCAGCCACAAGGAAGATTCTAGGGAGCAGCTCTACAAAGGAACGGCCACGGACAATATCCCGCCGCTGTTGAAGCTGCTCCAGGAGGCTTACATTTCAATCTGCTTCTGATGTTATTCAGGGTTTAGGAAAAATTAAGCATGCATATTTATGGACACAAAACCGGCAGATAAAAATGCATGAGCACCAAGCTGAAGGGCCCCACAAAAAGGGTCTATGTTTTTGGCAAAAAAGAAAGAAAGAAATGAAAAACAAGAATATACTTTATTTTCATCTGAGTGTATAGATCCTCCTTTTCCCAGGCTTACTGCTTCATAAAGAAGAAAAGAACACAGAACAAACTATAGAAGATAAAACCTCTAGATTAGCTGGAAAAAGTGTCTGTCAAGCTCTTTGGCTGTATGAGTAAGCAATAGGGACTTGCTTTTTACAGATGTTGATCTCAAGATAGCCATAGGGTTTATTCTTCCTTTCTGAAACCTTACTTTCTTTAGGGAAATTCATTTATCCTCACGGGAACTATCAAGTTCAGTTTGAAGTGGAGCAGCCCAGGCACAAACACTTCACTTCAGTGAGAATACAGAGATTGCTGTTCAAAGGAAATTAGAAATTTAGCATTTTTCTCCCTCTGAAGAGGGATTTCAGATAACCAAGGAAGAAGCAATGCTTCTCTGCTTCATGATATTATGAAGCATATTCCAAATACTATCAATCACTATTTTTATTTAGTAAATGCATATATTCCTTTTAGCTGCAAAATGGCTCCAAACCAGTTTATGAAGGAAGAACAACTTAAAAAATATATTCATGTGCTGAACATTTAGTCATAAGAATAGGCCACAGGCCATCTAGTGTAGCATCCCATCTCACACAGTGGCCTTCTGGGCATTTTTAAGTAAAGACGAAGGCAAAATCTACCTGCATTTGACTCTTTGCAAATGAATTTTAGAGGCATCCTGGCTGTTTTTCAAACCTGGACTCAGAACCAAAGCATCAGTTCTAGTAGCCATTGACGATATACCTATCCTCAGTGGATTTGTCCTCTTTTTTTAAAGCCACCCAGGCTGGTGGCTGTCACCACGCCCTCCAGTAGTAAATTCCACAAACCAATGAGTCCACTGGGTGAAAAAAAAAAAACTTTCAATCCTGGCTTCCCGAACTATCAGCTTCATAAAATGCCCTTTTGTTCTGGTGTTCTGCAAAAGAGGAAATTATTTTTCTCAATTCATGGATTTTATATACTTCAATCAGATCACCTCTTAAATGCCATCTCTCAAGGCTGAAAAGGCCTAGAGGTCGCAGTTTGATCTCATAAGGGAGATGGTTCAAGTCCCTGGTTGTACTTTTCTGCACTTTTTCCAGTTTTATGATTTCCTTCATGAGGTGTTTCACAAGAATTGTACAGAATATTCCCAAAGTGGACTTACCAAGGATTTAGAAAGAGGTGCAATGATGCTTGCTGATTTATTTCCTTAATTACCCCTAGCACTGAATTTGTTTTTTTCACTGCTGCTGCACACTGGGTCAATATCTTCATTGAACTGTCCACCAGAATCAAGATCCCTTTCCTCATTTGTCACAGAAAGCTCAGATTCCATCAGCTGATAGGCATAATTGGACTTCTTTGCCCCAATGAGTATAATTTTGCCCTTAAAAAGATAGTAGTGGATTTGTCACTTCGTTGTTTACTCAGTGTCTATTCCCTTCCTAATTACCCCTAAATTTGTTCTTTTGCACTGATGCTGCACATTGGGTCAACACCTTCATTCAAGATCCCTTCCCAACTCTGTCACAGAAAGCTCGGAACTCATTAATTTATAGATATAATTGAGATTGTTTTTTGCCCCAGTGTGCATTAGCATGCACTTACAAAAACTGAAGCACCTTTTGTCCACTCACCTGATGTCCAGAGGATCCTCTGGAGCTCTTCACATTCTTTTAGTTTCTACTACCCTGAATAATTTAGTGACATCAGAAATCTTACTGCTTAATCCCGTTATCTCACTACTTAATCCTACTTCAAGATCATTTATGAATAAATTAAAATGGACAGGTCCCTAGACTGACATTAAGGGACTTGGCTTTTTATTCCTCGGTTTTGAGGACTGCCAATTCTGTTTCCTAACTTTTAGCTAGTTAACAAACCAAGACAAAATCTGCTCTTATTCCATGACAGATGAACTTATTCAAGACCCTTTAGTGAAGGGCTTTCTCAAAAGTCTTCTGAAAATCCTGATAGACAATGTTAACTGGATCACTTTCTATAGTTTATACACCCCAACATGACTTGGTGAATGTATGGCCACTTTAGTTTTCAAAAGAGAAGATCCTGATGAGCAGTTTCTCATACTTTTAAGAAAACGGGTGTTCAATTCCCCCTCCCCAACTTTGATGATTCACAATCCAACAATCAATCAATGAGCCAAAGATTTGTCAAACCACTCATCCCTGACTCACTGCTCTGGCCTACCTCTATTTCTCTGCAACTTATGAGTGATTCATGTGTTCTGGGAACCCCTGCTTTAGCTGGGACACAACTACTATCTCAACTCCACATGGAGCAAATGTTAGTTGCCAGTGAGTTTACTAGAAACCCACCCCCACCAGGACAGCATGGATATAGAAGCAGACAACTATTGCAGTCCCTGCAAAAGGGTACGACAACAGAGCTACTTCTGATCCAGATGACGGGAAGATAAATACTACTAGAATTTTCATATAGATATTAACTAACTCTGGGGACAGTGAAGCTGAAAGGCAGAGAGTCAAAGATGAGCTATGCAACAGTTGGAGAAGAACTAACAGAATTTTGCAACAAATCTTGAGGAGGAAGGTGGAAATGAGGGAAGGAGGGATAAATATTGGAAATTATGTTTTTGGAGAAACAAGTTTTCTTTTAATGTAGCATTTGTAAACTTAATAAAATCAGAAGTTATGCAATCTTCTCACTGGAAACAAATCAATAAATACAAATAAAATCATGTCTCCAATCTACAATTTATACATTTTCACAGGAAGATACCATAGCTAATCATATCAAAAGGTGTCGAGCAATTAAGGAGAATGAACAGGGTTATACCTCCCATTCTTAGCTGTACAAAGTTAGCAGCCAAATCATCTAAAGCTGTTTAAATGACAAAGGTCTGTACTGAGTCAAGCTTTATCCAGATGTAAGTAAAGCTGTATGGCTTCAGAAAGGATCAGAAATGATCCCTTAACCATTATGTGTTTTGTTGGCTGGTTATTTGTGGCTGTGTTGTTGTTTTTGCTGAAATAATCCCTCACTGCTATCACTGTCATATGAATGGCATAAATTAATTCTGTAACATGTGTTCAGTTGGCTTGACTGTAACATTTATACAACTTGCACTTCAAGAAACCAGATTCTGTTGGGTTCAACAGTGTACACAGCTGGGAAAGACTTTTAACTCTATTCATAATGAAAGTCATTTCATAACCTATGGCACCCTGCAATCAGGTCATTGACAGGAGTGTCAGCCATTTCAACCTGAGCTCCTCCCTCAAAGTATTCAAGGATCCATTTCACTCCTTAAGTCCCTGGAAGTAGACCATACTGAAATGTCTCCCACTGTGAGAACTGTTGCTGCCATATCTTCACTGAGAATAAATAACTTTGTGACAATGATGCAGGCCAATGATGTATTAAGATACCATTAACAATATTCCAGATATTCCAGATAAGCCACTCTCGAATGGCACATGGCAAGTGTTAAAGTGTTTCAAGGTTACTTATCTAGTGATGCTGCCTGGTTGCCTCTACCATTCTGAATAATGGGTAGGCATTGCCCTAAGTGGGACCTGGAGATAAGAAACAGTGAACTGGACTTGGTAGCAAATAGGTAACCAATGCAGATCCTTCAGGACTGGCATGATGTAAATCTGGCCAGAAACTCTTAACTGCTGTATTCTGCACCAGTTTCAGCTCCCAGATCATTTTCAAGGGTAGCCCCAGATAGACCACATACATCTAGCCTGGAATATACATTCCCATGGATCACGTCTTGTTAACTGAGGATTTAAATAGAGATTGGTCAAGTGAGAGAGATGACTGCAATGATATGTACTCATCTAATGCATCATAGGCCCATCAGCAGTTTCAGAATTCTGTTGGCAGCACCAGGAAGTGTTATATATCACTGAAAGAAATTAAGATGATGAGGAAGCATCGACTTAACCAAGAATTATTTCTTTTGGCTTTGATACAGCACCCTGGGAAGGTTACTTTCCTTTTTTACATTAGAAGGCTGCTGAGACCACATGGCTCTTATTAACCTATTCACTCTGTACTAGTTTGCTTTCACAGCTAAAGGAATCAGTTCAACATTATGCTGCTTTTCACATTAAGAGTGATTTAACAGTGGCTTCCCCCTGTCCATTGGTAGCGACAAAGGCTTTACCATTTCTAATATCACCCCTTGCCAATTTTATAGAAAGCAACCAGTAACGGCCATTTTTGTTTCCATCCTCTTTTCAGAGAATAAAATTAACAAGTTTGATTTGTGAAAGTATACAGTTGGGTCTTAACATAAGTTGTATTTGATCTCTTAGTTTAAGTTTGGCTGTTCTTGCAGGTGACTCCTCCTCCTCTTCTGCATTTTGTACTTTATCCTTATCTAAAAGGGGTCATGGTTTGATTTCCTCTACAGCAAGTTTTATTAGATTAAATCTTTCATCAAAATGTTCACCAATTTGTTTGCACATGTTAAGAGCCCCCTCCCAATGAACTGTGTTTTTCATATGGCACTACAAGGTATTGTTCCCACTTTAAGCTAAAATACTACTACGAGGTATGTTAAGCAACTGATATTTGCAGGAAATCTCTCCTACTGTAAGCACACATAAATGTAACAGTATCTCTCTTTTCTAGGATCAAACAAAGTGGAAAGTTCAGTTAACCAGCCCTGTTGCTCTAATCCCGTCTGTCTTCTGATTTTGCCTTAAACACAGCTGACAGTTAAGGCCTGTTTATCTTCCTCAAAGCTTCTGAAATCATTTTATCTAAGTGATTCTCATCACATGCCCATCTGCAAACCACTCTTCTGTGAGTGAAAGACCACAATATTTCTTGTGTGATGAGCCCACATTTAAAATCTGAACAGAGGAGAGAAAAACAAGCCATCTCGTATGTCTAAACAGTGGAGGGTAGCAAGGGAACAGAGCAGGAAGATGGGCAACCCAGCATTCCAGATTACAGCAGCAATCTTCAGTTCTCCTCAGGCGTAGAGTAACTGTGTATTATGTAAAATGTATGCCTGTAACGACTGAAAAAGGCTGCTTTAAACAACCCCCTGAAAAACAGTGAACAGAAGCTGAGCTTTGAAACTGGGTGAAATAGGTTTATCAAACAATCATTTAATATGTAATGATTAGGATTTACATTCTATATTTTTTTAAAAAAGTTCTCCTCTTAAGCTTGCTCTTCATATAATGCATAAAACTAATACAGTGTATGTATACGGATATATTAAACTACTCCATATGTTACATCCAGCAATTCAATTGGCTCTGCGTGGTGAAGGAGGAGGATATTCATCTTGTACACTTTCTTTCTAGTCATCAAAGCATAACCCTCTCTCATCATCCGTGGAATCTGCATAGGACTCTACTGTTGTGTATATGAAGGGGTAGAGTTTGACTTCAGGCCTTGGAGTGGAGCAACACCTGCATTCTTCATTGTAGTATCTAAGCAACAGCCTGTAAACATCACCTTGAAAGTGTAAAATAAAACAAAAAACACACATCAGTTATTCTGATCTAGAAATCCAGCAAACGTCATGAAAACAAATACAGCAAGTCTTCCTTTATCAAATCAAGCCACCAGTTCCACATCCGGAATTAGGATTTTCTGTGTGATACAATTTTTAAAACATTACATTTATCATTTATTGCAAAGAAACACTGCCAAATAGGGGTGTGCACGAAGGTAATTTTCAACATTTGATTTGTAACAAATCGAATATTTGAAAATCCCAAATTTGTACAAATAAAGAAAAATGAATGTCCGGACATTCGAACCAACATGAATACATTTGTATCTATTTGTACAAACGTTCAATACTTATCCAGTGTTACAAATCTTGTACACATCCTGTTTTCATCTTGTACGTATCCGTACAGATGTGTATGGATACATGCAAGACGTACACATACGAGCGCCCAAATTACTCATACAAATAACTCTAAATATTCGTATTCATACAAATACTAAAGTACGAATCTCTGGACACTCGATTCATATACAAATGTTCATATTCGTCCAAATTCATACAAATAATACAAATATTCATGCACATCCCTACTGCCAAATAATAACTTCACTGTAATTCTTTGGAGATAATCTAGCAGTATAAACTGTCTCATATACACCATCAAATGTCATAGGTAGCTTAACCACTGGAATCTACATTTCTGAAATTAACAGTTCATGCATTGTGGGCTTGTACAGATCAGGGTTCACTTCATTTCTTCCTGGCTCAAATCTCAGCTGCACTATTAAAGCAGCACATCAGAATGCAACTGAGTTGCAGTCTTGGTCTAACCAGTAGGCAAGTTAGTGCTAAGATGACAGATGTCCCTGAATTAATGTATAGGTCATCGGATCTGTGTGAGGGAAGAACTGAAATATAAATGCAACAAAGTTCTTTGCTATCATTTTATTTTTGCAGAATTTTATTTCTAGGGTGTTTTTCCACTGGCAGAAAGTACCCATTTTTGCACCCATTAAGGACCCATTTGGGTGTGAGCCAGATGACCCCATTTCCACCATGGCACCCATTTGGGACCTGATTGTTTCCACTGCCAGTCAGGAAATCCGGATCAAATGGGTACTTTCTGGCCTTTAATCCGGATTTTCTGTAGACCCCATTAATGGGGTCTACAATGGGGTCTTCAGCTAGAAAATCCAGATTAAACAGAGCCTGTTTCCACGCTTGTGTGGCAATGGGGTCTAGAGGAGGCTAGGGGGAGGGGGCACCCATGGGGGGGAGCCCCCAAACCTAAGCTTTGAAGTCATTTCGAAGTCACTTCGAAGTCTGTGCAAAATAGCTCCTTGAAGTCTGTGCTGATCTTCAGAGTGAACTTCGAAGTGACTCTGAAGTGACTCCGGAGTCACTTTGAAGTTCACTCTGAAGATCAGCACAGACTTCAAGGAGCTATTTTGCACAGACTTCGAAGTGACTTCGAAGCCGCTTTGGAGACTGCACCTCCTGTCCCCCGAAACACCTGGGGTGACAGGCAGACCCCTCATGGGTAGATCCGGATTTCCAAATGGGTGCTCCGGTGTTTCCACGGCAGGGAGGCTAGTACCCATTGCTTAGATCCGGATTAAAGGAGCGCGGTGTAAAAACACTATAAAATTATTACTTGTTTGAAAGCCGTTATCCAAAGAGATCACAGTTCCCCATTGACACATAATGGAAAGCTATGGGCATCATTGGTTTCTTTTACAACGTGTAGAAGGGAAGAGGGATTCACATGGTAACAGTAGGTGGCTACATGTGACATATATATGCCACATGCAGCCACTTACTGTTACTACTTGAATCTCTTCTCCAGATCTCAGATCTTCTGGCGGACACTTCAGATAGAGTAAACCTTCCCTATTTTTGCGCAGAGTGGAAATAATACCAGTGTAGGACTGTGATCATAGGCAGGAGCAGGAGCGTAAAAGTGGCAGTTTCTGGCAGCTACTGTTCTCACACTACATCTAATGTATTTTTGGGTGCACATTTTCTGGTCTTTAATGGCTACTAGAGGTGGAATGGATGCACTAGCACATGGCAACTTCTACCCCTGTGTTGCCTTTGAGGTGCTTATTTTTAGTGTGTGTGGAGTTTGAGTCACATTCATTAGAATGGCTGACCTAACTAGACAAAATCCCACAGGAAGCAATGAGAGGGAAACTCTCTTAAAATTATTTACAATTATTTTTTTCCACTACTTCCTCTGCCTCTTCATGTAACAAAGACAAACTACACAAAAGCACAGTGTATAGATACAAAATTTCACTTTCAGCATGGAGTGGAATAGCATTACATTCGAGCATGTATGCTAGGCCACAAAAATCCTTTAAACAAACATTCCTATCCAATTTTTAAAAGTTAATTTGCCTAGAAGTGAACTGTGAACAGAGATCTATTTCTTCATTTCCACAAGATGTTTTGCCTGATACAGAGCAATACTGTAATAGCAACCATGACCCTGCCATGTTTACAATCATGTATGTTTTCAAAAAGAGAACAGATAGTTTATGCTCACCAACAGTCTGTCCTTTTTCAGTTAGGAAAGTGTGCATGCTGTAAATATCTCTCATCAACTCAGCATCTCCAAAGGTGAAATAGACAACATCCCGCTCTGCCTCTGAAGCCGCCAAGATTTGTATTAAGGCTGAAGTAAATTAAAACAAGCGAAGAAAAAAAGGTAAATGTAAAATGAAGAATTTACCAGCTAACACCAGACCATTCCATTTTTTGTGTACAGTTCTCAAAATAAATTTACAAAAGGTGAAAAGGATCCTATTTACTTGCCCTTAAAGCTCAAAGCAATTAAGGAGATCATCCATGCAATATTTGATTTTTGCATTTTTGCCTTTATATTTTATGAACTGTGCTATGTTGATTTGTAAACTGGTCTTCAGCTTTTTTTGGACAGTGCAATATAGATTTTATCTGATACAATTTAAACTAAAAAACAAACGCAATGAGCTAAGTTTTAAAGATCTTTGAACCTGATAACACTTATTCTTTAAGCTGATTCAATAGCCCTCCGCTAAAGAGCCATATTACACAGGCCAGTTTTTAAATGGTTCACAGACTCCATGTTGGCTATGCTACAAAACTGTGACATTTATATTTTTACCCTATGAACGTACTAGTGTTTCTACTTGGAAACTAACTAGTTGGAAGAGCAGAAGACAAGAGCCAACAAACAAGATAAAAAGAAAAAGAAGTATCTACTAATTTCTTTATTTCAAACTCTTCTAATTAAGCCAAATAGGAGAGGCATTGTAAAGAACATTATTTACCTTTCAATCTTGAATCACCTCCAAAAGCACCGCATCCCCAGTTTCCTGTAGCTATCGCTGAAAGGTGATGTGGTGGGACACCAGGTCGGCAGAAACCACAGTAAGCCTGAAGAAACAAACAAACAAACAAACTCAGACCACTTTGCAACTTCTTAAAAATTAACATCACAGAAAAACTTGAAGTAACGAGCTGCTATAATAATACTGTGTACAAGTAGATATGTAGGTGTGCAATGTTCACAGAACAGCAAAAAAGACAAAACAGCATAAAAGAAATTGGTATTTGCCATTTGAGTCCACTAGTTTCAGTATCCAGACATCATCTTTTGTTATCATTATCTCTTGGCAGCTGGGCCCAAATTTAACCAATTTTAGTGTTAAAAGTGCAGATGCTTTTCTTATCTGGTATCAGTAACTCAATATACAATACATAAAACCAGACATAAAATTTGAAAGAGAAAATAAAGGAATAGTTAAATATATTAGAACATAAGAGAGGCCCTGCTAGATCAGGCCACAGCCCATCTAGTCCAGCATCCTGTCGCACACAGTGGCCCACCAAATGCTCATGGGCATCTCAAACAGAGACAAGGACAAACCTTTTCCTGCTCTTGAATCCCAGCAAATGGCATGAGAAGCGTCCTGCTTCCGCCGCCCCCCAGCCTGAAAGATGTACCTAGACATTCATTCTAGTATCCATTGATACATCTGTCATCCATAAATTTGTCTAACCCTAATATTATTGTTTTATTCTGTATTTTTTTCAATTGTGCAATATAGCAGGGTCTGGACAGCTGACAAGATTACAGTATGGTAATAAATCCTTCATAGACATTCTTTTTATATTTCATGGATGCAAGAATTGCACCTATTATGTTGGTGGGACATACAGGTGCCCTGCAAAAGTGGGCCCTGCTTCAAATGCCAACAAGCACTCCAACCAGAAACAGTACTGAGTTGTGCTGGCATCATCATCATCATCACCATCATCATCATCAAGGAAGGACTGAACAGAATTCTTCAGAAGAAATTGTTCATCTCCTTAGATAGGGAAGCCATGACCAAACAGCGATAGTGACACTGTTGCTTAACTGACAAAATCAGGCAAACAGGAATAGGTTTGAGAACCTCAGAGAGTGGATCAGAGAGGTAGTAGCAACTGATTCTGTTCCTAGTTTCTAAAAAATAATTAAGATTTTTTTCCCCCAGACAACTCAGTGTTCAGTTTTTGATGCATCACACTTGTAAGTCTAAAATATCTAAAGCCTACCAAAATCCTACAAGTTATGGCAAGATAGTTTGCTAATTCCTCATAAATTTAATTTTACTTCAGTTAACAAAATGTAAGATATATCAGCAGTTCATACTAGTTTAATGTGTGTATTCAAACTTACCTAAATCCAAAAAAGGGAGCGTGGTGCACAACAGAAACATATACAATATCTATTTTAATGTGTGATCTGCATCTTTTCTATCAGGAGTGATTGAATACATCATGCCTGATGTCAGATGCCTAGAGTAGGTGATTTAGTTTTCTAATTAAGCTGTCAGTGTAGTTCACTAATTTTATTTACTGTTTTTCACAGAGCAGATTTAATGGCCATCTGTTTTGGTAGCTGATGCTACTGTTAATACATAGTACTAGAATTTATTCATTTTTTTTTAAAAAAACCAAATTAGTCTTAATCATATTATGCTATTTTTGAAACCGTAAAGTATGCAACTTGCTTAGGTGAAAAAAAATGTTTATTACTGAGAACTGTTTATCATATTAAATTTAACATGCTTATCTTGTAAAATCAACTCATGCTGATTGTAGGAATATGATGACATATTTCTATGCTGAAACGGAAGTTACATTACAAGCAATGGAAATCTGATGTCGCTGTTTGTATTTTTGCAACTGTACTGTAGATAAATCAGCAACTCCTAAAGGTTTCATGGCTAACTGTTACAACAACCCTTTTTCTGTTTGCCTCTAGAGATTTAATATATTTGGGATGGGGCATTTTTTCTGTTTGATGTTGTTTGATCATTCAGTTGTTTCTGACCCCATGAACCACAGCACATCAGGCCCATCTGTCCTCCACTATCTCAAGAGTCTCCTGAGCCCATGTAGGTTACTTCAACAGCCATGATCTAACTATCCTTTTCTCTGCCTTCCTCCTTTTATTTATTTAAGAAATTATATCCCGCCTTTCACCAAATGGTCCCAGGGTGGCTTACAATAAGGATAAAACATATCATATTTGTTGAATTTTTAAAGTGTTTTTAATGTGCATCTTGTTTTTAATCTGTTGTTTAATCAGTTGTTAGCCACCTAGAGACCTTCGGGTATGGGGTCAGATAGAAATGTAGATAAATAAATAATAAATAAAAACATAATTCAAAACATAACCCCCACCCTCCTAGTCCCATCCATCTCCCTAACAGATCAGCACGTCAAGGAAGCTGTTTAAATGGCAAAAACCTGGGTGAAAAGATGTTTCAACCAGGGCCTGAAAAGCATAAAATACAAAAAAAAATATTTAAAATATTTATTTATAAAATTAGAGTTGCAGTTACACACTGTAAGAGGTATCGGTAAGTGTTATTGTTCTGGAATCTTTTCACACAAACAGAGAACCACTTACTAACAGATTTAAACTGGCAAGCTTCATTTTAATCTTTGTGTTGAAAATATGAATTACCCCTTGTGTGAACCGACACTGCAATTAAGCAGGAAGTCTCCCATCAAGGAGCTGCTGAGACTGCAAAAATTACTGGACGGCACAACTCAAACGTTAATGAAATGACTGCAAATAAATGATGGTCTTAAGGCCGCAGGGTGGATTAAAGAGTTACTGGCCTTATTGAGCTCTCTTCTAATTTTCTCAGGAGCAAACTGATCAAGGAAGCGCCGGAAATGAAACGCATCCATGGCCACAATTTCTGTGCATCGCCTCTGCCATTCATCCCTATTTGAGAGGAGGAAGAAGGAAGGGGGAGAGAAAAGCAGTAAAATTAAACTGTGATTGTGCTGCTTATGTAAACAAGATTGAAAAAAACCTCATATCTCAAGGGATGTTCCAGTAACAAAATGCAGAATTAATGTGAGAGAGACCATGAGTGAATGGCAAAAGAGAGAGAGAGAAAGAGGAAGCAAATGTAAGATAAGACACGACAGATGGACCCTGATCCTGAACATTCTTGGCTTCGGGTCCATGTGGCATCCACTACAAATAGGTGGCATGCCAACTTTGCCAAGTAACATGTGAGTAGGGACGTGCATTTTTTTTTTTGCATTCAAATTTGAGTCGAATCCAAATATCAAAACATTCTATTCAATTTGATTGATTAAAATCCGAATGCTAAAAAAACCTATTCGAATTCGTTACATTCAAATCTATTGTATTTAAAGATACGAATCTCAACAACATTTGTATGTGTTATACATATCTGTGCACATTTCGTACGCATCCTGTTCTATCCTGTATGCATCCAGTTTTCATCCCACGTTATAAGCGCAAATGCTTACAGATACGTATATTGGTACAGATACGTATGTAATGCAAACATATCTGTACATTCGAACCATTCGAACGAATGTTTCGGAACATCCAAAATCAGTTTGAATGTCTAAATTTGAATGTGAAGACATTCAATTCGAGTTTGAATGTCCACATTCACTGGATTCGAATCGGGTGTTAGAATTTTTGAATATTTGAGGACATCCCTACATATGACTAGAGTTTTATATTGACAGATTCTGATTATTTTACTTGTCTGTGCCCAAGGCAAAGGTAGAGAAACTGAAGTTAAGGGGTGTTTTCCCACTACGCTCCTTTAATTCAGATCTATGAAGTTCTGGTTCTAAGGAATGGATACATTCCTTAATTCGGATCTAGTAGATCCTGATTAAGGGACGTACCCAATGTGTTTCCATGGGTGGTCTAGCACCCAATAGCGATGGGTGCTAGCCTCCCTGCCATGGAAACACCCGAGCACCCATTTGGAAATCCGAATCTACCCATGAGGGGTCTGCTTGTCACCCCAGGTGTTTGGGGGGACAGGGGGTGCAATCTCCGAAGTGGCTTCGAAGTCATTTCGAAGTCACTTCGAAGTCTGTGCAAAACAGCTCCATTGAAGTCTGTGCTGATCTTCGGAGTGACCTTTGGAGTGAACTTTAAAGTCTGTGCAAAATAGCTCCAGAGCGTCTTTGAAGTCTGTGCTGATCTTCAGAGTGAACTTCGAAGTTCACTCTGAAGATCAGCACAGACTTCAAAGACGCTCCAGAGCTATTTTGCACAGACTTTGAAGTGACTTCAAAGCTTAGGTTTTGGGGCTCCCCCCCCCCCCGATGGGTGCCCCCTCCCCCTAGCCTCCTCTAGACCCCATTGCCACACAAGCGTGGAAACAGGCTGCCTTTAATCCAGATTTTCTGCCTGACAACCCCATTGTAGACCCCATTAATGGGGTCTACAGAAAATCCGGATTAAAGGCCAGAAAGTACCCATTTGATCTGGATTTCCCCAGCGGCAGTCGAAACAATTGGGTCCCAAATGTGTCTCGTGGTGGAAATGGGATCATCCCACTCACATCCAAATGGGTCCTTAATGGGTGCAAAAATGGGTACTTTCTGACAGTGGAAAAACACCCAAGGAGAACTTAGGCAGGAAAAAGCTCATGTTCCAAAGTATCTATGTCCATCGCACATAAGGCACTGTACACAAACAACAGATTTAAAAGATGGAAGAATGGAGGCTTCCACAATTGGTTTTCATCTCACTTGTTACATATTTTAAACAGTTATGCCATGTTCCATAGTTCTGCTTTGAACAACTACCCAAAGTACCAATTGCCAGGAGCAAAACAACACAACTCTAGCAGACATATACTCTGAAAAAGGAGATTGCAATCACATCCAAAAGCTTAGGTTCAAAGCAGAACTACAGAACACTGCATTATATCCCCAAACTGTGGCAAGTACCTTATTTTTCTCTCTCCAAAACCAACAGCTATGCATCTAGATATTTTTATCTATAAGCAGCTGAGATTTGTTCTCAGAATCACTGCATTTAGATGGATCGTTATAGTGAGATTTGCATTCTCTCTTCTGTCCATAAACTCCTCTTCAGATGTTGAACATTTCATTCACATCAGAGATTAGAAAAATGGGGACAGCAAACACACACATTCTAAGAATACCATTCCCTTGTTCTGACGTAGGGATATGCAAAATACTTTGGTTAATCTCTGGCTCTAAGCAGGGACCATTTCCATTTGCCTGCCAAAGAGCTGAAAAAGAAGATTGGCTGCAGAAAAAAGAGGAAATCCTCAACTATCAACTATCTGTTTCATTACAAGATTAGGAGGAAAGCTAAAAGAAAAATTTCATTCAATCCTTTGGTAGGAAAGGTTATGAAGAAGTTGTGCAGAAGCAGTATGAACCACAACAATCACATGGTCTTTGCCGTTCTCTTGGATAAAGCTAGGTAATAACCAATCAGTAGTGGGTGCCACCTTTACCTAAGCAACAAGAATGAAGTTCCCCTCTGAATTATAGTTTATTCATGAAAATACTTTTATGTTTTCTTGCAGGTCACTTTGTGTTATTGTACTATTAATTGTAATTTGTCATATTGTTTAATACTTTTTAAGGGGGGGAGGGACCATAATGTTTTATTCTTATATGATGTTTTTATATTTATTGTTGTCAACCGACCGGACTGGTTCGCCACAGGGCGGTATACAAATAAATATTATTATTATTATTAGTTATCTAAGGTAAGATTATAGCAATATACAGCACCAAAGAGTATCAGACTGCAAAGCCATACAGTTGCAATAACAGTACCTGGGTGTTTCATCTTCATGACTCCTGGCCCATTGGTATGTTTCTGCATAGCCAGTATATTCACTATATTGTTCAGCACCTGAAACAAAAAAAAAGGCCTAATTATAAAAGCTACCAAAAACAGTTAAGCTGATTTAAATTAAATTTATTTGGTCCCTAACCAGAACAAAATTATTATATGGAATATTACAAGAATACTGAAAACAATTTTTATTATTACTAATATGATTGGGAAAAGAATGTTATCTGAATACAAAAAAAAAAAATGCATTTGGGATCCAAAAAAGCCAATGCAGAAGACACTTAAAAGTGAACTTGTCAAGTTCCAAATATACAGTAAAAGGTAAAGGGAGTAAGGAAGAAATGTAGGGAAAAGTGTTTGGTTAGAATTATTTTAGTTCATTTACTGTGTTATGGGAACAGAAATAAGTTGTTATGCTTGATCTATATGGAAGGTTAGGAATGCTTGCACTGTCTTCCCGCCTGAAACACCATGAGGAGTTCAGAACAACATCTATCTTTTCAAATAACACAAATGAAGACACCAGTTTCTCTGTTTTTTAGGATTAGATATAAGTTTCTGAATCAGAAAGAAGAGTGCAAAACAAAACCAATTCACCATACAGGTAAAAAATTTGTCAAGAACCCTCACACACTGGCCTCTCGGCATTCTCACTTCTCTAGTGCTGGCATTACTATCTTTTTAAAAAAGCTCGTAAGACTGACAGGACGATTATCTGCAAGCGCAGGGAGATTTTCACTGCACTTAGATATTTTCAGCAAATGTTACTGGATTCTTGAACACTGGGGCATCACTGGAGCAGATCAAAGTTCTCCGGCAACTTTTCTTTAATCTCTTAATTATGAAGGGATATTGATAGTTCAAGAAATGTTGTAACTGCTACTGCTAAGAAGTTGAAAAGATTCTGATAAAAGGACATTTGGGTTTTTTTATTATTCCTATTTGTTCATTTTCTTATCCTTTCTAGGGCTGTGCAAGAATGTTTTTTTTTTGAAATTCTATTAGAGTCAATTTGAATTATTTAAATTTGAATTTAATAAAATTTGATTCAAATGAAGCAAATTTGAATCTATTCGTTTGAATTTTTTATTTGAATTTGCACTCACGAATGTCAACAACATGCATAGATGCCCGTACGTATCTTCCCGATACCCGTACACATCTGTAGGTGTCCTTACACCTGTGTATGCATCTCTTAGTTATTCTGTACGCAACCCGTTTTTGTTCCATACAGATCTGTACAAATGTGTACAGATGCGGGGAAGGTGCGGATCTTCAAGTACACATCATGTATTAACCTGTACATATATGAATGTCCGGATAATTCAAATTAATAGACCCAAAATTTGAAATTTGATTTGAATGTTTAAGTTCGAATTTCGGGTCATTCTATTAGAAACTGAATGACAAAATTCGGCACATCAGATCAAATTTCAAATGCCTATGAATATTCATGCACATCCCTAATCCTTTCAGCATAAGCTTGTTTTGTACTTTATATAGTTTACAGGACCACACTGAATATTCCTGATGTATAGGTTGTGTTGCAAGCAGATGGGATTAGGACCAATCCATGTCCAATCATACAGATCACATAAATGGTGGGGCTATATTTGCTTTGGGTGGTGTGTGTGTGTGCTAGTTTGAGTGTAGGTGTTTTTGTGTGGGGGTAGATTTTGGGGTGGGTGTCTTTAGAATTGTTTTAACTGTTTATTGTTTAATACCTTCTTACTTTGTGTGTGTGTGTGTGTTGTTGTTGTTGTTCTCTGGGCAGGGAAACATGTGCCGAGGCCAGGCGGGAGGGGGAGGGGTGTGTCAGGGGGCCACAATAACAGCGGTAATGGGCAGGGGGAGATATGACATTGGGAAGCAGAAGAGACAGTTTAGGAGAAGGGGTGATAGATGTATTGAAGCCATCACTCCTTCTGTTCTGTTTCCCACCCGAAAGAGTTTGGGGAGGTCTACCAACCAGCCCGCTGCTCTGGCTGTGCTGCTCCTGGATGCCAGATCAGTCCGGAATAAAACATCTGTCATACATGACTTGATTTTGGATGAAGAGGCTGATCTGGCATTCATTACTGAGACCTGGGTGGATGAACTGGGTGGGCCTAGTCTTGCCCAGCTTTGTCCCCCATGATACTCAGTGCAGCACTGCTCCAGACCAGAGGGGAGGGGAGGGGGTGTTGCTGTAGTCCATCGGACCTCCATTCCCCTCACCAGACGACCAATTCGCACTGTAACAGGGGTTGAGGGCCTATTTATGCTGTTGGGTCAGAGAGACAGGATAGGGATGCTGCTGGTGTACCGTTCACCCCACTGCGCAGCATCCTCCCTATCTGAGCTGGCTGAGGTGGTCTTGGACGTGGTGTTGGAAGCCCCTGCCACAGTAGTGTTGGGGGATTTCAACGTCCACGCTGAGGCTTAGTGGACCAGCTCAGTTCTTCATGTCCTCCATGACAACCATGGGGCTGTCTCAACATGTATCTGACCCGACTCATATAGCAGGTCACACCCTTGATTTGGTTTTTGCCTCAGAGCGGACTGGTGAGTATCTGTTGATAGGAGGGCTGACTGTCAACCCGTTGTCATGGACGGATCACTCTCTGGTGAGGTTTGGACTTGCAATGGCAGCTCCCATCTGTGGGGTGGGACCTACTGAAATGGTCCGCCCCCAGTGACTTATGGAATCTGAGTGATTCCTGAATGATCTGGGGGATTTTCCGGTTGGTATGACTGGCGCGCCTGTCGAAGCCCTGGTTTCTCTCTGGAATCAGGAGATGAGCAGGGCTATTGACATGATCGCTCCCAAGTGCCCTCGGCATGCTTGTGGAGCCCGAAAAGCTCCTTGGTACTCCACGGAACTATGGGCTATGAAACAGGAAGGTCGATGGCTAGAGCGCAGGTGGCGTAAATCCGGCTGTGAATCTGACTGAACACAGGTTAGAGCACATTATTGTGTCTACCATGTGGTGGTGACGGTGGCGAAAAAGAATTTTTTCTCCGCCACCGTTGCGTCCTCAAGTAGCCGTCCAGCAGAGCTTTTCAGAGTAGTGAATGGCCTCATAAAACCAAGCTCAAAGAAGCATGAGCCAGGGCCAAGTAATATCTGCTGTGACAAATTCGCTAAGCACTTTGAGGACAAAGTCGCCCAGATTCGTAGGGGATTAGATGTCACAATTGGACATAGCCCAAACGAGGCGTCCAGAGAACTGTCTGGTCCTGTTTGGTTGGATCAGTTTCAATTGCTGCAGCTTGAGGATGTGGACAAGCTGCTTGCAGGGGTGCGGCCGACGACGTGCTCTCTGGATCCCTGCCCCTCATGGCTGATAAAGACTAGCCGACAAGGTATGACCGGGTGGATCCAGGAGGTAGTGAATGCCTCTCTGAGGGAGGGGGTGGTTCCACTGGCCCTGAAACAGCCTGAGACGGCCTCCCTGGATTCGGAAGATTTAAACAACTATCGCCCGGTGGCCAACATACCTTTCTTAGGCAAGGTTCTGGAGAGGGCTGTCGCTGTTCAACTGCAGGCATGCTTGGAAGAAGCTGATTATCTAGACCCATTTCAATCTGGCTTCAGACTCGGTTATGGCACAGAAACTGCCTTGGTCGCCCTGGTTGATGACCTTATCCAGGAGAGAGACAGGGGGAATGCTACCCTGTTGGTTCTCCTGGACCTCTCGGCGGCTTTTGATACCATTGACTATGGTATGCTTTTGGAGAGACTACGGAGTTTAGGAGTGGGAGGCAATGCTTGGCACTGGTGCTACTCCTATCTCCAGAACAGATCTCAGATAGTGGCTATGGGAGACACTGTTTCGACACCCTGGGAACTCACTTGTGGGGTTCCTCAGGGGTCGATCTTATCTCCCATGCTATTTAACATCTATATGAAGCCGTTGGGAGAGGTCATCCGGAGATTTGGAGTGAGGTGTCATCAGTATGCAGATGATACCCAGCTCTATCTCTCTGTACCATCTGAATCAGGAGAGGCGGTGCAAGTGCTTGACAGGTGTCTGGAGGCAGTAATGGGCTGGATGAGGGTGAATAAATTGAAACTGAATCCAGACAAGACAGAGGTGCTGTGTGTCACAGGGTCTCGGGTCTGGGTAGTTGGGAGATACCCTGTCCTTGATGGGGTTGCAATACCCTGGAAGGGACAGGTGCGTAACTTGGGGGTACTCCTGGACTCTGCGCTAACACTTGAAGCTCAGGTGGAGGCTGTGGCCAGGAGTTCCTACTCTCAACTATGGCTAGTCCATCAACTGAAGCCTCTTCTGGATAGAGACGACCTGGCCACAGTTATCCATGCTCTGGTAACCTCTAGATTGGACTACTGTAATGCTCTCTACATGGGGCTGCTCTTGAAGATGGTTCGGAAGTTGCAGCTAGTGCAAAACGCAGCCACTAGAGTGCTGACCGGAACATCTAGCCAGATGCACATCACGCCAGTTCTCAAAGAATTGCACTGGCTGCCAATTCACTACCGAGCCCAATTCAAGGTTTTGACTTTGACTTATAAGGCCCTAAATGACTTAGGCCCCAAATATCTAAAGGAATGCCTACTCCCGTATCGACCTGCCTGTGCCTTAAGATCGAGTGGTGAGGCCCTCCTGGTTGTCCCACCACCTTCAGTAGTGAGGCTGGTGGGCACCCGGGAGAAAGCCTTCTCTGTGATGGCCCCTAGACTATGGAATAGCCTCCCCCTCGAGGTGACTCTTGCCCCTTCCTTATATATATTTAGGAGGGCAGTGAAGATGCACCTCTTTACCCTGGCCTTTGGCTGAGTTGATTATACTTCCCACCCAGGCCACACACTATCATTTTAAACATAATGTGTATTGTTTTTAAGTTGTTGAATTTTTAAAGTCTTTTAATGTACATTCTGTTTTAATCTGTTGTTTGAAGGTTGTAACCCGCCCAAAGACCTTCGGGTATGGGGTGGAATATAATTGTAAATAATAAATAAGTAATAAATAAAATAACCCTCCCAGGTTAACAACAGACCTGGCATATCTGTACTATGTATGGAGTATGGACAATTCTTTTCAAGAGATACATGCATTCGGAGTTTTGAAACAGTCACTGGCATCAAAAAACATTTCACACCCCAAAATAGTGTATAGTTTTTATACTACCGAAAAGTGAAAGTCAAGGAAAATTTGTTAAAAGAGAGACTCAATTTGTTAAAAGGGAGTGAGACTCAATTTTTCTTTACACATATTTTCCATGGAACTAATTAAATAAATATGTCTAGCACTTGTCCAGACCTTATTAGAAAAGAAGGAAAAGGGAAAAAGTTATAAAAACTGAGAGTTTTCATTATTCATAAATATTTGAAAATGTAATTCCAGTAATTAATGCAATTTTTTTACTGCATATCCATTTTAGAAGTATGTAATATCACATTCCATACATTTAGCATATCTGTTGAAATACATGATCACAAAGTGCATATATACAAAGTTTTGAGACTCCAAAACAATGTACAGCATATGGTTTATATACAACAAACACATTACATCCTTCAGAAAGAATCAAAGCTCTCTTGATCTATACCTAAGTTGTTTTTATCTTTAAATCTTCTGCACTTAGATATCTCTTTTAAAAAATCCTCAGATAGCGTTGTTCTTCCTGTCCCTACCACTAAATCTCTTACACAGAATGTGAACAAATGGAACATGGGAGTTATTATGTGGGCATCAGAAAGATAATGAAGGTCCACAGGGATGGAGAAATCTGACTTTTGCATTTCTTTTCTCATTACGCATTCACAAACCAATGGTTCGCATATACATATGTAATCTAAATGTTAGCGAGGTATCAGTGAGTTTTAGACACTTGTAAGCAAAGAAAGGCTCAGCAATACAGTACTTACTGACACTGCTTACCATTTTTGCTCCAGTTATTAAGAGGCACAATCTTTCTACAGTAGAACATGCTGTGTTTATGTGTGTGTATCTTCAATTTTAGTATAGTGAAATCTAACAAAAAGCTTGGCATATATTTTTAACAAAGAAAATAATGTTTGTAGTATTCTTGTTATAAAATTCAATCATTAGCATATCTGTTGAAGTACATGATCAGAAAGTGCATATAGGGTGTTTTCCCACTGTCAAAAAGTACCCATTTTTGCACCCATCTAGGACCCATTTGGGTGTGAGCCGAATGATCCCATTTCCACCACGGGACACATTTGGGACCCGATTGTTTCCACTGCTGTGGGGGAAATCTGGATCTAATGGGTACATTTTGGGCTTTAATTCGGATTTTCTGTAGACCCCATGGGGTCTACAATGGGGTCTTCAGGCAGAAAATCTGGATTAAAGGGAGCCTGTTTCCACGCTTGTGTGGCAATGGGTCTAGAGGCGGCTAGGGGGAGGGGGCACCCATGGGGGGGAGCCCCAAAACCTAAGCTTCAAAGCCACTTTGGAGATTGCACCCCCTGTCCTCCCAAACACCTGGGGTGACAAGCAGACCCCTAATGGGTAGATCCAGATTTCCAAATGGGTGCTCCGGTGTTTCCACGGCAGGGAGGCTAGCACCCATGGGTGCTAGACCACCCATGGAAACACATTGGGTACTTCCCTTAATCCAAATCTACTAGATCCGAATTAAAGGAGCGCAGTGGAAAAACACCCTTAAAGTGCTTGAGGAGGAAGAGAACTTTCCCACTGCTCTCAGCGGTGCTTTAGTGGTGATATCTCAGCGTGTTTTTCCACTGTCACTAAAAGTACCCATTAAGTGCCCATTAATGGGTACGTAATGGCATTTTTGTACCCATTAATGGGTACTTAATGGGTACTTCTAGTGACAGTGGAAAAACACCCTCAGACTACCTTGCCCTTTGGCTGACTCTGCTACCTGTCCTGGCACTGATATCTTGGAGAAGCTGCTTCTTTGCAGGACTGGAGTCATTTTGTTAGCTTCTCTGGACTCTACCTGACCTCAGGTGCTTCAGGTATTGTTTTGTTTTTGCTTTGTGTTATTTGCATTATTCGCAATGTATTATTTTGTATGAAGTGTGATTTTATAAGGTATTTTTATTACAATGCTTTGACTGTATTGTATATTTTCTGTTTGGAAAGACGGTATACAAATAAAATAAAAATGAAATGAAAAATTTCCTATGCGAGTATTAAAGCAGTACTATATATAACATAACATTATAATCTATACCACACCATGTGATCATTCACTAGCTAAGCCTACAGTCTCTGCTTAAGCTTTTTGCATGACCAGTTTCATATTTGTTCCTATGATGATCTCAAGCAGATGCTGTACAACCAGAGCAAATCGAATTTTAATGCAATTTTTCAGTCTCTGCTGCAAATTTCAGCTGTACAATTACAGCCATTAGGCTGGTGAGTCAAGATGCATTATCAAAAGATTGTAATTTACCAGGAGATGGCTACACACAGCAGAGACTCGCCTAAGCATAGAGATGGAATCGAGCCAAGGATCAAATGACAATGATGAAATGGCTGTTTCCATTAACGGAGCAGAACATCATATTCACAGGTATTAATTAGAAAGCACTGTAATAAAGTAAAGTGAACTGGGGGAAAAACCCTACTACCATTGTTTGAATTATAAGCATTTATGTCATATTAAAGAATCCATTTTATTTTGTGACTTATATTCCATCACTGATCCCATGGCAGTATATATGGTTATTCAGATAAAGATAGGTTTGTCTTCGGATAATGTGACATAGTATTTTGGGATGAGTTTTCCTTCTATTTTTTTTCCAGATTACACAGTACAAAATAGTGAACTAAGCCTCATCCTTTGGCAAACAATTGATATGGCCTTCCTGTGGTTAATACAATTCTTTATTATTTGTGTCTAAATAGTTCCATCCTATGGTTCACAAGCAATGAATTAAAATATTTAACAACTACCAGGAGCATCAAATCATCACCGTGATTTTTTTTACCTAAAAGACTGAAAATGGGCCAATAGCAAGAAGCTATTTTCCTGCTTTACACTGACTTTCAAGCTTCTAGCTTTAATCAAGATAACAATTATTTGGAAGAAAAAGGAAAAACTAAAACAGGGTGTCAGAAAACAGAAGTATTTGAAACTGAAATTCTAGATTTGTACTTGCCAATATACTTTATATTTTCTTTCTTTAGCCTTTTTAATTTGTCTTCAGTTTAAATCCATTTGAATTCTCCTGAGGACTCTTATCTCCAAAAAAACTAAAGTCAGCTTTGGAAGCATAGGACAGACCACTTTGACAGCCTGAAGAATAACATGTCTATGATAATTTCCAAATTAATACTCAAATGAAACCATCTGAATGTTAGAATTACATGATATTATTGATACTGAGCAGTTTTCCTTGAGCTCCCCAAACACCAGAAGATTCCTAGTGCAAAGTTGCTAAGAACTGAGTGTCAGCCTATTAAGCTTTCTGTCTTTGTTCCATCTCTTTAAGGACTAGCATTCAGGCTTGTACTCACTGATGAAAGGAAATGTCATATGCACACACAAGGTCATGAAGAGGAGCTAAGGCGTAAGTTCATCCATCAAGAGAGCTGTCAATAAGAAAAACTCAAAACTGAAGTGGATTTAAGTCATAGGAAGTCCACTTCTCCTAAGTCTTTTACTCAACTAAAGTACCAGGAGAAGGAAAAACATATAAAAGAAATATAACACTATAAATAATGTGTAACTAAAACCCTCAGTTTGAAATGTGAGAGAAAAACAAAATCATGTAAAGGCTAAAAAAGTCAAGAACATAAATCAGGAGGAGCATCCAGCTGGAAAATGATCAGACAAGTTTTTTATTATTTCCACAAAACACCCAGGGAGGAGGTCTTCCCCAACTTAGATGGATATTCATTCCATAACAGTGGAAATGTTGGAAAACAGGAGAACCGAAGAATAGGAGAGCTTAATGTAGCAGCCTGCAGGAAAAAACCACTAATGCTGTGCAACCCTGAACAAATAAGAAACCCACTTGTTTGTACTATGGATAACACTGAAATCTGTTGATGAAATCATAACATAGGTCGAATTTGAGAGTAAAAATTAAAAAAGTCAAGATGGGGAAGATTCTCTAGAAACAAGCATACAAGTGGACTGAGAATTTTAAACATCTGCTTAAAACTTCTGTTCGCTGTGGCATTTTATACTGATGCAACTTCTTTCCTCCCCAAGATCACGCATGTCAGACAATCTTTCCCACTGTTTCTCTGTAAATGGTCATACAAATTATTTTACTATAATGTTCAAAATTACCAGCATATTTATATTGCCCTATCCAAAAGGATAGATTTTAAAAAAAGATTCAATTCCATACAAAAGAATTCTAGACAATTTGTTCATGGAAGATTTATTTTATTTAGTAAAATTAAATCCCATATTTTCCCATAAGCTTAGGATGACAAATAAAATCCTATCGGCTTCTACTTTATTAGACTGTTCATTTAGGCTACATGTTAGTGACTAGTCCAGTATCCAATGAGCTTCCTAGCTAAGAGCAAGTTCAGTGGAGCGTCCCTGGGTTCAAATTCTCAATTGGCCATGGAATCTCACTGCCTGTCTTACCTCGGACCAATCAATGCCTCAGTCTTACCTAGCTGTTGTGAGGAAACATTAACCTAGAGAAGAACAATTTGTGCTGTCTTGGAGAAATGTGAAGTACAAATACCATATATAAAACAAAATAATTTGGATTTGAACCTTGTTCTCCCTAGCCCTTATTCAATTACTGTAACACTACTACCCCACTGTCTAAAGTCTAGTGAATGTATGTCCTGGATTGCTCTCTCTTGACCACAGCTGGGAATGCGAACATATTTATGGAATCTTCTGAAATCAATTGCACATTAATTATCTAAGCGGTTTTCCATGTACAAAGCTTACAATAACTGACCTGTGATAATTAGACATTCGTTATGATCCAGCACTTCAGTAATGAGACGAGATACGATCAGTTCTGGATTGATTAAGAAGCGAATTTCTTCTTGTACCAGACCTGCACCAGTGACGCCACCTCCAACAAAACGATTAGCAAAATCAACCTAACAGAGACACATTGCTGTGGTTACTGCGCAATCAAGCATTTTTCCATTTCCTCTCTTTGATCATGTAAACACTGACTGAATACATTCATTCTGATACGTTTCATATTCAGCCTTGATACTCTTAACTTTGACTAAAAGCATCTAAACAATAGTAGTAGTAGTATTTATAATCTGTATTATTTTTATTAGTTACCATTTGCTCCATAATTTTGAGTTTAAAATCAAATGGCTACAACCTTTTCCTCACAGAGAATGACTTAGGAGCCATTAACAAGAAGCATTAAAATGTAGAGAGCTTTTGTTGCATGATTGATGGTTAACACTCTTGTTTCCCCGAAAATAAGTGCTACCCTGAAAATAAGCCCTAGCATGATTTTTTTCAGGATGCTCGAAATATAAGCCCTATATTAGTGTTATATAAAACATGCCCTGAAAATAAGCCCTAGTGTGTCTTTAGGAGCAAAAATTAATATAAGACCCTGTCTTATCTTAGGGGAAACATGGTACTTCAAATTAGTTTTGTGCTTCTCTTCTGCTTTCTCACACACCGTAATTCTGGGGAAGTGGCTGCGTTCAATGGTAGAGCAAACTGCCGGTTTGAGCCCCCTCCCCTCCCCAAATAGTAGGCAAAGGTAAACCACTTCTGTATCTCTACCAAGAAAACTGCAGAGAGGTGCCCATTTAGTGAATCAGAAGTCGGCCCCAGTTCGGTGGTACCCAGCAACAAAAGTCATACATATTGTTAGAGAAAATGAACAGAGGAATTCTGAGAGGTAAAGCATTTGGTTTCTCCTGCAACTATTAACTTAAATTTGCATGTAAAATGGGGAAATTGCCTGTGGCTTCAATGAATGAATGATTTTTTTTTACAGAAGCTCATTGTTATCATCGCTACAGCCTATGTAACAAAGGGTTGGTGATCTTTTCTCTCCCAGGTCTGAAGGTTCCTCATCAGTGAATCAGCACTGAAATAACTTGAGCAATTTTTAAAAGATTCAGAGCACCTTTTGCTTTGGGACCAAGACTTTTATTTGCTATTGTCATTAGGCAGCATGTGCTTAAGCCTTCTACCTGCCTATTAGACCCTAGGATATGATTCTGAAAATGCTTCACAATGTGGTTTCATCCACTCTCATATAACGATGTGTAGTTTTTTATGGTTATTGTTTCCTTTTTAGTATTATTGATCTTTTAATAAAATAATGGGAGAGGATAGAACTCAGAAAGTGGAGGGTCTTTTCTCATTCATAACAATGGACCTATGTTCTCATGTATTTTGGAGCTGTGGAAAGCTAGAACTTATTTTACGAAGATAAGGAACTCGTAAAATCCACGCTTGGCAGCAGACTGTATGCAAAACTGAAATACATATTTCAGTTTTATAAAACCACAGGATCCAAAGATGTACTATGCATTTTATCGTCTGAACCAACTTTCAAAAAACATTTCTACTATTAAAACAGAAGTTGCTATATCAGGAATCAGTGGCTGTTCTGCACAATGTGTGTTAGTCTACCTCATGCAGATCTAATTTTTGACTGGTTTCAACTACCCAAGTGAAGACCGGAGGGCCAACTGGTGGTGTGAGCTAAGGGCTGTCTGCATTGTGGCAGCCCTGCCCAGTTGGCAACTTCTGGAGTTGCTGGCCAGGGCCTTTTTAGCAGGGTGCCCAGAAGCACCATGCTTCCAAGAGTGCGTCTGGGAGTCTGCAAAATGGTGCTGGGCTCCTCACGTTCAGTAGATCAGCCCAATAATTAATTGCTGTATGTGAACAACTGATAGGTCAGTCTAACTCAGCTGAATGCAGGGGAGACTGCTTCAAAGCCTTGTTCCATGTTCTAATGGGAGGAATGGTCTTCTAGTTGTTTGGTCTGCAATGCAGATATGGCATTCCACAGGTGCTGCCGATTCAGTCAAGCAGCCCAGTGAAGATTCTGTCCCTGTTACTTATGAAGGCGTCCCTCCGGCCATCAAAACATCTGCTGTTCTACTAATTCCCTGACAGAACTAGCTTGGGAGGATGGAGCCTATGCCACGTCCTCAAAATTCTAAATATGCCAGTGAGACTACTGACACATGCATTTTATTTGTTTGTTTGTTTATATTCTGCCAGCCCTCCAGAGCATTAGCATCCTCCATTTTTAATTAAAAATTTATTTTCAACAAGCCAACTCTAGCACATTTTTAAAAAGCATCTTTAAAAAGTAAAATAAAAAAATTACCTAAAATCCCAGAATTCTAAGTTAGTAAGGAGCCAAACCTGCGATGTAGGATAGACTGAGATACAATGGATGATTCAGTGTTTCAAGACATTTCAATGGCCCGGTGGAAAACTGAGCCTTAAACTCTAAAGCTAACACTCTTGCCAATATAGACACACAGGTTTTGTAATAGAGCAATTTTTCTGGCTGAATCACATACACGTACTAAAGAGCTGATACGGGCTGTACCATACTACCACTCAAATGCAATAGCAAGCATTTGACACAAACGGACCTTAGAATTATTTGGAGTCACGTTACAGATGAATTTCTCAATTCACACTATATTTAAATAACAGTATGTTTGTGGCCATTAGCAAATCACCTTAAAGTACATTTAGCTAAGTAACTGAATTCTGTCAGTGTTTCTCAGTATTTCATTTAATGAATGAACCAAAGAGGACAGCTTTTAACCACAGTGAAGGGGGGAAATAATAATGAAAATGGCAAACTGTATGTCCTTATCTCTTAATACTCGGTAGTATATAAATATAGCTAGTGTTTATCTTTCAGTGTTTTGTCTATTTTATCAGTTCCTAGGGTTCCCACTAGTAGTTCAAATACACGTGACAAAATCAGCCTACTTGACTATGGCCAGAATTATATTTGTCATCATTTTTTAATCAAGCTATCTCAGAATTTGATATGGTTTCACATGTTACCTCCTATTTTTTTTCCTTAACAAAATGATATTTTGTATAAGATCACACTAATGTGGTAATTTATAAGTTGCCTTGGTAAAGTGCTATTAAAAACTAGATATACATTTATCAGCTAAAAAATGACATTTTTAAAAAGTGTCACAGCTGAAATATTGAAAAACAATTGCAGATGTACAGCTCAACTTACGTAATGACTAAAAATTAATCATTCTTAATATTTAGTCTGAGTTTATCCACACAAAGGGATTTGTTCTGTTTATGCTGGATCGGAAAGCCACAAAGCATAAACAGGATTGACAATCACATTTCTCAGGTGAGACTGTGCTCAGAACATGCAATGCAAATTTAGAAAGTACAACAAATGCATCATAAAATATTCTCTTTCCCCCCTCCAGCTATTATAGCTCTGAATGTCTTGGGAGAAAATTTAATATTACTTCATGATGATAAAATTGCATTTGGAGTTTTAATGCATCTTCAGAGTCTTTGAGTGTTACAAAAGTCATAAATGTACATTTCAGAGGGAGGTATTTATAGCAGAAAAATGACCCTATGCTTCAGGGAAAATATAAAAAAGGATTTGGTCATCACTGATTCCTTATCTGTGTTTATCAGAAATACCCCAATTCTAGAAACTGGCATGTGAAGAAAGGGTTGGTTGGGGTCAGAAGAAAAAACCCAAGATTAGCAACAATACACTAATTAAGAGGCTCTCACTACTAGTGCATGGTGGAATGGCTCCTCTGGATGTCACATGAAGCAGAGATACATGGTAAGAGGTAGAACAAAATTGAACGATAATACAAGTCATCAGTAATGCACCAATAATAGTGATATCTCCATCTGTATTGTACTTTTAATTATTTTTTAATCTCCCTATCAAAACGAAGCTTCTACTTCCCAAAGTCATTTGTTTTTATAACAATTCAAAGTCAGATGCTAGTGATACAATTTCACATTTGATCTTGTATTCTTATGTCACAGTTATTACAAGAAGAGGTAATGGGTCCCGAACTACCATCTTGACCGATTCTATGAGATGACTTCCAACTCTTGAGAGTTCAGAGTGTGTTCAGACACTCATATCTGTTTGACAGTGCAAAGAGAGGAACATCTGTCACCTTAAAAGCCCAGATCAGGCCTAGGAGAGTATGATAATCACCAATCCAAAACTCTTCCTGTCTTTAAGGCAGTGGGAATGAGAAATTAGTTTATATAAGTTTCATTCTGTTTTTATTGTTTTATACTGCCACTGGATTTTTCAGCAAAGAACTACCTGCACATAAATATTTTACATAAAATCTACCAATAATGATTCCATAATTCCTACCACTCCCTGTAATATACTGCATGTGCTTTAGTGTACAGAGCTGACTTCACAGAGTTACAAGTCAGCCTGTGATTTGACAGCAGCTGAAAGACCTCCCTACAGTGTCACTAGTGGGTTATTGCATATCTAAAACAAACGTGAAGGAATGCCTTCTCCACAGTAGCTTTTCATGACACTTAGGCACAAGACGCCTTGATTGCTAGAAGCTGAAAGCTTCGTAGCAGGCTGTGCAGTTAATTGGATCCTGTGTATTTTCAATCTAAACTTTTGTTTTATTACTGCTATACACTGCTCTGAACTTCTATGCAGAAGAAGTACAGCAAATTTGAATAAATATACTTTAAAGGGTCAGGAAAGTATCCGGTAAATCAGTTGTTGAATTCTAGAATGTCCTTTATAGACCATTCTCATCGTTGCATCACAGGTATCTGAAATTCACAAATGATTATGAAGGACAAAATCTCTGCTTGTTAATTCATTTCTGATCAGTTACCCATCCAACTTTTTTTTTTTTAGAGAATCACTAAGGGTTTTTTTTTGGGGGGGGGGGTTATCTAGAAAAGCCTTATCACAGTGAGCAAATGATAGCAAAAAATATAATACGATAGCTTAATACCAACCCAGAAGTCTGTGTACAAAGCAACAAGATTATGAAAATCTTAATGCTGTAGTATCACGAAGCTAATGATGTGGATTTTAAGTCCCAAAAGGAAGAAAATACTATATAATGTTCTAGTGAAAAAAGTACAAGCCACCCACAGCATTTTACAGAGCACTTCAAACAATCTTATCACCTAAAAAACACAAATGTTTGCCAGCTAAACCCTTTGTGTTTCAGACCAAATGCCTCAGCAGATGATGCTTCCTGACCTGTTGAACTGGTCACCAGCAAGGGCACAATAACACCACTTTCAAAACAAAAACAAAAAAACTGAGACTGTCACTTCCAAATGCTGACTTCTCCCCTTTCCCCTCATTTAAACTACTCTTCAATTTCTGCTTGACCTTAAGAACCCGGAGCTATCCAAGTCTCATAATTGTCAATCAAAAGGCTTTTCAAGAGGGCACACATGTAGACTAGAGATAATGTTACCTGTCAGAACAATCAGTCCTGTGACGTCTGTTGCTCTGCAGAACAGTTTGCTGCTTTCTTAAAACTCAAGGCACAACTGAATTATTTTGCTAAGACACCCAACTGATCAAAGTTTAGTACAAGCACAGTACAAGCCAATAAATGACTCTCTTACCTGCAACATTCCATGGCCATTGCTCTCAATAGTACCCTCATATGTGATATGCAACCTGGATACTTTTTTCTGACTTCTGTAATTAAATAAACATACATATACAGAAATGAAGGTGCATAAATAGTGAAGAAATGTTTTGTTTAAAAAGTATTAACATATTTCAAAGAAGTGCATTGCCAGCTCCCTATCTAACTGTGCTAGTGATGTGATGAACTGGTTCATTTTCAACACTGTTCAGATTGAACCGGGTGGTATGACTGGTTCAAACTCAGACCCCAACCACCCCTGCTTAATGGGCTTAGTTCAAATTTGAACCAAACTGGGGGGGATTGTCCAAACCAGTTAAATAACCCATTTTGATTTGAACTGGTTCTCATCCAGCCAGAACTCCCCTTTTAGCATTTATTTATTTATTTATTTATTTATTTATTTATTTATTTATTTATTTATTTAAATCGAAATGGGGTGAGTGGTTTGAATTAGAACTGAACCACGGTTTTAGAATTCCTGCCCACCTCTAATCTGTACTGAATCTTATGAGTTTCTACCAGTGAAATTTAAGCTAGTAGAATGGGCAGAATCTAGGTTCAATCCACAAGATTAAATGGAAAAAATGTTTTATCTCCAGTGTGCTAAACATTTATTTAGTGCAAAATGGTTTCACATGGAGACATCCGTTGAGCTCTAGAATCCCAACAGATCAAAAAAGGCTGGAAAAGATAATACAAACCATTATTAAGCTAATTCTTTCTTTTTCTAATTTCTACACTCAAATAAAGAAAAATAAAAATCAATTTTTTGAAAAACAGAAAGACCACTCACATTTGTAAAGGATAAAAATTGGTATTTATATATTTTTTAAAAAATTAAAGCCAGAGTCACATTCCATTTTTGTTGGAAGAGGACTCTGTCCCCAAAGGTCTCACCTCTGCATCATTTTAAGATTAAAATGCATTTTTGTCTGCTTTCATAGGATTACTGAGATTTTGGTTTAGTAATCACTTTGTATAAAAAAAAGAAATTCTTATTCTGCATAAAGTAGTATTACTGGCACATTTAATCATTGTGCACTGAAACAAAAAAGACCAAACAGCAAGTTTAAATTAAGGTGTACAACACATATTCTAGCTACTACAGTACCTGAACCACTACTCCTAAAAAAAAGCTGTTTTGTCCTTCCACTTAAACACGATCCCAATGTTAACAGGATAAAAGGACAGCTTTAAAAACAATTTTTGTACCAAATGTGAGTGGATTGGGAATTAACTTGGCATTTCATATTTCTTGATCAAACAAAGTAAGACAAGAATCTTAACTTGACTGGTCAGTCTCACCCATCTTAATTATCAACCCGTTATTTATAGGCAATTAGTGCCACGCAAAATAAATAATAAATTTCACAAGGTTACACTATGGAAATGAAAAAAAAGAGCTAATTTTGCACATTAATCTCCTATACAGCCTGGAATCCAACCCCTCTCAAATCTTGGGTGTACTGGTAGGAAGACAGAGACAGAGAGGTAGAAGGCTATTGTGGTTTTATGAAACTTTTGCTTCACTCTCAGAAGGAATCTGGGATTATGCTGTAATATACCTGGCATACATCTGTGCACATGGTGCGATCTGTATTTGTGCAACAATACAGGGCCAACAAAAAGCATTTCTCTCATTTAATGGAAATTACTGGCTTATTTATATTCTCGTTGGTGGATTCTCAGTATGTTAAAACAGACAGTTTCACCTTCACAACTGTGCTAAAAGTGGACTATTTCCTTTCATAAAAAGACTGTCTTATCAACAACTTATGAAACCATCACATTCAGGAATCCCTCTCTTCGTAAGAGAACAACAGTACAATATTACTTGTGCCTCAGGAGAATGTTACTGACAGCACCACAGAAAAGCAATGTTAATTTATATCCTTAGCAAATATTTTCACTAAGGAATGCCTTATTAAATGCATTCCTCTATATGCTCTAGTCCTTGAGTATCAACTGATCACAGTTGAAAAAAGTATAAACAAAGATGTTCTCTTTATAATCCCAAAGATTATACTTTGTTTCTGCTATATATTTTGAAACAAATGTATCATCTTAGGTAAGGTAAGGAAGGTAATTTTATGAGATGGAAAATATATAATATATACTAATGCAATTTTTTAAAAAAGGTTTATTTTAGTTACTACAATAAATAACGGTTGAACAAAATAGCAACAAGTCTGTCTTCTCTGGATCCCACACAACTGTAAAAAAGAATTCAGAAATTGTTCTTTCATTTCTGAATAAGGGTAATTGCCACTAAATTTACCAAACCATTTATTTTGAACAACACAGATGATAAAGATACAGGAAGTAAGGCAACATCAATAAGACAAAGATGGAGGACCACGGAATTGCTATAATTAAGAATTCCAGAAACCCTAATTTGATACATGTACCTTGTTGGAGAAGTAAAATGGAATATTTCTTTTCATAGTGTCTTCTTTTCTTATCTGTACTGTTGATTCACCATTATGAATTTGTAAATATTTGTCCAGAAGGTATTACCAATTGTAATGTAATATCTAATATTTCTGTTATTTTTGTGAGAGGAAAAATTTTGGGGGAAAAATCACTGGGATTTGGAGTAAATTGTTACCAAATAAATAAATAAATATTTTAACCAAAAACCACAAAACACTTCTTTACCTTTCCCAGTCTGGAAATTCCTGTAGACACTGTCTTGTAAATGTCACCAGTCCAGTGGGTTCTACAAACAAAATCAAAGATGAATATAAAATGTACGCTTTCATTTTCTCTGGAGGATAAATCTACAAAGCACAAACTTTTAAATGGGAAATGTTATTAGAGAAGAAGATTGTAAGTATCACTGTGATACTGACCATGATTGAGTTACTTGAAGCTGGTTCACCTTGTGAAGCTGAATCACTCTGTTGCCTACAGTTTCTACCTCCTCAACCAGCTGGCAAAGGACTAGATAGGCTCTATCAGCTAAGAGGTGGTGGCAGGAAAAAAAAGGGAGAGCCAGCTAACAGTTTTCAGATAAAAGGTAGCAGCAGGAAGATGCAAAGGAAGTATTGACTGCCACCATTCAGATGAGAGGCAGTGACAGAAGTAACAAGGTCTGATTCAAGACTAGGACAACCAAACCAAGTCAGCAGCACCCTCTAGTTTTGACAGAACCAGGTACTTGCCCAACTTAGGGTTGAAACAAACTAGAAATAAACAAAAAACTTCATGTAAACATAAATTCAAAAGATGAAAAGTATAACAGAAGTGTCATTTGATTTTTTTTTAAAAAAAACCCTGTAATCTCTGCATTACCCTTGTGTTTACCAACAAAAGAGCTATCCTATTATGAGATGATGTTTTCAAAATTAAACATTCACCTTCTCAGGAGAATGCTTTTGGTTTTCAAAACCTTGAGGTAATGTTTCAAGTAACTTAATTAGCATTTATAATAAAAAGTTTGGGGAATAGGATGTTTTCATTTCTTTTAATTTGAATCTTATTTATATATTACAGTGAAAAAACAGAGTGATTTCTGCTTTTCCTTTCACTAAGAAAAGGGCTAATAGGTCCTGGCTATAAATGGCTTAAAGAACACATTGCCTCCACCCCCTTTGTTAACAAACATTTTATATCTTTTATCTTGTACACTTGTCTCTTTCTCATTGTGTCTCTCAACTGCAGTAAACTTAATTTGGTTTACTGAGTTCTCATAGGTCATCCATGAGCATTTAAGTCATCTCTGTGACCCTAGCCATCCAGCTCATTTGTTGCCTTTCTTTTTTTCTGCTCCCTGCAGTCATGCATCATATGTCTATCTGAACTTGCATTTGCTATCATTACCCCAAAGGAGCAGTCAGGCTTTATTTGGTTCAGGACTGTTTACTTCATCCTGCAGTTAACGGTATTCCTAGTAACAATAGCCAGATTCACAATTCAAAAGGTATCTGTTTTCTTTTTTCTTTTTTGATTTTTCATGGTCTTTGTCTAATCTTTGTCTATTTTTTCTCAGGATTATTCTTCTCTTTAATTCTCTAGCACAGCAGTCCCCAACCAACAGTCCGCTGTAGTGTTTTGTTTTGTTTTTTGTCGGTCCTGCCCCACCCACCCACCCACCCCAGAAAAGGAAGCTGGTCCCCGGCACAAAAAAAGGTTGGGGACTCATGCTCTAGCACATTGCCCAACTCAGTCTATTCTAGGAACCCAAAATGTAAAAATGTGTTTTTACCTCTGTCCACCATGCATCAAACATGAAGGTAACATTACCTTTCTCTCTTTAACATTTAGGATTAAATCTAGAATTTGCACTTTTAATGCCTACTTTCATAATGAATTATCTGAAGTACTTCCAACAGGATACTGTTATACTAAGTATATATCTTTAGGATACTTCTCAAATATAAATACAGATGAGTTGTGCTTTGAATTTTCTGCACCCTTGACTTCATGGTATTGAAGATGTATCTACATTGATTCATTCTGCCTATGCCACTTTATTCAAATATGTAAGAAAAAAACAACCTTCATCTACCTCTGAATGCTCACACCAAAGTTTTAATGGAGTGAGATATATAACAACAAGAGTTCTTATAGACAAATCCTACAAGAAACAATGGAACGAACTGTAAATATTTAGCTTGGCAAAGAGAAAATGAAGATAATAAATGTTCGCAGATTGAAGTGACATAAAGTGCTATCCACAAAGAATTAAGATTTTGAACCAATTTTTCACATACATAACAGCAGTAGTTGGTGTCTTGCATCCTACTTGATACAATTCCAATATTTCTTTCAGCTCTTTGATTGTTCATTTACTTATTATTTGTATTTCTATCTCATCCTATACCTGAAGGTCTCATTTAAACAACATTTAAAATCAGGCATACATTAAAACAACAACAGTATATATTAAAACAATAACAATGCCTGTAAAGTGGGAAGCGACAGTATATTCCCATCTAACCAAAGGCCAGGGCAAAGAGGTGCACCTTCACTCCCCTCCTAAATATATACAATGAAGGGGCCAGATGCACCTCAAGGGGAAGACTATTCCATAGCCTGAGGGTCATCACTGAGAAGGCCCTCTCCTAGATGCCTATCCCTTTTACTATTGAAGGTGGTGGGACAACCAAAAGGGCCTCCCCTCCAGATCTTAAGGCAAGGGAAGGTCAATATGGGAGAAGACGTTCCTTTAGATATTTGGGTGCCAACTCTTTTAAGGCCGGTGTGATGCGTGTCTGGCCAGCTGCCCCATTCAGCAGTCTAGCAGCTGCATTCTGCACCAGCTGCAACTTCTGAACAGTCTTCAAGGGCATCCCATGTAAAGTGCATTACAATAGCCCAATCTGGAGGTCACCAAAACATGGATAACTGTGGCCAAGCCATCTCTGTCCAAAATGGACTTCAGCTGGTGCAACAGCGCTAGTTGGGAATAGGCACTCTTGGCCACGACCTCCACCTGAGCTTCAAGTGAAAGCACAGAGTCCAGGAGCACCCCCAAATTTTGCACCTGTCCCTTCCAGGGGATTATAATCTCGTCAAGGACAGGGTGTCACCCAACTACATTGACCCGGGACCCTATGACACACAGCACCTCTGTCTTGTCTGGATTCAGCTTCAATTTATTGGCCCCCATCCAGCCCATTTCAGCATTTATCCAAAAGATGTAAGGTGTCCTGAGGATCATGAAGTAGTAGAGCACAACAAAAATAGAAGCAAACAACACTACTGTAGTGCTTGTACTACTTGTCAATACATTTCTAACTCTTAAAAGTATATTTTAAGCCACAGTATATTATGGGGCCTCAAGAGATCCTTCTTTAAAAAGCTATATCATATGAGATTTTTATGTTGTACATCATCTAGGAACTACAGAAAAGTTATGTTGCCTTACTAAAAACAGATTCAAGAAGTGAAGATTTACCAGTCAGCAGAATCAAACCCAGTTTGATGCAGAGACAAAGACAATTAAAATAAAACAATATATTATCTGTGACAAAGGAAAACCATAAGCTTTTCTTACTTTTCTCTGTGACTCTTCGGAAATAGCAGAAAAGAGTTTTCAGTTTCTCAGGCTTCCTTGGTGAACGTCCCTCAAATAGTCTAAGAAAACCAGTAAGTGGAGATTATTTTTAAAAAGTTCCGAGTAGAAGCCATAACTCAAATGTAAAGGAAGCAAATCTGATTTAACAAAAAATAACAGTTCAAATAGTAGTGCTAAGTAGATGTCTTAAGTTTCTGAAAGTTTTTACAAATACACATTATCACATACAAGAACTCTGAATATTTTTTATGAAAATCAAAAAATATTAAGTATTTATAAAGTAAATGTTTCTATTTTTCTAGTGAAACATTATGACTAGGACAGTTCCTATGAAAATATGAAGACGATAAGCTAGGGCCCATTTCATACCAATGTGTGCAAGCGGCTTGTGTTATTAGTTCTATACAAAGCTAGCCTCCCAAGGGGAAGACGGGGAAACCATCAACTACTCCCTCCAGCTTCTTTCTCGCCTTCTTCATCCCTTCCCCTGAATATCGCTACGTTACGAAGAAAAATGCAACTTTAAGACATATCTTCTTCATTGTGTTTTGAAGGCTTTAAAGACATTAAATTTAGCTGGTGAGTCCTAAAAAATATCCTTTCATGAGAACATAATAGGCAACTTTTTATCATATAGTATTACATCAGTATTTTAACTGTGTCATCTGCCTTCTAGCAATTTGTTCTTATATTGTTCGATTTTGAACAAAACAAAAAACAGTCTTAGTGTGTTACACATAATGTAATTTGCCTGAGGTGGAGGAGATGTGTGGACTTCAAAAAATGATGCCTGAAGATGTCAGAGGTAGCAAAAGCTCTTTGGGTACACAATCTCATTTTTAAAAAAATATTTTTGAAATACTAAAGATGAACTGGTAATGGAAAGTGACAGAACAGCATCCAACTAATGCCATTTTCTAGAATGATAGTCTGCTTTTATATATAAAAAAATATTTGGGCAAAATCATATTATAGTACTGAACTTTACTTAGTTTTTGCTTGTTCCAAACAAGAAAAACTTTGTTAGGAAAGAATAAAACTTTAAAACCTTAATTTTATTAAGAAATTTGTAATCAGTCAAAACAGCAAAGAAAGCTAAGTGATTCCTAATAATTTAGCAGACCTCAAAGACTTTACTGAACATTATTTTCAATAGTTTCCTCCCATGTGGAAACTCAGTTTGATTTAGAACAGTCCAAATCAAACAGGTCAAATCTGGAAGAGGCAGGTTTAATGCAAGCCAAACCAGGGGAATTTGATTGTAGAGGGCCAAACTGAATAGTTTGATTCTAACCATTCCAAATCAGCCCTGTCTGGCTCTTTAAACAAGGTTTCTCACAGTGTATTTCAGTTTTTTTCAATGTCTGTACAGCACAGTACAAGGTTTAATCTAGAAGTGAATTCTAGGTTTGCCCCATGGTTCAGTTTGGTTCAAACCAAACCATAAACTTTTGAATTTGATAACATCTCTAATCCTAATAGCTTTTTTATTTATAAGCAATGTAGTTATGCTGCTCTGTTTTTAAGCTAAATTGTTCTTCTTTATTATAAATTTTATAGTTTTCATAGTTCCATAATTTTCATTTTCCTATCTTGAATTGTTTTCATTAGATCAATGAAATGTGTTATATACAGTCCTTTCATGGGTCTTGCTTCAATTTCTATTGTACAAAATCTAACCTTTGTTTAAATAAGGTCTAATGAAGTATGGAATGGCTGGTCCATAAAAGCAAAGTCAGTACACACATGCACATGGACACACATACACAAGAATTCAGTGCTTCAGTCCACTTTCCTTTTCTTCATGCAAGTTTTAATTCAGCATTGGCTAATGCATGCACGATCCATCAGGCTGAGTGAATTTCTGGACTTACTGTTGCTATTCCAGTACAAGGTGGGCCAAGTTTGGAACTGTCTATCCCATGCCAACCAACTTTACAATCAGCACAGGGGGCCTCTGAATGCTCCAAAGGCCAGAAGCCCCATTTCAGCAATGTGCTTTGTTGCACTGCCAAATGGAGCTCTTTCTGCCCTGGGCTCTATTCCAGAATACGGGCCTGCCATCCGCAAATGGCAGGTACCTAATGAAAGATCTAATTCAGAATAAAGCCCAGGGCAGAAAGTGCCCAAGTCTCCTGACCACAAAGGTGTGCCATCCACACAAATTGGATGCAAAAAGAAATTCATGCAGATTCCTAGTACTGAAGAATTACTAATCATCCTCATCAACTTAGTAAAAGTGCCAAACCTGTCTATTTAGGAGCTGATGGTAGCCATTTGTATTACTCTCATCAGAAGTGATATTTTTCTTTTTAAAAACCTACCCATTGTTGTTTCTAATGCTACATCCACATGGGTAACAGAAAACACACGTCAGGTTTCCAAGGGATGCAACAGCTGAATGCCAGGGCATTGGAGCAGCAGCTTCAAAGCTGCAGAGCTTTAATTCCCCAGCTTCAAAGCAAGTGAGGGGGCAATGCAGACACTATGTGCCTCACCTCTGATAAGATGCTACAATAGCCCACAGTAGGGATGCAGCCACAGTGTACGGCTCTTTTGAGAAAACGGAGATACATTAATTATCAGCCTTCATTTCATCAGGTACCAAAAGGTGCTCAAGGTTGGCACATAGCATATTTCCACAAGGGCAAGTTATCCTACATTATGACACATTATGCACAGCGGATAGGTTTCCAAAAGATTTAACAAAAGTCTAACAGTAGTTTCATTCATATTCTAAAAGAAACATTTTTAGCTGCTGAAATATACATCTAGCAAAAGAAGAAAAAGATTTTATGTAACTTTTATCCATGCTTGCAGCAGTATTTCATGTGTGTGTTCCCCCCCCAACTCTTAAGCACTGCCTTCCTCATCCAGCAGTGAATTAGGTGGTCAACTGAGCATGAAATGGATGCTTACAGATTACTATTTTTACAAAATTAAGAGACATGAGAATTATCTATCACCCAATTAAATTTTATGCTTTCTGATTAAAAAACCCTCAGAGCAGCTTCTAACTATGTCACAGACAAAATGATGCAGAAAGCACGCACTTTGTTATAGACACAATTCTTTTCACTTTAATTAAGAAAATGAGCTTCTATTTCTCTATTTACATAGAAAATAGCTTAGAGGTTTTGGATTCCCATGGTGTTGAGCTCAAGAAACACTGTTCAACCATTAGCTACACAGGCGGTTATATTTTCTGTTTAAGATAATCAAACAAATGTCACATATTACACCATCCTCATATGATTTAAAATCTGTGTTATTTCAAATAAAAGTGCTTTTATGCATTATTGCACTGAATCCCACTTACTCTATCCTCTGCATTAGTTCATATCACACAGATGTAAAAACTCCATAATGTAACCCAGAAAATAATATTTAGGTGTTTGAATAATCTGCAGTAGGTATCCAGGGCCAGTGGTTAAGCAACAAATAGAGTCTTATTCCCTAATCAGATTACCCCAAACAAATGAAGAAATTTACTCCACAGAGGATATGCATTAATGTTAACAAATTGATGTTTATGGTAAGAGACAATTAAATTACTGTGTAATTGGATTTTCCATTTCTCTAAGATAAATACAATATAAAGTAATATAAAGCATAATCATTTCCTTTCTTAAAACAATTCAATAAAATATCTTTGCTTCTTTCTTCATCCCCTACCTTCAGTTTTCAAGACATTCACAAACTTACCTATAGCTAAGATTATATCAGGGGCTTACAGAAGTGCTACTACTATGATTTCTTCCATAAGCTTAAAATATACAGGTTAAGTTTAATTAGAATACTTCAGTTGAGGCTTAAAATCCAGAATTAGACTCAAAAGAAAAGAAAATTTAATCAGGAACTAAACTACTTAATGCAAATGAAATTTGATTTATTAAATGAAGAATAGTCATGAGATTCAGTGTAATAGTTCTTAAATCCTAGCTCAAATGCAGTAGTTCTTAAGAGTAGGAACACCTTAGGCTGCACTCAGACAGGGTGTAAAACCCAGAATTATCCTGGGGCTATGTTGGGATTGGACACTTCCAGATATTTAATACCCAGATGTACATATTTAATACCCAGATGTACATATCGCGACATCACAGGAAGAAGCATCCGGACTACACAGGTGAACTACCAATTATTCCACGCGTGTTTTCTAAATAGCATTATATTTATGCACTGTCTGGTGGTAGCTTTAAGACTCTGACAACAGCACAGAAGAACCTAGGCACAGACACATGACAGAAATGATCCCTCACAGTAAAAGCCTGGCCAACCCAAAAGCAAATCTGTTAAGTCCAATGCAGCTGAAATAAATGAGCACAGCAAGGCACAATAAGAAGACTTCCAAACAAAGCAGACTACAAGAATTATCTAGGCCAACAGAAAATGTTTGATATCCCATTGCAGTACTTCCTGGTGCTTTTCCAGTATTGTCACTCCATTAGCAGAACAGTGGCTATCACACAAACATAAGGATGGTCCACAATGTGGTCAAGAACACATTTGAAAAGAATGAAATCACTTGCTGCCCTCAACTTGTAATGATGGCAAATAAAATACATACCTTAATCATAGAATCATAGAATGGTAGAGTTGGAGGGGACCTCCTGGGTCATCGAGTCCAACCCCCTGCTCAAGGCAGGATCTCCTAAACCATCTCAGACAGATGGCTGTCCAGTCTCTGCTTGAAGACCTCCATCGAAGGGGAACCAACCACCTCCCGTGGCAGCCTGTTCCACTGGTTGATCACTCTTACTGTTAGAAATTTTTTCCTAACATCTAAACTAAATCTTTTCCCCTGAAGTTTCACCCCATTGTTTCTAGTCCTTCCTTGAGAGAGTGAGAACAGGGCTGATCCCTCTGCCTTGTGACAACCCTTGAGGTATTTGTAGACAGCTATCATGTCTCCTCTCAGTCTTCTTTTTGTTAGACTAAACATTCCTAGTTCCTTAAGCCGTTCCTCATAGGACATGGTTTGCAGACCGTTCACCATCTTGGTAGCTCTCCTTTGAACCTGAACTCTGACAGGGCAACCAAAATGAGAGACCTTTTAATTTATCTAGTATGTATATACAAAATGTGGCATATTATTTTATGATCAAAATCAGTTTTCATGCAAAGTGATCTGGGCTATTTTGTGAGTGGAGAAGGAATCCATAACAGCAAAAAGATGTTGAAGCTAATTTATCACCATTCAAATATATTTTATTTGAATGATGCAGATTACTAATATAACCAAGCTTAAATGTTTACAAGTCAAACTCTGTGTTATCATGATAAACACTACTGACATCTTTCTGTGCAGATACTGTATATTCTGGCATATAAGACTACTTTTTAACCCAGGAAAATCTTCTCAAAAGTAGGGGTCGTCTTATACGGCAAGTATATCCCAAACTATATTTTAACTGGAAAGTTGGGGGTCGTCTTATACACCCAGTCGTCTCATACTCCGGAATATACGGTACTTTTAATTACATAGACTTTGCTAAACTTGATAAATATATCTATAGCAATTTTGAGAACTTCATTAGTTTAATGCCTGGGGAAAGTTGCTTTAATGGCAAGTACAATACAAGGAAAAATCAAGTGTGCATTCAAAAGGGCTGTATCCAACTGAATATACATATTAAATATAGGATGATCTCCATTACAACAACCTTTCATGATGCTTGCCTTTGCACTGTGTCTTTGTAAATGCTTCTTAGATCTAACTTTGTGGAACAAACCACTACAACAAATATTCCTTCAGCCATATGAAACAGTTAAAATATTTGTAGTGAAATCAACAGGAAGTTTTTCACCTGGTAACACCAATAGCTCTATGGCTCTACCTCTTACTTATACTACCAAGTTGCAGTGGGGGAAATATTATATTGTCTGGGAGTTATCACTGAGAAGGCCCTATATCTCAAGTGGTATTTGAAGGTTTGGCACTGTCTTCTGCTTGAGGTGCTTATGAGCAATTGGTGGTCCACTGTGTGGGATAGGATGCTGGACTGCGGCCTGATCCAGCAGAGATCTTCTTATGTTCCTCTTAAATATCTAACTCCTTTAGCTACTGAACCAGAATGACCTAACTCATAGATCTTAAAGCATAGACAGAATGATATGGAAGAAGACATTCCTTCAGATATTTGGAGCCCAATCTTTTTAGGGCCTGATAGGTCAAAACACCTTGAATTGGCAGCCAGTGCAACTTTAAGACCAACATTATGTGCATTCTGCCACTACTGCCAGTCAGCAGTCTTGCTGCTGCTTTCTGCACCATCTGCAGCTTCTGAACCATCTTCAAGGGGAACCCCATGTAAAGCATATTACAATAGTCCAATCTGGAAATTAACAGAGCATAAATTTCTGGGTCCAGATTATCTCTATTCAGAAAGGGGTGTTTTTCCACTGTCAGAAAGTACTCATTTTTGCACCCATTAAGGACCCATTTGGGTGTAAGCCAGATGACCCCATTTCCACCACGACACCCATTTGGGACCCGTTGTTTTGACTGCCGCTGGGGAAATCTGGATCAAATGGGTACTTTCTGGCCTTTAATCCAGATTTTCTGTAGACCCCATTAATGGGGTCTACAATGGGGTCTTCAGGCAGAAAATCTGGATTAAAGGGAGCCTGTTTCCATGCTTGTGTGGCAATGGGGTCTAGAGGAGGCTAGGGGGAGGGGGCACCCATGGGGGGGGAGCCCCAGAACCTAAGCTTTGAAGTCATTTCGAAGTCATTTTGAAGTCTGTGCAAAATAGCTCTGGAGCGTCTTTGAAGTCTGTGCTGATCTTCAGAGTGAACTTCGAAGTGACTCTGAAGTCACTTTGGAGTCAGAAATTCACTCCGAAGTTCAGCACAGACTTCAATGGAGCTGTTTTTACACAGACTTCAAAGTGACTTCGAAGTGACTTCGAAATAACTTCGAAGCCGCTTCGGAGATTGCACCCCTTGTCCCCCCAAACACCTGGGGTGAAAACAGACCCTTCATGGGTAGATCCGGATTTCCAAATGGGTGCTCTGGTGTTTCCACAGCAGGGAGGCTAGCACCCATTGTTAGTGGGTGCTAGACCACTCATGGAAACAGATTTGGTACTTCCCTTAATCCGGATCTACTAGATCCGGATTAAGGAATGTACCCATTCCTTAAATCTGGATCTTCTTAGATCCGGATTAAACGAGTGTGGTGGAAAAACACCCAAGGACACTGGTATATAAAAAATCATATCTGAAAGAAGCAATTATTACAGGACTGATGAAGATGAGCATGGTTAAACGGAAGAGAGGGAGCAGTGAATGAAAGCTAATATTGCTTTTTCTAATAATTTACTGCTAAGAATTTAAATTATACAATATTCTCCACAAGTATGGTTCTAAATCTAATTTTCACATTTTCTTACTAGATGGATTCATCTAAAACAAAGTCATTCACCATTTCTTATTTTAATTAAAGTATTTCAGGAACCTGTGTGTGTTTTAATTTTATTTATATCTAGAGAGAGAAAGAGGAGGCAGAAATTTCTCTTCTACATTAAGACGATCCTGAAAATGTCATCTGATAAAACCGCCACTATACCTGTTGAAGTTAATGTCAGGATAACTTGAGTATTCTGATTTCATCTTTGCATTTCGCCGAGGAAAAGTGCAGAAGAAGGCATTTGCCAGCAAACTAGCAGCCTGCTCTTGTGACATTGTGATAGAATGGTTCATTTTTTGTTTCAGAAGTGGTATGGGCTGGGGAAAAAAAGAAGAGAAAGATTGTCATAATTATTTTAGCAACACAAAAATAAAAAATGAAATACCACAAGCCACCAAGAACACAGCTGAATAAAATTACATTTACTAATCTTGAGAAAAAATAATTCCAAGGCCTAAGTGGGTCCTTAAATCAGCAGTACCATTAAAGTTGAGAGCTGTTTATGCAAGGTGATTGGAGAGGGTCTTGTTTGACAAATTGTGGATTTCTAATCAATACCAACAAGAACAACAAACAAAGCACCACTAAGCTGAATAAAAGTGTCTGTGAATGGATAGAATATGAGCAACAGTGAAAGAAAAAAAAAAGATCAAGAGATTGTAAGAGCTTTATTTTGCACCCTCACCATCAGATTAAAGAAAATGGGCAATTACAGCAATCACAACTTAGCAGCTGCGAAGACTGCATGATGATACACAAAACAACACAACCACGGAAGAGAACTAGAGCATTCATTCCTTTGATTTTCTACATACAAAAAAACCAAAAACAAATCAGCTTCAAGGAATACCACAGTTTCATTCAAGGATCACAATTATTGTATAGTAGAGTTATAAACCAAACGTACCTGCTCTTACCAGAATGAAAAGTATGCTATGCATAAACATGCATGAAATCATAGATTAAATCATGGCTTATCTGTTCTCTTGGATTGTGAGAAATGGTCCCTATCTCTCTATGCCACCTGAATTAGGTGATGTGCTAAACAGGTACTGAAAGTTAGTAGTGGGTTAGATTCGGGGAGGGTTGGCAATAAATTGAAATTGAATACAGACAACAGAAGTGCTGTGTGTCACAGGATCTTGTGTCCATGAAGAAGGGAAACCTCCTGTTCTCAAAAAGGTTGTACTATCCAGTGGAAGGAACAGGTGACACACAACACTTTTGTTGTCTGGATCTTGTGTCCATGAAGAAGGGAAGCATCCTGTTCTCAATAAGGTTGTACTGCCCTGTGGAAGGAACAGGTGCAAAATTTGGGGGTTCTTCTGAATTCTGCACTGATACTTGAAACTCAGATGGAGGCCTTGGCCAGGATTGTCTATTTCCAACTTTGGCTGGTTTGCCAGCTACGACCCTTTCTGAATAGAGACAATCTGGCCATAACGATGTATGTATGTATGTATGTATGTATGTATGTATGTATGTATGTATGTATGTATGTATGTATGTATGTATGTATGTATGTATGTATGTATGTATGTATGTATGTATGTATGTATGTATGTATTTATTTATTTATTTATTTATTTATTTATTTATTTATTTATATCCCGCCCCATACCCAAAGGTCTCTAGGCGGCTCACAACAGTTAACAATGAACACATTAAAATTTTATCAGACTGTGCTAAGGGCTGCCCTTGAAGACAGTTCAGAGATTGAAACTGGTGCAGAATACAACAGGGACACTGCTGATCAGAAGTGCTGGCTCATCATGCTGGTCTTAAAAGATCTGCACTGACTGTCAACTTTAACTTACAAGGCCTCCCCCATAGAGATCTGCCTGTGCCTTAAGATGTTCTAGTGAGACCCACATGTTGTGCCACTATCCACAGGGGTGGGGATGCATGAAAGGGCCTTCTTAGTGTTACCCCCTAGACTCTAGAATAGTCTCCCTCTGAAGTGCATCAGGCATCCTCACTATACACATTCAGATTTCGACATACAGCTTAAATTAAAATTCAGAAATGGGAAAAGAAGCTTTTAATATTCTTTTACAATGTTATGGATGAGCACTGGTCTCACTATTCTCCAGGTAACGGAATATTAGAAGGCCTTCACATTTTGACCTAAGCAATTTGTTATAGCTTTATAACAGTCTGATTTGGAAAATACACTTGAGATTTTTTTCAAACCTGGGTACAGATGTTAGGCAGACAAAGCGCAAGCTTCACCATATCAGGCAAAATGGACTGAAACAGATGTTGAGCTTCTGCATCTTCAAGTACCTGGAATGTGAAAAACACAGTGTATTTAAGATTATTAGATGTAAGTTTTAATACTAATCTAAAACTATATTTAGAATAATGCCAGCCAAAAGAGACTGTTCTCTTAAGACCAAGTTCCTTCTTCAGATGGGTATTTTAAAAAGTATCAGAGGTTAACAGACAATTTAGAAGTCCTCAGGTAACATATTGGGGGGGGGGGACAGAGAGGGAGATTGCAACTATGTTTCAATTTTTTCTAATCACCAATGAAGTCGAGATATAGCTAAATAAATGTTGAGAAGATTCTTGGAATCCCAAAAGCAATCCTGGTCTTGCTTTCTAAAAATCATTTTAAAATATTTAAATGATATCCTCTAAGCAATGTGATATACTACAGGACACCATAAAATACCACCCACCCACCCCCGCCCTGGAGATTTGATTTCTCCTCACTTAGACAGTTGGTTCCTGGTGGCAGGGATGACTGATGAAGGGGGAAGGGAATAGTTTGATCTGAAATGTCCTCTAGATTTTAGATTTTGCTCTTCCTAGCTGACAATTATCTTGACAATTACTTTCCCATCTTTCCCAATCTGCTGCCCTCCATGTGTCAAACCTGACTGGCTTTACACTCATATTTATCAAATACCGAACCCACACAGTCTGAAGCTAGGCATCATAAAAATGAAAGAGTAAGTATTTTCTCACGGTTTTATAACTGGGAAAAGAAATTAAGAGTAAAAACAAGGCTACAAATAAAACGGAGTATTTTAGAAAGATGGACTTTGTTTAAGGGCTTCCCTTGTTTTTTGTATGGGTGGGGACATACAACACATAAGGTTTCCCCTTTTGCATTATACAGATATCCTGAACCATAAACCTACAGCATTTGGGTGAGGGGGGCAGTGAAGAGTAGTGAGAACATTATGATTGCTAACATAATTTGTACTAATCATCCACCAAATAAAGTTACAGTCTTCTAAAAGGAAAGGCACCATGGATTAAAAGAAATCTTAACTAAAAAAGTCACTATATATGTATACCAAATTTAAAAGTTGTTGAACTTTCTCAAACAAATGGATGAAATATAAATATAAAAAAAAAATCCGAGTTCACTGCCAATAGAAAAAGAGGGCAAAGGTACTACCTGAAATAAACAAAAACAATATAACGGTCAGATTATAAACAAGATATGTTAAATAGCTTAATTAATGTATACTAAATGAAGCAAGCTTAGAAGGAGTACAGACTCCTATATTAGGTATGAATGGGAAAGGAAGTTGGGCTTGGTGATGGCTTCCTATCAGGAGAGAGGGGACGGAGAGGAAAAGGTGCTGTTTCCCCATGCGGGGGTTTAGCATTGTTTGCATGGGGATGGCTGTATTTGAATAGAGCCTGTGTTATCAGCAATTTCATGGTCCCCACGGGCACAATTCAAAGTGGACCCTGCATCTGGACTAAAAATAGTCTAATTCTGACTAAACAGAGTGCATGGTGACAAAGCCTAAGTCTTTTGCAAGAATGCAGCTGTTTATTCCCTTGTGGTATTTTTGAGCACTGCCCTTTAGGAGCAGTAACATTAACTGTTTTGTATGATTTGAAATTGTAAATAATTATTGGCATTTATTGTTAATGTCATTTATTAAATTCTTTTTTGTTGACCCAGGAGCACAGGGATGGAAGAAACTGTCCTACCCACGAAGGGGCCTGTGCACTGAAAAGGATTTCTTCCCCATCTTTCTGAGTACTAAAGGGGGTGAATAGCACATTACAAGTCAGCAGTGTTTTAATTGTGGAACTTAACTGAAAACTGGTTCTGCTGCAGCAAGGACATCTGTGAATAGCTGCACACAAAATGTTAGAAGGTTGAATTTGAAGATACAGCATAGAACAAATACATATAAATTTAATGCAAAGGAAGACATTTAACCTTAAATGTCTAGAAGACTGTCAGTTTCCCATAGTTCTTCTCCTATGGGTAGCACCTCCTGTCTTTTAAAACTGACACATGAATAGTAGCAGCCATGCTTTGTTGACTGCCACAAACTCTTATAGTCTCACTCATCTGGTGACAGATTATGGCACTGGACTTTGTCAAAGCTGTCAACACTTCAACCTTTCCCTTGTGCTGCATTGGAAGTAAATTTCAGAGCACAGCAGACTTCCTCCTTCAAACAAAACTGCAAACAACACTTCTAAGCTTAGGCGTACATCTTATTTTAACAATTGCGCTTGCTCTATTCATATAATACTTATATGTGAAAGAATATGATTTGTTCAAAATAATTCCAAAAATTTTCAGAGTTTAGTAAAGTTCAACTCATAAAAAGCAAAACACAAAAATCAGTTAATTTTCAATCTTAAACATATGGAAAATGATCCTGTCTTTATCACCATGAAAATGAAATAACCTTTAATACATCATTAGAATTCTAAACTACCCAGCTGATTAGGCCACTATGGTTCAGCTGATCACAATAAAGACTACATGGGGCTGACCAGATTGGACCAGCAGCTATTCACCTCTAAAACGAAAAGAAAGCTTCCTTCCTCAATGAGGACAAGAAGTAGAGGGCCAGTGTAATGCAGCATTCCCAGTAGTATGTTCCTATGGTGTATTAATATGAGGCTGGGCTAGTATCAAATGTGAACAAGCCACCATAGCTCAGCAGTAGAAAAATTGCCTGATTTCTCTCCAAAAGATAGTAACAGAAAACACCAACTGTATCTATCAAGAAAACTCCCACAGCTGTGGCCATATAATCACCAAATATCAAATTCAACAGCATCTAACAACAATCAAATGCAGTAGTCCTTCATTCCCCTTTCACTACCTTCAGGATTTTGAATACGGAAAAGAACAATCCCTTTATGTTTTTGATATGGAAAAACCAACTGAGGAAATATTTATTTTTTTCTTTTTATACCAAAACAGCATTGCTCATAAAGAAAACCCTACTACTGACTGCTTTTTGTCCTTTTCCAATTTTAGCACTATATTAGTTGTCTCATCTTGCGAGCAACTACACTTGAAACAAAGTTGCATGAAGGGATAAAGCCTAGACTATATCTATCATGCCACGTAAAGATGACAGAACATTGACAGAGTTCATTTTTTAAATCCTTTATTTTAAAGCAAATTTTATTTCTCAGAAAAGAAGCCTTGTTTATAGGTTGTGTGCCACTCACCAAGGAAATTACCTGCATTTTTTATCAAGGTTAGCACATGAGTGATTACTTACACAGAAGTGAGTTTTAAGGATGATCATTAAACTTCTATACCTACAGACTTTATTTCCCATCCACCCCAATACTACAGAGAACAAACATGCAGTAAATTAGCAGCACTTAAGCTTTCTTCATTTTTGTCAAAATCATTTTAGTAATGCAGGATTTTAACAAAGCCTGGTGTAGGGTAAATCTGCTTTCTCGCCTGGGACTGTTTCTCCTACCCACAGTGAACAGAGAGACCATTTTGTTTTTTTATTCAGAGCCTTGGTAACTCTGCTAGTACTTTGCCCCATACACCAGGCTTGAAAGTAATCTACCATGTGACTTAAAAAGAAAGGATGAAAATAAAGGGGAATTTTTTCCCCAATAATGATTCTATTAAAAAGTTAGGCTGGTATGCTTGGAAAGGCCTATGACATCAAGAATGCTTCAAACTGATATGAAGAGCAAGGGCACTGTCAGCTAAGCAAGGCAGTACATCCTAAGTACTATTAAGACTGAGAATTCTTTGGACCTCTTTCCCAAGGTCAGTGACCAGGCTCCCTGGGAAATTAATTCCGAGATTAAAGAACCCTCAAGGAACACTTGGAGCTGCAGCAGAGGCAATAAGATGGAAGCCACTTGCATGTGTTTATTATATTTTGTCTATATCCAACCACAACTGGCTCACCAGCTAAGGTCCATCACGGTGCTTCTAAATGAACTGTACTAATTGCCTATATGTTATCAGTCCCAGTTCAAGGAATTGACATTAACCTATAAGGTTCTAATTGGCTTGGAGCCCAAATACCTAAAAGAATGCCTCTTTCCATATAGATCTGTTTATGGCCAAAGATCTGCCAATGGGGCCTGTGGTGCACCCTTCAGCCCCAAGTGGATCTCTTTCTCCCACTTTACTGCACTGTGTTTTAAAATATTATTTTAATAAATAATGGCTTCTCTTTTAAAGCTGTGGCAGTCGGGCTGGTCTTCAGCCCTGCTAAAGAGCACACCACTTTCACCTTGCCCCATCAAGTAAACCGCCTAGCGGAGAAGCGTCTGTAACAGCCTCCCATGGCTAGCTTTCTCCTGCCAGCTTTAACTAGTTTTTAACGACACAGAGTTCCCTTCCTTAGGAATCCCCATATAATAATAAATAACACTGCACGCTCTTGTCTTCTTAAAAGAAGTACTTGTTCTTTATTGTTAACAGTTGTGTGAATAGAATAGTCAGTAAAATAAATAAATAAGCAAGCAGGCACTTCAAAGAGAATAAGTAAATGGCCTCTCAATAACACACACAGCATCAGACAACCTATTCTACCCTGTCTATAGGTCTCTCCCTGACTCTTCCTAACCTAAGACCCTATGGATCTATGTGGAACTATCTTGGCAATTTTCCCTTCATGATGCAAAGCAGTTTCACCCAGACCTCCCACCCAGAAAAATCCCAAGCATAGAACAAATTCTTCAGATGTCAATGCTTTTATAGTTCTTGCTCCTGACATTGCTTCGCCTGATTGGCTGCCTTGTGGACAACTCTCCCCTCCTTGATATGCTAATTAGGGAAGTCTAACCCCCTCTGCTTACCTGTTCTTACTATGGTTCTACCGTATAAACATTAAATACAATAAATATTTTAAAATACATTACAAACCTTTCACATTAAACAGACACAGGGCATCCCAGGGCCCTTCTAGCTGTATCATCCTTTCAACAGTTAAGGGGGTGGGGACGCATGGGAGGGCATTCTCAGTAATAGCCCTCAGACTACGGAACCTTGAGGTGCATGAGTCATCCTGAATGAATGTATTTAGACATCTGGTGAAGATAGGTCTCTTTACCCTAAGCTTTAACCGAGGGGATCAGCATCCCCTCCCCCCACACATGCAATTACTGTTATGGTTTCAGATAAAATATTTGATTTGATTTGATGGTTATTTTATTGGGATTCACTCTGAATCACTACAACAGGTATAGGGTTGGACAGAAATATAAATAAAGTACATGTTAAGTTTTTATATTTTTAACGCTTCAGCTGACCAACAAAATTCAAATGTACCGCTTCAGTAATGAATGCATATGAATAGTAAGCTCAACATTTGAAACATTTACACCAAAATTCTCAGTTTTTACAGGTTGTTAAATTGAACTGCTAGCATCACATGGTAATGCAGTAAAAAAATAAAGACAATAGTACATTGTGCTTATTTCTTCAATGTATGAAGTGAATCCACCAGGAAAACATGCATAGCTGTCAAATACATCCACTAACCTAGAGTGTTTTCCCAATTATTAAAAGCAAAAGTATGAACAGGATAATCTTTGGAAGAAGGGGAGGAGAATCACAGTGGATTATGCAGAGAAGAACCCTATTTGAGGGGAGGGAAGGAACATCTGACATTTATCAAAGCCATAAACTGACACTTGGAAAAGGAAAAAGGAGACAGCTTACACAGACAGAGGTTAATTTGCCTTTCTTTAATTTTTTTTCTGAAAGCTGAAGTATGTCTACTGCCAATCCAGAACTGCAATGGTCTCTCAGGTGTATCCTATTTGACAAGCATTGCTTCATTTTAATGATTCTCATAATTTTAAACACAGTTCAAATCCTTGATGAAAATGGATAGTGAAAACTCCTTCATTTTAAGGGATTTTTAAAGGTAAATTTCTCTTTTGAAGAACATGGAAAAGCTCTCACTAACTCCTTCTGCATTTTAAACAATTTTTCAATTCTCACCCCAAGCTTACTAAGGCCTCTGAAATGACAAAAGTCTTGAGACATCCTCAGTCTTTATATCACATCACAAAGAAAGGTCTAGGCATGGAATTCTTCCAAATATCCAATATCTTTCTCACTGTTACATGAACTAGTTACCTAAACTAAATGATGGAGTTTGTTAGAAAAGCAAGCTGCACTCTACTTACTATTGTAGTTTACAAATCTGTTCCCATGGCCAGAGTATTTAAAATAATTTACCACACATAACTTTACACAGTCACACAAACGAATGCACTGAAGAATATACACAATGTGTTTTTAACGTACATCTTATAGAAAGTTATCTACAATAAATTTTCTGCCTTAAAGCTATATCTGATCATTGGCATGAGTTCATGGATACTGTTTACATAATATTTCTCATCTACACTACTAAATTTTTATAGAATTTAACTGTCTATGTCTCTATGTTTATCGCATTTGCAGTTTTAAGCCTCATCGGGACCAATATACCTTACAAATGCTCTCACTAGCAGTAGTGGCAAGAAAGATGCAATTTTAACTGGGATTGCTGCATTATAACCTAACAGAAAAAATGTTTCCCACAGCTTGTATTAGTACATAAAGCATAAATGTGGTTACTAATCATACAAGTGGAAATCACTTAATTTGGTATTTATACTTGAGAGAACATGTTCCAGTCATTCAAGACTTTAGGTCACCCAGACTAAAAGTCAGAAATATTAAAACATTAAAAAAAATCAGATAAAGATATTAGTATAAAGACATAGACAAGATCCAAGAAAACACTAAATTAGCATCATCCCAGCACTAAGATATGTGTATACCTCTTAACTGCCCTTAAAAAAACAAAATTAGATTGTAAGCCGGAGAACAGGGACCTGTCTAGGATTTTTATAATATTGTAACCCGCCCTGAGACTTCCAGGTACAGGGCGGGATAGAAATACAAATAAATAAAATAAGAACAAGCTAAACATATCTGTATAAATTATTATTATTAGTTTGCCTCAAAGACATGTCCTAAGTATGGTTATTTACAGCTTGTTCTATCTCATCAGATATTGGGTGTTTTTCCACTGGCAGAAAGTACCAATCTTTGCACCCATTAAGGACCCATTTGGGTGTGAGCCGGATGACACCATTTCCACCACAGCACCCATTTGGGATACATTTGTTTCCACCGCCGCTGGGGAAATCCGGATCATATGGGTACATCTCAGACTTTAATCTGAATTTTCTATAGACCCCATTAATGGGGCCTATAATGGGGTCTTCAGCCAGAAAATCTGGATTAAAGGGAGCCTGTTTCTACATTAGTTTGGCAATGCAGTCTAGAGGAGGCTAGGGGGAGGGGGCACCCTTGGGGGGGAGCCCCAAAACCTAGGCTTCGAAATCAATTCGAAGCCATTTCGAAGTTACTTTGCTAACCCCCCTGCCGTGGAAACACCTCTGCACCCATGTGGGGAATCCAGATTGACCCACAAGGGGTCTGCCTGTCACCCCAGGTGTTTTGGGGATGCCTCCAGGGGGTGCCTCCAAAATCCCTCCGAAGTTGCCTTTGGAGATTAGCAAAGGCTCCAAAGTCCCTCCAAAGGGGGTTGTCTTCGGAGCCTTTGCTAATCTCCAAAGTTGCCTTTGGAGGGACTTTGGAGCCTTTGCTAACCTTCAAAGGAAACTTGGGAGGGATTTCAGAGGCATCCCCTGTTCCCCAAAACACTTGGGGTGACAGGCAGACCCCTTGTGGGTCAATCTGGATTCCCCACATGGGTGGTAAAGGTGTTTCCACGGCAGGGGGGTTAGCACCCATTGCTAATGGTTGCTACACCTCCTGTGGAAACACACTGGGTGCTTCCCTTAATCCGAATCTACTAGATCCGGATTAAGGAATGTACCCATTCCTTAGATCTGGATCTTCTTAGAAAAACACCCATACACATCTATATAAAGTTTACATATATCTGTTTCAGACCTTTATCCTATTTAACTGCCTATATTAGGTATGCCTGAGGTCCACTAGAATTTTTTTTACCTCTTAATAGATGTAGTTTAACTGTACCGAATCTAACTTTTATGCAGATTCCACTGAAATGCAATAATATTTGAAAATGTTTACAAAGCCTTTAGAAACCTACCAGTTGAAGTAAGAGCCAACAAGAGGTCAGAACAATCATCAAATGGGACAGAAAGTCTTAACTCAATATTCAAGTTACGTTCAGTTATTACAGTAGAACTGGATCAAAAAGCACAGAAGAACTAAAAAGTGCCTTGCAAGTGTGTCAAGGCATTTGTTAAACAGATACATTTATCTGATCCAAATATTTAACAACATACACAGATGGTAAGGGAGAACAGATGCAAAAATGGGTACATGTAGGAAAATACAGCTTGAATCCCACAGTGACATTCAAGAGTAACTGTTCACATCTTTATCCCCTTTCAAGCGCTCATCATCAGAACATGATGCAGACCTCTTTAATGTTAGGAACACCAACAAATATATTGAAGTATTTTTAAAACTATGAATTTTTGCTTTGAATAGAGAACTTTTTCCTTTAGCAAAAATAAAATAAGGAATATCAAAGAAAAAGCTAAGCTACGACTCAAGATACTTAACATCCCGAATTTTTTGAAGTAATTTGCTTTTAAGACATATTGCCATGAAAGAATCATTATACAGTGAAAGTCTTTTCCAGATGGTGATATTACCCCAGCTATAGTTTACCAAATGCATTATACTTTAGTTTTCATTTGAAATGCTTAGTCAAACTAACTTGAAGCGCTGCATTCTACTTTAACAAAAACTGAAGACCTGAAATACCCTATCTACACATGCTCAGAGCAATGCAACATGGAAAATTTTCTTGTACAACATACAGGCAACCTATCACATGTTTTATGAAATACAGACTATTGCACTGAAAATGTGTTATACAAGATAAGATGGTATGGACAAAAATCTGGAATTGTGTATAACCTTAACATTCTCCTTGAGCTTCCCAAGACCTTTCAAATAACTTCATCCTTTGCTTTTGCAAAGATTATCACTGGTTTCTTCCCAGGGTCATGAAGCAAGTCAACAATAAATCCTTGCGTGTCTCATTACTGGCTGAGACAGGAGTAGCTCTAGGAGTCAAATTAAAAGGGACTGAGATCCTAATAGCTTACAGGCTAAAGGTTCTCCTATTTCTTATTTATGACTGGGGATAATCACAATTGGACAATACACATTCATCAAGAAGAGTTAAGGGACAATGTGGACTAAAGTTAATCATCACTGTTCTCAGAGGAACAAAACGCAAAAGCACTGAGAATAAAGGAACACTTTAAAAAACTGACACTATTTGCCTAACATAGTGCTTGTGAACTGGAAAGAAAAATGTATTTCATGTATTTATCTTCCATTTATATCACTGTTTCTGTTCAGTAACAACAAAAGCCAAACATTTTATTAAAATAAAGGATTCTAGACCCGCTCACTATTACAAATGACATTTATTCTGTTACATATTGGAAATCTATCATACATTCTTTGTGGGGGAAAATGACAGATTAAATGGACTGACACATTAGTTATATAAATTAACAGTAAATGTATAGGAATTAATTTGGTGGAAAGTGACATAAAAGAGTAATAAAATGCAGCATGCTACCTTCAGCCATCAGTAGTAGGTAAGGGTTTAAGAACGTAAAAATTGCCTGCCATTTCATCGTTGCAGTATGTGTATATATACAGCTCTGTCTAAGTTCTATTGGGCTTCTCATGTTTCACAAATAAACTGAAGTGTTTGGACTTATATTCACTTCTTTTGACCAACAATCCAGTGGAAGTTACACAACTTTTTAAAATTCTAACTAATATGTACAACTTCACTTTGTCTCTTGTATTCTAATTTACACAAATAACATTCCATAAACATCTGTCAGAACCAGAGCATCAAAGCCATGAAACCTAAACATTTGAAACTCTGCTTCCATAATATAGTGATCACACATGAATAAACACTATGTGTAAATATAATTTTTAAAAGAACATTAACTTTGCCTCAATATATTATTATGATTTCTAAAAATTCTGATTACTGCACCCCAAGTTAGGGAATAAGATGTAGTCAAGGAATATATGTAGTAAGAATTCAAACCTTTCACCTTCCATAGGTGAGGAAATTTTTAATTCAGTTAATGTTAGCACTAATAATGTCATGAAACCACCACTGCATTTCAATGAAAGCTGCAGCACTCTATCTGAATGCTTTCAAGGCCTGCATCCCTAGAACACCTGACAAAGTAGTAGTAATAGTGTTGGCTTTTCTACCACACTTTTCTCACCCATTCAAGGGATCTCAAAGCAGCTGAGAAAGCTTTCTATTCTTCTCCCCATAACAGAACACCTTGTGAGGTAAGTGGGGCTATAAGAGCTCAGAAAAGAGCTGTGAGTAGCCTAAGGTCACCCATCTGGCTTCATGGAAAGAGGAATCAAGCCCAGCTCCATAACCACTAGACCAAACTGGCTCACCAGTAGGCCAAAGACATGGCATGAATCAGAGAATCACCAGCTCCAAGATTCATTTGTGTTATATGTGCCATTCAGGATTCTGACAGGCCTTATTCCAGCACTGTGGCTGAGGCAAAATGTTGAATTTATAATAAAGCCTGCTACAGCTCCTCCTTTCTGACAGAGGTTTGGATGCAGCATACCCTTGCACCAGCCATCACTACCACTTGGGAGACTTGGGGTGTTTTTCCACTGTCACTAGAAGTATCCATTAAGTACCCATTAATGGGTACGTAATAGCATTTTTGTACCCATTAATGGGTACTTCTAGTGACAGTGGAAAAACACCCTTGAACTGCACTACAATATGTTGCCACTTTGTATACACAGAAACACAGAGATGAAAGCACGTGAAATCATGTTGCTTTTGTATGTCATTGAAAAAATCTGATTCAAGTTTTAGTGGTTTAATCTTCACTGCCATTCTTTGTTAATTTTGTGGCTGCAGTTACACGATCAGCACATTTTGGGGGGGGGCATTAGCTGTTCTCAAAGGCTTCAGTATTGAAAGCAAAATATCCTATTCTTCAGCAGACTTTCAGAGGTCATCCATAAGCTGTAAAGGAGGTTTACCCTCTTCTCTTACTTTCCATGGGAAGTGATATTCAGCAGTTTTGTGTCTCATTCTGGATGCAATGTGTGTCAAAACTTTGGGGTTGGGCTCTCCTCCTGCAGAAAATGAGACGGACTCTAGCAGGAGCTTGGAAGGACAATCAGCGCCAAGCCCCAAACCAGGGGTGATCTAAGGCTCGGGCTGAGTCTAGCTGCTGATGGAAAAATACATAAATCCACTTCTTTGAAATATACAGTACTGTTTCCCCATGGAACAAGGGGAAACAGCTACCATGATGAACTGCCACCAATAACTTAAAAGGAGATTACAGAAGGAAGATAAAGACTATCTAAATTAGCAGTCATCAATGAGCTTAAAGCTGCAAGTTCTGTAATTTAATCATATTGCATGAAGAACTACTTCAATTTGTGTTTCCTAAATCATACACTAACCAACTTAATCAGCATACCAGCATTATAATGGAAGGGGTATGTGTCTCTTTACTTGCCCTTTCCCAAACTAAAAAGCACAAATATATCCTTTTAAAATACATCCCCTGGTCTTGTTGCAGTCTTCTGTAATCATGAAATCTCTTTAAGAGCCAGGACATTCCTCCTTATTTCTATCAAAAAGACAAAAATGGAGATTCTCGGAAGTTGGCACAGAATCTAGAAGGTGAGGTCACAGTCCCTTATTTGCAGTTTGCTCACAGACATGCAGGCTCCTAGTACCTTTTTGTCCATTTATTTCTCACTGCCGCCAAGAATACTTTTTAAAATTGCTAACCAGAGGTTTGCAATTCAGTTTCTTTTCATTCTACTTTCTTCTCAGCTTCTTCTTGTTTTTGGAACTACACTATTATTCTCCTGATCAACTGAAGTTATTGGTACATAAAGCACATGATTCTAGTAAAATCACACACAAAAAGTCTAAACATCGGCTATTGTTGAAACTCTGTCAGCTTTCAGTATCAGACTCTGCATTTCATTCCAGCTGGCATGTTTAGGTTAATCGGCAATCATTTCCATTTAGTCTCAGAGGAAACCCCATTTCCATTCAAAAGCTAGCATACTCTGGAAGGGCAAAGCTTTGAACAGCTGCTTTGATAATTAACTGAATACTTCAAAGCTTGTGCATTACTTAACCATACAGCTGACTCAAAAATATTTACACAAATCACAATGTGATTGTCTAAAAACACACCAAAATACAGGATTCCCCCCAAAGTCACTATGGTCATATTCCACTTTAGTGGTGAATATTCTACATCTCTCAAATTCAGGTGAGATAGGACTAAGGAAACATTGCCCTAGTCACCCCCCTCCCAAACCAAAAAAAGAAAGTCTATTAGTAATTTTATGCTGGGGAAAACAAGTATGAGTGCCATTTTAGACTAGGAATAGTAGGGATGCACCTACATGGAAATACACAAATTTAATAAGGGTGGAAGGATTATTTTACCGAAGTACTATAGATATTTTACCTTTCGACCATTGTGACTCACCCTGGGACCCTTTAGTAAAGAGCAGGATATATATTGTTAAATAAATCAAAATAACTTTTACTTTAAAGCAGTGAAGCTCCTGTACACAAGAATGTATCTATACCCAAACACAATAAACAAGCAGGTGGAACATTCATACACATTCAAGTAATTTTTTATCCAAAGAAAAGCTTTTGTACCTTCCCAGTAATGCCTACAGTGTACAAACTGTACATTTAGTTATATCAAACTGCCCTAATGCTTATCTAAAGGGTTTTTTCCACTAGGGTCCTTAATGGGTACTTCTAGTGCTAGTGGAAAACTCCCCTAAACGTACTCTGGTAAGTGCTCTCCCAATTTCTATGGATTTAATTTAAAAAAGAAAAACTTACTTCTGTCTAAAAACTTCTAAAAACACACCAAAGTACAGGATTCCCCCCAAAGTCACTATGGTTATATTACTTCTCTCTTCTCCAAAGGCACTTTCTGCATATTTTCTCTCTGTCAAATATTCTCAATATTCTAATTCTACATGTTTTTGAGCCTAAGAGTTCCATACATACTTTACAGCTATTCAAAGCTGACTTTGAGTAGTTCTGTGAGATTTTCAAATATTCAGTTGCATTTTAGAGAACAGAAATGCTGTCTGAGAAGGGATGGAAGACGGTAGCACTAAAACCTCATAATATTAATAAGGAAAAAAAAAACCCTGAAATTCACTTAACAATTTTCTAATAGCATACAGGAGAAATGTGCCATAGGGAAAGAGACTACAGATTAAATAAGCCTTGTATATTTTGCATTCAAATCTACAATAGGTAGCCCATAGTTTAGAGGAGGTTTCTATTTTCTAACTTTGCAATGCTGAGTTTCATAAATTTACTCCCATCCCCATGGTGTTACAATCATAACTGTTTTTTATCAGGTTAGGACTCTCTACCGAGTTGAAATCACGATTTATAAGCCTATCACAAGCATTGTCCAGCTAATTCAAAGATAATGTCGAATCTCACTCGTTATACAACTCGTTATACAACTATCCTTTGTGAAAACCAAGTTAGGTGACAAAACCTGTTTCCTTTCATTTTCCTAGAATTATCATATGAATGCCACACAAAGTACATCAGTGAATCATAGATGCATATGCAGAAAATTAGAATAATCAAAAACCTTTAAGTATTAAAGCACCAACATATATTTATTTCATTTTCCAAGATTAATCAAGTTAGTTACCTTGTCACAGAACTCAGTAAGGGCTGCAAAGTCCCATTTTTTGGCATATGTAACATTATATCTAAGGATGGCCTCCTAGGAAAGAAAACAGTAAAAAAAAATAAACTATATGAAAGAGAAAATTTGGTTTCTGGAGAAACTGCACCCCCTGCTGGTAGTAAACCATTTAACAAATACAGTGTAGCATTAGATTCTTCAACGTGTAAATCGGGCCAACCTGCGATTTGCCAAACGTTAAATAACTATAGTTTTATGGCCCGCACACATTTGCAGCAGAATTTGTTGGTTCTGACTGCTGCAAAAGAATACAGCTATCAGCAGATTATCTCTAACTGCATGAAGATCAGCAAATTAGGTGTTGAATTTGTTAGCTTGCTGATGATTCATTGCCAAGACCACTGACCACTTACTGCTACAACCTGTGTGAATACAGAACAAGCCAAAATCCCTCATAATATCCAAATGAGAGCTCGTGGCTCGGAATGGTAAGTTAGGAAGAGTGTTCAATTTCTACCATTTTGCTACCAACTGTACCAGATGATTCAATTATTTCTGTAGCAATAACACTGTGACAATGTAAACAGGAAGACTATTTCTCATGAGACACTGGCATAGATATGATCCATTTCAGATTTCAAAAGTGTTTTCCTTTGTTGACTTGTGAAACTCAAGCACTTCAAAGTCTCGATGCAGGATTAACTCTCTGGTTTTCTGCTACTGGTACAATGAACTATATACAGTACTGCCATTTCACATAAATCACAGCAAGTAACTCCTATAGTTAATTATTTATTTATTTTTCCCATCCTGCCCTATACTATTCTTCAAGAGTCATTCATCTTCTGCCAACCTATGTTTCATCATGAAACTGACAATCAATTACTTTTTAGAAGGCAATAGTTTGAGTTAATAATCTCACCTTCAGATCACGGGAGCAGGTAAACTTTTTAAGCAATGAAGTCTGGATTAATTCCCATCGGCTTCCAGCAGTCCTGTCACCGTTCTTTGGGGGCAGGGAGGAGATACAATCTCATAAACTTGACAAAATATATTGGGTCATTGGTATCATAATTACAAAACACAGATATTGGGACTTTCAGGAGTTAAAAACCAGAACTGTATATAACAATTAATTATAATTTCTACTAGCAATGCAAATGTGCTCAACATGGATATTGAAAGGCAAATGGTGGGATTTCAACATTAGAGGTACAACACTGATCATTGCTGCACAATATAACGCTGGACTAAATATATTGATTTTGGTATGGGCCAGAAAAGCAGTTCTTTTATTTTAAATAGGCACAAATTGATCTATGAACTGGAAATCCTTTTTATACTGTTCAGAGAGCAAATGAGCTCCAAAACTCTAAAATGGACTGTATATTCTAATAAACAAGCAATTAGGTTTAGAAAACAGTGCAGAATGGCATGAGCCAAGCATTTCATTGTAAAGAGCTTGCAAAAGAACGTTAACTATAATATTTAGTGTATCTCCATGTACAACACTATCTTCTGAGTTTGGCTTGAAACAATGGATTTTGGAAATCCAAGAAAAAAAAAGAAACATCAAGTAACTGCAGTATTTGTCACTGACACTTTATTAATTTTTAGCAGTCATCTTTTCAGAAAGCCCAGTAAAAAGAGAGCTGCTACACATTTACACAGTAAATTATTGTACAATGTATCACACACATCATTTTCCAAGAGTGAATTTATACAAACAAGAAAGGAAAATGATAGATTGTAAGCTTGACAGTTTCTTTTGCACAAATATTTATCAAATCCTTGTCTTACCTCATCTTCCACAGGGTATAAATTCTGTTCAGAACAGGGCATTTTAACATGCTTGTTGTCCCATAAATCCTTGTAATGTGTTGGAAAAGGTTTAGGTACTTCTCCTTCCTTGTGAAGATCTACCTGCAATAGAGAAGACTTGTTAAAAATAAAAAATAGTCACATGATTTTTTAACCTAGTTTATAAATTTTTTAAATCCAAAAAACAAGCACCCCAAAATACAGAGGAGCAACAGGTTAGTTTACACGGATGTATCTTACAATGCAACTAAAACTGTAGACTCGGTATAGCAAAGTTAATTCAATGGAGGCTTCAAAGCCCATGCTGTCACTCTTAAGTGCTACAAAACTCTAACTTGTTTCTGTGCAAAAACAAAATCAGGCTTAGGAGTCACCAAAAATCAGTGGGATTTACCTGTGCTTAATCTTTGCTTACCTATAATGAACATTTATTTGTAAATTATGTAAGACTGCTTACTTTAGTCTGCATTTTTATTAAGATTTTTAGATGCATGAACCACTGATTTTGATATGCACTATCTCTATCAATATTTTTCCAAGTTCACATTTACTCCTGGGACAAGAACGTACTGGCAACGGAGGCATCTTTTTTTGTAAGGAAAATAAGTTTTGATTGTAGGATTTCACAAAGAAATGTACAACTCATAAGAATCATGCAGCAAAAAGGGTGAAAATGCCTTCCATGACTGTTAAAGACTCCCGCAACACCACCACTGATAAGGCAGCAGAGACAACAGAGCTACCATGGGAAGTAATACAGTACATCCTTACTAGTCTCTTAAATTGAAACAGAGCTCAAAAACTTCACAGAAAAACACACACCCAGAAATACAGATATAAGTTTAGAATTACATAAATATCTGGAGGTCAAAGTGAGCATTTTGGCTAAAATGTTAAAGTGCAGTGATTGTGGCAACACGCCTTTGCTTCTTACACTCAATTCACTATATATGATTTCAACTGGTATATGCTGCTCCCACAATCACATTTATCAGATAGCATGTGAACTGAGACCTTTACTTAAAGATATGGGGTGCCTCCAGTCTGGGACGGAAGGAGCGAAGAAAGTTTGGTGCTTCTGACCCACACAGTAGGGTGTGGCGTTGCCTACCACCACCACCACCACCACTCCATGAAGTAAAAAGATGCTGCATGGCCCGCATCTTTTTACTGCACACTTACCTGCTGTTCTTGTGCTCCTGCTACCAGCGAAGCAGCTTCCCAACTGCTTGGCAGGAAGCAGCAGTGCTGGAAATGTGAAACTTCAATTTGGAGGATTGGGAGCAGCTCCACTTTAAATACGAAGCTTTTGGTCCTTCAGTCTGGAGGACTGGAAGGAGCTTTGCATTAAAGGTGGAGCAAGGCACATGTTTGGAGGCACCCATAGCTGCACAGAGTGCATAGCCTAAACATCCTTAGAAAAGACCCATCGTTTCACAATGAATCAAGATTCACCCTGGCATTTCTCACCTGTCTCATTCCACACCTTCCCTAATGCATATCTTGCTTCCACATTGATCAGCTGCTAAAATAAGTTCTGTACCATTTCTAGCACCCAAGCAACAACAACAAAAATGAATTACAGGTACTCAGCACTATACTGACTCATGCATATGTAGCATGCAAATGCCATTTCGGATGGGTACAACTGACTGAAGAAGAGCAGAGGAGTGTTGAACGGTTTTACATCTGCCTATTTCCCAGCTTTAAAGAGCTATCCAAAGGGATTTCCTCGGTGCACTGAATTTAAAATCTGGATACAGAAAAAGATGTTTTGAGGCAGACAATCTGGAGCAGCTAGGTGGCAGAGCAAAACAGGACAACCTAAAGCAGAGAAGGCAGCAAAAAAAGTGTCTAAGCAAGCTTCCTCCCCACTATTGTGATTCAACCAAATCTTCCTGAAATAACTGTTATTTAAACACAAAAACAGTAACCTTATGTTTGCTCATATGCACAGTGTACAGGTATCTCCTAAATGCTGAAGCTACTTATAAGGAAGAGGAGAATAATGTCTGTTTAGGCCTAGTTACAGAACTGATCAAACAATCTGGGACTTCCATACTCTGATTGTCACGGTGTGGTTGGCAGATGGCCGCAAATGGGGAAGACGAGGCCCACACATTGGCATTCTTCTCATTTCTTCAATAGGTGTCCCAAACCATTTTTTATTAGTCGGAAGTAAAGGAGGTGTATACTTAGGAATCCTCCTCCGTGGCTGATGTGACTTCAATTCACATTGTTCAGTCCTGTTGTTAAAAATACGGGGGGAAAAGTAATATGTTGAATCTAAAAACAATTAAAGATTAAGTATAAATAATCTTTCTAATTTTCAGCCTGTCATTCAAAAACTTATCTTTCAAACGTTAAGTTTTACTTATTTATTTTACTTATTTGAAGAATTTATATTCCATCCTTTAGCAAAAGGTCTCAGGGCAATAATAAAAAAATATTAAATATTAAAGCTTATTAAAAATATAAACCACCCACCCATCATCCCTCCCTGTTAGGACAGCACCCAGAGAAAGCTAAACATCGAAGGCCTGGGTGAAGAGGCATGTTTTAACAAAGCACTGGAAATCATATAATGTAGGTGCATGGCAAACCTTAAGACTGAGGCTTAATGTTTTCTTTTGTGTCCCTACCCCTTGCATCTCTGGGAGAGGAGGAACTACAGGAAGGCCATCTCCTTGAGATCTTAATACACAGGCAGGTCTATATGAGAAAAGGCAGTCCTTCAGGGCTCAAGCTGTTTAGGACTTTATATATTAGCATCTACACCTTGAATTGGGCATGACAGGGAATAGGCAGCCAGTGCAGATCTTTCAGAAATTCTGCACTAGTTCCAGCTTCTGGACTGTTTTCAAAGGTAGTTCTATGTAGCGTGCTAATCTATACAGTCTAATCTGGAGATTAACAGAATGTGGAACATGTTGGCCAAGTTATCACTTACCAGGAAACGCCAAGCTGGTGAACCAGTTGAAGATGGCTACCACTGCCACATGAGCATCAAATGACAGCAATGAATCCAGGGGCATTCCCAAACTGCACACCTGTTCTTTCTGGGGCAAACCAATTCCATTGAGTATTGGGTAACCCTTAATTTCCTGGTCTCAGTCCGTTGTGACACACAGTACTTCCATCTTGTCTGGATTCAGTTTCAGTTTATCGGTCCATATCCAGCCCATCATTGTCTCCAGACAGCAATCAACATCTGAACTGCCTCCCCAACGCAAAAGTCTAACAGCTTTGGGGTTAAACAGAAGTCTCCCAGTTTAACTTTCTGAGATAAGCCATCACAGGACAAGAGTGGGACATATTTTCCTGTTCAAAAGCTTTGTGTGTCAGTGATGGGCAAAGCCAAAGGCATAAATCTTTGTACAGGAATATTGCATGCAAATGCATAAAAGCAGAGGCACAGCTCTTTTCACGAAAGCAGATAAAAGGCATTATCATAGGCCAAAGACTTACTATAGTCAAATAAATGCAGTCAAGGAAGACATGGAACATAGATAGTAAAAGGTATAAACTGAAGAGACCATTAACACCTAGAGCAGTGGTTCTCAACCTTCCTAATGCCACGACCCCTTAATGGAGTTCCTCATGCTGTGGAGACCCCCAACCATGGGGGCGGAGCAGCTGGGAGGTGGGAGGGAAGGGCGGTTGAAGACTTGTCGTGACCCCTCTGAAAGGGTAGTTCGACCCCCAAAGGGGTCCAGACCCCCAGGTTGAGAACCACTGACCTAGAGGCTCCAAGGCACATGATGGCCCATTCCTACATAACCTGAGATAGAAATATCAGAGAAAGTATACTTTCATGTTTGATGGTATTTTAACATCCCCTGTAGAGACTCTTCTGCAAACATCTTTCTGAACAGGGGTGCATTACTCTCTCATAAAAAGGGGTGGACTTTTCTGAAGAGACATTTTGATGCTTGAATGTTCTTCTCAAAAAGACACATGCCCAACTTTGTTAATATGCTGGCAAAAAAAAAAAAAAAAATCAGCAATGTTGCCTACATCTGAGCCAGCAGCATATTTATACAACTTACTACTCATGGTTCTCTTATCCATCCACTTTCTAATGCCAATGCCCATACTCAATTTCATTGCTTATTGCCTGTTCACAAGCTTTTCATTTTGAAAAGTTGACAGCAGCCAACTGTTGGGGTGGAGATTAGGAAAGACGCTGGGAAAAAAAACCCACTACAAGGCAAACCATGCTAGTTCAAGAGTTGACCTTGGAGGAGACCTTGCCCTCCCTTTGCTTATTTCCCACTTTAAATTAAAGGCAAAGCTGTACTGGGGCTTTACTGTAGATCATATTAAAATATTATTTTACATTCTCCTTTGATACCAGCTATGATTATTAATAAATATGGTTGGCAAAAGTTCTGGTGAAAAAGCAGTGTCTTGGGCTTTGGGTGCAGTTCCATCAGAGCTTTGGGACTCAATTGGAATAAGAAAGAGGCGGGGACCATTAACTTGGAATAAAAGCCTTGGACATCTGAAATGTTTCTAAAGCAAGAAAAGGATCTGTGGCATTTTGCAAAAGAAAGGGGCAAATCTCTCCATTTAATCACAAATTGCAGTTGCCTTCCTGGCTATGGCCCACTCAAGATTATACCTGGGGGCCAGAACAAGGGAAACAAAACAGGTTTTTCTCTCTATTCAAGAGCTGGTGTTGCAGCAATTCCTGCTGACCTCTTGGTACTATTGAAGCCTTGATGGACCATTTAAGTTGGTAAATCAAGACTACCAGAGAGGACAGAGGATGGTAAAATATTGGTTCTATTGACATTGCTGAGGTTTGGAGAAGAATATCCTCTGTTTTAATAAAATAATTCAGATGTTCCTGAGGAAGTGGGTCTTGAGTCGAATGGGTGCAAGAATCTGCTAAGCACACACATGAAGCTATTCCATTGTACTTTGACTTAAAAGAAACAATAGGATGAGAATTGCTCAGGGAGACAGGTTAGCATAAGAAATTAACATCTTTTGGACACCTGAAGGGAGATTACCTTTGCAGGAAGAGCTTTGGAGATGCTGTTGTGGGTAATTTTTGCATCTCTTTGGGAGAAATTACAGGACACTGCAGTTTCTTTTATTAACAAAGGAAGGACCATAATCGACAGATTTTTGTTTTGTTTTGTTTTGGTTCCAATTTCTGACTATAAGAAAGGCAGAGAAGAGATGGAGTTCAGGAGTCTAGGGCAAGGAATCTCCCTCTCCTCATCTAGCCAAAGGAGTTTTCCTGCCACGGAAAGCTAGGAGAAGACCACAGACACTTTGCTGTTATTTTCACTTTTTTTTCTTCTCCTGCTACACAGAGCTGCTTTTTAAATTCTGAAAGTTATTCTGAATTTGGCTTGGTCAGAACAATTGCAGAGGCCCATTTCAACTGGTTTTTTTTAATTATTTTTTTCAATCTTTTTGAGATATTTTACTCATTTTTTTTAAAAGGGATCATTTTTCTTTTTTTTTAATTTTTGTTTTCCATTTTTGTTCCTGAAGAGGCACAGATCGGCTGAAATCTCCCATCTAAGGCACAGTGGTGAGAGCAAATTCCATTCCTCCTTCCCCCTATTTTCTATGGTTTTTCTATATTGTTTAATTTTGGTTAGGGAATATCTTAGTATTAAGGGTGATTTTTCTACCTCCTTGCTGGCTTGGGCATAGTCCTTCCACAAAACTGAAATTACCAGTTTAATGCATAGAATTATTCTAATATAAGCTGTTTAATTACTTAGCCATGTTTAAAGTTCTTGCATGTTTGTCCTTGTTTTGCTTAAATGTCCAATGAAGAATGCTTCTGATATGGCTTTATATTTTATTTCAACTTCTCTCCTGTATTTCTAATAAATTCTTTGCTCTGGTTTAACAAGAAAACTGGTTTTGAGTCTGAAATTGGTCTTGTCTCTGTTTTCTGGTTATTCCTCGTTATTAAAACCTGTAGATCTAGCTACTAATTCCCCTATTACTGGAGCAGATCTGGTAACACCTTGACTTTTGAGTCCAGGGTTTCCGATCATGATGTTTTAGTTCCTCCACCCTGAGAGAGATAAAGGATGATGACATGTGAGTGGCCCTCAAATTTTAGAACTGCTTCACTCTGGAAATACACCACACATTAACTTTATATGGTTTGGCACTAGTTAAAATATACATTTTCACCCAGGCTTCTTCTCCAGTTGTTAAGTCACTCTGTGAATGCTGCCACTCAACATATTTTATACTGTCTGTTAAGGCCAAACTGAGTCACACTTCATGCATCAAATGTTTAGATTTGTTTACTACACTGACAAACTCAGAGTATTAACTAGAATGCCACTGAAGTGAAGTAACAGGCAAGAAAGAGATAAAAGATTACCTTTTTTCCTCTGTTCTGGGAACTCTCATGAAGTGGGCAGTAATCTTGGAGTCCTTCCTTCCACAATGCTTGGCACCTTTGCACTCTGATGATACAACAGGTGAAGTCCCAGACGATTCAGTTTGTGTTTCACCCACCTTCGCTGGACTGTCCATTCCTTCCAAGTGGAGAGTATACCGAGCACTTTCACCTCTCTGGGAAGCAAACCTTGATTTCCTTGAATCCAAATTGCCATCTGTTCTTTGAAACCTTGATGATTTGCTTGGTGCTTTTGACATGTCAATGTCATCTTGGTCCTCAAGAAGTGGGCTGCTTTCTTCATCAGCCTCGGAGCCCTGACAGCTGTTTTTAGAATTATCTACATCCATTGGTGACTCAGGTTCACTCTCTTTTTCAAAAGGAGACTCCCCCCAGCACCCATGATCCATATTTTGAGAGCCACAAAAATCAGATGAGCAAGCATCACAGCCAGTGTCTGAAACAGGACTCTCAGGAACCACATTGACCTCACAGTCAAAGTTGCAGTTTTTAAATGGTTGTAGATTTTGCAAAGTCACTTGCATTTCTGTATCATAGTCTTTGGTGGGTTGTTTTATATTTGCTACCTTTACAGGACTGCCTGACAAAAGTTTCCTCTGAATGCAGTTTTCCTCACACTCATTCCCACTCGGACGACTCTTACTACTAGTTTTACATGCTTGACTAACATTAATATTTTTTAAATGTTCTGCAGTTTGGTTTTCTTTTATAGACTCTACTTCTGAAAGCTCATCTCTACATGTCCCTCCAGTTTCCCATTTATGCAGGGTAGAGGTTTGAGGCAAGGTCGGATGCTTGGTGTTTATTTCCACAGATAACCTTGAACAGCCTTGTTGAAGCACATCACCAACATTTTTCACATCTTGTTCATGAACATCTTTTTTAACATAAGCCATTCTTGGTTCTCTTTCTGTGCTGATAGCTTTGTTGTGTGAGCTGTGAAATAAAATACAAAAATTCCTATCAATGAAAGTGCCCCAGCCCCACAACCTTAAAATTAAAAGCATCATTTTCTCACTTAAGATTGAAGAGTTTTAAACTTGATTGATATTATTAGTTTTCCAAACAAGACTCTGTTAAAGCTTCTGGGTAGTTTAGGGTATTTTTAGATCAGGTTCCTTCCTCCTTCTTCCCAAATTTCTATCTGCCAAAGTTCATCTCAAACCACCTCTCAATTCATAAAATCCTGTGTGTTAAGCTATTGCTCCATGTACTGAGTACTTATCACTAAAGCTACTCATAATTTTTGAGCTCTTCTGGGGACAGTAATTTAACTGCTAGAAGTCTTCATGGGGAGAGGTATGCATGTTCTTCTAAGCAACTTTTACCTCAGATCCAAAGGGGTGTCACCTCCTTTAGATACTTTCACCGATAATGGAACTTTTCTAGGGAAAATTTTTAACAGAATATATTCTTTTGTAATTGAATATGAATTTCTGGTACCGATTCCAATTAAAAAATAAGTGCTACTGACTCCAAAACCCCAACTCTTTGAATAGTCAAATGACGCAATTATAAGAGTTTTCTCTTATCCAGGAAGGGATCAACATTCTCCCTAACACCCTCCAGGCATACTATCTGCATTACTTCTTTGAGACCATACATCAGCTGGGAAACACAGCTAGAATTGTGGTCTTCGGGATATGCTGTAGCTGAAGTTGGATTAGAACCTAGGAGTTACTGGATGAATCCCCATTCACCTATAAAAGCAAACTGGGTGGCCTTGGGCTATCTATTACCTCTCAACCTAATTTACATCAGGTGCATGTTTTTGTAGGTAAATTGGAGGAGATGTCAATGGCATACATCATCTTGGGCTTTTGGGAGGACAAGCAGAATACAAATTCTATGAACAAATAACCTTCAGATATTAAAATTACTTGTTTTCCAATTAACAAGGTTATTTTTACCTTTTTGACTCCACTGTTTTAGCTCCTTTATTCTCCATCCAAGAGGTAATCCTCCTTTGCTTGTAAACTAAAAAAAATATGTACAGCATATTTTAAATTATAAGTGTAAAATATCAGTTTTATTACAGTGACTTTGTCACATTACTTTATTGTCAAGAAAAATAAATTTAGTTTTAACAGTCCTGTCTCTTGAGCTTCTTGAAGACCTCCTCCTTAGATGCTCTGTTCAAAGAACATTTCACTCATTATGTCAGAATGACACAATCAAAGAGGAAGTACAGTCAATCACACCTTTTTGACCCACTATCTTTGTTACTAATGATAACTAGCTAAATATTAAGCACTATATTAAATCAACTTTGGAATAAAAAATACTCCAAGCTATCTGAAGAAAAGAGCACGTTATCTGGAAGATAAATAGGGCAATTAAGACCTTGATTGTAAATAGATGGTCGATTGCTCTCCTTTGCCTTCTTCTGTTTTATTTTATTTGTATAGTATTGTATTCTACTTTGAAATGGTCAGATGACTAGTCAAATAAATAAACATTGTACTCCAAGCTATCCACAGAAGTGACCAGTACTACCACAAAAAGTTATCCCCAGTTTTCCTACTCCAGTGATTTAGCCCCAGATTACTTAAGGCAATGGAGTGGTCTCAGTTGCCCATCTACCTGGATTCACACTAATATAGTCTATCACCAGGGCTGCTAAGAGCAATTGTCATTGTAACTGCAGGACCACCATAGAAATGATAAAATTATAATGTAAGCCTAACACTGTTGCCAGATTAGAGATCCTGCTCATCCATGCACATCTGAGGTTTGGACTATGTTGTGGATCCCTTTGAAATAAGTGTCCAGAAAATATGCACATTTCATCTTGTAAAGCAGATTTCTCCCCACAGCTTCACTGTGCTGCATGAAGTGAAATGCACTCTTGCCTCAGAAATTTCACAAAATAAATTTGTTTACTCAGGGGCTGCCAATGACTGTCAATATAGAATGCTGCAGATATTACCTCTTGACTCTAATTGTCTCTTTTCCCAAGATACTGAGAAGAATACCAAAGAAGTTCTTGTGGACCTCTGTGCCCTTGGACATCATGTTGGCATCCCATATGCTACATACTTCATCAACCAAAACCTTATGTTGGCTAAATTAACAAAGAAGCTCATAGATCTGTTAGTTTTGCTTCTGTACAATAGTTCAAAATAGTTACCTTCTCACTGTGAATATCAGATTCCAATTAAGAGGTGTTTTACCAACCAACCATTTCCTACTTCTCTTTTAAATAATAATGGTTGTTAATATATTGACCTTTTTAACACACATACTACAACATTGTATTTGAGATATTTCTATATCAAAATGTTCAGCATAGCCTCCAAGAAGTATTCACAAGAAGTGAAAAATGATAATACATCACACAAAGATAGGATGTCCATCAACGAACTAAATAAATAAAATAGGGCAGAATAAGGATATCAGTAATGTGAAGTAAAATATAATAATGAGGAAATGAGGAAACAATAAGAAAAGTACAGTGCTATCTGGAAAAAGCATTAATATAGTAAAGTTAGATATTGATAGGAAAATAAAATGAAAGGATTATTATTAAAAATGATCCATAGGTGGTACCAAACACCAACTCAATCACTGAATATGATATATAACTTTTCATCGAATTATTGGCACCAGTGTGAAAGAAGAGGGGTATATATTTATATGTGGGGGCAAATGAATAATAGTGCATCAATTTTGGGAAGAAATAACAGGATGAGATATTGAATATTAATATATTTACTATATACTTAATATAATTACCAGCAGCATAAGCCAATATAGAATGATTCTACTCAACAGGAAATAGCAACTTGGTGCTTTTATAGATATATTATAGAACAATCTCAATTTGAACTTTCTAGATATTGTCATTTACGGTATTTAGAAATAAAAACCAAAATAAAAGGGGGTGAAAATTGGAAAGTTCTGTTTATATATGTTCAAAGACTTTACACAGTCTTGGAGAAGAACTTACAAAAAAAATGTTATTGTCCTAATGTTACGATCTTGGCTATTTTGGGAAGTAAGAGAGAGTGTAGGGGAAGTGTGGGGGAGAAATAGAATTTTTATCATTATATTAATATATTAATCATCAAGATTATTGTACTGAACTGACAGAATTTTTTTTTTAAAAAAAAGGCAAACTATTTGCTAGTTAACTGTGGTCACAAAGCCCAGAATGATCTTGTACCTCTCTCCTTTTTACTAGTGTGATGTATTCAAGCACAGTTGTGGCAGTTCTAGTCACATGAGGTTTCTCATCAAACAGTCATGTTATGGTGCCAGAATAATACTTGATCATTTTTAAGGACAACTTTACAACAATGTAATATAACACAAGAGGGTATGTTAGTTTTTAAATAGGTCTGTACAGCAATGATTGTGAGCTTGTCTCTTTTACAGCCCATTTACTTAAGAAAAAGAGTTGGCTTGTCTACCCAGCTTTTCTCACCCGTTTAAGGGGAATTGAAGTGGCTGACAAAGCTTCTGTTCTTCTCCCCACAACACCGTGTGAGGTAGATGGGGCTATGAGAGCTCAGAAGAAAGCCGTAACTAGCGCAAGGTCACCCAACTGGCTTTGTGGAGGAGCGCAGAATCAAATCCAGTATTCCCAGACAAGAGTCCAGCTCCCTGACCACTAGACCAAACTGGCTCACCATACTGTTCAGCAGGACTTCCTTTTATACAAATGTCTATTGGGTAAAGCTGAATAATTATAGCAAAAAGCCTGAGAAGCATTAAGTTGTTTTAGAGCAGTGGATCTCAACCTGTGGGCCATGACCCCTTTGATGGTCGATCTACTCTTTCATAGGGGTCATCTAAGACCATCGGAAAATACCATGCTTTAATTATGTTCAGTTTGTAGCAGTGATAATACATCCTGCATATCAGATATTTACATTCGTAACAGTAGCAAAATTACAGTTATGACGTAGCAATGAAAATAATTTTATGGTTGGGGGTTAGGCTTAGGCTGGGGGTCACCACAACTTGAGGAACTGTATTAAAAAGTCGCAGCATTAGGATGGTTGAGAACCACTGTTTTAGAACAAAACAACCTGCAGAAACAAAGCTCTCATTAAAACCTTAACTACCTTGACTCGTTGTGAAGTACTGTATACATCAGTGGTTCTCAACCTTCCTAATCCTGTGAAGCTTTAATACATCTCTCATATTGTGGTGACCCCCAACCATAGAACTATTTCTGTTGCTACTTCATCACGACTCCTGTGAAAGAGGAGATCGACCCCCAAAGGGAACCACTGGTATAAATATATAGTGTTAGAGGGCAGTGTCTGCTGGAAAATTGTACTGCTATATTTATTTTTTATTTATTTATATTTATATCCTGCCCCATCCCTGAGGGTCTATAGTAATAATTCTAAGGGAACGCACAAGGAAAGGACGGCACCACATCCCAAAGCAAACAGAGACCACCCAAAAGACGACAGCGAAAGGATAGTGATGGTGACACCAACCTTTGTTCCCCACTGTGACTGCAGGACTGTCCTTGCTGTTGATTTTGGACCTTTGCTCCTTATGGAGAGGAGGAGGAGGAAGAGGAAGAGACTGATGTGGGGACAGCTTCCTTTTCAGGACAAGAGTCTGTCCTTTCCCAGAGCTGCTGCTACTACTAGTAGTAGTACTACTAGTAGTAGTACTACTAGTAACAGTCCCTGCGGTGGTGGCAGACGCGGAGGAGAAAAGGGTGTCCAACCTAATTCTTTTCCTGGGGGTTTCACACTCAAACCCCGCACTCATGCTTGTGAGCAGCAGCCACAGCCCTCGGCCGCCCCCTCGACCTGCCTCGCCCCCACACGCCAACCTCTGGTGGGAGGGAGGGAAGCGCAGCGGCAGGCCTTAAGGTCGCCAACAGCAGCGACAGCGAGGGCAGGAGGAGGCGGGGCCCGAGGGCCGGGCATGGGCTCCCAGCGGAGAGAAGCGGGGAGAAGGACATCCCCTCCACATCCTCCCGCCGACGGAGCCGAGCCTGGCCCCGGGACGCTCCCTCTTCCTGAGGGGACACAGAAGGGTCCTGAGGGGACCAGCGGGCGAGAGTGGAGCGGGGGCCTCGCACGGCGGCGGAATACCTCAGGGGAGCCGCTTCCTCCCGTCCAGCGGGCAGCCTCGCGCCGAACACCAAGCCACCTCATAAGCCTCCCCTACGCTCTCTTTCCCACTCTTGCCACATTTACCCCTCCCCTTCGGGCCGGAAAGCGCGTCCACGCAGGAGCTCCGTCGTCGTCGTAAAGCGGAAAAGGAGACGCAACGGACGTTGAAAGGAGGAAGCAGCAGCAGCAGCAGCGAGCGTAGCGTGGCGGTTGACGCTGGCTGACGCAGGGCTTTCGCGACCAGCACGTGGTGGCGGCGGCGGCGGCGGCTTTACGGCACAGTGGCAGTTGGAGAGGTCGTGGCGGTGTGGGGCGGTCGTCCGTTGGGTTCTCTCCGAGCACGAGGCGGCGGCGGCGGCGAAACAGCCCAGCGGCGGCCCAGAGAGGGAAGAAAGCCGAGGAAGACGAACGAGGCGCCGCCGCCGCGACTGAGGGGGTCGGCGGGGGCAGCAGCCTCTGACCTCCATGGAGGGAGGCGCCGGGAACACGAAGGGCTCCGGCCTGGGAGGCCTCTTCGGTGCCGGAGGAATGGGAGGGCCGGGCTATTCCCACGCGGACCTGGCCGGGGTCCCCTGTGAGTATCGCCTGTCTTGCCCCCACCCGCTCGGCTCTTGTTTCTGTTATCGGTGGTATTTGGTCGTGGAAAAATGAGCGGCAGGCAAAGATTTAACCAAAAGCGCAGGCCGCTTCAACATTGAAAACGGGGTATGGTATACCTGTATACCGCTTCACCTTGGCCTTTGACTAAGGGTGTTTTTCCACTGGCAGTAAGTGGAAAAGGACCCATTTGGCTGAGAGCCGGATGACCCCATTTCTACCACGGACCCCAATAGGGACACATCTGTTTCCACCACAGCTAGGGAAATTTGGATCATATGGGTCCTTCAGGACCTATAATCCGGATTTCGTGTAGACCGCATTAAAGGGGTCTACAGTGGGATCCTCAGCCATCAAATCCGGATTATAGGGAGCCTGTTTCCACTGCAGTTGGGCAATAGGGTCTAGTGGAAGCTCGGGGGAGGGGGCACCCATGGGGGGGTGCCCCAAAATCAAAACTCTGAAGTCCTCCCATGTCATTCTGAAGTTGCCTTTGGAGATTAGCAAAGGCTCCAAAGGATTTTTTTTTTTTTTTTGCAGAGCCTGTGCTAATCTCCAAAGGCAACTTTGGAGATTGCACCGCCTGTTCCCCAAGACACCAGGCAGACCCCTTGTGGGTAGATCCGGATTTGCAAATGGGTGCTCCGGTGTTTCCACAGCAGGCAGGCTAGCACCCGTTACTATTGGGTGCTAGACCACCCATGGAAACACATTGGGTACTTCCCTTAATCCGGATCTACTAGATCCGGATTAAGAGAAGTACCCATTCCTTAGATCCAGAGAAAGGAGTGCAGTGGAAAAACACCCTAAGTAAAGGAACAGCCTTTTCCTCCCCACATTCAGATGCTGCCATGATTATTTATAACTACAGGATTATTCAGACAGGCAAAAAATCAAAATCAAATTTTCAGTCTTAAAGACTTGAAAGATAATACACAAAAACAGATAAAAGCGATTTGCAATAAACTATAAAAATGGGTTAAAATATATGTGACCAAGAATTATTTTTCAGAGTATCTCTAGTTAAGGTCACTCAATTGCATGGTCTCACTTTCTGACTTCTCCCTTATTTTTATAGCTATGGCCAAGAATTTTGCAAGCATTAAGGAGATTTTAATATGTTTAATTTGATATTGGTTTAATATGTTTAATTTGCTATCTATTCATCTTATATGTTGTAACTAGCTCTGAGACCCTTGGGTATAGGGCGGGATAAAAATAAAATAACGTCCAATATGTCTGCAAGCATAGAAGTGCAAGGAGGATCTCGCGGAATGAAGAGATGAGGCACACATCATTTCCCTTGCCGGTTCCTTTTTTAAAACAACAACAACCCTGTTTCCCCAAAAAGAAGGCCTACACCAACAATAAGTGCTAGCATCTTCTAAAGGGAAAAGATTAATAGGATCTGAAGAAAAAACCAGAGCTAGCGTGATTTTTCAGGATTGAGGATACTCAACATATAAGCCCTGTTTAATTGTTATATAAAACACCCCCTGAAAATAAGCCCTAACACATCTTTTGGGTGTGTTAATATTAACATACGACCCTTATTTCCCGGGGAACAGTATCAGATGATGGGTTGGTGGCAGGCAAAAGATACAGATGATTGAATAACGTTGGTTAAATTGGTGGTGGGGGAAACAACTGATACAAGGATGCATTCTTCAAGCATGTTTCCAAGGTCATCTAATACTTCCTTGGAGAATTGCCATCTTAGGCCATCTTTTCTTTTAGGACATAGATATTCAACAGTTGAAAGAGCTCTTTCATTGGGTTATTGATTAAGCTGCCATTTTAGCTTCTAGGAGGCATGCTTTATAAGCCTGTTCAGTATTTGGTAGGAAAGCCCCCTTCTTTTAGTCACAGGATTTATTAAGCCTACAGAGCAGGAAAAATACTTTGAGAAGTAAAAGTATGTTCTTTATATTTAAGAGAAGCGTGTTTTCCTCTCTTTTGTAAGGAATGTGATTACTTTGTCCTGACTTTGGGTCATAGTAACATACATTCTTTTTGGGCCAATAAGATTGTGCAAAAAGCTATTTTGAATGCCATTGAAGCATTCAAATAGCTGTGCTCCTCTTTTATGGGAACCACACATTTCTAGGTGAAGCACCTGGCAAACCTGACCCTGAAACAGGGTAAGTGCTTATCTCAACTCAACTTGCTCCTGGCTGCCCATCCTGACCTTTTTGGAACCAACAGGGGCCAGAGGAATCCTCCTTACCCACATTCACTCTCTAAAGGGCAAAAACAAGCTTCAGTTTTGCATTATTTATCCTTCAGAGGACTTGCACAGACTAGGAGAAACACATACAAGCCAGAAAACAAATATCACTAATTTTTTTTTTAAAAAAATATTAGTTACATACCACTGTTCACTCTGAGATTCCAAAGCAGTATACACTACAAAAAATAAAGAAACCTTCACAGGGCATGAGGTCGTTTTACCGTTGGGAGCTGATGGAGGAACTTCCCAGTTTCCTATTTCTCCTCTACTTCTCTTAGAGAAGATAGCTTTTTTGATGAGAATGCGTGGGCCTTCCTTTAGGCCCAGAGAAGGTGAGGAGCCAAAGATATGCCAGATATATTTAGATAAAGGTGGCATCTAGTTCCTAGGGAGTCATTGGCTTCCAATTAAGAGGGTGTGTGGCTGTTCCAAATTCACCTCTAACAGATGCTTCCAGTTAAGACAGTGATGGCGAACCTTTTGAGCTCGGTGTGTCAAAATTCGCAAGAAAACCTAGCTTAACTCGGGTGCTGTGTCACATCTAGAAATATCCATAATTTTGTGATATTTTTAGCTCTGGTAAAAAAGTTATATTTTTGATATATATATTTTATTAAAAGCAAAAACAAATAATTTTTTACATTAGTGACTTTTGTTGCTAAATCTTCAACTGAAAGTTGGTATTTCGTACACTTCAAGAACAAGCAAGCACTACACGCCCAGGTGCCAAGGTGACCAGGTGTGTCACCCAAAAGGACTTGGCGTGTCACCTGTGACACGCGTGTCATAGGTTGGCCATCACCGAGTTAAGATGTTACCTGGTTTTTAATGTTTTCTTTGAAGTTCATTCATTCAGTTAAAAATCAGTCTGTGGTTTGAGTCGTGAGTAAACATGTAGTCATGGGGTGCAGCCTTGTATGTTTCGCTTGATGAAATCTTTATATAGGTGTGTGAAGTCCTGTGTGTTAGCAAGAGTTATGGTGTTACATTTGACTTCCAAGGAAAGTGAGCATGTGCTGTACTTGGTCACCAGCAGTACTTTTCTGAAATTATCAAAGTTTATAAGGCCAAGGTTGGAGATAGATGAAACAAATAATAGTTTTCACATGGATAACATATTATATTTGAATGTATTTTATGTTTTTTCTTGTAACTGTTTATACCTTACATGCCTTTATACTTAGTACTGGTTGTCTTTTGTTTGTTTCAGTGACTGGAATGAATCCTTTGTCTCCATATTTAAACGTGGATCCCCGTTATCTTGTCCAGGTGAGAGGAGCAATTCATTAAATTACATTTATGCATAGTTGTACTTGATAATGGAAAAGGTCATCTTACGTTTTTGTAGAGGTTGTGCATGTGAAGAGGTTAATAACTTTATGAAGGATTTTCCACTAGCACTAGAGTACCCATTAAGGACCCATTTCATGGCTGCGTCAGTTGTGTGGCAGCTGGTGTTTGAGAGATACAAGGGGATACGTGACTGCCCTTCAAATTACTCATATGGTTTTTTACCATTTAAAGCAGACAAAATAATAGTGTATGGCTGTAGAAAGCTAATAAATACTTCGTTTCTGAACTCCAGTGGTGGTCAGCTGTCTTTGTCAGCACCATGTCTGTGACAGTGTTACACTGCTGGAAGATAAAAGTACTGCCTGTTTTAGCTGTTTGTCAGCACTTCTGTTCTAGAGGTGGCTGGCAACAGGATGTGGCAGTGCTGTGCTTCTTTGAGAGTATGCTGAGCTATTAATACCCTGCTCATGCGCTAGTCTAGAAGCATACATTCATATCCAGGATATTGTGATTTTATTTTCCATGGCAGAACATATGTGAGTTATGAAGAGACATGTTTTGCTTTCAGAAGATTTTGCAGTTCAAAGCTGCCTATGAGGCAGAAGGTATTTACCTTTAAAAACTAATCTTGTTGATCACCATTGCACTAGGTTGTTCTAGGTTCTCACTTCATAGACAGTAAGTGCAAAAAAATAAGTGTCACTGTACTGGCGTGATAAGTGTCCTCCTGTGGCATTTTCTATCTAGTATTTTGTCCAAGTACTTGATGAGGGTACATTTGAACGTAATAGTTTAGTTTTTGCCTACTCTTATAATATAAAGAAATGTATATTAAAATATATATTACTGTTGCAGGACACAGATGAATTTATTTTGCCTACTGGAGCTAGCAAAACCAGGGGCAGGTTTGAGCTTGCATTCTTTACAATCGGAGGGTGTTGCATGACAGGTATGGAAATATTTTTAATATAAACCATGATGGCGCTCTGATATTTTTGAATAGTTTGAAATTATACACCCGCACACTTATGTTACTTTATTTATATCCCACCATTTTCCAAAAGGGACTCAAAAGCAGCAGTTAACAGCAAGTGAAGTAATGTACAGATATTCAGCATAACTCATAACAAAATGATAGTATAATCCATAACAGGCAGGTCAAGTACAATCCATAGCACTCTATTCAATAGAATTACAGATTGTTATATAAAACAAAGATATCAAACACTCAAAAACTCAGGCATATACAAACAAGGTTATTAAACTATAAAGAACTTAAGTTGACCTTATAATGCTGATTTGTGTTGACATGGTACGTAAAATTGACGGGCAATGGATGTGATCTTCAATTATTTTAATCTGTTTTATTGATTTTATATGTCCATTGTGATACTATTTTGTAGCCTGCCCCCAGGATTCTTCATTATATATATTTTTAAAGTAGAACCATTATTGTGGCTCAATAATTATTGTGGCTCAAGTCTGCTCTAATGGTTAGGGACCCGGATTCTTATCTGGGAATACCGGGTTTGATTCCGCCCTCCCCCATGAAGCCAGCTGGGCAACCTTGGGGTAGTTATAACTCTCTTCTGAGCTCTCACAGCCCCATCTACCTCACAGGGTGTTCTGTTGTGGGGAGAAGAATAGAAAAGCTTTGTCAGCCACTTTGAGTCCCCTTAAATGGACGAGAAAAGCAAGGTAGAAAAGCCAACTCTTCTTTTTCTTCAAACAAGATGGATAGTGTGTTACTGTCTTTCAAAAAAGGCAATTGGTGCTGCAAAACCATTGGGCCTTATAGCACACAAACATACGCATCATTGCATTACTTATTTCCACACCAAGGGATTTTGTCTGTCTTGCTCTCATCCATCACACAATACTGTTAACTCTTTCCTATTTTGTGAAGTTTAGAGAGCTTAATGCTTTAAAGTGTTGTTCCCAAAACTTTATAACTTTGGTATTCTGGTTATATTGTCCATGAAGTAAGGAGGCACCCTGTTCTAAATCGAGTTGTACCGCCCTGTAAGGGACAAGTGCAAAATCTAGGATACTCCTGGATTTTTGGAAGATGAGAGCAAGAGACGTAGAGTCAAAATGGTTCTTGCTCCGAGGTAGATCCTCTTGGCCACAGGATCCATGCCCTATAACTTCCAGACTGGACCATTGTGATGCACTGTGCATGGGGCTGTCCTTGAAAATGGTTCAGAAGCTGCAGCTGGTGCAGATTGTAGCACTGAGTCTGTTAACCAGATTCATTGGCTGGATCCTAACAGAACTGCATTGGCTGCCAGTTCATTGCCAATGGCAAGTTAAAGCCCTGAACAGCTTGACCCCCAAATATCTGAAGTAACACTTCCTCCTGACATCTTGTCTGTGCCACTTCACTTGACAGTTAAAAAGGTGAGAATATGTGAGAAGACTTTCTTGGTAATACCCCCCCCCCCAAAGAATAGTCTCCCCTCTGATGCACATCATACACCAGTGGTAAATGCATTCAGAGGTCTTCTTTACCCTAGCCTTTGGTTAAAGAAACAGCCCTCCCTCCCCTTTCAGGCAGTGTTGTTGTTTTAGTTAATATAAATCACTGTTAAAATGAACTGATTTTATTGTGACCTACTCTGAGACCGTTGGGTATACAGAGAGATAGAAATACAAATAAGTAGATGGAAAAAATAGCACCAATTGCTATTTATTATAAAAAAGAACAATAATACGCCAACATGATAGCCAGGAACAGGAAACTGAAATTTCAGTGGTTGTTGGCTATCTATACTATGTAAGATAATGTTGATCTGCTGGAAAACCAAAGCTCTATACCGGTGATGGCCAAACTATGACATGCGGGTCACAAGTGACACGCCAAGCCCTTTTGGGTGACACACATGGCCACCCTGGCACCTGGGCGTGTACTGCTTGCTTGTACTTGAAGTGTATGAAATACCAACTTTCAATTGAAGATTTAGCTACAAAAGTCACTAATGTAAAGAATTATTTGTTTTTGCTTTTAATAAAATACATATATCAAAAATATAACTTTTTTACTAGAGCCACAAATATCACAAAATTATGGATATTTCTAGATGTGACACAGCACCCGAGTTAAGCTAGGTTTTCTTGCGAATTTTGATACACCGAGCTCAAAAGGTTCGCCATCACTGCTCTATACTGTCATCATCCAAATGACAGCAGGATGGTGTATATTGTATGTAAAACAGTGTAAACACCTGTGTTGTTCTGTGTCATACTATAGCTTATAAAAATGGTTTCCATCCATTATTATAGCCTTTCCTTTTACTGGTAAGCACCTTTACCTGCACGCTTTAACGTTTCACTAAAATATGCTCACTTACGTGAACCCTGCTTTGGTGATTATGCATTCTGTGACACGAGACAGGAAGAGAACATAAAATATAGAAGAAAGATCACTGTGTTACATGTAAAATATCGCATTTTTCCTGTTATTGTCAATTTCTTTATAAGTACATGATTATTCCATATTTTTCTGCAGATTGAAGTTTTACTAAAACATATGCTCATTTCTTTATTTCCTAACTCAATAGGAGCTGCATTTGGTGCACTGAATGGCCTACGCCTGGGTTTGAAAGAGACGCAAAGTATGGCTTGGTCCAAACCTAGAAATGTACAGTAAGTACTTAAGTTAGCAAGTGTTTGGTGCTTGTTGGAATTATTTTTGTCAAGAATTCAGAAGAATTTGAAACTTTGCTTCATTTTTAGATTTGCTGAGATATTTACTTGCTTCTCTTATCTAATTTGCTAGAAGTAGCAGTAAAAGATCATAAATGACATATACTGTAACTTGAACAAAAGCCACCCTTCTGTTGTGAGCTTGGCAGATAAAGTTATGATATGTAGTATAATGAAATTGTGGACAAAAATTGGGGTGTGAAATGGATGTGTTCGTATGCTGCTGGCTGCATATGTACCACCCAAGGAAGGTCAGGTTTGCAAAAGACACCTTACAGACTCTGCCCTCTACTAAGGTGAGCTTGCTGAAGGTCTTTGCAGATAGCATTTATTTACCTACATTCTCCTGGCTTCCTCTTGCAGTAATCTTTGCAGCCAGCAGGGGACAGGGCTGCACGGGCAATGACGTTGCTGTGCTCTTGTGTCTTGGGGGTTCCTTATCCATACCCAGCCCCTTGTCAAGCCTCTTACATAGCAGAAAAGCCTTTTCCTGAGGTTCAAGATGCGAGATATAACTGGCCTTTACTACTGTATTAAGAATGAAGCGTGAGCTTGATGACAGGTTATATTAAATATATTGTAAAGAAAAGGAAAATGAACAGGGTTGATGCTTACAGCTGCTGGTACAAGCACTTGTAGCTGCATTTTTATAGCACATTCTACAGCAGTGTTGCTAGTTAGGGATATAGTAACAGTTCGGGTTGCTGCTAAACTGCCCAGAGTTAGCTGCAAACTGACTGCCCAGGTGGTGAATTGCATCAGTTCATTTCATCCTTACTGACTTGTTTTGGAAAGAAAATCCATCACCATTATCTGCCTCTTTTTTGTCTAGCAAGACTTTAGGAGCAGACATCAGCAGTGAAAACATTGCAAAAGGGGAAAGTTTGAGGTGGAAAGACGTTTCCCCTCTCCTGTTTGTCTCTTAATCCCAGTAGTAGTCAGCTGTCTGTGCCAGAACCCATGTCTCTGACAGTGTTACACTGCTGGAAGATTAAAGTATGGTCTCGTTTACCTGTCGGTCACTGTCTCTGTTCTGGAGGCAGCTGATGGCAGTGTGGGGCAGTACTGTGCTTTTCTGAGAGTGCGCTGAGCAGTTCTCTCTTCAGCGCTAGTCTGGAAGCATACACACGCAGGGTCTGTAGTGTTCTTTGATTACTTAGCATATACGATGGTGCTTTCTATGGAAAAATTGTTTGCATTTTCTGAAGTTTGCACATTGTATCGGCAAGGTCTGGAATGTTTAAAATCTATCTGTTAATTAGGTGACTTTGCTTTCATCCTTTCATCATTATATACTCTTCACTTTGGCAAGACTGTAGCCAAATGGGGTCAGTGATGAAAAGTATTTATTTGAATTCCTTGCATCCTGAGGTCTTGAGGTAGGTTGTGATAAAGCCAATAACAGGGCTTGAAAGGGAAAGGGGTCCTTTTTTCAGTCCAATGCTATGGTAAAGTGGGGCATCTTCACCAGGTGTCTAAAGCCGTCATGTCCTTTGGCCCCTTTAACTGTTGATAGGGGTGTCACTACCAAGACAGTCACCTCTACTGATCTTAACTGAGATGAGATGCTCCTATAAATATTTAAGGCCCAAGTTGTTAGGGCTTTAGAAGTCAGTGTTCGCATCTTGAGTTGGCCTCAGTAGCAAACATGCAACTAGTAGAGTTCTCTTTAGGGCTGGTGTGATGTGTGTCTGGCCCAGAATATCTACCCAACCGGAGGCTTGTGTTGAAGTTTGGCTGTTATCCAGCCCCATAGAGAGAGCTGGGACTGTTATGTACTCTGTGCAGTATGCCTATGGCAGCCAGGTAAAAGTGAACGTAAGAAAGCATATAAATTAAAGAAACATACCTACTCTCTATTGCATGCACTTTACCACTACTTCCAGGTTCCATGCCCCTGGGAGCTGGTAAGGCTGCATCGCTCACTCAGCTGCATGGAACCATGATGTAGTAGTGGAAGTTGTACAATGGAAAGTAAGTGCATCACTCTACCTCACCCCACACTTTGACTTAGTTGCTGTAGAGAGGCCGGGCATTCATAGAGCACCTACCCTACCCAATGGCCTTTACAGCATATGAAAATGCACAAACTTTGGTTTCAACATAAACCTAGGTAGAAGTTTTGTTGCTGTATTCTGCACCACTTGCCGTTTCAAGGGCAGCCCAAGATACAGTGCTCTGCTGAACTCCAGTTTTAATAGATAAATAACAGCATGTTGAGAGAAACCCTTTTACAAAATACTGTATTTTCTGGCATATAAGACTACTTTTTAACCCAGGAAAATCTTCTCAAAAGTCGGGGGTCGTCTTATACTCCGGGTGTTGTCTTCTTATATGGCAAATATATCCCAGACTCTATATTTTAACTGGAAAGTTGGGGGTCGTCTTATACACCCAGTCGTCTTATACGCCGGAAAATGCGGTACTTTTAAAAGAGAAGCTCCCTTTTCAAAAGAGCACAATTCAGAACTGTCTATGCTTGCTGAATATTGAGAAAGGTATTAGAACAGACTAGAGCATCCTGAAGCTTAGTTAGCTAGTATAATAGGTGTTTCCTGATAGGGTTTTTGTTTTTGTTTGTTTTGTTCTAAGGCTGGATCACATTCTATATAGAATATCTTTGGCATATTTTATAATTCAGCAGGGCTACCTCGAACATCTTAAAATATTGTCTTCTGATCTAAATGGACCAGACCCCTATGTGGCATCTTTGAGGCCTTTGGTGAGGGTCAAAAAGGTAGTGTCGAGAGGTTATTAGTATAAGACCTTGTCTCCTTTTGTTCCCACCCCCCCCCCCCCAGCTTTTCCACGCAGGTTTGAAATACTTTTTTTTAGGTTAACTGATTTCCTTGACAACTGAACCCTATTTGCCCTCTTGTTGTGGGATACTTTTAGCATCATCACACCTATTTCAGCCTTACTGTACAGGGTAGCCCTGCCAAGATATTTCAGTCCTTCCAGTGTTGCTCTCAGGGGCAATTGAGCTTTCACATCAAAAATAATAATTTTATTGATGAGCCAATATGGCCATATCGAAAGCAGTATTTGAAATCGAATATCTATCAATATAAGATGCTAATCGACTGAAGGAAATCAGATCCTTTTGGACTCTACATGATTTACATACTGAGTTTCAGATTTGGCCAGATCTAGGTCCAATATAAATGCTTCTATAACATATTTAGATAATGCTCCATGTAATTTCTTCTGTTTAGAAACTTCAGTGGGAATGAGTATAATGGGGCAGAAGAAAAATTTCAAAATAACATGCATGTGTTGTGTTGGCTTTGAAAGTATACAGAATGCTCCTTTGAGTAACTCATGATAGCCATACACTTATCACAATTGAACCCAAAATGTAGGCACCCTGATAGAGGAGAAACCCTTATCTTGGGATCCCTGTGGCAAGACTATATCCCCCAGGGGTCAAAACAGCTCTGTCACATCACACAGTGATTCCATAAAGCCCTAACAAGTTCATTTGGACTTTTTGGAGTTTCTAAAAGCATCCGAAAATGTCAACACCTCAAATGCTCCACATGCTTTCCAGGGCTGGAGGAAACTTGAAGAGAAACAAAAGAGCATAATGCAGCTTGTTGAAGTCCATTTTGCAGTGGAGCTTTCCCCCTGCCTTAGTTCCAGAGGGCTGGAGAGTGATGCAGGTCTAATATCTGTGTGTCCAGGTAAGGTGTTTTTGGCCTTCCAAGAGCCACAGTAAAGGTCTACATTATGAGACCTCATGGCTCTTTTCTAGTTACTCAGAATAGTGTAGGCATCTCTCGTTTCTGACATTCCTTGATAGCTCTGACTAAAAAATAAAGTCTTAGGATTTGTTTAAATGTTGGTCTTTGCTTTCTAAATATGGCAGGACTCTGAAGTCTTAGGAGCATAACGTTTTATCCAGACACAAAAAAATGCATTTGAAAATAACACCACATTGTGCCCAGCATCTGAACTTGAATTGTATAATTATAGTAATCTTGATATAGAGCTACATATGCTATATTTGAAATGCAGTGGATTTTTTAAAGAACAATTCATTTAAACGGTCATTTTGTAAAATAGTCATTTTAATTTCCATGTTTTGGCTAAGCTTAGGTTTTGGTCAGTAACTCCTAGGTCTGCAAATTATAGTGCATTATATTCTCTCTCGTATTACTTTCTTCTAGGATTTTAAATATGGTGACAAGGCAAGGGGCATTGTGGGCCAACACTCTTGGATCTCTAGGTAAATCAGCTTATTTGTAATGTAAATGTTCTGAGGAAATTAACTGTCTCCAGGTTCATCTTGACTAATTCTTTTTTTTAGTACCGTAATTCTGAACACTAAAACTAAAAAAAGTTAGACAGAAGTTCTATCACATTGGCTCCAATCACACCTAAATTATGATCCAGCTTCAATCCACTTTCAGAGAACACATCCACAGAGTGGCAAGCTATTTTCTTTCGGCATTACTTAACTCAGAAAATTTACCTTTGGGATAGATGATATGGAAAGGCAATGATTGGTCACTTTACTGTTGTATTTTCTGGCTCTGAAGGTGGACTGAAACTGGATTAAAACTTAGGTGTGAACGCAACCATTTTGTCTACTTCAGTTTTGGGAGCTTGTTGTATTTTATTGCATAGCACAGCACAAAACCCAAAGTCTGATGGCTCAACGTGCTTACCTTCTTTTAAATGAGGTCTGAAAAGGGCAAGTCTCCTCTCTACATCATCAGCTGAGAATTTGTAGATAGCAGTGGAAAATTGCCATTTAAAGGTTCCTAAGGTCAAGATTCCTGCATTACAGGTAACATATTAACAGATACTGTGCAGGTGTGTTTGTTTTCTTGAGTAACATTCCCTTGTTTGTCCTGGTCCTTTACCTTGATCTGACTTTAGTTATAAGATAGCCAATATTACAGAAGCCAGGAAGGTGGAATATTTTTAATACAAAAAAGGGCAGGCATCACTGCAGTCTGTAATATGATAGTACCAATGCAAAGAGAGTGCCATCACTTAAAAAGAGTACCATCCTTGTTTTTCAGAGGTGTTGGATAGTGCAGGACTGTTAATTTAATTTTTGAACAGCTTTGACCAGTGTAGCAAGGAAATATTGATGGTCCTTTTTAACCAAATCTAGGGCCCTTTCTGCACTCTTATTCTGGTTTGTATCTCAGAATAGAGGCCTGCCATCCGCATTCCTATACAAACAGTAGGCCCCTATTGCAGGATATAGTCTGAAATAAAGTACAGTGCAGAAAGAGCACAGGCTAGTTGAGATTGGCTTACCACCTACAGATCCAATTAAAAGAACCTCAGAGATCATTAATAAGTCCAGACAACTTTTCCTTGAGGAACCTCCATAGTTTGAATCTTCTTCCCCCCCAATGTTTACACAACTTTGTTAAATCTTTTAGATGCCTGTAGAAAACTATTTGTTCCCCAAAGGATTTCCAGCACAGTTTTTCAGCCACCACCCAGTTTAATATCGTTTTAATATTTTGCTTTAACTGATTTCAACATTTTAAAGTTGTTGTAAACAACTTTTGAGATTTTCAAATGAAGCAGTGTATGTTTTAAATACTGTGCATTGAGCTTCTGATATAAAAAGGTAGATTTTTTGTTAACCCTTTCCCTCCCACTTGCATGAAGCTGTCTTGCTTCTGAGGAGTGCTGCCACTCTTTTACTAGAGATGTTTGCAGCTCAGACATTCATTAGATCGAATAAAGTCCCAGAAGAAGAGTTTGTTGCAGACCCTATTTGCCTTGCAGCCACCAATGCTATCTCTGTAAGATTTGAGAGACTGTTCTGAAGAAGAAATATGATTATTACAAAGGGAAATAGAAGTATGGAAGCCCAGAAACAGTTGGAGGAAAAATACCCGAAAAGTGTTACATAGAGGAGAGGGGAAACAACTTCTGCATGTTTCTCTTTTTTCCCCCCTGAGCCTCCACATATCCGGAGAGGGAACACTTTCCTTGATAACATTTCATTAAGTCAACCACCCAAAAATCAAACTTTTTTTTTATTTTTCCCAGAAATACTGGTTTTAATTCTGAGATTAGAATTATTTAGTGTTGAATTCATGTGATTAGAGTGGTTGAAGGCTTGGTGCAGGGGAGATAAATAGGTTCGTTCCCCCCCCCCCCCCAAGTCCTCATATCTCTATAGACCTAGTTCTAAAGTATTTTATAAAAAAACTTTGGCAACTTGAATTTTGTTTCAGCACTGCTTTATAGCGCATTTGGAGTTATTGTTGAAAAAACACGAGGCGCAGAAGATGATCTCAACACTGTTGCTGCTGGAACCATGACAGGGATGTTGTATAAAAGCACGGGTATGTTGTCAAATTATCTGTTAGTCTTGTTTCCTGTGAAGAATTTGAATCAAGTATATCTGGTTCAAGCATTTTCTTAAGCAGTTTTTGCAGCAAGTATTATTCACAGAAGTTAAGTTTAAAACGCTAGAGCAGAACCTCCAAGTATAGTGTGTTTTTCTTGTAAGTACAATTGATCAAACATGATACTGACCTGAAAATGTAGATGAGTGTAATAGTTAACTTTTGAAATGAAGTACGAAACAAAGCTTGAATATTTTTCCACCTACACAGCTTCACTTCATGTACTCAAACTAGGTTTAAGGTTTTGTTCATGTTTTTAATAGAACTTGCTGTGTATCAGTTCCACTTAGTTTACAGGTACTACAGCAGTTCTTCTACGATAATGGCTGTCATTATTGCAATTAAAGGTGCTATTACAAGAATAAGAAAATATAATTTTAAATGACAGAAGATAAATTAATATTGAATTGAAACAAATAGCTTTATTGTTGTTGATAATGACTAGATTGGAACTGGAGGGTTATTTATTTACTGCCTATTTTATTCTACAAGGTAGAAGTTCAGAGAAATACAGCTTAGCTGTTAGAGCAAGAAATACTTCAAGGAATCTATCCAGTAAACTACAGTTTTTTCTAGTTCATCAGAATGTTATTTCTGTGTACACATTGACTCAGGAGATTCTTTCCCACTCTTAACTTTTTACCTAGACACTGCAAAAAGTTGACTGGAGACCATTTATGTACTGATGTTCCTTAGGCACAAAGTACTCTTAACAGTTTTGAGAACAGTTGAAAAATATCCATGTGTCTATCCTTAGATCCTTGATCTAAGGAATGGGTACTTCCCTTAATCTGGATCTAGTACATCCGGATTAAGGGGAGTAACCAATGTGTTTCCATGGGTGGTCTGGCAACCAATAGCAATGGGTGCTAGCCTCCCTGCTGTGGAAACACCGGAGCACCCATTTGCAAATCCAGATTGACCCACAAGGGATCTGCCTGTCACCCCAGGTCTTTTGGGAGACAGGGGCTGCAATCTCCGAAGTTGCCTTTGGAGGGACTTTGGAGCTGCCTTCTGAGGGCCTCCGAAGTCTTGATTTTGGGGCACCCCCTCATGGGTGCCTCCCTCCCCCCCCCAAGCCTCCTCTAGACCCCATTGCCAGATTGTAGTGGAAACAGGCTCCCTACAATCCGGATGTTCAGGCTGAAGGGCCCATTATGATCAGTATTCCCCTAGCTGTGGTGGAAACAAATGTGTCCCTAATGGGGTCATCCGGCTCTCAGCCAAATGGGTACTTAGTGACAGTGGAAGAACACCCATATACTAAACCTTCACAAGTCCTAATCAGTACAATAAAGCTAGAGAGATCTTATTTTTATACTTTAGCAATTATTCGAAAAATTCTTTTGCGTGTTTTTAAAGTTGCGCTTGAGAACGCATTGTAAGAAACTTTAGTGGAGCCTGTTCAGATAAACTGCTCATTTGGTTGCCTGATTTCTTTTCCTCTAGGTGGACTGCGTGGAATAGCAAAAGGTGGCATTGCAGGATTTGTTCTCACCAGTCTTTATGCTCTCTATAACAACTGGGAGCACTTGAAGGGCTCAGGGCAGAGGCAGTCACTCTGAAAGGAGTGGGGAACTGACGTTATGCGGTGCAATCAGACTTTAATCCCCTCAGCAAGGGATGGAACACAAACAGCAACATCCCACTGTGGTCAAGACTGGCATTCTTCCAGTTAAGATGGTGACAAGTAGTATTTTCATAGTCAGAATCTACTGAAGTTATTCATACATTTTCTTTACAGCATGCTTATCTGTACTGTCAGGTTTGTGTAAATATAGCTTTCTTTGCTCGACTTGATTCCAAATAAAGTTTGTCTCCAAATGTAAGCAGCATTAATTGCTCTTAACAGTATTTACATATATCATGTGTTTCTTAAAGGTTATTGAAGGATCCTCAGCATCGTGGGACTGAAAGTGCTTAGTCACAGATCATCCAGTAATTTTTACGCAGTAAAAGGGTACAAGTGAACTTAATGCAATGTATGAACTTAGAATTAGAGATCAAATCCTGCAGCAAGTCCCAGCAGCTATTGCACATCGTATAAATCAAGGCTCAGCATACTAACTGTAATCCACCAGAAGACGTTAACTAGTAACATTTTGTGCTTACTTTCATGTTTACCTAAAATGAGAGAGACAGTTAACCTATGGAACATCAGATTAGAGTCCCAGCAATCTTATCAGCTATGGACACTAGGGCCTGGGGCACTGGACATATTTAAGGTAGATAATTCATGACCCAAACAGGACTAGAATTGTGCATGTTGCAGTATGGCTTCCTGTAGAACTTAACTTTTGAGTATTCATTTTTAGAATATAAGCATTCAAAACAGTCTAAGGGCTGTACCCAACGCTGAGGCAAGAAGACTTTTTAAAAGTCACTAAATCTTACAGTGCTATTTTTATATTCTCCAATTGAAGAACCAGGAAATCAAGGAATTAATACAAAGATGACACCTTGTCTTCACAGCAATGTTTAATGGACAGACTTAATTAGCATAAAACATAGTTAATGGAAAAACATTTAGAATTTCACACCCACCAGCGAGATTAAAAGAATGTAGGATAGAACTCTGTATTCATTGTTAATTTCAGACCAATAGGTTTGGCAGTTTAAGCTATGGCTCCAACTGTAGCAGTTAAGGACAAAAGTACATGTAATGTTAACCACCTTGCTGCAGAAGAATTAAGGGTGTTAATCAAAGCACAATTCTGGTAGCTGAAGAGCACTTTTTGTAGGAACTTGTTTAATATCAGGATGTCTCAGAAATACTTTTGTATCAATGTCACAGCAAGTGGATTGTTAAAACAATACATTCTTCATACCCTGGACATTTTCTAAATCTAATTGTCAAGACACTGGCGAGAAACATGGAAATTAATCTTTGCTCTTCAATGCAAAATCAAGTTGCACTTAGCAGTGTGCTTTTAAAAAAAATAATTCTCATTCATTTCTTTTTTAATCCAAGCACCATCTTTACAAGTTACCTTCAAATGGCACCAAAGTTACTGAAGGCTGTATAACCTGTTTGGCATAGGATCCATTTTTAACCCGAACAAACTTTCACTCAGCTTATATGCAGCTATAAAAACTCCTTTTGCATAAGAGTTGGGCCATAATAAAGATGGATCTAAATGTTCATTTCATACATCTATGATCAGGAGCTTTTTTAAAAAAAGAACTAGGTCATAGCTTCCTAGGACTTCTATACAGTTAACCCTTTTCCTCAATAGAAATTAATTTGATATGATCTGTGAACTCTTTACTGCCCTTGGGTCAGGAAGGAGCCACTACTTGGTCCAATTTTTTTAAGGAGATATTTCAAAACACTGACTTCCACAGTGGAGTATCCAAGTGACAAGCCAAGGAAAGATCTTCCATCACAGAGGCATACACTTCTGTTTCTATGTGGTGCAAACCAATTTATGGCTTGATATTTGCAACCATAATTTGGCTTAAAGTGAAGCAGATGAATCAGACACTAAATGTAGTAGACTGCAGGCACTCCATTCATATGTGCGATGATAGCAGAAAATTTACTTTCCACAGTTCAGGCTTGTTCACATCTGAAAAACGTAATCCAGAATCAGACAATTAGAAAAGGCAATCACAGAGTTTGTTTTACAGGCTTCAGAACTATTGACAGACTGAACGACTACTAACAATTTTGCCAAGACTGTGGCTCAGAAGACTGGTTCAAACCAGCTTCCTCAAACCTGGTGTTCTCCCTGTGTGTTTTTCTACTGCGCTCCTTAGATCCGGATCTAAGAAGATCCAGATCTAAGGAATGGGTACATTCCTTAACCCAGATCTAGTAGATCCAGATTAAGGGAAGCACCCAATGTGTTTCTACGGGAGGTATAGCACCCATTAGCAATTGGTGCTAACCTCCCTGCCGTGGAAACGCCTTTGCACCCATGTGGGGAATCTGGATCGACCCCCTAAAGGGTCTGCCCGTCACCCCAGGTGTTTCGGGAGATGGGGGTGCACTCTTCAAAGTCCCTCCAAATAGACTGGCACAGACTTCGAAGCCGCTCCAGAGTCCCTTCGGAACATCTCCGACGTCAGCGCAAGACAGCTCTGGAGTGCCCACAGTGTCAGCAGAAAAGAGCTCCGGAGCACGTCCAAAGTCTGCCAATCACTTCGGAGGGAAGTCCACGCGGTCTGCGCTAACAGAGAAAGGACCGCGCTGACAGCTCTGAAGCCTCTCCGAAGTGTTTGCCGATCTCTTCGGAGTGACTTCGGAGTCATTTCAGAATGATTTCGAAATGACTCCAAAATCACTTCAAAGCTGGGATTTCGGGGCTCCCCCCATGGGTGTATCCCCTCCCCTAGCCTCTAGATCCCATAAGAAACAGGCTCCCTTTAATCCGGATTTTCTGGCTGAAGACCCCATTGTAGACAGAAAGGGGTCTACAGAAAATCCGGATTAAAGGCTGAGATGTACCCATATGATCTGGATTTCCCCAGTGACGGTGGAAACAAATGTGTCCCAAATGGGTGCCATGGTGGAAATGGGGTCATCCGGCTCACACCCAAATGGGTCCTTAATGGGTGCAAAAATGGGTACTTTCTGACAGTGGGAAAACACCCCATGAGTTCTATCTCCTGTAGGCAACAAGAACTATGATCCTAAATATCTGAAAAAAGTGTGAAGGGAAGATACCATAAGCCATGCACTTAAGCAACAGTATAGCTGTTCTGTATCCAGGTGCAGGAAGTGGGTACAACCTGGTGATAGAGTAATAACATTGAAAGCAGAGGGTTGCAGGCTCAATACCTGGAATCCTCCTAAAGATAATGGAAATGATGTCTAGATCTGCTGAGAGTGTCACATAATCCTCAGTCAGTGCACTCAAAAGAACTTCCAACACAGGTTGCTAAGTTTGAGATGCAGCACATTCAGTTGGCCCCAGTAGGGTGACGGTTATCCACCCACTGAACAGCACTCTTCTGAACCATCTTTTTACTACATTGGATCAGGTTCGTGGACTAGTGGTACCTCAACCTTTTCAAACTATCCGCATAAAAACATACACACTCAATTATTTCCGGTTCCCACCCTTCTTATTCACTGTTACTAAGCCTGCAGAGCACATAGCTAGTATGGCCACAGCACAATTTTTTTTAGAAAACCAAACTCTTTATCTCAAAAAAACTGACTATATAGCCAGACACGTACTTTGGACTTGCATACAAATCTAAGAATGAGTCCAGGAGTACTGTTTCAACAGACTTGGGGGGGAAAGTTTAACACACAGGCCAAAGGAACGGAAGGACCAAAAAAGGCATTTCAAGGATCTATACAAAGAGCTGTGGAATTCAAAGATGTAGCCATATGAATTGATCAGTAAGCAAGGGGCTGTAGTAGCATCTTAGCGACTTAGCAAAGAAAAAGCTGTTGGTGAGCAATAGTTTTTGTAGACTTTTAAGTCTCTCATCAGATGCTGTACCCAGGGCTGATAATGTTTAGTGCCCCAATTTTAATCCCAGGAAATATTTTATACTCTAAGCTATAGCAGACACTAAAAACCATAAATACTTACTTGTAAAGGGGTACGGTACAGCCACTTCTCTCTATCACCATTGAGTTTCATACATGCAAAGAGATCACAAACTGTAGGAAGACCACAGTCCTGAAAGAAAAGGTATTTCTGTCATTTCAATGATTATGTATGCTTCACAGATAGTTGCATTTAGTTTTTTGAAAGGGCATATGCTATTAAAATCCATTTATACTGTACATTTCCTTGCTAATCTTACAATGCTGCACAAGTATCACATTCTAGAAAGCTCTTAAAGGCATTTTTTCAAGGTAACACTATAAAGGTAACATATAAAATGCTAAGGAAAGTCACTTTTATACATACATGTGCCTTTTTGCGTAATAGCCATTTATCCTCCACAGGAGACTGAGTGGAAGTTTCCATGTTCTTTGAAGACAACACCCAACTGTTTACATTAAGGGGAAGGTGGAAAGGTTCTAGAAGCTCCAGAAGAGAACTGCAACTCATTTCACTCTTCTCTTGACTTGCCTTCTCTTGTGTATGCGATTCTTTGAGCTCTTCTTTGGCTAACCAGGATGACAATGGAGATTCAAGTAATTCTTTCAGTGGTTTTAAAACTTCAGGATTATCCTGTTTTGTAGGAAGACTGGCTGATTCTTCTACCAGTTGTCGGGAAGGATGTAGCCAGATATTCACAGCAAACTTAGATTTGTCCAGCTCAGTGACTGAGCTAGATGGCACCTGCTCTACTGGCATTCCATTTTTATCCTTGCCTTCCTTCCTAAGAAGCCACTTGCATAGAGCTTCTTTGTCACAGCTGTCATCACACACGCACTCTGAAAAGCTAGAACATGGCTCATTAGCTCTACACACATCTTCTACTTTAAAGGAGGGCTGCAAAAGCCAGGAATCATTAGGGGATGATTTCTTCATCTCCAGATGCTCATTGAGACATTTAAGATTGCCAAGGTTTTCTATTTCTACGCTCGCAGCCTGGGTGCCACAACAATTATTACAGGAATCCACTTTTGGAAGCCAATCGATGGCATTGTATTCTTCCCTAAATGGTTTAAATGCATATTTCAACTTCTCCCCAGAAGCCTTTTTGTTTCCTAGCTCAGGAGTAAGGAGCCAGTCAGAAAGCTCAAACTCCTCTTGTTCCTGGAATTCCAAGTCGTCAATTTTTTCAATTGAAAAGGAAGAGGCAATTGTGGAAGTCGAACTCTTGCGCTGGCAGGAATCCATTTTCTCAGAAACTTCATCTTCACGGTTCTGTAGGAGCCAGTTTTCCAGGTTTCTTAGATTTCCCCACGCTTTCTCCAAGTAACATACTTTGGAAGACATTGCATCCTGACAAAAAAACAACAACAACACACACCAACCATTAAGATTCATCAACTATTTCCCAGGAAAATATAAAAACATCATTTGAACTTGGGTACAAGACAGATTTTTGCCCTACTTCTTAACTCCAAGACTGTTAACATACTGTCTTTCTAAGATGATGTAGAGAGTAAGTGGATCATACCTGACTGGTCTCTACAGCTTGTGTTTTCAAGAGCCAATCCTCATAATTACTATTAGGAACATATGGAGTACAGCAGATAGTGTCAGGCTTGCTTCCAAGAAGCCAATCAGAAAGTGGGCACTCCAGCACACTATAAATAGGCTTCTCCTAATAAGCAGAACAACAGTTACAATATCAGTTCTGAACACAGGAGAAACAGAAACCACCACAATTGTAGAAAGAACTGAATAATGAATTCTGAAAAATTATAAAATAACCTTCATAAATTTGTGCAACATTTAATTTTTCAGATCTGATGTATCTTTCAGCCATACCCTGGGCACTTTAGACCATAATATATGCCTTAACATCACTTGATATCTTGGCCTATATTTTGAAATTAGAGATGTGCATGAAAAAATGGTCTAGTCTGGTCTTAACCAGCCCCACCTGCCATCATAGATGGACCACTTGCACTTGGAATTAGAATAGGCTGGCCAGTTCTAGGAAACAGGCAGCCTGTTGCCAAATAGCCCATGAACCTCCACCTTCTAATGCACTCCGGCCTCTCTTTCAGTGTGTTCACCCTCCTCCTGCGACTGTACCCTGGCTCTCCTCTTTCCCAATCATCTTCTACCATGCCTAGGCTGTACCTCTCCGTCCTCCTCATCTAGGCCATGGGCTACGTATCTGCCTGCATGAATCACCAATTACCAGCCCCATAGAGAACTAGCATCCTTCTTCTATGAAGTCTACCAGGTCTTCTGGTGCAGAGGAGCCTAGCAAGTGGAAATGTGTGTGCTAATTAGCTGTAAGATCTTCAAACTGACCAATCACAATGTAAGGCCTTTGTAGGAAGTGGATTAAACTTGTCCCACTTGCTTGACCTTCTGGAAGAACTTGTAGCCCTCCACTCCAGAAGAACTAATGGGCCTCACGAAGGGAGGGCACTTGACCTGTGGGTCAGCAGAGTGTGATTTTAGAAGATTGGAAAGCCAAGGCATAATATATGGGGAGAACCAAATTAACTATTTGTCAAATTCTCCCCTCTTCTTTGTGTTTCTGGACCCAAATCCAAGCTTTTCAAAGAGTTTGGTCCGAAAATAAATTCAAGCAAGTTTGTAGGGAACCAGTTCTGTACGTCTCTACTTGATATTAACAAACAGCCAAGTCCAGTCTATGAGACAATGAACTCTGCAAAATTAGGCCATCTTAGAAGATATTTCTCATCCTACATTAGTCAGGATTATATACAACTACCTAAAGCAAGAAGCATTTCAAATCACAGAACCTAGGAAGAGCTATCGGGAAATATTTGTTGTCTCGATACCAATCAATTAAGTATGCACAAGATAAATGTTACCTCCACCTGTTCAAATATGGTGGTGCTGCTGGGTCCAGGAGTCCAAGGGGTGTAGTCTTTGCCAGAGGATTGCTGTTTTGAGAAGGGAAACACAGTACAAGAAGTTGATTGGTAACCATATGCTACTGATTTTTTTTTCACACGTGTACATTTCATTCTCCTGGAATTTCAAAGAGTAACACACTTCAGGCGACTATGACAAAACTTAAACCAAAGTCATCAAGAGGTTAGACTTGAGCTTCAAGCTAAAATCATTGGCTGTTCTTATAACATTTCTCCTTACACCACAACAGCATGTCCTTTTGAAAATGAAGGCATTTCAAATCCAGCTTTTGACATAATATTTTAAAGGTATATCAAATTCTACCAAGACAGTATGTAAGACAGCGCTAATGTAAATTTGAGATATGTGTAAACTATTTGAAATTATAAATAATATCATACAAAGGTAGAAATAAGCTTTGGTATGAACCTTGGCTGACCAGAGTTTTCAAATGTAAGGCATAAAATAAATCATATCATTCCTATAACTCACCATTGTTGTGATTGAACCAAAAGATGTAATGGCCTGGCGAAGAAAAGAGATATCAGCCTCAAAGTTCAATATGGAGGTTTCCTCTGGTTGGAGAGTTAAACTACCAAGCCTGCAAAGGAGGCAGAAGAAAAAAGAAAAAAGGAATCATTAACATCACTTCTAATAGTTCAAACTAGCATTTAACAATTTAACTGTTTAAAATATTAACATCCAGACCCTGATGTTATTCTGATGTTATTCAGATGCAAGCATTAAAATTTATCTAGAGAGTCATAATTGAATGTTCATTATTTTCAAAATTCACACTGGGAATTCAAAGAATATTCTTTGAAGTCATAAATCATGAGCATTTTCAATCACAAAATCAAACAGAATAGCCTGTCTGAATATGGTAGAACTACTTACCTCTCAAAGCACACTGAAATTTGATTCGCAAGGTCATTACTATGAGGCTGTTCTAGCTGGTGGATAAGGCAATTGAATTGTCCCAGCAACTAAAAGGCATAAAATGTAATACAACATAAGTAATGTTCCTGATTTGAAATAATTTTATTAAATTATATTTTTAGTTTTATGTTTATTTTTTTACTCCTTGATGAGACTTCAAAATGAAAAGGAGATAAAAGGAGTATTCACTAAGATGATGAACCACTTTCAGCAAGGCTTATGTTGCAACTGGACATTGGTCACTTGTTTCTCTTTATCTGGATATTCTGGAATAAAGCATGGATATTCAGAAACAAGTAACTGATGTATGGATGCAGCCTTGGATACGGAACTGTACTCCTAGTCACAAATTTATGACTAGCTGAAGGCTAGATTTATTGCAATTCTGACCATCTTAAGAGCTTTGCCAATCAACTCAAGCAAGCCATCTTACCCAATACAGCTGCTGTGCTTGCTGTTGCAAGGTTTCTTCCTTCAGCTGCTGAATGAGATCCACCTGTTCAAGCAGCCAGACTTCACGACTACGTAAACATTCCAAGTGGCGGCTTATGCAACTATGAATCTGCGCTTTTACCTGCAAATCAAAATTTGAAGTGACAGGTTGATCTAAGGCACTTCTGTATCCATTATGCCCAGTTATACTTCTCATTTATACTTTACAGTTTTACACTTGATGAGGTGGCAGGAATGGAAAGAAAGATAATCTTGGGGCAAATAGTGGCAAATCGTAAGAGGAATGTAAGAGCAAGTGAGGGGCGGAGGGGAAGGAAGACCTCAGGAAGGGGATATTATTTTGTATGATGACTGGTTCAAACATATCCTCCTCTGTTTTCTAATATTGATGCACGTAGCTACGCTTACCTATCAGCATCTATAAGTACTCACAACATTCACCTATATAGGAAAGGACTGGGGCAGAGTTCCAGGCCGAAACTTACAAATGCATGAGTCTGGGTGCACTTATGTATTGCAAATAGTCAGAAGAGTCACAAACCATCACTTGAAAGTATGTTAATCTCACAAGTAATGAACATGCAAACTGGAGGAAATGAACGGAGAATAATGTTGAGCACTTGATTTTCTAACCGAAATTTACAATTCAATCTTAGGATACATTTTAGAGCGATAAATAACTTTCCAGTTAGCAGCTTTATTTGGTGTAAACTGATTATTAAAGTAACCACTAGTCAAAAAACAGAAAGAATTTCACTATATGAAATGCATCAGAGTAACTTCTGCAATAACCTTCAGGCTTGTCTTTCTTCAAATACCTCTCTCCAGTTGTCTTTAACTTGCTGTTCTGCCTTGACTATTCCAGCAAGGGCAGTCTCCAGGTCCTTCTTAGCCTGGAGACACTTGGCAAGGGGCTCCTTACGGCTCATCCTTGATAGTCCTAAAGGGAAGAAGAACACACAGAAGAATCAATAGCACCTGCTACGCACACGGCATCCGATAAGCAGAGCAAGTTAGTATTGTGTTCCTTGCAGCCAGTTTAGTCACCAAATGCCTTTTATCCAACAATTCTAGCAACAAAAGTTTTCACTGTGCTGTTTCTAGCAATCTTCCCAAGCTTTTCTTATGTTTCTGTCTCTTGACTCTGGACTGGACAACATCTAGACTCTAAGATGACTAGAACTATGCAGAGTGGGGAAAGTACTCAGAGCAGCTACATATTATGGTAGGACCACAATGCAGTGCACATTGGATTTCTCAGTTCCTCCTGAACTCCACGTAGTCGTACTCAAAAAGTACTGTTGTTAATTCTACAACTAAGGCTACTCTTTATATGTCCTTACCTAGGAATTTAATCTATAAAACTCAAGCACCTTGTATCTGAACATACTAATGCTCTGCGACTTCTCTTCTGACTCATTATCTGTACAGAACTTATTTTCTTTTAAAGAAATATAGACTAATGAAACACTGGTGATTCAATAGAATAAATATATTTGGTATCCAAAACCACCTTTGATGCAATTTAAGCCCCTGCACAAAAATTACTAGGCATTCACTATATACTAATGTTCTTGTCAGTGCTGTAAATTCAGCAGAAAACATCTGGAAGTACTTCAATGTCTTTCATTCCCAGCAGCACAAGCAGCAGAGCCACAGACAGGAGAAGGACGCCTATAAAGAACCAGATATTCCCAGCCGGCAGACATCATATGGGAAATCGTACCCAACACGCCTAAATTAAACCAGCCAAACCAAACAACTTCATGTTGACTCTTGTTTATTTACTGTTTATTTCTTTGCATTTCTATCCCACCCTACCCTCAAAGGCCTCATAGTGGGTTACAATATTGTATTAATCTTAGACAGCTTAACAATCTAAACATTAAAGAGACAAGAAACAAAAGGAAAAAGGTGTGGGAGGGAACAGGGAAGAGCAAAAGTCAAGCGCTTGAGGTCTTCAGTTCCAGTTCTGTTCATTTCTTATTGCTGGAACTTTCCTATTCTCTTGACTTTGAATTTTCTCTTCACTGATGAGAAGATTATTCTTGAATATAATGCTCTGTGGTTAACCGAACTGCTCACCTGACTTCTTCAGATCAATCTTATGCACGTTTATCAGGGAAGCACTGAAAGATAGCACTGAAAGGTAGAGACCATCAAGAGACTCCTGCCTGCCTGCCTGCCTGCCTGCACTCGCTCGCTCAGCTGCATCCAAGCCCCGCATACCTCGTTGAATGCCTCGCCTCCCGTGCCGTGATGGGCACCAGCACCTTCTGCAGCGCGAGATACACTATCAGCCCAGCTGCAGGAGGCCGCTTTAAGGCTGCCCATCCCCGCCCCACCCCGCCCTCCACCAAGACCACGTGGCCCGCCGGCGCCGCCACAGCTGGGACAAAGCCTCGCACGTCGCCACAAGGGGGGGGGAGGGAGGAAGAGACAATTGAAAGCAGCCGCGGAGGGCAAGAAGCCACGAGGAGGGGAAAGGAGGGACAACCCGAGCCGGATCGCCCAGGGGAAGAAGGGGGAACTGCATGGAAACGGAGGCGGTTTTGGAAAACCCAGATCGGAAAACCCATAGATGGCACGGGCCTCTCTGCAGGATGTCCAGCCGGCCGTGCAAACTCTCCTAGGGATTCACAGCCGGCAAAGCGATGTGCAACAGGGCCGATCTGTTCCCCACTCGGCCCACCGTCCTTATTTAAGAGTCAACGTGAAGTCGCTCGGCTGAGCTAGCTGAATTTAGGTGTATTTTCCTAAATTACCACACGAGGTCTGCCTGCTGGAGATCTGGCCCCTTGCAGCCAGTTGTTTTAGTGGTTAAGGAGCTGCGCTCTTAGCTGGGAATGCAGGGTTTGATTCCGCAATCCTCCGTGAAGCCAGCTGGGTGACCTTGGGCGACTCACAGCTCTCTTCTGAGCTCTCACAGCCCCACCTACTTCCCAGGGTGTCTGTTGTGGGGAGAAGAAGAGTTGGCTTTTCTACCCCGCTTTTCTCACCCATTTAAGGGGACTCAAAGCGGCTGACAAAGCTTTTCTATTCTTCTCCCCACAACAGACACCCTGTGAGGTAGGTGGGGCTGTGAGAGCTCAGAAGAGAGCTGTGACTAGCCCAAGGTCACCCAGCTGACTTTGTGGGGGAGGGCAGGATCGAACCTGGAATTCCCAGATAAGAGTCCAGCCCCCTAACCACTAGACCAAATTGCCCCTGAAAGCTTTGCCAGCCGCTTTGAGTCCCCTTAAATGGGTGAGATAAGCGGGGTATGAAAGCCAACTCTTCTTCTGAGCATTTTAGGCTCCAAAACGTAAAAGCATGACATACCGGTCTATCCATACATCTTCATCCAATCTAAGCTAGTCCAAGCTATATGAGGGCACAAAATATAAACACCACGCATCTAAATAGGTCCCTTCCCTGAATCCTACACAATTAATCCACTACCCTAAACAAAGCTCCATTGCAGGCATAGTTTTCAACAAGGGCAACATACGCACATAAATCCCCGAGCGCAGCAGCCCAGCCAAACCCAGGAATGTACTGCAGGGGGCTGCTTCAGCATATTTTGGTTACTTTATTTTCACTTTAACTATCTCAGCTGACAGCAGCTTAAAACTTTCAGCCACAGCACTGTGCCTGTAAATTATCAATACTAAAGCAGCTGATTCAGTCATGCTAGTTCAAGTTTCCTATCACCAAAGTTGTTGTGATGTCCCACCCACGCAGCGTTTTATCTTAATATAGTGTACTAATTACTCAAGCTAATAGCAATTTTTTTAAAACGCCTGCTGTACTCTGTAAGGATATTTAGAGAATTCTTAAAATAAGGCACCTCCTTAAAAAAACCCACAATATTTTTTCAGGTGGCTCATCCCAGATTGTTTTGCCTGCAGAATCAGTTTTCTTCATCCACTAGCTTAAGCCACAAGATGTTGCAATATGTATTATTCACTCAGCATGCTTTTTAAAACCATGGGATTATGGTTTATTTGGGACTACTTCACAAACAAGGTGTTTTTGACTATTAAGACAACTTGCAGATTATGTTTCCACTACAGGGTGGGGACGGGCAACGGCTCAAGTGATTGACTAGGATCTAGGAAGTTTGCATCCCACATTGAGCCCCAGAATGCTTCTCAACTCTACTTGCCTCACAAAGTTGTTGCCAGGCTAAGGGGTGAAATAAGTTTGGCACCGTTAATCTTTTTTAGAAAGGGCAGGATGTAAATGCAAAAGTAAAATAAACGCCTGGTTACTGTGTCTTTTTTAAAAAAGTAAGTAAAATCAATTCCACAAATCAAATAATCCCTCCTATTTAAAGGGGGGGAATGTCCATACAACCCAAAATTAGGTGTGCAGTGGAGAATCCTGCAACACTGACAAAATGCAATAGCCTTGATGGAAATTTAGGGTGCTGCCACATTTGCCGCCAAAAAAGGATCAAAGAAGATCCATTTTTCGGCGAGCCGTCCTCCAGAAGATCCGTCCCAAATTGGGACGGATCCTCGGAGGCCCCATGCGTCCACACACATACGGGGAGGCCGGATCGGGCGGCCAGATTGCCTGGGTGCTGCACGGAGGCCGCAGCACCCATTCCAAAGGGCATCCGGCCTGCCGCACTCCCGCCCCTGGAGCCGCAGGACTGGAGCATGCAGCTGCCAGTCACTGCACATTTTCGGCAGCACACAGCAGGCAGGGGAGGGCGGAAGGAGCAAACTGGCCTGCTTCCGCACTCCCCAAGATGGCAGACGCAGGGACATCCATCCCTTCGCCTGGCCATGTGCAGAAGCATCCTGCTTCCACACAGATCAAAGCAAAGGGACGGATTGAAGACCTTATTTTCGAGGTCTTCATTTTAATCCATTTGTCGGCGGCAAGACCTGTTTTAGAAACAGAGCTCACGTGCTGAAATGCGGAAGCGGCCGCCGCGAAGGGTCACGAAGGAGGTCTCCAGTGCGGAAGGTAAGTCTGTAGGTGTTCTGTAGGTGTCTTTAATGTGTCTTTGTATTTTTACACCCAGTGTGGAAGCACCCTAATGTTACAAGCATAATAATCATTATATATTATAATTTAACCCAAGTAGAACAGTCAAATATTTTTCATTCGTGGTGAACCTCTGGTAGTCCACAGACAAGGGCAAGGAACAGACTTCAGTATTACACAATCCAAAATTGTTCTTGCTGCTACTTCCTTACTAGAAAGGATCACAGAACTTTTACGTGAAGCTACCTTCCTCAAGTACCCTTACAAGAACTCTGTCTTATCTTAATAAAGTCGTCTGGAATCTAATCTGTGAACAGTTATTGTTTTATTTCAGAAGTCTCCTCTAACTTCCTTTTGGAATTATATTTGTGGAAGAATGTGCCAATTACCTTTAAAAACAGAATTTAAAAAAGTTTCATGTGGTGCCTGGACATTTGGCTTTCCAAAACAAGAATGTGAAAAGGATATTTTCCAATGTATTCATGACTATATTTTGATAAACATGGCAGCCAAAAAGCTGTTTTTATCAGCCAGATGAGACATTAAGAAAAGATTAAGAGTAACTAAAGACATAATGAGACGCAATTGTAGTGCTTAATGCAGACATGATGGGTCAGGATGTTCCCAACAACAACACAGCTTAACTTGAAACCACAATGTGTGGTTTTTTTTGGTCAGTGTTTTTATTTTTATTTCACTGAAGTTATCTTGAAGTACATATGTCAAGTTTGGAAATCTGAAGTAATGAAACAGCAATTTTTTTAAAAAAAATAAGCTTTTACAGAGTTACGCTTTGCAAAGGGCATTAAAAGACAATTGAGGTTCACTACATTACACAAGAGGAAACTGCAACTCTTGCAAAGTTACAAACAGTATTCCTGTTGCAAAGATATGCAATGTGCTGTCCTTTTTAATATATATTTTTGTCACTAAGTATCATTGGAGGGCTTAAATTACAATTACAGTTTAGCAAAAAGCGATTTATATACTGTACATTATTTTAGTGAACTGGACTGAACTTCATTTTTCAACATACCTTTTTAGAACAAAATGCCCAAAGGCAGCGGGAAAAACAGGTCAGCAGTGAGATGCAAATTAGATTTGTTAACAGAAACAAGCTCTTGCAAAACCAGCTTGGGGGATGGGGGAACTTTGCTGCATTTACTTTAAAAACATGGACATGGAAAGTAATGTTTTAAGTGGTCCTAAGTATTTTTTCCCTTAATCCATAAAGGGAAAGGAAGAAAACTGTGAACTACGTCATGATATATCTCCACTGGTTATTGTCCCAAGGAATGCAAAATACAGAAGCAGTTCCATCCAGAAATAAGGCCAGCATGAACCCTGTTAAATTTTCAGCCTTACCCAAAATATATGCATGTATTGAAGGAGTTCTAGCCCAGGGTGAAGAGAACACTCTTGTTCCCTCAAACTTTTGTTTTACTGTCTTAATAACGGAATTGTTTTATTGTTGCTTATAAGCTGCCTTTGTCATGAGCATGGACACTTCGGGTATGTGGCGGGATAGAAATGGAAATAAATAAATAAATATGCAGTTTTCTTAGCAAAGATACAAAAGCGGTTTTCCATTGCCTACTTCGGGGGAAGAGACTCGTGGACTGAACTCATAACCACTACTTTCTAAGGAGTTTGCTCACCTACAGCAACGTCCCATTCATAATCTAACATCATTTGGTAGTCCTGCAAACAGATCTTTTTAGAGAAATTGCAAATCTCTTCAAAACACACAAAACTGTATTTGCACAGCCTCATGAATCTTGGATATTATTTTTATTCCACCAAAATGGAATAAAAGGAAACAACTTTTTCTATTTTTACTGGGTTTTTTTTAATCCAACAAAAAAGCAGAAGTAAAATAAAGCTGCAACATAAAGCCCTTAAAAACTTTAAAATCTCAAAAGTTTCAACCAAAAGTCTTTGGAATTTTAAGGGTAATTCCTTAAGCTTTTTGTGGTGGTGGCCCATCTATAGAATTCAACTTCATAAAGATTTTTCAGGCATACAGTACTTAGTTCTTCTTTTCATCCTCAAAGCAGAATGTGAGTGGGAAGAAGTATGGAAACTAAAACAGTAGTTAAATCACTCATGATGTAAATGGAAGCTTTTTAAAAAGTTAAAAGCTGCATTTAATGAAGCATATTTGAAGACATTTGCTTTTACTCTGGAGTAAAACTGTGTACTATACCAGGGCCAAAATTCAAGCATGCAAGAATAGCACTGTCCCATAACTTCCCTATTTTCCACAAGACACGGATGTTCCCAACTCTGGTTTTTAGAATTTCTCCTAAATACAGTACAGTATAGCAGGCAACTAAAATCCCCTAGACAACCAAGCCACATTCTGCATTATGCTATTGTTCAGTGTGACTGAGATTTAGGGTGTTTTTCCACTGTCACTAAAAGTACCCATTAATGGGTATGAAATGGCATTTTTGTACCCATTAATGGGTACTTAAGGGGTACTTCTAGTGACAGTGGAAAAACACCCTTAATTCCCTTACTGAAAGCCCCTTAGTTTTTGGATGAGATTAATTTTACATACCATTTCATTTATTGATTTTAAAGACCCTCCCTCTGTACTCTTCAATATTTTTTTCAGTAAGGTTTCTTCATGCTTATGTCTCTCTAGCCTGAGGTTCTTTCTGGCATGTTACTGGATGCTTCTGAATCTTTCCTTGGAAGGCAAAGGTGAAAATTCTATACAGAATCATTTTCAAAACTAAGTGGAGGTCATGAAGTATACCGCCGACAGATCTGCCACTGAATACTTTTAGAATCCAGGACTTTTGTCCCTCCCCACACACTGTTTGGTTATTTCAATATGTCATGAACAACAGCTGACTATCATATAAAGGTGAGGGCCAAAGGGCCATGTCATTAACTTACATTATCCATGAACTTTCATTGGCTAGAGTGGAATTCACTTCAGTGACATAGACGTGAGTAGAGCAGCACCGGCGACTCTCAGTGCAAGTCAGATGCAACAAACTACCTGGTTCAAAGTGCCACATCACAGCTACCCCAGTCAGCATCTCACACACAGTGCAATACCATAACTCAGAATCATTTTACGCAGGATCCAATTACTCAGTGCAATGCCACCATCCAGGACAGATATTTGACCTTCAACATATCACAGTCACCCAAGGCAGGATCTCTCATGGAATAGAATGCCACTCCACAAAAAAGTAGGAAGAAGGAATGCCACCTCACACTCTGAAGCAGTCCAACTCGCCAGAATCTCACAATACCACACACAGAAACTGCTCTTTCTTTCCAATCTGCAGAAGGCTTTTATTATTCTACAATGGCAAGTGGGAAAATGACTCCAAAGGCAAAAAGCTCCTAGGAGTGCCTTCAGCTTGACTTCTTCTGACCCAACTGCCTTGGCACCGAACTGTGTATATGGAAAACTCTGGATCTATGTACTAAAAAACCATGTGCATGGAGTAAGGATGTGCAAGCCAAGTCATAAACCATCGGAGCCAGCTATGCTCCTGGATCCTTTTACATGAAGTCCATATTTGCTCAGCCCTGGAGGCCGGGGAGCAAGCCAAGCACTTACCTCAAGCTCATCTCCCACTCCTGCAAGCCCATCCAGGCTTTTTGTCAAAGCCAGGAGGCTGCACAACTGCACTACATGTGAAAGCTTTGCTTATTCCCTAGAAGTTCCTACTGTTAATACTCCAGAATTCTTCACTATTAGGAACAGAGTAGGAATAGCCCAAGATCACCTTGCTGGAATGGAAATTTGAACTACTGTGCTGTCTTTTCAGGACTACTTTGGTATTATAGCCACTGCAACACACTTGCCTAATCCATATTTTGTATATTATTCCCTCTTCTCCTGAAATTTCCTTAACATCTTTATCAGATTCCCAGTATGAATGTATTAAAATCACAATTTCTAATCCACTCTGAACACCTCACACCACAGAATTAACTACTTTTTAGACCATATAGAGCAGCCAATTCTTGGTCAATGATGACCCTCATTACCAGTTAGTAATGGCAAAAATTCAAATCACATCTCTCTCAAGACAGAGGAATGCATAGGGGTGCTTCCCAATCAGCTGCTAAAATAACTTGATCATCTGCTGCTTACTGTCTCACCAGCTTATATTCAACAGGGGGCAGCCAACAGCTTTAAGTGTAGTTATGTAAACAGAATACTTCCTTACAGAAGTGTTCCCACCACCACCCCAAATTTACATGCACTGAAAGGGAGAAAAAAACTGTGCCACACTGCAAAGCTTAAAGCAAAAGAGAAGAGCCACAATATTTGTAGGCTACAATGTCAGTCCCCAGGAGAATTGCGAGTTGGGGTGTGTGTATAAAGTACAATTTGGTCATGTAAAAAAGTCATATTGGCTTGAGACAATGTTTCCCATACTTCAGACATTCACATACTACCTACACAAATTGTCACATCAGTGTATTATTTATACTATTGTTTACAACTGACCCCCCTTTTATGTTTATTTAGAATAAAAAAGCTTATTCCCTTGTTATCTAAAATTTTGCATACCATCAGTTGTACACATCTCACACTTTGGGAAGTACTGGCTTAAGGTAGCATTTTTGTATGTTAATCTTAGTAAAACAAATACTGGCCAGTTAAAATAGACAATTCAGGTTTCAAAATGCCACTCCTCTCTACTAAAAATATGTAAAACAACCTTTAAACTTTCCATCAAATTAAAGTGTAAATGCTTAACTATTGGCTGCTCATATCATTTTTATAATTATGAATTCAGGCCACAGAGCATGTATCCACCTTCTTTTATCAAGGTCTCTGTGATAAAGAGCAGCAGTATTGCAACTTTACTACAGGGGTGAGACCATATTGAATGTATTCTTTTCTCATCTTTTTTTAATCATGCAGGATTCTTAAAAGTAAATTAATAAATAGCTGGGATAATTTTCTGTAGATGATTGGAGGCAGCAGTTTGATTAACAAAAGCAATTCTGACCAGATGTGACAGAGTTATGAATTCGTTCCTGAACCTAGCAAAAAAACCCTAAATAAATCAATAAATCAAAGGAAGATAATACAGTGATTCCCTCTCCTCCTCTCTTTGTCTTCCCTCAATGCAATCCAGTAAGGGGGGGGGGGTCCAAGTAAAAACAAAAAAGCTCGAGGGACCCATAATGGGAGCAACATTTCTGGCACGGGTGTTTTAGGTTGTTTTGGCTGTGGTCACACCTAAGGTTTAATCCAGCTTCAGACCACTTTCAGAATGACAGAACAAATAAGGAAAGCAACCAGCAATTTTCTTGCCACATAATCTATCCAAAAGGTGAATTTTCTGAGTTATTTAACACTGAAAGGAAACACCTTTTGTTGCTTTGCTGATGCGTTCTCTCACTCTGAATGTGGACTGAAGCTAGATTAAACCTTGGCTGTGGTCACACCTAAGGTTTAATCCAGCCTCATTTAGTCTTCCTTCAGAGCGAGAGAACAAACCAGCAAAGAGGCCAGTAATTTTCTCTCCACATAATCTATCCTGAAAGTGAATTTTCTGGGTTATTTAACACCAAAAGGAAACGGCTTATTTTCTCTCTCTGAAAGTGGACTGAAGCTGGATTATTAAGCCTTAAGTGTGGCCACAGCCTGCCAAACTGGCGAGAACCAGAGAAACCGGAGGGGGGAGAATTTCTCGCCACTCAGTCTCTGTCGCCCACACGCGCCTCAGAGGAGAAGAAGAGTTTTCTACCCCGCTTTTCCCACCCATTTAAGGGGACTCAAAGCAGCTGACAAACCTTCTGTTCTTCTCCCTGCAACAGACACTCTGTGAGGTACGTAGGTGGGGCTGTGAGGGCTCAGAAGAGAGCTGTGGCTAGCCCAAGGTCACCCAGCTGGCTTCGTGGCGGAGGGCCGAGTCGAGCCCGGCGCTCTCAGACGTTGCCAGCCTGGGCTCCGACACTCTCAGAAGAGAGCTGTGACTCGCCCAAGGTCACCCAGATGGCTTTGTGGAGGAGGAGGAGGAAGACTCAAAGGGTACTCAAAGCGGCTGACAAACCTTCCGTTCTTCTCCCCACAAAAGACACCCTGTGAGGTACGTAGGTGGGGCTGTGAGGGCTCAGAAGAGAGCTGTGGCTAGCCCAAGGTCACCCAGCTGGCTTCGTGGCGGAGGGCCGAGTCGAGCCCAGCGCTCTCAGACGTTGCCAGCCTGGGCTCCGACAGCCCGTGAGGACCGCCTGACTGCCTCTCCTTCCGCCCAGATAACCAGTCGCGAGGCAACCACCACGTCTCAACTGACACGACAAAGGGCAGGCCGGGACCAGGCCGCCTCCCCACACACGCCATTATGTAACACGCTGGCTGGAGGCGCCTTCCTCGGGCCTCGCCGGCCCAACTTTGCCCTGGGGCCGAAGCCGCCGCGACGAGGCCGGGCCTGCTCGGGTGAGCGGCCTCGCGCCCTTCCCTCGCGCCCCCACGCGCCCACCTACCGGGCGAAGCGCAGGCGGCGGGCGGGCGGGCGAAGGCGAATCCCTCCTCAGGCGAAGCTCCCGCTCGGACAGGCGCTCTCTCGCCTCATCCGGCAGCTGAAGCCGCGGAAAGAAGGGGTTAAGCGGGCGGCGACACAAACCCTCGCGAGATCTCGGCCGGGAGCGTCGGACTCCGCCCGAGGCCAATCAGCGAACGGGAGATTCGCTGCCCTCTTCGTCAGACTCGGAAAGAGAATCCGACATGCGCGGTGGCACCTAAGGAGCTCTCTGCACATACGTCACAGTCAGAAAGAGTATCCGACATGCGCAGTGATCTCTTAGAAGGTTTCTGCCCATACATCAGACTTGGGAAGAGAATCTGACATGCGTAGTGGTACGTTACGAGGTCTCTGCCCACACTCCGGGTTCCGTTCTTCGCTCTTCTGAGGTGGAGAGAGTTGGTTGAGTTTAAACGCGAAGCAAAGTGGCGTACGGACTAGCACGGTTCTTAGCAGAAAGAGATCGTATCGAGCAGGCTGCTCCTGGGCAGGAGATTTCCCCTAACCTGTGCCCTTCATGGCTGCGTCCACACCTGCGGTTTAATCCGGCTTCAGTCCACTTTCAGAGCGAGGCAGCGGATCAGCAAAGTAGCCGGTCAGGCACCAATGGTGGATTTTCTGAGTTAGATAACGCCCTAAGCAAACGGCTTGTCATTTTGACAACGCATTGTCTCACTCTGAAAGTGCACTGAAGCTGGATTAAAACTTGGGTGTGAACGCAGCCCAGGTGTCTGAAACCCAGTGTTCAAAGCAATCCTAGTAGGTCCAGCCCTTTCCTTCTGTCCTCTAAACTAGCTGAGGATACTAAGTAAACAGTGCTGTTACAACATGTCCATAATAGAAAAGCTGGAAAGCTGTTTTATTTTGTATTCTCGAGATTAAAAAAGGATAAAGAGAGGATATACAAAGTATACAACATGAGATATAAACAAAGATCTTTGGGGTTTCTATATAACCATTCTGTTGCTATCATCTAGCTTCGCATCTTGCTTTCTGGCCTTGATCTGATCTTTATGTGAAGGTCCCAATTCTTTTTAAAGTCCTCCTTACTTTTATTTTTCACAATTAATGTTGGTTTCACCATTGTTGCCCATGCTGTGAGCTGTTCTTCCCCCTTTTGGATTCTAGGTAACACGGTCTGGGCTCCTTTCTTGGATCTCACTGATCCAACTTTCCCTTGGGGCCAGAGCTGCCATTATGATGTAATTTATTGTATAATTTAACTTGTGGGACAGGTTTGTCTAGCAATTAGGGAGCCAGCTCTTGTCTGGGAATATGGGTTTGATTCCACACCCCTCCATGAAGCCAGCTGGGTGACCTTGGGCTAGTCATAGCTCTCTTCTGAGTTCTAGGGTGTTCTGTTGTGGGGAGAAGAATAGGAAGCTTTGTCAGCCGCTTTGAGTCTCCTGAAATGGGTGAGGAAAAGTGGGGTAGAAAAACCAACTCTTCTTTTTCTTCTTTATTGCCTTTTGTTATTTATACCTTCCTTAGAAGTTTTAACTATCTTAGAAGAGATAAAAAGTATACAATTTAAAGGATTTCCTATAAAAATAAAATTCTTCTCCCCACAACAGACACCCTGTGAGGTAGGTTGAGCTGTAAGAGCATAAAGGACATTCCAGGTGCTTCCGCACAGGCCTTTTAACACCCATTAAGCACACATTCAGAGACGCGCGTCCTCACATACGTACCTATTTAGCACACTTCCGGTGAGGCGCATCCGCACAGCAACACCCATTAAGCACACATTGGGAAACCCGCGACCGCAGAGGCGGGTTTATTTAAGACGGTTTCGGCGAGGCGTGTCCGCATAGTAACACCCATTAAGCACACTTCGGGAAACCCGTGTCCGCACAGGTGGGTCTGTTTAGCACACTTCCGGTGACGCGTGTCCACACATATCTGTCTCTAATGTGTGCTTAATGGGGTTTAACTGCACACCACATTCGAGGTGGTCTTAATGGGTGTTTGAGGACTAAATCCGGATTTGCGGAGCCCGCAGCCGCATACGGGATGGGGAGAGAACACATGAGGTGGGACAGGAAGCCGGCATGTTGGCTGCGGGAATGTGGGGCGGGGCCGACGTCGGCGGGTGGCGGGCGGGGCCCGGGCACCACTCTGCCCTGTAGCCCGTCCCCCTCGCTGGCAGCGGCACTCCGCATCACCTGGCCGTGGCTGGCGCCGGCGCAGAGTTGACTCGCGGCCGAGCACCCACCACGGGGACTCGTCGGCTGAGCAGCGCTGGCTTCCTGACAGGTTTTGAGCGAAGTCACCTCCGTGCGGGCGCACATACAGCTCCGCCGCTGCGTTCCCGGGCAGGAAAGGGGGAGGCTGAGCCTGGGGGCGTACGGGGTGGGTAGTGGCGCGGTGGGTGCCTGCAGCCAGACCAGGATTGGGACCCCTGCGCCACCGATTTCACTCGCCGGAGGCCAGCCACAGCTCCGATCCCCGCCGCCAGCCCCGTCCTGGGCCGCATGGCAGTCGCACCCGCCGTTCTGTATGTGGCTGACCGCGGCGTCCCACCGGGTGATTGCCCCGCACCGGGCGAAGCTGTCAAACACAGCATTCCATGCTTCGGGCATCTGCGTCGGCACACGGCGACCACGCCCCCTGGGCGGCACGCAGCCTGTCAGTGGCGGCCATGGCGGCGGCTGGCGGCCACCGTGAAGTGACAGCTCCCTGCGCCAATCACAGCACTCCCCGAGAAGCTCCCCGCAAATCCGTGTTACTGTGTCTGCACGGCGCGGGCCGAATCCGTCCTCCGCTGGGCCCCTTTCCCACGCGTGTGTGGACAGAACCCGTGCAGATTGATCCGCATATTCTAGATGAGGATCAACCGGGATCCGCTTCCAGGAAAACCGGATGGGCAGGAACCACATCTATTACATCTGCATCTAGGCTAATCCGGATTCGCTACATCCGCATCTAATAGAAACCGTCGTAAACAAATCTCCTGCTATTCTAAACCGGTTTTCCTAAATCCGGGTAAGATAGATCCGCATTTGCCCCTGTGCGGAAGCACCCTCCTTGTACCTTTTTGTATAAACTGTTTTCCCATCATTATCCCATTTACCAATAAATTAATAAACTGTGTAATGTAAACAGTTTGTACTGCCTTTAAGAAATTACCTAAACTTTCCATTTTGCCCAGCACACCACTAACATAAAATCCCAATTTCTGGCAGACTATTTGGACATCTAGCATAGTACACAGTACTCCCTGGCAGAAGTTTTCTGCTTACCCATTCCCTACTTGTGAAACTGAGGCTCCAAGGTGCAGATCCAATGTCCTCAACTGGACAAGATGAATCCACTAATGTGGGGAATTATGGATTACTCATTTGTGATACAGGTGACAGATAAATAGTTCTCAAGGATGGAATTATATTTTATTTACAATTCATTACATTTACACAATATTTATTTTAACTCATTGGTGATGTGTAGCTACTAGGGATGTGCATGAACATTTGTAGGCATTGAAAATCTGATTGAGTTCGAATGCCAAAATTTGGCACATTCAAATAGAATGTCCCAAAATTCAAATGTAAACATTCAAATCAAATTTCGAACTTCAGATGATTTGTTCAAATCATCCAGACATTTGCATGTGTATAGGTTCGTACACAATGTGTACTTGGGGATCCGCATTTTCCCCACATCTGTACACATTTCTACAGATCCGTACAGGTTGCATATGGGATAACTACCGGAAGCATACAGATGTGTATGGATGTGAGAAAGATGTGTACATGTACATACGAATGTTGCCGACATTCGTATGTGCAGATTCAAATAAAAAATTTGAACGAATAGATTTGAATTTGGTAAATACAAATTGAATCTTGTTAAATTCAAATTTAGAAGATTTGAATTGAATCAAATTTGGGGGTATTTGATTCGATTCGAGTAGACTATCAAAAAAAAAAATCAGGCACATCCCTAGTAACTACTAGAATTTATTTCGAGGTCCAGCTGTTTTATTTAACTGATGCTAGGACTGTATTCTGATGTATCAGTGGAAACACCAGTAAACCAACCATTAAAACAACAGCCTTCCTTCCAGGATCTGCCACACTATTCTGTTGCTGGAGCAGCGCCACGTGGCATTTTAAAGGCACTTGGCATGCTTTACTGTGCCAGGGTGGGCTGTCTCACAGATAACTTGAACCAGCAGAACACAAAAAAGTCTCACCAAACTGAATTAAGAGTGCATTTATCCTGCAGTCTCCTCCTTCCATCGCCCCAGATCAGAGTGCAGATGGCAGGTATCTCCCAGTGTGTGGCTATGGTTTTATGGCAGTGGACAGGTGCCATTTTTCCCACCATGTCTGATCACCACCTTAATCCCATCTATATTCTCATTTTGTTCTTGCGACATACCTTGAGAACATTGGCAGATGATTTTATGCTAACTAACCTCATAGTTGACTGATAAACACTGTACACCCTGTGGTTGAGTCTTTTTAGCAATATCACCCTTTATATTTTTAAAAACTTGTGATGTCACAGGGTGATAATTTTAAATAATTTCATTAGGCACAAATGTACTGTCCATGGTCGCACTATGGATTTATTAACTCTATTTTTATGGGTGTTGGACTCTTTTGGCCATGAGTGTCATTTGCAGTAGTGATGTTGGTCTGAAGATGAATTAAATATTTCATTTGAAGCATAGGCTAAAATTTCTCAGATCTTATTCCCAGTACTAAAACAAACACACTTCCTTGCTTTTATAAATAGGTTTACTGATCTTCCTAGGTTTTCTTCATTATTTTCAATTTTGCCAAAAATAGTCCCGCATTCTGATAGCTTCAATCCAAGGAATATATGCAGATGTCCTAGTGAAGACAGTGGGTTTGTTTTGTACCTGGCATCCAACTGGTCCAAAGCTAACAATTCCATGGACTTCCCATGACTTTTTCTCAATTTGACAAAGAAGTGGGCCACCAGAATCTCCCTGAAAGAAGAAAATACTGCCTGAAGGTTGAAACATAATGTATTTATCCTCAGTGGAAAAACTGTCAACTTAGAGGTCATAAACGATACACACTTCCAAAGGATTTTTTCCCCTTGTTTCAAAAAGATGCATAGTGACATTTGGGGTGGAGAGTGATTCAAGTAAGAACCTGTACTAAAGAAAGATGGCCTTTTTTCCCATAATGTCATTCTCTTTCTTCAAACTGCAAATCACTTTGCCCCAACTGGTAAGCCTTCCTAACTGGTACCTTTGTCTTGAAGCCTCTGCAAGTTTCTGTTACCCTTTGATTCAGGGCAGATATGCAACACCCCCAGTGTGAACATTAAAGAGAAGAGTCATGTACATAACAGGCCACAAACCCTAGCCCTGGTCACATTATGACCTCTAGCTTTAAAAACACATTTACACATACTGGTATAGAAAATTGGAAAGAGAAAATTGATTTTACAAGCATGATCATCTGCCCTAAATATCCCTTTCTGCCTTCATGAAGTTCATACTCCAGAAGGTGGAGAAGAAAGGTTAGTGGTGGTTCAACTTCTAGAATCTAAGGGAGTGGTTACACCTTCACTTTAAAGCTTCTTCAGTCCATTTTCAGGTCTGGCTGCTCAAATGGAAGCGGGAAAGTCCACAAATAAATGGATAGAAATGAAGAGGTGTGAACAGCCACACCTGAAGATGGACTGAAGAAGGTTTAAAGTGAAGACATGACCATGTCCTAAGCTACCTGCCTAAATTGACTGAATTTTTCATAGTTTAAAAGGGAAAGTATCAGAGACCTAGATTTCCAGCATCTTCAGGCAGTCATGAGAAAGACAGAGCAGCAACCTGCAGAGTGAGACCTTAGGGCATGGGTGATAAAGCTATAGTGCAGATGAAAGACTTATTTGAACCCACCCAAACTTGAACAAATATCCAGATCATTATGTGCTGACCCTGGTTCAAATAATGAAAGTAATAGTTTTAGTTATATCATTGCTTTCCTTGTCCCATGACCTGGATGTAGTGGCTGCCATTAAAGAAACGCTTTTTGGAGAATAATGCTAATCAGTACCGATAGTAAGAAGCTAGCTGAATCCATGGGCCTATTCACGCTTGGCCATATTCTGGAATATATCTTAGGATACGAGGTCTGTTGTCCACGTGTGAATGCAGTCTCTGGCAGGTCTTACCTGGGGCCTGCTGTAGCCTGTACTAGCATGTGGACAGCAGGCCTCTGTTCTGTGGTACATTGCAGGATAAAGACAAGTGCAAATAGACCCTGTGTCTTGACAAAAGTTGGCTTCCTATGTTTCTAATTGCATACAGGTAGCTGGAACAGAGTTTAAGGAAGCTGCTGTCCCAGCTGCTTTCAAAGAAATTGGCTGCAAATGGGTCAGAATTCCTACCTCTTTCACAGTTATATAGAGGAGGGAATTTCAGCAGATGTTACCTGCACTAAAAGCTACACCTGCTGAAATCCTTTCTTAAAACAATAACTAAATCCTAGTCTGGATTCTGTTTATGAACCCTACTTAAGGAGAACATCTTGGTATTACTGATCTTGTGGGTCCATCAAAGACTCCATGACCGTGTCCCCATGCAAGCCATTTGGAGTGGGATTGGAATGCATGGGACCAAAAGCCGGTCCGAGATCGCTCCCAGCCCATCCTCATGCCATTCCCGGTGATGCAGGCTGGGTGCAGAAGCACCCGTCCCCATGCGAACCGCACCAAACCGTGACACGGGGGAGCAGTACCACCTCCTCGTTGCCCCCCCCTTCATTGCAAGCCAGATTGACATCAGCCCATCTGTGCCACCAGCTGCAAATGCACAAAAAGCCAGGACTGGGCTGGGAGGCACAGAAAAAAAGTTTTTACAAAGCTTAATAATCATAATAAATTTATAAATAATTCTAAAAGACGGAAAGCTGCTACGAGTTTTAGCAGTTTGAGCAGTGTTGAGCACCTCCGCTCCACTGGGAACCGTGAGAACGCCCACCCGCTAAGTTAAAGGGTGAAAATCAAGACATTTATTATGATTGCCTTGCCGATCAGGAAACGGGTTGAAAATTTTTGGACCAGGAACAAAATCAAGCCATTATCCTGCCTGCCTTGGTGATCAGGATTTTACCACTCCCAAAAACTGTCAGCTGCTGTGATCTCCAATTCACAGGGCAGGAACGGCAAGCACACCCAACCTACCAATGATGTGAGTGCCAATCTCCTCCCAAAAAAGCCCATGATCGTCCCCATGCACAGCCTTAGCTCGCTAACCAATGCGTGCCGGGACCCCAAACCATGCTCAGACTTGTTTTTGCGGGTACCACATTTGGTCCTGGTCTGGCACAGTTTGGGGGGAATTTGGTCCACCAAATCTAAAATGCACGGGGATGCCCCTTGCCAAGCCCACATTCAGTATGTGTTCAGTACAGGACCAAATGTGCATGTTATGTATGGATAACATAAACAGCTGGTGGTACTAATGTCCTCCCATTCATAAAGTTAGACAACTGATACTGCAAGTTTCTCAACATGAGAAAACTACCTCTTCAGCTTTTGGAGCTGTTTTTAAACCTGTTTTGTGTAATGAAATACAACTTTGAGGAAAAACTGTCCACCGATCGCTCAAAAATAGCGTAGAAAGATCCTGCATTAGCACCGATGTTTGTACCTGGCAAGCAGCAGGAGACTTTGCTGTATCTCTCAGTCCAGCGCAGAGCATTGAGGACTGGATTTTGACTCCCCAGAATTGTTTGAGGTGACATGTCTTGAAATCTATGACGGGTAACTTGGCCTGATTCAAAACTTCAGACAGAGTAAAGTTTTCCTCTTTTCCACCTTCAGTAGGGAAAACACAGGAGGGTTAAAACATTTACCCTAAATAAGTACTTCAGTAATTTATACACAGATTTAGGATCTGAGTCCTAATAAATTATTGCACTCAGTAAGGCATCAGTCATAAACCTTTTCTTGACAATAAACCAAATTGATAATGATACTGAATTAATACACATACCGAAGATTGTGATAAAATCATGGTCACACCTTCACTATAAACCTTCTTCAGTCCATCTTCAAGTCTGACTGCTCACACCTTTTCGTTTCTATCCATTTTATTTGTGGACAAGAAGGTTTAAAGTGAAAGTGTGACCATAGCCTAAGTTTCAGTGTCACGTTGGCTGCATCTACAAAAAAGAGGCTGTAAAATGGTTTAGAGGTGATGGCACTCACACGCTAGTGCCTTTAATCCTCATCAAAGCCCAGAAAATACATTTCCAAGGTGCATTATCTGAGAACATGAGCAGCCACATGCTATAACCCCTTACTGCTTTAAAAATCCTTTTTAAAGATGGGTATTGATGCAGAGATGGTCTCATCTGCTGTTCAGCTATCACCTGCAGCCTCAAACTTTCCCCTAATGCTTAAAAGCAATGTTGTCTCTGCAGTCTTAAGTAACTATGAGGAGACCCTAGATGGAGTTCTGTGAGGAGTTTTAGGTAGGCCTAAAGGCCCCACAGAGAGTGGGGCTGATCTGGTCACTGTGGAAAATTGAAACCATGATTGCCAGATCAGTGGATACTGGGGTCCAACTGTACATGGTGCACTTGTGGTCAGATAATCTCGTTTTGAAGCTCTATCCAATAGTGGAACATTTTGGGTCCTGGTCACACCTTATATTTAAGAAGAATAGAGTCCATCTTCAGTCCTTGGAATCCATATGCTAAAGTGCATTTCTGTTTCTGTTTTTGTTTTTCCCCAAGAAAATTCTTAGCTGGAATGGGACTATCCTGCAGTTGGGTGATCCCAGCATTGAGTCTGTTTCAGCAAGAAACAGACCCAGGGTGCGTTCCCATGGCCATTTTAATCTGAATTTGATTCAAATTCAGGAAAGAGTGTCTCCATGGCTACTGTAATTAACCCTAAGCGAATCCGAATTCGGCACCCAGCGTCCCCATGCAATTCCCTATTCCCAGATTTTATGAGGACTATCCTGCCTAAATCAGGAGGAAAAAAAAGTCCTGATTAAAACTGGACTCCTTCTCCTTTTTTGGAGCCAAGTCCACTTTATTTCCCCCATAAGGGGATGATACCAGGCTATTTGGAGTGGAGGTCTATCATTCTGGCCAATAGCAGCCAGCTGTGGGTGGTTTTTTGCAAATGTAAAGCTCCCCCACTCCCTTGCCAGCCTTGCGAAATCTTCATGTGGCACAAAAAAGGCAGAAAGAACTTGTCTTTTTTATTCAGGGGCTGTAACATTCTCGCTTGAAGCATGTATCTTTTGAAGAGAGATGCTTAGGAAGCTTGAAATACTTGATATCATGCTGGGTTAGATGTCAGAAAGGGAGACGAAAGAGAACGTAACTTGGCGTTTGAAGTCCCTTCCCTTCGCGTTTGCTTCTGTGGAAGTTAAAAGCCCTTTTAAAAATGTTTCCTTGCAGCTGCGGAAGGGTTTGCATGTGGGATTGGATTTGAAAAACCCTTACGTTCCCTCGCAGCTGTGGAAGTTAAAAGCTTTTTTAAAAAACTTCCATTTTGCTGTTTCCATTGCAGGTAGGTTTTGCATGGGGTGGGGATTTAATAGCCCTGTTTTTTACATTTTAAAATTCAGATTAATTGATGGTCACTCAACCCAGATTAAAAATAATCCCCAAAATATAGTCCAAAGAGACTATTTCAGGACTAAATTCCCTGCATGGAGATGCAGCCCCAGGCATAGGGCTGCTGTCCAGCCCAACAGTAATATGCCACACTCTGCCATCCCAACCTAACAGAACTGCTATACCCCCCCATTACAACAACACCATGATACCCCCCATGACAACACCTGATACCCCTCACTGCTGCCACTGCCACTGCTATACCATGCCACACTAAGTCTTTGTGGATCTCCTTAGCTTCATTGTGATGGTTGGTAGCCTCACCCCTGTCCCCCTGCTATCACAATGAACCTTAAGTTTTGCCAGGTGAAGGGGATCCAGAAAGTTCAGCATGGCAGTGGCGGCGGCAGAACGGTAGGTGTGATCAGTCCATTTCAGGTCCAAAATGACTTTCCTGTCTGTCCCTGGGACGGACAATTTGGTTAAGGTGTGGCCAGGGCCTTTACGCCTATGATGAATCAATGCTTTTGAACTCAACTTACTTCACCAGCCTGTTGCAATACTAAATTGGAAAGGATATTGGCCCAGACTGAGATCTATGAAATAAGGACAGAATAAAAAGATAGCTAAATACACATGGAAAACATGTGCCTCACATTTATCATGCCACTGAAATTGTAAAAGTCAAAGACACTCTGAAATACCTCTTGTGCCACCCCAGCCAGTAACCCAGCAGGAATGTCCTGGGCGGAGAGTGCTGTCTCTTTTTGGTAAGCAGGCATAATGGATAAACCTATTGGATATAATATCTTCCACTGGCTTGACCAAGGCAATATCATACTGCAGTTCATTCAGCTGAGGGTAACGGAAGCCTTCATGTCGATAGATTCGCTTCACACGATAACTTCTCTCTGTGAATTCCAGGTGGTTAAGGTTATGCTTGCCCAGAAGAATCCGCCAGTCTGTGACATCTTCTGCTTGGCCCCTAAAAATGAAACACAGTAGGGGTTCTGTGTGGTCCTGGACTATCTCTAGTGTCCTTCCTTTCTCATTAACACTTGGGTCTGAGGATGCATCTACATAGACCTCTGTTGTCATGGAGCTTTTCTGCAGTGGACAAGCAGCTAACAGAGGTCACATTTTGACCAAACTGGCATAGAGCATCTATACCTAGTCTTGTGCCACACAATAAAACCAGTGCAGTTTGTGTGGCTCTCCTGACACCTGTGTGGCCAGGATTACCCAGAACTGCCCTAGAGCTTGATGATGGGCATCCATGTAAACAAACTCTAATTCTCCACCATAATATGACTCTTACCATCAGGTCTATCACCAAAAACCAAAACCACAAACGCTCAGGTTTTTTTCAGAAGAATATTTCAATTGTGGCTCTTCATAAAACACACAAGAAGGATACATATGAAAATTATACTGGTTAACACAGGCCCTCCCCATATTTCTGTTTACAGGAAACAGCACTATCTGTAGTGGATAAGAATGGCTGTTTAGACCTTCTCCTGTTTATGCTACACCCCTTCTGCTCTATCTTGTCCTCAGCTTTTCCCCTCCAAATAGGCTTCAGGGCCAGAAAAAGCAAAACTAAGGGAGAAAAGTAAACAAAATAAAAATGGGTGATATCATCATGCTAGCGATGACTAACCTGGAGTCCTCCAAAGTTGGTGGGATCTAATTTCCATCACCTCCAGCATGAACAATAAATGGTCAGGCAGACATAATGGAAGGCTAATCCCAAAGATACCTGGAGGACCTAAGACCAGCCATTTCCTGCTATCAGGTGGCACTGGATTTACAGGAACAGTCAGGGCTCTCTTGTTGCTATGCATTATGTGTTTAAGAAGTCAAGAACGCTCTTGTATCTCTTCCTTTTTGGTCTAAGTTTTCCTTGATGAGACATTGCCATTCTAGCCATCAAGACGATGCTCAAAAACATAGGTCGTGTCCCCATGAAAGCCATTTGGAGTGGGATCGGAATGCATGGGACCAGGAGGAGTTCCGAGATCACTCCCAGCCATTCCCCATGCCATTCCCGGCAGCGAGGGCTAGGTGCGGGTTGGGCGTGGATGGAGGCATCCCCATGCAAACCATGCCAAACCCTGGCAAGGGGGAGCAGCACCACCTCCTCTCTGTTTCCTCTCTCCTCATTGGAAGCCAGATTGACAGCCCACCCCTGTGCCACGTCCCCCCCTCCCTTAGCAGCACAGAAAGCCAGGAATGGGCTGGGAGACACAGGGGGAAGTTAAAATAAAGCTTACCTCATAATAACAAATTTATAAATAATTTTAAAAGACCAAAAGCTGCTATCAGGCTTAATGGCGGTTAGGTGCTTGAGCAGTTTTGCGCACCTCCATTCCACCAGGAACAGTGAGAATGCTCACCAAGCTTAAAAGGAAGAATATCAAGCCTTTATTTCATGATCACTTATGTGATCGGGAAGCAGGGGTTGAAAATTTTTGGAACTGGAACAAAAATCAAGCCATTATCCTGCCTGCCTTGGCAATTGGAAAATGGGGGTGGAAATATTTCTGTGGAAAATGCCAAAAATTAACTCATTATCCTGCCTGCCTCGGCGATCTGGATTTTAAAATGTCAGTGGCTGCGATCTCCAATGCATAGCGCAGGAATGGTAGGCACACCCCACCTCCTAATGACATGAGCGCCAATCTCCTCTCCACATAGCCCCATATACGGTCTCAGCTCGCTAACCAATGCGTGCCGAACCCCAAAACCGTGGTGAGACTTGTTTTTTCAGGGTACCAAATTTGGCCTGGTTTGGCACGGTTTGGGGGGATTTGGTCTGCATGCATGGGGACGCGGCCATACTGTTTTTCATGAGCAGTCCATGATATTTTCAAATGTCTCCCTTTCCCCAACGCATACACTGCAGAGCTTACTTCTGAAAACAATGGGCTGCAGTGAGAATCCAGTGCTTGTGAATGAGGGTGCCACCACAGACATGAACAAATGGATCGCCTGGTTTACCACGAGTCTAGAGAGAAAAGGGAATGGAGAAAATAAAACAGATAACTCAGAAGTAAAAGTATGGAAGCTGTTCATTCATCCCACGATGACAAAATCCTTCTGGATTTGGAAAGAACATGGATTCCAAACAGCAGTTCTTGGTATTTGTGCAAATGGTGTGCAAAGACCACATCTTATTACAGACCATTTGGAAAAAGTACATGTGAGCCCCACTCCCACCTGACTTTTTAAATCCAAATTGAACTTAATTCCAAGGCGAATGCGCATTCTGCCTGTCTCATTTGTTTGAGTATAGATTGCAGTCAACCCGAATATTGCTGTTCCCACTGAAAATGCTCCATAAAACACACTGGGGAAGCAGCATCTTTTTGTCCCCGCCCTCTAACAGTTGAGGTTCCCTCCCCTCTCTCTGATTGGGCTCTCTCCCGCCACTAAAATCACGATGTGGCTGAGGATGGGGCACCCCCTGGTGCTGCTCCTGGAGCGGTTTGCCTCTTGCTGACCAGTCCTGTGACTCAATGGGCTGGGCAGAAATTGCCACTTGGGTGGCTGGTTTGCCATCACCTCCTGGCAGTTCCTGGGCATTGTGATCGGTGCCTGTTGGGGTGGCACTTTTGCACAAATGTGCAATTCAATACTAGTGATCCCCCATGACCACAGGGATCTGTTCCAGGATGCTGTACTCATGCGCAAAATCAGCCCCCTAAGCCAAGATCTAGCCCATGTTTTGTGCCTGGCGGTAGGGGTGCATTATGGTTGATAAAGGCCATCAGATCCTATTTGCTAAAATTTGGATCCTTTATTTGGCAATATTCTCCTCGATTTTGCCATAACACAAAACTTTTTTTCTCACTACCTACCACAAAAGAGGAGGGGAATGATGACATGGGAGGGATGGCAAGGGGCTGCCTCCTGAGAGTGAAATCCCACCCATTTAATGATGCACCCACAATGGCAGCAGACACTGGACAGAAGGCTATCAGGGGGGACAACCCGAAAGGCGCAATCTCCCCTCAATAAATAAGCATCCAATAGGATGCTGCAAATCTCCCTCAATCAATTAGCATTATAAAATCTTTGCAGACCACAGGTCAAGGCCATGAGGCAAGAAGCTAAGGAGCAAGAAGAAGCCAATTGGAAACTTTCCTTTGATTTTCCCAAAGCATCTGCAACTTGGAAAAATGGTAGAGAGCCTTGACTGCCTCTGTCTTTCTCAGGCTGTGTTCACTCCTAAGTTTTAATCCAGTTTCAGTCCACTTTCAGAGTGAGAGAACGCATCAGCAAAGTGACTAATTGTTTTCTTTCCGCTTTATCTAGCCCAAAGGTGGGTTTCCTGATTTAGATTAAGTGGAAACAAAATGAATCATGAGTATCACTTTGCTGATGCATTCTCTCTCTCTGAATGTGGACTGAAACTAGATTAAACCTTAGGTGTGAACGCAGCCTCAGAAAAACACTACAGGCCTCTGCAACTAAATGGATCCCAGTTGTACCCAGCTATATCTGTTGCCTGAGCTCTCTCACGTGCATTTTCTGAAGGATTCCTTGTTCAAAAACTTTTTCATACTTGTAAAGAAACTTGCCAGGGCCAAGAATGAGGCCTTGCTTCGTTGCCTGAAATAATCTTTGCAAATATGTTTGGCTGGAAGTATGCAACGCCACAGTTTTTAGGCCAATCTAAAAGGAAGGAAGAAAGAAAGAAAGATATCATACACACAGAAAACCAAAGAAGGCTTGTAGTACCAGCACATAGCAAATACTTTGCACAGTTGCCTTTGCCAACAATTCTTTACACTGAGTGCTTGCTTGAATACAGAGGTCCAGTTGCTTTTGCGAAATGCATTAAAGTTTGAAAAGTGGCCTTAGTTTGGGTGAAGCAAGCCATAGACACATGAGGAGGAGGGAGGACTGGGTAGAACATGCCAATATTCTCTGTCTTCAAGTACAAGATGTTTTCTTGGCTACACACTTGCCTTCTGCAGACCTTTCCATTGACATTTCTGCCATAGACTGTAATGAACGATTCCTATCCTAAGTGACTCCAGGGTAGAGGTCACACCTTCACTTTAAACCTTCATCAGTCCCTCTTCAAATCTGACTGCTCACACCTTTTCATTTCTATCCATTTATTTGTGGACTTTAGTCTAAATGGAAGGTGGAAAGTCTACAAATAAAATGGACAGAAATCAAGGTATGAGCAACAAGACCTGAAGATGGTCTGAGGGAGATTTAAAGTGAAGGTGTGACCACAGCCCATGTTTCTTGGTGTGACATCTAAACCATGAGAAAGCAGGTGTTCTGTGTTAAGCTGAACCATTCCTTACTGTTAATTGCTATTTCTGATGTGGAGAAATTCACCTTTGGGAAAGTTCTCAGTTTGTTGCATATTGATTGGTCTATCAATGGTCATCTGCCATACCTAGTCCCTACCCCATTTAGTCAGTCATGCAGTTGATGAAAATACTCCTATTATTCTATCTTAGTCCTTTTGACTGTATACTCATGTTCTTTTCTGCTTTCTGCTGTATTTTTAAATTAAGTTTTCTGTCTTGCGTTATTTTCTGCAGTTTATGCCTTACTGTGTTTTATTCTGTTTGTGCATCTTGGAATTTCATTATAACTGCTCAGACCTTTTTTGTGTTTTTATCATAAATTCTTTGTTTAAATCCTAGAGAGTTTCTTTTGAGTGCTTGGTGGAAGATTTTTGAGACTTATTCAGTCCATCAAACATGAGGCAACTCGAGAGTTCTGACACTGACCTACCTGTATTTAGGAGAGCACATTCCAGCAGTTACATACTGAACACAAAAAGCTTTGAGAGCCTGTGTTGTAAAAATGTTCTGCTTTCCTCCAGTTAAACAGTGCTGAATGCGCATAGGCAGGCACTGGAAAGCTAAGGACGTGATCCCACTTGACTTTTTAAATACGAATTTAACCTAAATTTGAGGTGAACACGCATTCTGCCCATTCCCATTGAAAACACATAAAAATGTATAGAACCCAAATTTTGCCATTCCAATTGAAAATGTTACATAAAATGCATTGGGGAACCAGCATCTTTTGCTCCCCACAGCTTGCCAGTCAGGGTTCCCACCCCTCTCTCTGATTCGGTTTGCTCCCGTGGTTAACATCACGATGTGGCTGAAGGTGAGGAATTCCAGGACCACCCTTTGATTGCATACCCAGCCTCTTTTGCGCAACTGTGCAATTGCAGACTAGCAATGCCCCACAACCACGGGGATTGATTCGATGCTGCTGCAGTCATGCACAAAATCACCCCCTAAGCCTATATTTAGCCCATGTTTTGTGCCCGGCAGTGGGTGAAAGAGAAATTTGACAACCGTTATGTGCCCTCACCACCGGGCGCAAAACATGGGCTAGATCTAGGCTTTTGGGGTGTGTGTGTGATTTTTATCTCGTCCTCTCTCTTTAAAATTCTCTATCCACTTCCAACATCTAAAAAAGCAAGATCTTGGGTGATTTTGTCACAAGTTGGTTAATTTACCCCTTTGCTTTTCATTAATCCCAGAATGCACCTTCAGCCAGATTGGAATACAGATTTAGGCTTTAAAACCCAAGTGGTGGGAAGAGGGCTTTGCCAAAGAGAACATGTCCCTGCAAACAAAGAGCTCTGCTGCCTTTGCCCAAAACCACGTGGGAGGAGATCAAAATGGGGGGAAAGAAGAAAAAGAGAGAAAAGGATGGGGGAAAGACTGTATCTGGATGAGGGAGAGGGAGAAAAACAGACCAGGGAGTGGGCCTTTTATGTCCAAATGGATCCTTTATTTGGCAATATTATCCTCTGTTTTGCCCTGCTGAAAAGAGGAGGGAAATGATAACATGGGAGGGATGGAAAAGAGATGCCCTCCTGAGAGTAAAACCTCACCCATTTAATGACACACCCACAACAGCGACAGACATTGGACAGAAGGCTATCGAGGGGAGGACAATCCAAAAAGTGTGATCTCTCCCCAAAACTGTGGTACCATTCCCAAAGCAAAAAAAAAAAAAGCATACGAGCAGCAAAAAGCAGCATCAGAGCAGGTTTTTTTTAGGATTTTTAAAATGCATTTTCGGGTGATTTACTCCTTGGAAAGTGTGGGAAGCAAATTTTTAATGGGGCCAAAGGATTTTCAAAACGTTTTCAAAGCTCCGTAAAACCCCAGTGGGAATGGGACCTAAGAGACACAGCTACAGACAAGTACATTATTTATTTATTTTACTTCATGTTATGTCAGTCAATTGCCTGACGCAAGGATCTCGCCAGCCCTGACTGGAGCCTTGGGCCTACCCAAGCACTTGTAATATCTGCTAAATTCAGAGGAAGAGAATGGATTTGCCCCCCTCCTTTGGTTTCCCCATTACCACTTATACATTCAACATGTAGAAAAAACAACCTCTACATGTGACATCAGCTGAAATCCCTTTCACAGACTCACAGAACATATAAGTCATATATGGTTTGCCATTTCCTCCTCCTGGGGAGGTGCCAGAAATCATGGAAGACTGAAGTCTGTTCGCTGTTCTTTGGAAAAGTCAACAAAGCAATACATACATTCTTGGCTTTTTTGTTATTTTTTAAAACAGAATCTAGCATCTGCATTCCCAATCCACATCCAAGAAGACAGTCCTGATGTTTTGAATAAAGGACATGAAAATCTGACCAATTATGAGACAAACTCAAAATTCATGGTAAAATATCTTTTAAAGGTACATTTTGAAACATGTAATAATAATACATATATTGAAAACAAAACATATACACATACACAAGTGGTAGAGTTGATTTGATGTAAAACATGTGTGTAGCTTGTATTGTTTAAGATACGTAATAAAAATAAGCATTTATATATATGTGGAGACTTTTCTAGTGTGGAGGGAAATATCTGGATGAAAGTTTTCTGCAAATGCTGAAAGTCATAGCTGAGAATCCAACATTCAGCATTGCAAAGATGTTCTTTGCCCTATGACAGTGATGGCTAACCTTTTGAGCATGGTGTATCAAAATTCACAAGAAAACCTAGTTTAACTCGGGTGCTGTGTCACTTCCAGAAATATCCATAATTTTGTGATATTTTTAGCTCTAGTAAGAAAGTTATATTTTTGATACATGTATTTTATGAAAAGCAAAAATGAATAATTCTTTACATTTGCTAAATCTTCAACTGGTATTTTGTACACTTCAAGAGCAAGCAAGCACTACATGCCCAGGTGCCAGGGTGACCAGGTGTGTCACCTAAAAGGGCTTGGCGTGTCACCTGTGACACGCGTGTCATAGGTTGGCCATCACCGCCCTATGAAGTGGCAATGTAGCATGCAGTGCTGTTGCTGAAAAGATAAATGATGATCTATACTCTGAATGCTGGAGGTGTGAAATGAATCAGATACTAAAGGTAATATACTACATTATGTAGCTTGATCTTTTAACAGCTTGATCCTATGCTTCTGTACTTAAAAGTCAGAAAAATATGGCACAGGACTGCAACTTTTATCTGTCTGACCCCATGGGTATATTAGGGCCTCCCCTTGTGCAGAGAGATAAGAAGCTGAGACATTTTTCTCCCATCTTTTCCCGTGGAAATCTTTGTGCTACTCAGAAGTAAGACCCAAGTAAGTTGATCTAAGTCTGCAATATTGATCTCCATTCCAGGAGGAAAAGCTCTTCTCATAAACCACTACCAATCATTCAGACTTAACTTACCTAAATCCAGATGTTTGGGTGTCAAAGAAAACTTTGCCAAAGAAAGCACAGGAAGCAAAACAAAGACATAGTCCAAATTCATTGCCCATCAAAAATGAAAAAAGCTTGGTAATGCACAAAGGGAAATTGAGTTTCTATATGGTAATATATGAATTTCATCACTGAATGCAGTCAGAGAGGACACGGCATTTCTTGCTGTTTGCTGCTTTTACTGTTGATACTGGCAAACAAAGCATAGAGAATCAAAACAGGGAGACCTAGATGCTTCTGCCTGTGTTTAGCACGCCTGTTTATGGGTGGCTGGAGAAAGCCTGTTCACATCAGCAATTTTACACACTGCTAGATCCAAACAGGTAGCTGCTGTGGCAGAACATGATTGTATACTTGGGGTGCGTATGGGAAACTTGCCAAGCTCTCTCTGTCTCTGTCTCTTTCTCTCTTACACACAGAGGATATTTCTGAAGAGCATAAAAAGTCTTCATGTAAACATAAACTGCTTATCAAGGCTTTAATAACTAGTGCTAAATTAATTATTGCTCAATTGTGGAAAGATTCCCAGTCATTATCTATAAATGATTCCCAGTCATTATCTATATCTATCTGGAATCTTCAAAGACAAATATTTATCTCCATTTGTCTCTCACCATTTATGCCCACTTTTCTCAATAACAAACTTTCTGCAACCTTTCCTCACCTGGTTCAACTGATTACCACTAACTAAATTGGGTTACTACAGCTAATCTTTGAGACTTGCGAAAGTAATTTAGTGTTGGACAGAGTTTATAAAATTGTTATGTTCTGATTTGCTGGTTGCTTGAAACAGATGTATGAAGTTGTAATAAATAAATAAATTTAATAATAATAATAAAAAAGTCTTCATGGAAAGGGCCTGAGAGACATGACAAGGACAGATCACTGCACCCACCAGCACCCCAATCTGCTAACAGATTGGCAACCAATCTTGCAGCCATTTCTTCTCAAGATGTGTCAATCTATTCCAGGGAGACTTGTAAAAATGTGCTTGTTTGGATTAGACAAACTACAATTATAGAACAGATGCAACAGGAATGGAAAGGTCTAGAGAGCAAAACATGTGCACAACATTTATATTCTAATGAATGTGCATGCTGAAAATATTGTAAGTTTGTTCTGAATTCTTTAATAAAGAACTTTAAGTTGTATCACATCATATACAGCACTAGAAAAGTTGGGCCGTGTACTAGAAAAACACTAGGTGGCGCGTAGAAACTTCATATTAAGAAGGAAGCAAAGACGATTTAATTCTCTGGCTGTAGTTGACCTAGATTTATCAGATTGCACTGTCTTTAACTGCGCTCTGAGGAGTGGGTGGGTATACATGCATGCCCATTCATGCATAGGGCAGGGGAGAAACTGAGTAAATGCGGCATGTCAGTTTGATTGTCTAGCTAAATCGGCTGGCACAACCTGATGCCAGTTTGGTCACAAGGGCTGCTTTTGGTTCTTGCTGAACTGACTGTGATCAAATCTACTACCACTGTTTCTTCATTTCTGCTGGAAAATGTCAGATTTACTGTAAGGTTGCTGAAGGTGGAGAGCGCTGCATGATTGATCTAGGAACCTGATTTTCAGAAAGGTGACATCTGCCGAGGTCACATATTAGAAGGGATTAGAATGAAGATAAAGAAGCTGTGGGATTCTTTGAACTCCTTACAGTTATGTTCCTTCTGTTTATTTTTTGAGTTGCACTGAATAATAAGAAAGTGGCATGCTTGATTTGCCAATAGAGTAAAATCTCCCCTCAGTATGCTGCTAGGCTTATTCAAGCCTCTGCTGTGTGTAAAGCCCTATTGAACGCTGTCCTGTGATAGGAAAGGGTCCAGAGGCCTCCAGTTTTCACACTGATGTGGCTCAAGGGAGGTTCTTCCTCATCCTAGCAAGATCCATTTGCACAGCACAGTGCATAGACCATCTAGGGAGCTCAAAATGTTGAGGTCTACCAGTGTATTAGTGGGTGGTATACTGCACTATGGAGTCATGCAGACTCCATGCCTCTGTGCTCCGGTATACCATGAGGAATCCATTTGGGTACTGCAGCAAGATACGCCATGAAAATACCCCTCTTAGGAGCCCCCAAAGTTGAGAATGAATGGTGTCATTTCCTACTTCACTGGTGGAGGTGTTAAACTAATCCATGGGTGGCCCACTGCCAAGTGTACCAGATTATAGAGGACATGTGGAGAGCATCTACCCATGATTCATTATACCTAGCCCACTCCTGTGTGTGCGGCCAAAAAGACCCAGTTTGGAAACTCTTGTTCCTGGCCTTCAAAGCTGGGAGGGGATGGACTGTCTGGAACAGGTACAATCCACACCTTGCCCAGTAGCAAACCTGTCCCACGGTGAAATGGGTTGGCTTTGAAACATCCCGTTTTTGTGTAAGATAGCCACTTCCATGCAGAAATGACCTATTTGTCCTTCTGGCTGCACGTTTAAACTGCAGAGATGCAGCGTTAATCCTGCTGGCTTATGTCGCTTTATGTCGAACATGTATTACTTCATTTATTGATTGCAAGATATTCCTTGTGTCAGCTTTTGGGAGTATCAGTGATAAACCTCTTGCAAAGCAAGAACATGAGCAGGCATTGCCATGGATCGTCTCCTTGCTGCTACGTCACGCCGTTGTTGCATACAGACATACTTGGATTTGTTACATGCCAGTTCTTACTCGCTTTGCCTAGCAGCACAAGGCTTTGAAATGCTGTGGCAGACCCTTCAGAACTGTGCAATTAGTGGCCGCATCCCCATTAGAAGCTTAATCCAGTTTCCCTAAATTGAAATAACAGAACCGGATGCAAATGCGAATTTGCCTGATCCCATTACTTTCAGCCAGAAATGCGTTCAATCCGGATTCTGAGGACGTACATGACTCAAGGGAGGACTCAAGTGGCTACTTTTTAAAAAATGCTTTTCAGGGCTGCCCTGTCCTCTTCCTCCTGACGTGAACACGCCACCCATAACAGACCCCTTCAAGGAGCCTAGCTGGGTGGCTGGGTGGCTGCTGCTTGCCTGGATGGAGGAAAAACAGCAGCGGGCAGCCAGAAGTTCTTTCCCCTCCTCTCCTCATTGCTCAGGGCACGCAGCAGCAGCAGCAACAAACATTCACACATCTCCCCAAACCGGCAGCTGCTTTCCTTTCTTTTGCCTTTTTTAAAGATCAGAACTTTCAATGGCAAGATTGTTATCAGGTGTGAAGTGGTTCAATCGCTACAGTGTAGCTTTAAGTGGTGGATTTTACAGCTTGCTTTGGAAGCAAGCTATTGGGGGAGGGAAACTCCCATTCCTTAACACGGAAGGGTTCCCACAGTAAAAAATGTAGAACGTTTCAAGCGCACGAACCGGAGTGAGACCTGCTGAAATGAGGATTAACATTTACAATGCTTTGGGGCGATGTAACACATGGAAAGCATGTTAAGCCAAACTGACGTGGGGTCTGCAAGGATTGAAAACGGTTTGAATTCGAAATAAGCTTGCGGTGGGAATTCGCCCAGTGTTTCACCAGATGTGCATGAGACTCATGAAAGGACCATTCTGTAGTTCAAAGGAGGTGGGATTTTGTCATGTGCAATAAAGGAAACTTCGTTGGTGTAAAAAACCCCAAAAAGAACTATGCAATTATTATATTGCGCAGCCTTCACCTGGCAGGACCAGGGGAGAAGGTTGACTTCCAGTTGCTTGGAAGATGCTGGAAGAGGCATATTCTCCTTGATCAAAAGGAAACATCACAGATGTCTTTCCACTATTACCCTGGTGCACACGTGCACACACACACACACACACACACAGAGAAGACTATACATAATGGCCCTACTTCATCCAGCAAGCTCATGGCTCATCCCCTTCTCCCTTCCCCTTCCCTCATACCTCTCCTCAGACAAGAAAATTGTGCAGGGTGATGCCGCAGAGTTAGGACAAGCAAACAAAAGACATTTGACAAAAGTCTCTTGTTTCTGCTTGTCCTTCCCGGAAGGAGAGTCGATGTCTGCTCTCTCCAAGCCTCCCCAGGCCTAATGAGGCAGCAACACCCACCTCAGTCTCCACAGAACAGAAGGTGGTGGTGGTAAATTCTGATCGGACCCTGGACAGTGAAGCCTGGTCAGCTACGCCAAATCTGAGGGGTGGAGGGAGGCCGACAGACTCACCTTATAGGAGACATTTGTTCGCTATGGTTGCCATTAATAAGAAGAGGTATCAGTGGATGGGAGAGAAGAGGAGAAATGGCAATCATGGAGCATCAGTCTGTGAAGCTTTCTGGATGAAGCACAAGTCTGTACTGTGTGCTATGTGTGCGTGTCCGTATGCACAGTGAGGTGGTGATGGAAAGATACCTGTGATGTTTGCTTTTGATCAAGTAGAATAAAGAACGGTTTGAATTTTTCTCCATCGGTTATATGATATTATCTCCCACTGTGGTCTCTCTTTGCAAATGTTAGGATATACTGGTCAGTCAGGCAGAGAGATTTTAAGCAGCACATGATGGACATTAGCACACAAAATGATATTGATAGCCTTTCTAAACTAAAACCACTAAAATGTCCAGCACAAAAGAATTCTGTTTTCCAGCCTTGAAAAATATTTAGTTTAAAACATGCCTGATTTTCCATTCACACTTTGAACCAAATGGCTCCATGGCGAAGCATGGGAGATACCATCAGGTACCTTATGAAGAAATGTGTCTGTTGTGCATCAGTGGTTGAAGATCTCCCTCATAGCTTGTTTGTTTGTCAGTTGTACTCCTCAATTAGAATAACTTCTTTGAGCTCTCTTCTACAAAATGTGACTCATTGGAGTGTAAATGGACTTACCTTCTTCAGGGAGAAGTTGTCCAGGTGACATATAAGGTAGCTTAGGAAATTATTCATTGAACTGAAAGTGGTGTCTTGTAAGGGGAATGAGGACAAATTATTATTATGTTATTTTTCTTTTATCTATGATTTTATGATTTTTTAAAAACTATTTTATTTTTAAACTTGATATGGGGAAATGACTAATTGTTGCAATCGCAAAAACCCGCTCAAGTTTCCCTAAGTTTTCCTTCCAGCCTCCAAGCCCTTGTTGATCATTTCTCAAGCCTCAAGAGTAAAAAGCAACTAATTTTCCGTCCCGTAGCTTGCAGTACACACCCGACACCAGCAGGGTGCTGGACTCTTAGCCTTGGGGCATAATGGCTGCCCAACCACATGATGCACGCAGACAACAACCCTCCTCTTCCTGCCTACCACAGGATGTGACATCAGAAGGACTTCTGACCTGCTCAGCTGATGTGGCTTGACCTATCCTGTCCCTGGATTGTGACCTTACATCATTTCTGCCACGCCTCCACTCGATGCTGTATTTAAGCCCAGGAAAATTAAAATCTGTCTCTTTCCAGCTCATCTTGCCTCCCGCCTAACCTTTTTTCTCCTGTGCTCTCTGTCTTTAACTCACCATAGGAGCACATGGTGATCTCTTATAGCATACCGGTGGCTAACAAGGGATTTACTTTTGCAACACCCAGTGAATCGTACCAGTAATCACTGGTACCAAGTATCGCTGTGGTTCTCTGAACTGCAGCCAAGATTGAGGTAGCCATAAGCTGCCTCCCCCAAGGTTTCCCGGAGCCAAGGATTCCGGTTGCAGAGCCGGACTGCAACAACTAATTAATGAAGATTGATTTGATTTGAATTTCTGCTGCTGGGATCCTTCTCAACAGTCTCACCTCTCAGTTTGGTGATGTCATTCCCCAATCTCTTTCAAGTGCTTGGAGGACAGTCTCCTTGGGTGCCTTTGCCCCATCAGCTTTGCTATCCATCACAGTTGCCCAAAAGCGTTAATGCACAAATCTGTGACATCTACTATGGCTCTTGGAAGATAGCCTTCTCCTACACAGCCACTCTCTCCAATACATGGAGACAATTGGGGAAGTGGCCTTGCTGGTGAAGCTTCCCAGTGCCCCCTATCTGTCTAATGTCTGGCCCTAGCAAAAAACAAAAAAAACCAAAAAATGTCCAACCTGTAGGATTTTCTCCACTGCTCACAGCAACCATGACCACTACCTCCCTGGTCTTGCTGTCCAAAGCAATCTTAATCCAGGTTTCACATATGCTCAAAACCAACATGTGACTGCCTCAATCTGTTGCTACTTCTGAACACATCAGTTATAACAAAGAAAAAGGAGGTAGGCAGGGAGGGGAGGGGAGTTGCAAGAAAGGTAGTTGTACCATCCCTCGAGAAGTCAAAATGTGATTGTCAGAATTCCACCCCATTTCAGAGGGAGGAAAAGTATGAGGTGGTGGAGAGGAAAAAGGTACCCTGTCACTGGACTGAAGCCAGATAGATGATACATGGGGACAAATAAAGATGGTCTCGGTGAACATTAGGGACCTTTTCCCACTAGGGCTTAGAACCCTTCTAAGATCCCACCGATTAGTACCTGATTGGTACCAGTGGGGAAGGCCTTGTCCTCACCTGGATGCCACTGAAAGCCCCATCTGCAAGACCCTGTCCCCAAGAGAGAAGGAGAAATCTGGATTTAATGGGTCCTTCAGCCATCTTTGTGTGGACCTAACTAAAGGTGTCCGCAATGGGATCTTCAGGCATCTTCAAGATCCGGATCTCCAGGAGGACCCCATCTCAAAGATCTGGATCTTGAAGATCCAGATCTTTGACTGAGCATAGAAAAAGGGGGTAAGTATAATTTCATCAAAACTGCTCTGAGTTCCCCTTGTGCTCTAAAATGGACTAATATGTTATGGTGCAAACATGGCCCAACAGAAGTGGGCACATTTTAGCAAGTTATAATGTATACTTACCAAGGTTTTTCTAAGTAGAAATATAGCTTCATGATGTGGTTCCTCATAATCTGAAATTTAACCTTTAAAATGCTTTACTTTTCCATATGAATAAAGCTAATATATGTTTGGGTCTTTCTTTTCTAGATCATCTTTACAAATATTTTTGTCCTCATTGAAAACTCTTTATAGAGAATAACTGTATGCCTCTATAGTGCATTTAGTAACCAAAAGACCTGCGATATGCAAAATAAAAAGAGATCTGTTTATTACTTTTCTCAATTAGCATTGTGCTAATTGCCCTGCTGTCCTTCCTTACCAGTTGCTGTCTGTTTCTGTCTCTGTCCAGCTGACATCAGTTCAAGACAGTAATTACATTTAATGCCTAGACAACAAAAGTAGCCATGTCAGAGAATGATAGGTTCTCCTGAGGTTAAAAATTCACAGTAAACCAGCCATTTGTGACTCACACAAACATCTCTGGTGATACTGTACATTTGTGTCTTGGTAACAGTGTAAGCACTGATTCCTTTGTGTATTTAGAACACAATTCCTCATGGCCAAAGAAATATAAGGTTATATTTTCCCAAAGCAGTCTGCGAATTATGGAGTCATTTGCAATGTATCTAGTTGTAAAGTCTAATTGCAGTTGTAAGAGATTTATTGTACACAATATTGTCATTCAACAAACAATCTATTAAGTATGATGGTAACTCATAATGGTCATTCCCCCCCCCAAATTTGATAAATGTTGTCTGCATCTCTGAAAAAGTATAAAATTCAATGTTGAAAGTTTAACACTAAAGAACACATAAATCACTTATATATTTTTAAAAACTTACCTACAATTAATAGACATAGAACTACTGACTGCAATCAATAATTTGTCCTGAAACATAATGTTGTCAGAGTTATTTGTCTCTTAAAGTAGCAATCAAATTGCATCATAAGGGCAGCATAATATCAAGGTTAAAATGCAGACTTGAAAAAAAAATTAGTGGAGTTGTAAAAAAGCATTTTTTTTTTACAGATACATTCTGTAATGAGAAATATTTTTAAAATTGATGTTCCATTCAAACCAGAAATGTTTTTATTAGGAACAGATAAAAACTTAGATAACGTGAACACTTTGATTCTTTAACAGCAGCTGGATTACTATATGCACAAAAATGGAAGGAAGAGGGAATTCCCTCAGTGGAGAGCTGTCTGTTTAAATTGACTGAGTGAGCAGAGATGGATAAATTGACAAATTTAATAAAGAACAGAACAATAGATAAGTATGTTAATGACTGGAGACCCTTTATCCATTTTCAACAAGAATTGGGAACTGAAACTGCTGGATTTGACTTATTTTATACTGAGGACAGCCAGGAGAAGAAAAAAATCAGAAGCCTAAAGAGAAGAGACCAAGTGAAGACTCAACAGACAAAGTGATTTACAATCAACAGCTGAGTGAATATAAACGTATGAGAGATCTCATTTTGGGAGTTTAGAAGTTTTATGGTTGTATTATAAAATAAAATGAAAAATAAATTTAAAAAAATTAGCATTCTTATTATTTCAGAAGATTCACATCAGTATTAAAACAGCTGGTATTCTAGCCCTTCAAGCTGGAAGGAGTGGACAGTATAAAGTGTTGTGTATTTGCTGATCTTTGTATCATTTCACACTGAATGGTGGGTAGAAAGAAGAATATTCTGTTACACAAAATAAAAAGATTAGATGTAAGTAAATATACTGACATCTAGTCTCAAGACAGCTGATTAAAGCAAATGTCTCCCACTGAAGTTAACCCTTTCCCCTTCCACAAACACATCTCTAAATGCGTAAACTAACATGGATAAAAGCAGATTTATTGCCTAAAATTAAGTTTTTAAAAATACAGTTAAGTTACCTTGAAAGAGCATTCAAAAATAAGATAGTAACCCAATCTGTAATGTAAAGTGAAATGGCCCAACATTCTATCCTACCATTCCAAGTAATGTGTAGATCAGCTTTCATGGACAAATACTTAAACCACCCTGGAACTTGTGTCAGAACCAGTTCACGATTTCCAGCTCAGTTCCAGCATTCAGGTACAGCACTTATTTGTAGCAGATACTGCAGTCTTCCTAGGAAAGTTTATTCCACTGCTGTGCTGGAACGGGCACAACAGCTTGGATTTGTGAAACAGTGCATCATTGTCCTCAGAGAGGTTTTCTTTTCCTCTTTAGCTGGTGGGTCCTCAGTATTTTTCCTAGAAAGTTCCACGGGTTCTGTTTGAAACTGTTCTATCTGTATCTCCAGATGTTTCTGAATGGCCAGCCCAAGAACTTCGGGATCAACAGCTGCACCGTAGACTTCCCATGTCATACCTTCATCATCCCACCTCACTTCCCGAACTGGAGACTTTTCACCCTCTGCCTCAGGTTCCAGATTAACTTCTGGGAATACATGCGGATGGCCTTCTCCTGCAACAGAAGGGCTTGTTGCCACAGATTTACATTCCTTTGTTGGGATGGTTTGTACCTCTGCATCTTTGCACTCAAGCAACGGCTGAAGTCCTTCAGTAATATCATTCATGGAAGTCATTGTTCCCATATCTTTTGTTTTCATGACAGTGGTGACACCTCCTCGGTGGCTATTCAGTACCACATAGGTTCCCTTCATTGGCCCTTGGGCCTTACTTTGTTGGACATAAGGCTGAGTATGCACCATGTGCTCTCCACGCATACTACAGCATCTAAGAAAGCGCTTGGCATCAAGACCCGATTCACTCACGGATGAAACCAGCTTTGGAAGGGCTGCCATTTCAGTAGGAGGCAAAGATGGACCATAGCTGGGGTTGACTTCCTCTTTGCCTGATTCGCTGACCGAGCAGACCAACCTTGGAACATATTGGACAGAAGGTATTGGCAAGGAATGGCAATAGGCTGGAACAGTGCCTTCTATTTGCATAGCAGATTCCTGCCTTAAGGAGTATGGGAGGGCAGTGTTGTTGTGAATGGCCATCATGCCAGCTGGGTACATGCCAGTTGAAAAATTGCTATAAATGAGTCCACCCTGAGCATACATTACCCTGTTAGATAAATTATTTCCAGGCACACGCGGACCAAAAATAGTTGTTTGATACGCTCCAGAATCTGTGAAAATGGTAGCATTCTGTGACGTAGCACCATTGTCAAATATGGGAGTGGGCACATTTTGGTCTCTAGGCATACTTGGGACCTGAATCAAGTGACTTTGGAAATCTGGAGCATTGTCACATGTGTCTGATCCATATCTCTTTCTTGGAACAACGGTATTCCCTGAGAAAGTACCGTAAGAGCAGTTGGAGCTCATAGCAGAATATGTGGCACTTGATTCCATGTGGGGAGCAGAACTCTGTTGCTTACAGCTACATGTGAGGTCAGAAAGGCTCCTCTGGACCGCAGCTCCTAGTCTTTCCATTGTGCTTGGATAATGCAGATTTGCACTGTTAGTTGAAGACATATTATCAACAGGACTGCTTTTAAGGTCAGGTTTAGTGCCCTCCCATTCTGCAGAAGCTGGAGACGAGTCACTGCACTGGACATTGTTGGTACTTTTGGCAGCGCTCTGCACACTGTCGCTTGGTGACAAACTGCTCACGGTTCTGACAGTGGATGCAATTTCTGAGTGAGTTGAAGACCATTCAGAACTGGGTGTGCTTTTGACGTCACTCTCTCTCACATGGGTTTGGCAAGCAGAACTGCTGAAGCTTTTTCGGAGTTCTTGTTTGCCACTTTGTCTTTCTTCAGAACCTACTTGCCCAAGGCCTACCAGGTTTGAGGAGCTCTTTGAGAGGGGGTGACAGTTGAGACTCAAAGTACTATGGCCGACGACAGAGTTTAGCGTTTCCTTGTGGGGATACGTGTGAGGTTCGTGGCTGTTAGTTGCCATGGCAAAGGAGAGTTCTGTGAGAAGAAGACAAAAAGCAAAAGCAATTTAAATAATTTTGGTCAGGTTCTGAAACCAGTATATAACGATATGTACCTCAGCTCACAAAAAAAGCAAGTTCGACCTCTCATGCCATGAAGACTGAGACCTAATAGGGTCACTCCAGACACTAGGAGGCGAATGTGGAATCTTCTTTAGACACTACAGTTGCTTCTTTCTGTCTCTGCCACACAACACAGCAAAATTGCAGGGCAAGCACAGGCACTTACCTGGACACTTACTGTCATGATGGCATGGCATTCCTGGTCTTTTGACAGCACAAAATACTCAACAGTGCGCAGTTGTCAGACTCCAAGCTTGTATGGCAGCCATTTCCAAGCCAAAGGTTGTAGGAGCAAGCATCCAGACAGGTAAGCTCATATTGCTATTTGAAGCAACCCCACAATAGGAGTTGATTTTTCCAGAATAGCAATAACACGGAATTCTGGCCCCTTTTCCTGGGGCTATGCTGAGATTTCCATGAATATGTGTGGCAATCCCAAAATAGCCACAGCATAATCCCATGTTTTAGGCTCTGTCTGGATGGGGCCATAGTGCAATAAAAAACAAAAACTAATTTCAGCAGGTAGCCAAACACCTTAAAAGAACCTCTTTTACTTCCTGGGAACTCTGTCAAAAAGCTGGGCTCATTCAGTGGTGGTTATATCCGTGCTTAATCCCCTCTCTGACTGTTTTTACAAAAAGAAAAAAGAAAAAAACCACAAAGGCATTTGGCAAGGGGGTCTTCATTTTTTAGATGCCAGATTAAAGTTTACCTTGTTTTTCTCATAATTTTACTTATAATTATTTATCTCTCTGTTTTGCTATTGGTTTCTTTCCTGCTGCTTTATTGTTTTCATGTCATCTATTGTCATTGCTAATGGAATAAATGTGAAACCTGTCTCAAGGGCACTGAAACATGAAACACAGTATAGTAGTGGGGTGGTGGGGTGGTGGAACAAAACCTTTGATGAAAGATCTTGGGCCCATTCACACTTAGGCCCTTTCTGCACTTGGCCTTATTCTGGAATATATCTCAGGATAGCAGTCTGCTGGCCGCAACCTAATGCAGACTATGGGAGGTCTCACTTGGGGTGTTCTGTAGTCTGCCCCAGTATGCAGACAGCAGATCCCTATTCTGGGATATATTCCAGAACAAGGCCAAGTGCAGAAGGGCCCCTAGGCCTCTGGTATGCAGTTAGGACAGCTCTGGTATGGGTCTGGTACAGAGTATCTATACCAGAGCTGTCCTAATTGAATACCAAAGGCCTAAGTGCAAATAGGCCCCTTGTTGCTCATGCAAGGACAGCCCTTTAAGACCATTTCCTGTAGATGTTACCAGGCCACTAAGGGTCATTAGTGCAGAAGTATGAGACTGAAAACAAATTCTGGAAAGCACATTTTATTCTCACTAGTGGATGCAGACTGAATCATTTCATAAAGAACTGCACAAAGAACATTTCAGTAACCAAACTTTTATAAAATATCTCAAACCCAAAAAGCATACCTTTTCCCCTTTAACCGTATATGGGAGACTGCAAACTAACCTAAATAATTCTATAGGCCTGCTGCGTTTTACGTGTATCTCTGTCCTCCTTCGTATAAAAAGCATCTGGATCTTATAGATAAGAGCTTTCCCATGTACAAACAATAGAACTTACTTCCTCTGCTCTCATACCCACACAGGAAAGACCCCTGAGAAACCCTTACACGCTCAGTTCTCTCATACATGATTTTTCCCTGTCAGCAAAACACATCTTTGACCCATGATCAAACACTTTTAATCAGCAAATATACTATATTAACCCTCTGTGCCATCCACATTCACATAAAAGGAGGGTGTCACCAAACGATAATGACTTTGCTGAAAGTCCCTTAAACCTAGAATTTGCTCAGAAGAAAATAGATAGCTAATATTTTATAATACGCCATTGGAGCTAGCAAATAATTCCAGAATGCATTCAAAAGGAGACTTGGGATCAAAGTCACTTTGCCCCCCTCACCCCCCCCCCCAATTGCAAAGGCATCACTGTGTGTTCCACCAGATGCATTTATGCACTTTGCTGCATTAATCATCCGGAAACCACCAGTGATGCCATGCTTCTCCTTAAGCTTTTCAGTCAATCCTCAATCCTCCTCTGTTTCTTCAATTCCAACAGGCTGGGTCTGTGTGGAGGGAACATTACGCTCCAATGCCGACAGCTTCAGAATCGGCCACAGTGTCATGAAACAGGCTGTTCAGTATGGAAGGACAAACTGGAATTTATTCCTTAATATGGCATTTATGTGCTGAAATCTCTATCAAATCTGCATTTGTATATTGACAACAAGCATGTCATCTGAACTTCTGAGTACCAAATAGTTAGACAAGCATGGAAAGGATTAGGATAGAAATGGAATTAACATCCACTATTTTTGGCTTAGCTTCAGAAGAGGATCTGGAATGCTTTTGCTAATTCCACTGAACTGCTTTGCTTGAAACCAAACAAGTAAGAGTGTGTATGTGTGTGTATTTTCTCTATAACTTATGATTAAAGCAGTGGCCTACTTAATGCACCAATAAAATTAGCATCTGAATTATTATTAGGTTTCCTATTTTGATAGGTGGTGCTGATGTAGTGGTGAATGCTGATGTAGTTCAAATTCTGATTTTAAAAATATTCACTGAGTACTGTGAATCCCCTTTGCCCTTGTAAGGGAATATTTTTAAGCAGGAAGGACCTAGATGAAATTCAGAAATATCTATTACATCATGGGTGCGTTGGAGATATACATTATTATTGACAAAGAGCTTAGGATAGAAGATCAGATTGAACACCAGTACTAATCTTTTATTAAAGGACAAGTGTGGGCAAAATTTGGTTTAAGGACATGAAAATGAGGGAAGTGTTTCATCTGCAGCTACGTTTTGGATTAAAGACTCAAGATGCTCATCTCTAAATCCAGACAAAATGGAGATGCTGTAGGTCTCATGTCCATAAAGAAGGGAGGCATTCTGTTCTTTCTGGGGTTGCTTTGCCCTGGGGCAGGTGCATAATATGGGGGTACTCTTGGACCCTGTGCTGACTTTTGAAGCTCAGGTGGAGGTGGTTCTGGCTGATTCACCAGCTATAGCCCAGTCAGGATGGCCTGGAATACTCTGAGATGGAGCATCATCCTACTATAGTGTCACCCCTGTTCCAGAGTAGCCCAGAGCTGCCATGACTGCTGCTAGCTGTGAAGCAGTAAAAACTGTTCCATAGTTTGCCCTGAGACACCTAGGACACTCTCAGTCAACTCCCAAATGTAGCCTTTGCATTATAGTGTATAAGAAGGCTGTGTGGGTGCGCATGGGTTGCCATAGCAATGACCAAACACTCATGGCTATTGCTACGGTGATGCAGACAATCCTGGAAGGTAGCATCTGCACTTCACCAGGACTCAGATAAGCTGGGACACTTCCTCATGGAAGCTAAGCATGAAAAGGCCCATAGGCTGTGTTCCCAAAGGCAAAAAAAATCCAGACTGGATTTGGACTTGGCATTGAGTGATCCCATTAAATCCCCCAGTTGTCCGAATCCAGGAAGGGTTGTCACAACGCCAGTTCTTTCCCCCCAGATTTTCTGCAGAAACCCCTGCAGAAATCTGGGGAGGGGGAGGACCCTCATTAATGAGGACATTTTCCGATCGAGTATGGGATTTAGGCGAGCCGAGCGAAGGAGGAGACCTGGCAGCTGTGGTAAGCGAGCGAGCGAGCGGGGGGGGGCAGGGCATCGGAGGTGGCATCGGATGGGGGTGTGGGGGGGCCTGTCAGATGTGGCAACTTTGGACAGGGGGATGTGGGGAGAGGAGGCCGGCAGTGGTGGTGGTGGTGGTGGTGGTGGCAGTGGCAGCGGCAGCGGCTCATATCCAAAAACCGCCGCACCCCACCGTCTGCTGGTCTGCTTTTGAGGACTTGAGGGAGCCATTTGGGAATGGCCCAATGCACGCTCAGTACTGTTCCCAGGCTCCATTTCAAATCCGCAGCAGAACCCGGACCAGAGTAATCTGGATTCACTGTAGTTGGGAACATGACCATAATCTCTCAAACATTTGAAACAAGCCAGGAAGAGAAGCCATAAACAAGTGAAAAATTCAGGAGATTTGACTTGAAATTGCCACCATCCTTCACATTGCAGAAATGCTTGTGTAGGACATTTGGGTCTGAGAAGGAAAGGTTGGGTAGGCAACAACTCTAGGCCCTTTCTGCATTAAGGGTCCATATAGTACACATTCTGGGCCTCCCATGTGCACATTAATGTGGGTTGAGGAGACACCATTAGTCTGGCTTTGTCTGCACAAAATGGAACAAGATCTGGATTAAGAGACCCTTAATCAGGGTCTCTGATAAATTGGTACTAGCAGAGGGACCAAAGGCCCTGATACGGTGTTCAGGACTTTAGCAGGAGGTGCTTTTCAATGGCACACCATAGTATTCCATTTCCATTTTTATTTATATACCGCCTTTCCAAAAGGAACTTTTGCCCAAGGCGGTTTACAACAAATGGAGAAGAAAAAATACAAAGCAAAATACAGTCATTACATCAAAGAAATATGGCAAATATAATCAACAACTTAAAAACAGTTGAGGTCCTCAGCCTTGAACTTTGCATTTCTAGCCTTTGGAAGCATAGAGGGGTAGTTGCAAAGCTTATGCAAGTTTCACAACCACAACGTGGGCAATCCAGAACAGCGCTGTCAGTGCAGACAGCACTGATCCCACCCAGGCCTCCCAGCAATCTGGATTAGTAGGGTGGGCTATTCTGGATCCACAGATCTGGAATAAACTCAAGGTAAGTGCAGAAAGGGCTGTAGATAAAACGATGACAACACAGTTCATGAATCTCCATGGGCAAGGTAAAGGGTTTAGCAGTATTGGTAGCTTAAAAATCTCTAACCTCTGCCCCATTTGTTTTTCTTTAATTTTTTCATTCCCCTCTTTGCAGAGCATGTAGGAAATGCATCATCACCCACCATAAAGTCCCTCTTGAGGCAGCCATGAGGAAAAGAAAATGTGGAGTACATGTAATGCCACTTCCTGACTCCAATTATATACCTACGACTCACTGGACGCAGTCACTGTGGTGGAATATTGGGAACTGGCAGGTGGAAAGTTATTATTTTTTGCGTAGTTCCTTTCCCCTTTATCCATACTTAAAATCTGCATAATGAAAACTGAAATTCTGTTACTGCCCCCCTCCAAAATTGAAAAAGTATGAAGGTACCCATATACAGTTGGACACCCATATCCACTGGAGATAAGTTCCAGCAACTTCATACAACCCCAGAACCGGAAGTATTTTTCTGCCCTTTGGAAGACCTATTTCAGCCTCCGGAGAGCATAGGTGTGTGATGCCTCCAGATGGGCTCCAGTGGCATCACACTGGATGGGCTCCAGTGGCATCACACGCCTATTCCAACGCTCTATGGAAGCCACAATAGGCCTTCTGGTTCTGGGTGCTTTTCCCTTATGGCGCTTCAGGTGGTGGCGGTGGCTGCTCTGGTAACCGTGGTTAACTAAAAGTGTGGTTACCGAATCAGTGGATACGGGGGTCTGACTGTATATATATATATATACAGATATTTGTATACCACTGTAACGTTATAGAGTGCAAACTAAATCATAGCAAGCAAAGGTCATCAAATCTATATGGGAATTTGCATGCATCTTTAATAGAAATATTGGGTTTTTTCCCCCTTTCAGTAACACTTACAATGTTATGAAATTGTTCATAAGAAGCAAATCTGTACAGAGATAATTGAGGGCAAGGAACTCTACTTTAACACCACAGCATCTCTATGTCTTGTTTTATGTGGAGAAGGGCAGTGTGATTTTAATTTACTTATAAGATTGACTCGAATAGAAGGCTGCTATATCTAGGTTCTTATCCCCAACTAAGCTCATTACAGACACCCTGATTACAACCAGCAGATTCCCAGAAACATTGATTGAAAAGGAAGAAATGTGCAAAAGAACCTATAATTTTCTGAACTGCCATAAAAAGTCTTGAAAATGGAAAATCTTCAGTTCCTTAGCTCTTGGGTCCAGTTATGCAAAGCAGTAGCAAACCATTTATGTATCTAGACATGGTATAAAACTCAGGATTATCCTGGCACTATATTAGGGTAAAATCCTGGAATATTGATATTTCAGGGAAAAGAATGCCTAACCTGGCTTCTCCTGAAATAGCCATATTGCTTCCTTTCAAGGCAAGAGTCAAGCATAGCCCACAATTTCTCCCTGCTGTCTGGCAGCAATGGTGGAAAAGCAATTGTAGGATTTAAACAAGACACTGTATTTTCCTCTGACCTTCTTTCTGGAGGCACCCTCAGTTGAACATAGCATGGGAATGAACCTGAAATAGTTAAAAATCCATGCAAGTGAAGTGGCTGTCTGTCCAAGTTAACAAAGGAACATCTTCTGTTTCAAAGAGCTGTCAGGAATTTTCCTTTAATTAAGGATACATTCAGATTAACCTGGCATTAAGCCACAGAATTAGGTATTCAATCTCTTAAAAACACTCCATAATATATGACCTTATTGAGGATAAGGCTTACCTGATATGTATTACTGAGACCCATGCTTACATAATGATGGAAAGATGTGGCTATCCCAGCTTTATTCACCTGTATACTGAGTTTAGTTCCATGGAGGAGCTGGAGTTTGCTGTGATTCCCTTGATATAACATTATTGCTTCAAAGCACTCTTTATGGAGAGTGGGCATACCGTGTCATTATTTTGCAGCTGGAATTGTGTGATAGACTGGAAATTCTTTTGCTGTACTGTCCATTCAATGCCCAACAATTTCTCGTCTGTAGCAGTTTTGGGGCTGTGTTCTAGGTTTCTTCTGAGAACCTAATCTTTCAGATATACCTTAGCTATGATGTCCAAACCCTATAAAGATGGATATAGCAATAATATCCAAAAGCTGAGGTTCTCAGAAGAAATCTGGAATGTGGCATAATAGCCCCCAAAAATGCTATAAATGAGATTGAAACCAGCCATGAAAGCCTACGTATGTCCAACAGTTGCCCTGTCTGATCTGGCAGAGAATGTCTTGGATTTAATATTGGAGGGTTTTTGTTTGTTTTGGCACTGTCACTTTAGGTTTATATTACATCGGCTTTCCATCTAGCAAGCTGAAAATCTTATCCATAAAGCTCCAATATCATAAAACCAAAGACAAGTTCTGTGCGTTCTATGAAGACCCTAAAGGTTGTTTTTACTGCAAAACTTCTGTGTCAGTAAGTCATCCAAATTTCTAATTTGGATTCCTGAGATACATGAGAAGCCCAGCATTTTAATTAATGCAGCAATATTATGGCCTTCTAGAATTGCATTTTCATTTTTAAGCTAGTATTGTGGTTTCCCTCTATTTGTTGCTGGAATTTACCTCCCCATCAAACCTGGGCCATTTCTGCAATTGCCGTATTCTGGAATGTATCCCAGAATAGGGACCTGCTATCTGCATGCTAGTGCAGACAGTGGAAGGCCCCAGGTGAGACCTGACATAGTCTGCATTAGCTTGTGGCCAGCAGACCGCTATCCTGAGATATATTCCAGAATAAGGCCAAGTGCAGAAAGGACCCTGGTTACTGGTTGCTCCATCTGCAGCTAATGGAGTTGCATTTGAAAACATCTGGAGCGTATTAAATGGGAAGAAAATGGTAAAGATCATCTAAAACTAGGAAGACTGTCCTTTGAATTATTATTATTTTTTACACTGTCCTTTTTTTTACCATCTAAGGGCCTGTCCACATACTAAAAATAATCCAAAAGGATTCCGTGTCTGCCTTGGGAGCGTCCACATACAAAGCCCTAATACGTGGCACACAGGAGTCAATATGTGTTTTTTTTTAAAAAACCCACTTCACGAGTGTTCTGCATGCGAAATAAGGGGCTAACACGTATTGTCCTGGTGGCATGTGGATGCTCCCAGAGGGAATGAATGGGAAAATAACCTCGCTCTCTTGCTTGCTCAATCACTCTGCCAGTAACGTTACCTCCATTTACATGGCTGGGAAGGCAACAAGTTTGTGTTGAAGCAGGTGAACTGTCAAGCAAATGTGTGTTTTGTCCCCATGGGTTTTGGATTTGGTCCACGAAAAGTGTGCCCACCCCCCCACCCCAAACCGTGCCAGAAGGGTGCCAAATTTGATACCTGAAAAAGCAAGTCTCGGCACGCTTTGGGGGACCAGTACACATTGCTCAGCAAGCTGGGAACACACATGGGGACGCTAGTGTGCTAATGGGAAGGAGAATGGCACGCACATCATTGGGAGGTGGGGTGTTCTTGCTGTCCCTGCCCTGTCCATTGAAGACCGCAGCTGCTGACTTTTTAAAATGCCGATTGCAAAGGCAGGCTGGAGAACGGCTTGGTTTTTAAATTTTCTGCCATTTCCACAGAGGTAATTCCAACCCCATTTCAAGAATGCCAAGGCAGGCTGCATAATGGCTTGATTTCTGTTCCATTTGCAACCCCCGTTTCCCCAATCTGCAAGGTGATCATAAATAAAGGCTTGATTTTCAGTTTACGGCTGTTCTCGTTGAGAGGAGGTGCACAAAACTGCTCAAGCGCCTACTGCCACTAAACCTTGTAGCAGCTTTCGGCATTCTAAATGTTTTTAAAGTTAATTTTATGAATGAAGCTTTATTTTTATGTTTCTGTGCCTCCCACCCCAGTTCTGGTTGTCAGTGCCACTAAGGGAGGGGGGGATGCAGCACAGGGGTGAGCTGTCATCAATCCAGGAGAGAGGGGGCAGAGAGGAAGTGGCGCTGCTTCCCCGTACCAGGGTTTGGCACGGTTCTCATGGGGACACCACCATCTGCGTCCAATCCGTACCTGTCCCGCGTTGCCGGGAATGTCATGGGGATGCCCAACCCAGGCATGCCCAACCAGCACCCAAACTGTGCCAGACGGCCACCATGGGGATGCAAAGAATGTTATTATGGTCCGCAGACCCATAGATAAAACAAGATTACAAATCAATATAAATAGCCATGTAATATAATCAGAGCTATTTGTTTCTTCTTTTTAATAACTATTGCCAACAATTAAAGTTACTTCAGAATTATTACCAAAATGGTGAGTTCAGTTAATCTGTTCCCACTAAGCATGTACAACAAACTGTAGTTTGTTGAAGCATGAACTGCAGTTAGAGGCCCTGGGACTCTCAGATGCTTTACTTGACAACCCAGAGTTCTCCTTGGTTCCTTCATATGACTTATGACTCAATTCCTCATATCTACATGGTGTGGGAACCCAGCCATTTTTCTAAGTGTGTGAATTGTGTAAAGATGCTGAGGAGAACCCTGGGTTGTCAGGTAAAGCCGCTGAAAGTTCTGCACCTCTAACTGCTGTTTGTACTTTTGCAAAATCGCAGTTTGAACACATTCTTGGCCTACTCCTCTGTCCTCTCTTTCCAGTAAAATGAAAATAAAAACTGGTTAGTGTTCAGTCACAGCCATCCCTTGTTCTATACAAAGTTTCAGTTTTCAGGGAAGTTCCATGAATACCAAGCCAGGAAGTTAGCCTCCCAGATGAGGTCCATGATGGACTGAAGTCCCTTGTGGAGCTCATCTGCACAGGACATCTTCTGCCGCACAAGTGGCAGCGAGGAGGTTGCCAGCTGCCGGGATCTCTCTAGACAAGGAGAAAGCATCAGGATCACCCACCTATGCTTCAGAGTGCTGCTGTTTTCAAGAAAAACTGTGAAGCCTCCACAGTCAGCTGCATGTGAAGTAGTGAGAAGCTGAGGGATTACTGGCACCGCACACGACACAAGACCTGCAAAGCCCCCACTTTTTAAACCTATTTTGAAACTTTAGGCCGTGTCTTCACGGCAACCTTATCTCAGATTCAAAACGTTTTCAATCCTCGGAGTCTGCACGGCAGTTTGGCTTAACACACTTTCTCCATGTTAAACCACCCCAAAGCATGGTGAATCTCAATCCTGATTTCAACAGGTCTCACTCCAGATCCTGTGCTTGAAATGTTTTACATTTTTTACTGTGGGGACCCTACCATGTTAAGGGATGAGAATCCATGTTTAGGGTTTCCCTCCCCCAATTGCTTGCTTCCAAAGATAGTGATTTCATTGAAAAAAATCCACCCTCAAAACAGCCACTATAAAAATCCAGTCCTTAAAGCTACACTGTAGTGATCTAGCCTCTTCACACCTTAATAACAATGTTGCAGTTTTGTGCAATTCTAGCTCTTTGAAAGTGCTGACCTTTAAAAAAGGGAAAGGAAAGGAAAGCCCTGGAGTTTCTGTTTTAAAGGCTGTGGCTGTGAAGGGGGTTTGAGTTGCTGCTGCTGCTGCTGTGTGCCCTGGGAAATGGGGAGAGGAGGGCAAAGAATCGCTGGCTGCTGGTGCCGTTTTTCCTCCATCCAGGCAAGGCAGCCACCCAGCTAGGCTCCCTGAAGGGGTCTGTTATGCGTGGTACGTTCACGCCAGGAGGAAGAGGACAGGGCAGCCCCAAAAAGCGGCTTTTAAAAGGTAGCCACTGGAGTCCCCCCTTGAGTCACGTACATCCTCAGAATCCGGATTGAACGCGATTAAGCTGAAAGTAATGGGAACAGGCAAATTCGTGTTTGCATCCAGTTCTGTTATCTCGGTTTAGGGAAAGCGAAATAAGGTTGCCGTGAAGACACGGCCCTGGAGTAGATGCACAGCAGTTGGTCAAGTGACAATTAGAGATGTGAAAGTTTAAGGTGTCTAGAAGTCAAGTCCATTGAAGATCACAGCTGCTGACTTTTTAAAATGCCCATTGCAAAGGCAGGCTGGAGAACGGCTTGGTTTTTAAATTTTCTGCCATTTCCACAGAGATAATTACAACCCCATTTCAAGAATGCCAAGGCAGGCTGCATAATGGCTTGATTTCTGTTCCATTTGCAACCCCCGTTTCCCCGATCTGCAAGGTGATCATAAATAGTGGATAGGGAGCTGGACTCTTATCTGGGAATACTGGGTTTGATTCTGGCCTTCTCTGCAAAGCCAGCTGGAAGAACTTAGGCTACTCACGGCTCTCTTCTGAGCTCTCGCAGCCAGCCCCACCTATCTCACAGGGTGTTCTGTTGTGGGGAGAAGAATAGTTAGTGTCAGCTGCTTTGAGTCCCCTTAAATTGGTGAGAGAAGCGAGGCAGAAAAGCCAACTATTCTTCTTCTCCCTACAAATCTCGCTGTATATGACTATAGCCACCACCTATTCGCCTTCACTAAGTTGTGCATCTGCTCTGAAGTTTCAAATGTGTCTGGAGACACCCTACAAGTTTAAAATGGAAGAAAGATCTTCCTTTTTGCAATTTAACTATACCTTAAGTGAATCAGGGTTGTTTTTCCTGACTGAAAAAAGAAGGGAAGGAAAAGCTTACCGAAAAGACTTCAACTTATTGCAACTAATTCAGAAAGCCTTGCAAAGAATTTGAAGTTACAAAGTTACAAATGGATAACAGGGGCTGTAAAGCTTTTTCTTTTACTGTTTTATTCTTGGCATATCTACTTTGGAATTAACTAAACTGCCTGGGAAAAGGAGATAGCGGGAAAGCATATTGGTTACTTCAAGAGGAGCTATTTGATTGGTTGAACTATTATAACAAGGAGATAGGTTAACAAAAACAATAACATTGTGTTGTATCTAGGGAGAGAAAATTGTGATTTAAAATTGTGATTTGCACCTGCAGAAAAGCAAAGTAGACTCAGTCCTTTGCTTTAACTTAGGAAAGTTGATTTCCATGTCACCTCTGAAAAATTAAATATGACAAGCAAAAATGATACCAAATGAAGACTCAGAAGAATGGAGGAAGTGATTTATAGCTAACAATTCAATGATGTAACATAAAGTATGTGAGATCCCATTCTGGGAGTTAGAAGTTTTAAGGATGTATTATAAAATAATAATAAGAAGATGTCTAAAAATGCAGAACTTAAGAGGGGCCCTGCTGGATCAGACCACACTTCATCTAGTTCAGCATATGAAGCAGAAGACAAAAGCAAAACCTTCACCCGCACATGATTTCCTGCAAATCAGAAAGGGTTTATCAGAATAATCTTAAAAAGGTTCAGGCTCCTCAGAAATTGTACAGAACTTTGGCTGTGGTTGCACCTAAGGTTTAATCCAGTTTCAGTTCACCTTCAGAGTGAGAGAGCACCTTAGCAAAGTGACCAGTAATTTTCTTTCCACATGATTTCCCCCAAAGGTGAATTTTCTGCATTATTTAACACTAAAGAAAACTGAAATGTCAAAATTGAAGGCAGAGCTAAAAGAGGATCTTAAAATGAGGTCCAAAAAAATTAATGAAACAGTAGAACAATGGGCTGGAGATGTAAAACAGTCAGGATAAAGTGGAAATAAAAAAAGTGGTAAAATGAATTTTAAAAATGAAGAAATAGAAAAAGATTTAGATAATCTGGTATTATTACAACAGAGAGAAAAAAATATGATTGACGTTTAAGGCAACTTCTTGGGGAATCTGAAGAAGATATTACAGAAAAGTTTAGTTTTTTTTCTCATTAGAAAATTTCATAAGAGGAAGAAGAATTTTTCTTGACAGAGAAACTCAAGGTGGATCCAATTAAGATAAGACAGATTGGAAAGAGCAACTTTTACGTTCAATCAACAAAGACTTTGAATAAACTGTGTACAAGAAGCAAGAGAAGTAGGAGAATATACAAACCAATAATGGAAGATGGGAATAAAATAATAGATTCAAGAACAGGCACATGGATATTGGATGTTAATGTAACAAAAGCTGTCATGCGGATGTGAACACCTCCGCTAACCTGTGGTGGCCAAGGAAAGGAATGATCTGCTTTTAGTTATGCTTTTAACTATGGGTGTTTTTCCACTGTCACTAAAAGTACCCATTCAGTATCCATTAATGGGTACGTAATGGCATTTTTGTACCCGTTAATGGGCACTTAATGGGTATTTCTAGTGACAGTGGAAAAACACCCTATAACTTTTGGTTGTGGTTTTAACTGTGGCAGCCAAGGAAAGGATGATGTATTCATGGAGGTGCAACTGAAGTATTTTCTAAAGAAGAAAATAAGGGACATAGCACAATTGAAACATTTTAGATTAAGGGAATTAATGATGAAATTAATATCAAAGCTACTCAGGGAGGAGATTGGCACTCACGTCATTTGGAGGTGGAGTGTACTTGCCGTTCCTGCCCTGTGCATTGAAGATCACAGCCACTGACCATTTTGGGGAGTGGAAACATCCTGATCGCCAAGGCAGGCAGGATAATGGCTTAATTTTTTTACATTTTCCTTGGCAAATATTCCACCCCGTTTCCCGATTGCCAAGGCAGGCAGGATAATGACTTGATTTTTGTTCCAATTGCAAAAAATTTCAAACCCTGTTCCCCAATCACCAAGGCAATCATGATAATGGCTTGATTTTCTCCCTTTTAAGTACAGTAGTGCTTTTTTCAAAGGATAGCTAGATGGGAATGAATAAAAACAACCATAGTAATAATAATTAGCCAATAAATCCATTAGGTTTTCCTTCAGATCTTTTCACAGGCTTCTTTGCAAATGAAGCTTAGGTCAAATCTAATGGTATCATTTCAACACTATCAGTTTTTTAAATATGGGGAAATCATGGACAACCATTTGTCTCAGTTATATTGCAAGTCTGTATATCCTGAGAGACCAAAGAGATATCTTTCTGCAGCACTTGTTGACCTCATGGCAGCTTTTGATAGGATTAATCTTGACAGATTATGCTTAAAGCTTTGGAACACAAATGTTGAGAGATAGCTAATTCCTTTTTGGACCTCTCTACACAGCTCCACCCATGAAAGTGAAGGGGGAAAGACAGGGAACTGAGATAATCCCAACTTCTAGCTGTGAACATCAATTTAAATACATTATCTGCTTTTGACCTTCTAATTGTTAGAACTCATATTTAAGCAAAAGAGCAGGCATGGCACTAGGATAGGGTTCCCTCTCCGGCCAAAGGCTGATCTTGTGGGTTTTCCAAAGGGTTGGTGTTGTGACCCAATCATTCCTTGACCCAGATCACTGCCTTCCTCTTTTCCCATTTTTTACAACCAAGATGTTTGGAAGTAGTGCCAGATTGAGGTGGGCTCACATTGGGCTTGAGGATATGCAGATCCTATTCCATGATCGTCTTCATCAGCAAGTCCAGGGAGACAATGACTAGGGTGAGTGGTGAAGAAAATCTTGCAGACTGGGCATGATAGATTGCCAGAACCAGCCCTTGACTAGATAGGAGCTTCCAGGATGCCTTTCTAATGAAGTCACACTACCAAATGTCTCTGTAGGCTTAAAGGAGCTGCTATACAGAGGGAAGAGGCTAGCTTCTAGGCACCATGGCAATTGGGCATTTCTGTGTCATGGTATTTGCCCTCCTTCTAGCCACTGGCCTGGTGACCTAGTCCAACAGTGCTTAGCCCCACTCACATCACAGTCCTGGGGCAAACAAGCTGCAGTCAAGTGATTCAGGACTGGAACAGTGCACAGCTGGCTTTCACAGTGCAGGGCTGGGATGAGCCAGTGGGCCAAAAGCACTGAGCTCTGCTGACAAGCTTCCAAAGGAGGCAAAGAGGAATCCAATCAGCCCCCACCTGGAAGCCAACTTCAACCCCATAGGCTTAGGGAAAGCAGCTTTGTTGGGGATGCTTCCTCCTGGATCCTATGTGGCTCAGAGATGGCTCCAGTGATCAACCATGGATCACTTGCTGCCCAAGGTGATCCTAGAAAAGGATGTGAAGGTGTATCCACCTGCCTGAATCTGGCAGCACTCCTGATTCTGCCTCATCCACACTTCCCTCCCCCTCCTGATATTGGATAGGTCTGGCCATCTCCAGCTGATCTCAGTTAGACCCACCTTGGAAGGACAGCCCTAGCTTCATAGAAGGAGTGAGGAAACACATTCCCATCCAGTTCTATGGCTCACACGCATTCCATGCACAGTGATCTGAAAGCAACTCAGCTGAGGAGAAATGAGCCCTAAGTAGTCTGTTTATGGCTCTGTTTATGGGGGAAAGGGCATCAAGAATTTTGAATACTGTGCCATGCATACATAGATAAAAAGAACTTGACCTCTGTCCACAGTATTTATGCCAGCATGTACATTTCCCCCCCAAACTAAGAAATGAGCACTTCAAAACATTGTAATTATACCAAAAAAGGAGGGAGGAGAAAGAGGCAGGGGTTAGGAGGGTGGGGACACCCTCCCCTAAGAAGCCAAAATGTGATTGATGGAAGTACACCCAATCAAAAAGGAAGAGGGAAGAGAAGGATAGGAGGGATGGAGAGGAAAAAGGTTCCCTATTACCAAACTGAGGCCAGAGAGACTGAAAAGTGTGGATAAAGACAAACTGAGTGAGCACTAAATTAGATAGGTGTGATCAGGCCAATAATGGACTAAATCCAAACTGTGTCCTAAAATGGATCAATTTGTTGTGGTATGACCAGGACCAAGTAAATAGGGCCCTACTTTTTACAGACAAAAAAGAGAGAGAGAGCCCAGAAATAAAAAGCAAGTTTGGCCGCGTCCCCATGCAAGCTGGTTGTTTCGCTTGTGACACGTGTCATAAAAATCTGCATTGTAACTCGCAATAAAGCGTCCCCATGTGGTTTAGGGGAACATGGATTCAAATCGTACATGCCTGTCCCCATGCAAGCCGTGGTGTGAACCCACATCTTTTACTCCCCACCCACCTTCTCCCCTGATAGAAAGCTGGGTTGATGTCACCATAACCCATCCCGCCCGCTGCAGCGATGACAGGGAAACACCTCAGTTGCACCTCCATGAACACAACATCCTTTCCTTGACCACCACAGAAAAGCATAACCAAAAGTTATAACATAGAGTTAAAGCATAACTAAAAGCAGATCAATCCTTTCCTTGGCCACCACAGGTTAGCGGAGGTGTGCACATCCACATGACAGTGGCCATGACAGTGGGCACCCCCCACTTGCAACCGGCTCAGAATTACTCACACATAGCTTGCTATCAGGGAAGGGGGGTGTAATAAATGTAGCTGTTTACTTAAAGAAATCCCCCAAGTGGCTGCTGATTGCAGCGCACACGGCATGAACAGGAAGCAGAGGTGAAACCCTGCCCCAAGCTCCGCCCCAAATAACCCGGGAGCGTCCACATGACCCCAGGACAATATATGCTAGCCCCCTATGTTGGAATTCGTAGACTTGCTAATTGGGGGGGTTGACACGTATTGTCTTGCATATAGCCCGTATTAGGGCTTTGCATGAAGACACTCCCAAGGCGGCTTCGGACTATTTTCAGCATGGGGACACCCCCTAGGATTTGACAAGTTCTTTAGAAAACAACTCATAATTTGTGCAGAGTTAAGCATTTAACATTACTTTGGACAATATGGGATTTGTTTTCACTGTAATGATTCAAAAGCATGTAACTTGGACTAACCATCATTTCATGGTAGAAGGGAAATATATTTTTTTAAAATAAAAAACAAGGACATGAGCATCTAAAATGAACATTGTAAAAGGTTCTTCCTTGCCGGCTTACCTGCTTTAGATCTTAATGGGGATGGTAAGAGAAAGGAAAAGACAGAAAAAAGAACCTATGAAGGATGGTGAGGGCAGGACATACAAAAAAGTAGCTCTGCAAATTCTTATCTGTAATGAGATAGCTTGATATTAGATAAAGGGGAAAAGAAAAATAAAGAATATTAATTAAAGAATATTAATAAGATGTGTTGGATTGCCTAGTGGATGTCACACAGATAAACACATGATTTTGGTGCACTGGAGAAAATGGATTTAATTAAATTCTAGTCAGTAATTGGCACTGAAAAATTCGTATTGTGATATACACAAGCAACTGACTAGAGAAGAATTAAAAACAATAAAGCCAAGTTTACCCGTTGTCAGAGAAATGAAGTTCGGAGAAAACCCACATCTACTTATGAGAAACAAATCATATTCTTGCCTGGTGCTAAGCATCTGCTGATCTAAGGAAATGTTATTGTTATGAATCCTTTCCATACTCTGTGCATCCATGCTAAGTAGAGAGAGGTGAAGAACATCTCGTAGAATTTTTAAAGGGCTTTTAACGTATATTCTGTTTTTAATCCGTTGTTTTAATGGTCATTACCTGCCCAGAGACCTTCAGGTATGGAGCAGGATAGAAATGTAAATAATAAATACAATAAATACTGCATTTAACAGGTAAAAACATCATATACACTAAGCCAAGATGTTCAAACCCAGTAAGTGTATAGATTTTGGATTTAATAATGGTATTTAGATAGAGGGAAACTTGTTCAAAGTAGATAAGAATTTTTTTAAAAACAGTTTAGAATTGTATGTGGTGATGGGAGATCCAGATTAAATTAAGAAAAAGTATAGGGTGGCAATCTGAAGATGTCATATGGGTGGTACCACGTACATGTTCCCTTAAATTAATGTCTATTGTCATTACAAATATGGGACTGAAATAGGGTCCAGATTAGATGGGTTAGGAATTATTTGGGTGGAGGAAAATGTGTGCATTTTTTCCCTACTCACTCTGACCACTATATGTCACTATATATTGACATGTAATAAAGTAGCCCGGATGAGGTCATAATGCACCTCATCATGGTCCTGTGCACATTTGGGCTGTGATCAGAGAGGGTAAAAGAAGTGGTCCCAGTGCAAATTTGAGACTCAAGGGACAGATGCAAAATATATTAAAAAAAGGTTTATCATGACCCAAAGATTCTACCCAGACATGAAATCAGCACCCTTGGACAGTTTGGGTCAGAAGGCAATGGCTCCTATACCCAATCCCAGCCTGGAAATGAATGCCATGGCCATGGAATCCCAGGCCAGCAATGGTCAATGAATGATGGGCACAGAAGACAACAGTGAGGAAGAGAAGTGAGGTAGGAGTCCTTTAGCTGCTTATTCTTAAACCCATGTGACACAGTTATTTTTTTTCTGCATCAACAGATGGGGCAGTCCTTTGTAAATGGTTGCCAAAAAAGTTCTGTCTGATCACACCCTCACTCTAGGTTCTATGTGCTTAACAAGAACTACTTTTACATAAAACTTAAAACAAGAAATAGAAGATGGAGTGAGAAGACCAAAAATAAAGGCAAAAACTAAAGGTCTACACTTTGTGAATAAAGATTTCTTCCACACAGTAGTAACTTAAAAAAAGAAAGTTAAGATCCATCTGTTACATTGGGTCAGTCAGCTTCTGGAATAGGAGCCAAAGGCACAAAACTACTTCTCTTTCTTAAGTTCAGAAAACAGAAATCCCACCAAAAGCCATGCCAGTAGCATAATGTTTAGTTTCTAGCTCTTCAGGTACATTAAAATATAGCAGTTGTGTCCCCAAGGAGCAACACACAATGAAACAAACAGACATTTCAGAGAGAGAATTTAACAATAATAGCACTAGCTGGAAATATTTAAAAGGTTGCATTAAGCCTCAGATAGATAAGGTTGACTCTTCCAAAATGTTACATTGGGAGTTCTTAGCAAAATTTGGCAACGCAATAATTATATAACCATTCTAAGAAAAAGCAAGAAAAAGATCCCAGCTCAGATAACCATAGAGAAATAAAATCTATTTAACTAAACATTACTGCTTGTACATAAAATTCCATGGGGGTGTTCTGCCCTATGGCTTCCTCTGTTGCCATTTCTGCAGATTTCTTCCCAGGGTACAGAGAGAGAATGCACACCTGAGAGGCAATCTCAGATGCACACCTCTGCTTCATAGTTTATGGTTGGTTTCTCCAGCTCCCCAACTTTCTACTATCCATGTGGCAATAATATAACTAATTGAGTGGCTGTTCTTTTTTCCCCTGAGCATTTAAATTTTGTAGCGAGTGGATTTTGGGAGTTGGCCATGGTTTAGTGGACCAAATGACTGGAAAGAAGGCCACAGTTTCAATTCCTAGCATCTCTATATGGGAAAGAAGCATAGTAGATCTGTCATCCTGTGAAGGAAATGACCTGGATGTGTCCCTCAGTTTCCAGGACAGTTGTAGCTTTGTTCCTTCAAATCGCTTTATTTTTTCCCTTCTGAGGTTTCTGAATTTCTCACAAGACTTCTCTGCCTGACAGGTAACCTGATCTCCTAGGTGGTTGCCTGGCAACCATGGTGGACAGGATGTAAACAAGAATATGTCATAAACGTGGAGGGTACTCAGAGCACATGACAGTGGTCAGTATGGCTCCTAGCAATCATAACAACAGGTTTCTGAGCAATCAGAGAAAGTGAAGAGACAAACAAGGGGGGGGGAGGTGGTCAAAGAGATGAAATAATCGGTCTGAAAATAAATAAGAAAAATGTGGCAGGGAGCTGAAGAAATAATCTTGAGAGAAACTCAAGAAGGAAGGGAAAGGTAACCAAAGTTCATGCATTTATTGACAGAGGGCTTATTAAATTAAGTTGAAAGGAGCAATCTCAAAAATATCCTTGGCTTCATTCAAACTGCGTAATTTGTTCCTTGTCATTGCCATTTACAATTTTTGTGATTCGATATCTGCCATCTCCCCATTTGGACAGAAGCTGTTATGAAATGTTAGTGAAGTTACATTCATGTTTTGTGAAGCATGTGAATGAAAGTAACACAACGTGGCTCTCCAGGGTCCTATATGGGATCTTATCAAGCCCTGTGCAGAGATACTGTACATAGGGCTGCAGCCATACACACTGAAAGAAGTAGCTCAAAAGCAGCTTCAAGGTGGTAGCATGTAGAAGCTAATATTTCCATCCCACTTCTCATCCATACTAAGCTCCTATTGGGTGCATCCCCATGATCAAAATACTCAGAGGCAAACCTGAGTTTGCCGTGGAGCATCCACATGGAAAGCCTCTAATTCGGGTTACATGCGGGACAAATGTCACAAATCTGCGGCAAACCCCCCCCCCCTTTCCAACTGTTCTTGCTCTGAATTAGGAAAGCAAGCACGTATTATCTTGAGTCATGGGGACACTCCCGGGTTATTGGGGAAGGAGTTTGGCAATCGGAGCATTAGCAGGCAGGGTTTTGCTGTCCCTGCCATGCGTGCTGTGATCGCAACTTCTTGAGGAAGGCAGCAAAGAAATTCTGCTGAAAGACAAGTGGTGATCTCTTATTTGCCCCGTGAGTGTCTCTCCGGCTACAAGCATGCCACACACACCCTTGCCTGATCGCCTGATCAGCAAGGCACGCGTGGGTAAAGGGCTGGATTTAGCGCACAAGCAAGATAAGAAGCTTCTGTCAGGTGGAGGTATGCCCCCTGTCAAGCGGAGGTGCGCTCCTCCGCTAAAATGATTGAAACACAGCCACGGCTTCAAGTAACGAGATGCTTGAAGCCACAGGGGTTTACCGTGGTTTTCATGGGGACAGGTGGATGCGGCTTGAACCCGCGCTGTCCTCAATCACATGGGGACGTCTGAATTCGAGCTACAGTTTGCATTGGGGCTGCCACGAATCCACCCTGGAGTAAACTGAGCCCATGGGGATGCAGCCTTTGAGACACTTTTCATTGGATGTGGAGGCAGCCGTTGTATTCCTGTACACAAAATTTGTACTTTGTCACTAAGGTCGCATCCTGCTATATTTGGATATTTCAGCAGAAAGCATGATTCACATCACTACTATGGACCATAGTATACTTCTGGAAAGGGTATGATGTTTGGAGTAAGAGTTACTCAGCCATCTGACGGCCTGTAATGTTCCCAAAGGATAAAGCCACATGGGCTGCTGATGGGTCTGAAGCAGTGCTTGAAGGACCTCCATGGAGGAAGAGAAGGCAATGGGGGTAAATAAACACATGCACACTGCTGAAGCCAGGTACTCACACACACCTGAACATACTCCCATTGATGTCCTTGCTGCTTCTACATGTATCCAGATCTGATTCTGATTCCCAGTGCTCTATTGACAGTGTGGGAAGAATCCTCTGTTACGTCCATGGGAAGGGGTGTCCTAAGAAACTGTTTTCCTGCTCTCAGGAGAATGCACCCCTTCACTGGAACAGGAATGGGTAACTCTGGGACATAGCTGTTTGTCCAGGCTGCTACCCTGGCAATTGAAGTTTGTGTTTAAAACAGAAGGGTGGTAAGGAAGGGCAAGGTTCCAATTGAGAGTAGTAGTCTAGCTTGAACCAGACAGAGCAGATCAAAGTCCAGTTCAGTACAAGCCATGCTGCTTTCCCCATTCACCGCCTTCTCCTTCCATCCTACCTTCCCATGCACTGCTGTGGCAATATACTGCCATTATGGTGCTTCAACAGTGCAGTCACCTCACATATGGTAGGCAACCCCACCATAGCGCTGCTTTTTCTCCCCTAAAAAAATACTTTTAAATCCTGGAAAACCCAGCACTGGTTGCAGGTTTTCCAGCAACAGCATTTTAACCTATTCCCTGGATTGCACATTGCAAAAATGTACGAACACAAATGCAAGGGAGCAATACTGCCACATTTATTGCTTCTTACTGCTATATCTGGCTGCTGTCTGGAGGCAGTCCAAGCCAACTCTGGTGACTACCTGTTTGCTCTGGAAAGGACACTTTCATTGAAGATGCAATAATTTTTCATACATTGGCAAGTATGCATCTCCCTGAAAGAAAGCCTAGCCAAATCACTGTCGTATTGGTGCAAAGAAATTGACATGAATATGTCCATACAGTTTCTGACCACAGTATGAGACCAAGTTCCGACACAGCTAAGATATTCTGAATTCTCAGGAAATGAGCACTGAAAATGATTTCAGGTCATTCCTACCTGTTGCCTTAAAATGTGGACTCAAGATGGACTTGCTTGTTCCCACTCCTCATTCCTCTGTGAACCCCCTTCTTCATCTCATCTCCTCCTCTCTCCAAAACCTCCTCCCTTTGCAGCCAACAATTGGACACTAGTTTCCATATCATACCGTTACTTCAATGGGGCGAGAAATCCAAACTCATCCTCTATATCAACCTGCCCCTGCATCAGATCATGGAGTCCTTTGGCTGCAGTTTTCATTCACCACTTGTGCCCCCCCCCCACAAATGTTGTATCCACTGTGGCACAACTTTCTACCTCAAGTTAACAAGGCAGTAGAGCATCATTAAAGACCACTCTCTCTTTTTGTTATAATTGTGGTTTAGCACTGGATTGTGGCAAAATGCGGGGAGGGGATGACAGAGGAGATCTATTTCCCCAAACTGCCTTGGTCAACAGTCTTGCCTGCCAGGGCAAGTATGTCCTATCTAGCCAAGCTGGAGTGGCTGCCAATGAGTTCTGTCTCCAACCATGCTTATTAAAATCAGACACTTTCATTTGTTGCATTGTCTGATCTCTTGTTACATTGTGTCTGAGCTACTGTGGGTTCTGCTCATTCTTACTCCTTCCCCTCTCCATTCAGCTAGCCTGGTCCTCGCTTTCTTTTTTATTAGAATGGTGGTTTTGCACTAGATTGCCTTAGCGCATAATGGCAAGAGCACAGGGAAGAGGGGACAATGAGAGGAAATCACAGCTTATCACTGGATCAGAGGAAATGGGGGAGAACACCCCTTTTAAGTATGGATCCCTCCCAAAAAAGCCTGATCTTGCCATTTTCATTTTGCAAAATAAAATGCAATATTCCTAGGAGCAGCAGCGAGACGTCTTTTAATCAGAATATGAATAGCGTACTCTACTTTTCGGTAACTGTAATCCACAGAAACTGCAGATTCCTTAAAAACAATCCGAAGGTGCCCTAAAGGTGGGTCTTCTCTTCAGCTATTGCTTAAACATACTCCGTGAAAGGGATAACTGAATACCTAAAAGGAAGGCACTGCACAGGTAAGGTGCCGCTGTCTGGATCTATCTTACTGTGAGGACCATCAGCTGGGTTCCTCATCTTATCTTACTACCAAGGATTGGTGATAATTGACCAGGAGGTCACCAGATGGCTGAAGCCTGAGCCACTTATGGCTCTATGCAGTAGTAATCACATCTTGAATTTTTCCAAGAAGTTGATGTCGTACTAAAGAACCTGAAGTAGTCTGGTCTTTATCTACTGTCCCTTCTCATCAACACACAGGCAGCAATTACCTGCACTAGATTGAGCTTCCAGATCATCCTCAAGGGAAGTTTCAGTGGAACTTTTTTGAAACATGACCTGTGGTGTTTTTCTGATATACGAGCATGTTACTTTTTCTGTTACTTAGCTTTTCATAGATGACATCCGTCCTAAGAAAATATACTTGAATTTTCTTCTGTTATTCTCTACCACGAGAGGTTCAGCAGAGCTGGCAGAATACTGCAATTAACTAATTATACCCAATACCTCCTACTCAAAGATTAAAACCCTGTTACAGTTTTAATAAATACTGTTTTAATATATGTCTGATTTTAAGTGTTGTTACCTGCCCTGAGACCTTCAGGTATAGGGCGGGATAGAATACAAATAATAAATAAATAAAGGTTTCAGGATGGGTTATATTAAAGCCAGTATTAAAACTGAGTTAAAACAATGTTGAAAGGTGATCTTTAATTGTTATTTGCTCCTATGTAAAAACTGGAGATATTTGCCTTTACAGTTGGCTTTGGTTATAATCTAAAAACTTATTCATTTTTGCTTGAGGGGAAGGATGACTTATGGGTGTATCTAAAACTGCAAAACGTCTAAATAACAAAAAGAATAGCAATGCCTGAACAGGGAGTAAAATTATATTTCCATCTGATAATATAATGGGAAAATAAAGAGGGAGAAAGAAATGTAAGTAACAGCAGTTGTGGATTGGAACCATAGAACTGTGGGAGCAGGATAAGACTCTAGTTGGAAGCATTTCTTCAATCTTCCCTAATCATTGCTCAAAGTAGGGCTGCCAGCATTTTTCCAAAAGTAGCAACCTTCTTTTTAATATTATTCTGATGATGGCCTGGGTCATCTGTGTACATGCCACGAACAGGAATACATATACAATATCTACTATGGCTACATCCAAGAATTCCTTACTTATTTTGCTACATTTGGATACTTTGGAATAAAGAATGGATATTCTGGAGCATCCATGCTTTATTCTAGAATATTCAAATATAGTAGAATAAGCAACTGATGTTTGGATGCAACCTATAACTCTGCAGAACGAGCTGCTGTTCAAAGCACAGGAGCAACAGATGGAACAAAAGAGATCACAGGGGACTGTGATTAACCACACCATGCTCACTTTTTGGACACATATGATGCTCATCTTCCACCACCCATCCTTTCTGGTCTGTCTGGCATCTCCCCCCAGGTCTCATGGCTGCTTCTAGACAGTTCAACTTAAAGAAACACAGAGATACAGCTTTAAACCCATCTGCCAATGCCACAAATAAATCAAATCCATACATATTTTCAGTATTAAAAAACACCACTACATTCCACATTTTACCAATAGCAAATTGTCCACTTCTCATTCCAATACAGCCATAAGGTCTGGACGTTGTGGGTCAAGACTAAATAGATAACAGATTTAAAAAGCCATCTAGAAAAACTGAAATACAATGTTTCCTTAGAAGATACATACAATGTTAAGAACTCCCATTATGAATTTTAAAAAACAATGAAATCAATTGAACTAACCTTCATTCAGCAGTACACTATCTACTGACCATCAAAGGACACAATATAAGAGCTGAAGGGTTTAATTCCCTCTTTATCAGTCATGTATAAATCAAAACAAACAGATGAGGTTCATAACCCAGCTATTCTTCCCCAACAGAACACCAGCATAAATCAGTAGAGAATAAAAGTGACTTACAAAATCCCTGCATACAAGGAGTGCAGAAGGTAAAGCCTCAGAATGTATTTCATGTATTAATGCTCCCTCCTGGGACATGCAAAAATAGCAGAGAGAGAATATGAAGATTTCCCCTCCACATCTATCAAAGCCACCAGTTTGAGGAGGAGAAGATGCAGAAGAAGCCCTGTGGAGGCTGAAGCACAGATGGTCAAGTCAGCATCATCCCAAAGAAACTCTCTTTGCAAAATAAATGCAGAGTTAACAAAAGCTGACACAAATTTGGTAAGAGAAATAGAAAAAAAATGTTTCCCTTAGTATTAAATGTATTTTCAGTGATCGTACGGGACAGGAGTTTGTCTTCTTCCTTTGATGGAAAACAAACTAGTAGTTGCTACACAACTGTAGTTACTAGGTTTTCCACCACTCTCCCTGACTGATTTCTCTTTGTATCTCTTCGCATCTCCACATGAGCAGCTTTGTTATTCGCAAAGATTCGCTTGCTAAAAATGAGCTTTTGCTGTGTAAAAACTGCAGGAGGAAGTAGAGTTTTGTTTTCGCGGTCCTTACCTTCCTATCACACCCTGAGATTCAACATCCAGACTTGCCACTGGCCGGGATACCTTGAGAGGATTTTAAAGAAGGAAAAGATGCTCAGGCTTGGAAATCGAAAGGCAACAAGAGAAAGTCCTTGCTAGTCTCCCTTTGGGAAATGCCACAAGGGGATAAAGCTGAAAGAGGAAGCCAAAACAGCATCCAAGCAAGTAAAAGAACAGCCTTGGGTGTTTTTCCTTCACATCTACAGGTGAGTTCACACAGCAGTTCAATGCCTCACACACACACACCCCTCTATCACACAGAGCGGAAACAAAATGGAGACTGTCAGAGAGGGACAGAGATAATCCTGCTGTTTCATCTGATTAGAGAAACTGGGCTTGTGCAGAGAAACAAGGGGAGGAGAAAGGGAGCAAGTAAAAGAGAGAGAGGAAATCCAGAATAAAAGAAGGGGGAGAACTGTGGTGGGGAGAGTGAGGAGTTATAAAGGAAAAGGGAGTACAGACTGGGTTAACCAGACCTATTTGGTAGCATGAGGAAGCTACCTCAGGCAATTTATTTTAGATCTCATAAGTGACGAGCAAAATGTTAAATATGCATTAGTTTAGCATTTTCATTGCCAAAGATTAAATGAGGTGTTTGTAGGTTTTTGTGCTTCAGATGCCAAAAGGAAAAAGAAAAGGTACCCTGTGTGTTCCTTGGTGATGAGAGAGGTTGGGTTCTCTACTTCAGGTACTTCAGGTGACCCAGGATGGACTGGAATAATAAGTTCAAGATTGGGGAAAGCAAAACATGGCAAGTGTGAGCAGCAGCATGGGAGAGTAATGGGGGGGTGAGCTGATGAAATGCTTCTATTTCTCATAAGTGCATTTGTGGAAAAAAAGACTCAGCTGGGCAGTTTGCAATGTGGATCCCTCCCCCCGCCTAAAGACACCAAAGGAAGCAGAAATATTATTGTAGAGCAGAACTGAATTTAAGGAGTAACAAAGAAATATATTTTGGTTGTTTTATTCTGACTTCTTATCACTTTCAGTTGGACTGACATTCTAAACAGCTTGCCAAAAACAAGAACGTTATGGGCTTGTTTCCACTTACCTTTCTGAAGTGGTATAATAATATCACTCTTGCAAGGCAAAGATGAAGCACAGAGGGAGCCATCCACACTTCAAGTGCTGGTGCAGTCCCCAGCTGGACCATCAGCACTTGAAGTGTGAATGGCCTAGCTTGCGCAAGCTGGATTGTCATGTTAAGAGTCATAGCAGCATCTGGTGATTGTCCAGATGTTGCCACGATGATTGGCACACAACTGCACAGCCACAGCTACATCACTTGCAGTATCACACCTGGAAGAGGGTGCGAACACTGATGACCAGGAGCTCAGTAGCTGGTCCAGGAAGAGCAGCTTCACTCGTGTCTTGGAACCAGAGAGGGCCACCTAAGCTTACCTGCCCCCACTCCAAGGTAGATGAGACCAAGGCAAAGAAGCCAGAAATGGTCTGAGTCCCTGTCCATCCTAAGATGGACTATCTTGTTATGGTGTGATCACAGCCTGAACATTTCCCAAATCTTGTCATGCTATCTTGTACTACTAGGCTGCCCTTTATTTTATGCCATGGAAGTCTTGAATATATCTGTTGTTTCATGAGGAAGCTCTAACTGAACAGTTCAGTGCCAGGATATATAGAGAGGCTGTAGCTCACTGGTAGAGCATTTCTACTTCCATGAGAAAAGTTCCAGATTCAGTCTAAGCCATTCCCCCACCCCCAAAGAAGATGATGGCAAACCACTTCCATATTATTGCTAAGAAAACTGCAAGGATCCATCCATGTAGTAACCAGAGTCAACTTGGAGCCTTTTCAATTATATTGCTTTGGTAACTATAAGCCAACCAATTAAACTTAACACCTTGTAAAGATGATAATAATATGACAGTCAGTTGCATAACTCTTCCCGTTACTGAAACAGAGTGCAAAGGTTGCGATGAAGACTCCATAGTGTACAGTTTTGCAAACATGTAAACAGGGCCAGATGAAATCTAGACAGTAAAACAAAACTAGTACAAAGACAACAAATAAAAATTAAATCAAATTTAAAATGTTCTACATCTGTGAAAACAGTCAGTTCCTAGGAAATATCTATTTCTATCCAGAGATATGAATGTTTATTTTCCTTATTCATTTGTTACCATATTTGAGAATGATATGAAAAATGTATCCCATCTGAAGCAAATGAATTGTTCATTACAAATGATTTTTTAAAATAAAATGCATAAGGCCTGTTCATACTTAACAGCCTCATAAAGTATTACAATGCCATGCTGGACTGTTAAGGTAGAAGCATCATGAGAGCCATCTATACTTCAAAGGTTGGTAAAGGCCCATCCCAGTGCAGACTGGACCACCATGACAGTGGCTATGGTAACATTCAGCATGTGCCTGGGCATTTCCATGGCAATTTGAATGTGGTATGTGATGCACTTGGAAGAGGGTGCAGATGCTACTGCCCTGAAGGCACCTAGCCTCTCCCAGTCAAGCTGAAGACTGCTTTTTAGCAGTCCTCAAATAGTTAACTCGGAGGCGGGATAGGTGAGCTCTAGGATAGATGTAGCGGTGGCAATATGGGTGTGGATTTCTCTAGTGGGCAGATCACCATTCACTAGCAGGTAAGTGCAAACATGGCCATAGAATTCCTTCCTTCCTCCCTCTCTCCCTCCCTCCCTCCCAGTTCTAGACTATACTGAAAAATGCAATGGATTAGCAATTTATGAAGATGACATCATGACTCTGGAATATGAGTAGCGGAGCCAAATGTTCATAGAAGTCTATTTTCTAGCAAACTGGTTTTGTTTGTGCAAGGAATTTGTCTCAGGGAAGCATCCAGCTATCAGATTTTCCCACAGTGGATGTGAATTCTGCAGTCAAGACAGAGTTACGTTATTATGAGTTTATAGATTATCTTATTCTTCATGATTCATATCTTGGCCAGACTTTAGAAACATTGTAAAAAAAATCAACTTGTCTGCTTTTCTCCTGGGAAGTTACAGGTTTAGTTGTGTGCTGGCTCAGAATGACTTGAGGCTGTGAACCTGAAAGGGCATAGAAAGCTTCTGTGCATTTCAGAGGCCTGACACATCTAAGTGGGTAGAACTACAGTTAATGTTAGCCTTAGGGTATGGTATATTTTTAAAAAAGCAAACAAATCGGATGAATGCACTAAAAATTCTGCAGGCCTCCACAAAAAAACTGCTGCCATTTTGAGAGCAATGTTGCTCATGTGTACAAATTCCATCTGCCGTGAACAATTTGAATCAAACGGGGATGGGAGATGACATAAGGGCCTGTTATTTTAATGGTGCCGTTGAAAAGCATTGTTGGTATTAGAGATGCGCGTGAATGGGGTCTTTTGCATTCAGTTCGTAGCAAACTGAATGTAAGAAAATCCATATTTGTTCAAATAGATCCCCTTTGAATGTGGTAGGATTCTATTCGATACTAATGTATTAGTATGAATTCATATGAACATCCGATAGGTATCCACTATGTATCCTATGACATATCTGCTTGGAAAGCATCAAATTCACCCTGAATCCACTTTGAATCCACTCTCAAACCATGTTGAATTCACTCTGGATCCACTGCAGATGTGACTGGTGCAACCACTTTCCCACCTCACAGTTTCACAAATGTTCTGAAGTTTTCTACAAATGTCAATGTATGAATGTTGTAATATTCAATTCGTATATGAATGTCTGAATTCATACAAATTTGTACGAATATCTAATGTTACAACTAGTCCTGTACATCCCTAGTTGGCAGCATGGATGTGCAACATTTTCCAAGCTGGGACCAATTGATTCTAGTGCGGGAGAAGGCTGTCCACATCGTGGCGCAGAATTGTGTTGCCTGTGCATAAATATGGCATACATAAGCAAGACATAGTCTCACCCACACATCAGGAGGCAATGGTGGCATCTGCATGGTCAGATGGACGAGGGGAGGAGGAGAGAATCAGCTCTCAACATTTCCACCTGCTGCAAGGACTATGAAAACTCAGTAGCCAGCTGTCCCACCTGCTTAATAGGATTTCCCCCCCTAATTATTATTATTACTATATAATGTATTGGTTGTTATAACATGTAATGTATTTTTGACTCATGTAAACTGCCTTGGGCAAAAATTGTCTTTGATCTGAGTTGTTGATTATACTTATTTGCTGTATTTCTTGATGTAATGGTTGAATTTGTATTGTATTTTGTTTTTTCATTTGTTGTAAATAGCCTTGAGCAAATTTTATGTTTGGAAAGACGGTATATAAATAAAAATGGAAATGTGTAGGTGAGTTCTCTGTGCAATTTCCATGATGCTCTCTTGATGATTAATTGTCCTGAGGTGCTTTAGTGAACTTAGGCTTGGATCATGAAGCACCTAGCAGTTCAATCTTGTAAAACAGTGGCTCACATAAACCTAGAATACAGGCATAGGATGTATCCAAAAAGGGTTTAAACGTGGAATGATATTGGAGTTATACTGAGATTGCCAACATAGTTCTGGGACATAAAGGAGAAATCCCATAGTATTGTTATTCCAGGGAAAAGAACTCCCAACATGGCTTTTCCTGGAATACTGATATGGGCTTACCTGTCTGGACCGTTGATCTCAGGAGCCAGTTTGGTCTAGTGGTTAAGGAGCCAAACTCTTTTCTGGGAATACCGGGTTTGATTCCATCCTCCTTCATGAAGCCAGCTGGGTGACCTTGGGCTAGTCACAGCTCTCTTCTGAGCTGTCACAGCCCCACCTACCTCACAGGGTGTCTGTTGTGGAGAGAAGAACAAAAGGTTTCAGTCCCCTTAAATGGGTGAGAAAAGTGGGGTAGAAAAGCCAACTTGTCTTCTTTTTCAGGAGCAACCATCTTGAAAATGGTACCCATGTATATGCAGGGCCAAAACTAAGCCAAAAATGGCCCCTGCAAATGCATGGGGGTGCGGGTGGTGATTACACACTTGTGCCACTGAAATACCCAGAAAGGTGTGCTGTGCCATCAGGGGAGCAAGTGCCTAGACAAGGAGGGGTTTCCACTTGCTCCATGATGGTGAGAAGCAATTGTAGAATTTAAACAAGATGCTGCATTTTCTTCTACACTGTCTGAAGGTAGCTGTGGTGTATGTGGATATGATCTGAATAGAAGTGAGACCTTTTCAGTGCACTTAGGCTGGGTCCCCCATTCACACTTGGCTGGTAAGGGCCAGTAAGAACCATCTGCATTTCTGGCTAGTAATGGACACTTTGAGGAAGCTTACCTCCTGACAAATGCAAATGGTCTGATGTTTACCTGATTTAGTTCACGGCAACCTAATCAGGTATGTGTGAATTGTGCTCTTTAGTTACACCATTCAAACAAACAATGTCAAACAAGGAAAATTTTTCATGTTCTCCCCTGTAAATTCAAGTCAGTTTCTTTCTCCAATGTAGAAAGTTAGGAATACTGGTGAACAGCAGGAGTACAAATCCACAGACTTCTAGAGACATTGTGATGAAAAAGGAAAAAGTGTACAATTTACTTTTTAAAACAGTGAAAAAAAGAACGTTTAACCAACTCCTCATAGATCATCAGGAGAACATTGCCACCCCGTGGACATAAAAGACACAAAAGCTCTTGACAACCAAATATGCCAAAGGGCTGAATCGTATATTCAATGAGGACCTGCGTTTTCTTTTTTCAGTACCAGCTTTGGTGTGTTTATATGATCAGCAGTATAGAAGGAAGGGGGAAAGCCCCCCCCCTTGTTCTGCTGTAGCCTTTTACCCCCAAAGCACCATCAGATGAATTACTATAATCAGCATGAGCAACTGCTACTTTCTTAGGGTAAATACCAGCTTCCAAAGTGGTGATGTCAGTTTCCATTGGAACACTTTCCCAGTGTGGTCCTGAAGAAGCTTCTCCCCGCTCTTTCATGTGTCTCAAGAAACTATTGTTCTTTTGCTCTACGTTCTGGAGTCAATCACAGGCAGGTTTCTGATGTAGGCTTGGAACCAGAAGCTGTGAAACAGAGGCCATAGACCTATTTGCACTTAGGCCTCTGGTATTCAACTAGGACAGATGTATCACAGGCCTAAGTGTGAATAGGCCTTAGGTCTACATCTAAATGTTTGATGGTGTATTCCTCCTTCAATGGGTCATTCCTGTGTGCCTTTGCATTTCCTTGCTCATAGCCTACCAATCCCCTGTGCAGTTCAAAGCCCACTGGGGACTTCCAGTTGGCACCATTAAATGGCATCATGGCCAAGGCTCCAGGGGCCAAGATAACCTGACCTGATAGTGCATATGTGTGCACTATCTGGGGCTGTGATGTTGAGAGGTCATGATCATGCTCCAGGTAGGCTTGGACAAAACTAGTTGTCAGGACCGTAGTACAAATCAAGAAGCTGGACTAAAAGCAACGTGGAGACTTACCCCAATTTTGTGAGACCTTTTCAAGCAGGACAAAATGAGATCAGCAACATATGCATTCTCCTTGACCAGGAGAATGGTCATACTCTGTTCTCCCAATCTCCCTCTCTTTCTTACCCTATTACTGTAGTACCACCAGGTCATTTTTCAGAGCTGACAGAATTCTTACCCAAAATGCAACCTCTCCAAATATGGATAAATTAATTCTTGATTTTGTTTATGTCAGCATTAGTGAATTTTTCGTTTTCATTTTTGTTTTACAAGAAGAAGAAGAGTTGGCTTTTCTATCCTGTTTTTCTCACCCATTTAAGGGGACTCAAAGTGGCCGACAAAGCTTCCCATTCTTCTCCCCACAACAGAACACTCTGTGAAGTAGGTGGGGCTGTGAGAGCTCAGAAGAGAGCTGTGACTAGCCCAAGGTCACCCAGCTGGCTGCATGGAAGAGAGTGGTTAGGGAGCTGGACTTTCACTTGGGAATACCGGGTTCCCATTAAGCCAGATGGGTGGCCTTGGGCTAGTCACAGCTCTCCTCTGAGCTCTCTCAGCCCCATCTACCTCACACGGCATTCTGTTGTGGGAAGAAGAATAGAAACGCTTTCTGACAGAACAACATGGAAACATCTGCTTTCCCAGGTAATGAATGTGGTCTCTACTCTCAGAAATGTTCTTAAGGATAGTGTATACAATGTGTGTAGCTGGCCCCATAGACTGACTTCCTTCTTAGCCAATTTTAAAATAAGCTGACCTTTCACGACCTCAGCAGCTGACCTTTACCTGATCTTTGTACATGTTTTGCATATGTCTCTTATACTGCTTCTCTGTCTTTATCCAAATAACATATTTTTGCTGTGAGAGGTGATGTTCTCTTCCACTTAGTCAACAGACTATGTTTGAATAACCTTCCCAGGCAGACCAGAACTCTGACATCACAATTGTCTTTAAAAACATCTTATCTAGTCCCAAATTCAAATGTGCCATTAGCTTCATAAGCAATATCCTGCTAGACTGGATCAATGGCCCATCTAGTCCTGCAGTGTGTTTGTGTTCTCACAGCAGCAGGCCGCATGTCCACAGGAAACCTACAAACAAGACAAAAGCAGGACTGCATTGTAGTTACTAATGGCCTTCTAGCTGCTGGTACTTAAAGGCACACTGCTGCCAAGGTGGCAGATTAGGTGTATGCTTCAGGTCACTGGATCAAATGCCTTATAAACATCTAATTAAATCATAGCTATTTAAATTTGCAGATTAGGTTTGTGCTTCAGGTCACTGGATCAAATGCCTTATAAACATCTAATTAAATCATAGCTTTTTAAATCTTTTTTTCCCATAATATATAACAATAACATTTCTAATTGGATCACTTATCAATATATCCTTGACAAACCCATACTAAACTTCTTTAACTAACTTCCCAAGAAGTTTTTCCCAGTCTTTTTGCAAATTTCTTTGTAAAAATTTTGTAGTTGAGTCATTTCTGCACTTTGCTGCCCATTCACAGAATGGGAAAAGTGCACCTGCAGACCTACCTGAATCCAGATGCATGTCTGGGTGCCACCATGTTCTGCATGGAGCACAGTGTGACTATTTGTGCACCAGCACTGTCACCATGATGAAGGTGATGTGCTACGCACGCAGTGTCACATTTGAAGTCATCTGAGGTGTCAGCATGCTTGTACAGCACCTCAGATGATCCCCAGTACTGGCAAAGTGTGAACAGTCGCTCCTCTGGCCAAAACATGCAAGGTTGCCCACATGTGTGGTGCATGATTTCATGCACCACGCCTAGTAGCTGCTGGAGTAGCTTCTGGGATGGTAGATATTTCTGATGTGGAAACACCTCCTACAAGTGCAGTTGGTGCTTCCCAGAAGCTACCCCAGTGGCTACTAGCAGGCCAAGTGTGAATAGGCCTCTGATTACTTAAACCCATGGTATCCCACTGAATTTAAGTACAAAAAGGCCCTTATTTTCATTTTCAGTGTAGAAAGTAAAATTCAAGTTCCATTCAAATCATAACAAGTATATACATAATAAAGTTGTATTATTATCTTAAATCTGTTTAATTTGAGGATATACGAATGATTTATTTTTCATATGAAATCTTATGCAATTTGAGAGTTGAAGATGTGAAAGATTTGTGTGAATGTTAACACAATCTGTACCTAACAAAAGATGAACTCTGGGTGTTCTTTTAATAAATGCTGATAAAGAGTGCACAATAGAGTGTGAATGTTACATACTTTCGGTTGCCTTGGTGCAAAACTCCTACCAAATGAAGTATGAATGGTATACGAGGAGAGGTGTTTATTTACCTTCCACAGCAAGCTCTCTAGCAGGACCAACTAAAGGGAAATTAGTATTTGGTTGCTGCCACCAGCTGCTTTTGAAGAAAGTGATTTATTTATCTGTCAAGCACTCTGGTTGATGCAAAAATGACAAACTTGCCTCCCCTTCTTGAATTTTAAAAGGTGAGGAAATCCTCATCTTGCTGATGGTTTAATTCCAGTGGTCCAAATGTGTGCAGCTTCTTTTCCTAGGGAGCAAAATGCAATGATTCAAGTGCAGTGCAGTGTCAAGCAATAAAACATTTTGAAAAGCTTACATCAAGCCTCAGATAGGTATATATGGCACTCCCAGTAGAAGTTGTGGTGGGATTCCTTAGAATGAATTGAACAAAAGGGTGATAAGTTCAAGGAAAACAAAAATATAGGCCTATTCGCATTTAGGCCTCTGGCATAGAATTAGCACATTTGCATTTTGGGAAGGCCTGTTCTGCCCAGAAGCATCCTGGCCTGTCCCAGAGCTGTGTTAATCACAGCCAAGGTGTGGAGCATGAAATTGTGCTTCACACCCGGCTCAACATTAACACTGGATCCACTCCCAGTTTGTCAAGGCAGCTGCTTTCCTGTCCTCCCAGGTTCATGAATGTAATGAGACTTCACATGAATGCTTAGAAGCATTCCATTCACATTCGAATGTCAGTCTTCAGATATACTAACATTTGATTCAAACCCAAATGTCTGAATTTGAACGAATTGGTATGAATTTTGAATGTGACAAATATTCATGCACATCCCTAGTACATAGTACAGCTGCTGTGTGCACAGTGGTCTTAGGATGTTGTCTGGAATATCAAACTGAGCCCTGACAGTGATAATCTGTAAGGTCGCTCACGTCTGTAACAGATTAAAATGCAGTAACTGCATTTCTGCTGCTGAATCTTGCTTTAATCTATCAGTTTTATGTAACCTTCCCTTATGATCATAAAGGGGATTAATTGTGTCATCCTTTTCTGAAGAAAGTACATCATCTAGGAACAAAAAAAATCATTTGCTGGGGTTGAAAAAACAAGAATATTGTGGTCTAATGGAATGGGCTTCACATCTTCTCATAGAAGAACAGACAAATGTGGACCTTTATTCAAGTATAAATCATTGTCACTTTTTCTTGCTCCATCTTCTAAAGCAAGTAACTCAGAAATCATTTACTAATGGCATACTTTGTATTTCTTTTCCTTAATACATAGCATTTATCTTAGTAAATGCTATTTAATATACAGAATTTTTACCTATGGCTCCCTGGGGTTTATTGTACCTTTACATGTGAAAGAAGGATGCCACCAAGCATGTGAATCTTCCACAACATCTACCTTAGCTATGTGTGATAGAACACAATTGGCAAAAATATGGCTTTCTGAATATTGCTGAACTACAACTCCTGTGAATCCCAGGCCCTCTCCAGACTTGCAGAATAAATCCACAGTTAAGGGGGAAATCTCAGCTTACCTGCTGTGAAGCAACAACACACTGTCCCGACTCAAAATGAAGCTCTGTAGCTTCCCTTAGGAAGCTGCAAGAGCTCAGTCAGCGCGCTCCATCACATGGGATGTGGCAGCCAATCGGATGTGAGCTACCCTCCCTGATCTGCTCATCTCTTCTCAACATCCTGCCCAGATTGGCAGGAAGATTAGAATTTAGCTAATACTGTTCTTCATCCCGCACTACGGTAAATTCTATTTGATCTGAATGTATTTGTATGAATATCCAATATGAACACGTGAAAATATTCATATCAGATACCTATCCATTCATATCGGATACATATCCGTTTGTATCAGATATGTATCTGTTCATACTGGATACGTACCTGTTCATTTACAAATCCAGTACATATCCCCAGTTTAACTAATGTCTGAACCATTCATATGAATGTTCCAAAACATTAATATTCGTATGAATGTTATTGCACAAATGTTGTAACATCCAATTCGTGCACGAATGTCCGAATCCATATGAATCCATACAAATAATGTATGTTACAAATATCTGTGCACATCCCTACTCCTTTCCTGTTCAGTAGATGGGAAGGGAAGTGCAAAAATGCCCTGAGATTTCCTCCTGCTGTCTGAGCACTGAGAGACAATTTGGGACCTAAGCCAGATCCAGCTGTCTGGGGACACCCTCATGTTAGGAAAATTCCAGACCACTATGAAAACATGTTGCCGCCCTATCAGCAAATGCTATTCATATTAGTTTCTTAAAAAGCAGATGGGTCAGAGAGAAAAGATTCCTTTTACTTTTGTATGCTGCAGCATAGGAAGTCCCCTTTCCAGAACCCCACCAAGATGAACTTCAGACCTCCCACATTTCAACACAATCTATATACCTAAACCTGGTCGGTAGTTACCATATTCCTGGTAACGCCTTCCAAGTACAAAAAGAAATACATATCAGATTTCTCTGACATGCGCAGTAGAAACAAAGTCCATAGCTGACTGGTTTAGACCAGTTATTCTTTGAAGACTTCTTATCACGTCTCTTGGAAAGCACACTGTCCTTGAGAGCATTCCTCACACTCAGGAACAGGCTTGTGGCAAATGGTGGTTTGTAAAAACTGAAATGCTCAGAGAGATCTAGAACTGCTAGATGCCTCCTCTGACAAACCCAGGCTCCTGAAAGCACATGCAGCTACTCAGGAGCAGGTGAGCCCTGTGTATAAGGTGTGAAGAACTCCTTGGTGGTGTCTGCCTTTCTAAAATAGGTGAGTTCCACACATCTTTTACACAGGCCTTACCTACTGTTAAGCAGCTGTAGATGCCACAGAAAGACCAGGGTTGTCAGGTGAGGTGTCTAATAGTCCTGGGCTTCTGTGAGTGATCTGACTTTTACAAACTGCAGTTCAGCCCAAGCTGGTTCAGCAGCATCTTTGTGGGCATAAAAGAGCGCCTCTGTGGTGGGAACCAGGGTTCCTGGCACTGGGCTGAGAGGTAAAGCATGTATGCACCTCTTTACTCTGGCCTTCCCACTTGCAGACACTGTTGTTTTAATATATGTTTTTAAAATATATTTAAATATATATTTTATATATGCTGTTTTAATATATTTGATTTTAAATGTTGTTACTCACCCTGAGGCCTTTGGGCGTAGAGTGGGATAGAAATGTAAATAAATAAAAAGTTGGCATCTCCTGGGCTTCCACGCTGTGAGGCTACAGAACAAAAGCTCCACAAGGCCACATCCACATGCAAGCTGTTTGGGTTTGATTGGGCACCCATTGGACCAGGTATGGGACCAAGATCGAATGTTGCCTGTCCCCATGCCATTCCCAGTAATGTGGGCTGGGTGCAGGCTGGGTGCAGATTCAGCCGTCCCCATGCTTACCATGCCAAACCCTGGCACAGGGGAGCAGCGCCATCTCCTTTCCAACCCCTCTCTCCTCATTGGAAGCCAGATTGACATCACCCCATCCCTGTGCCACCTGCTGTAAAGGCCACATCCCCCACCCCCCGCCTAGCAGCACAGAGAAGCCAGGACTGAACAGAAAAAAATAATAATTTTAAAAACCCAAAGCTGCTACGAGGTTTTGCGGCAGTTGAGCAGTTTTGCACACCTCCACTCTACCAGTGAACTGCGAGAACACCCAGCAAGTTTAAAGTGGAGAAAAATCAAGCCATTATCATGCCTGCCTTGGCTATTGGGAAACCGGGGTGGAATATTTTCCACATAAAAGGGAGAAAAATCAAGCCATTATCCTGCCTGCCTTGGCGACTGGTAAATGGGGGTGGGTGGAATACTTGTATAAAAGAGTCTCATGGGGCAGCGAAGGCCATTCGACCCTCCCATCATTTTGGCTTTCACACCAAAAGTACACATTTACTCCCCAAAAATCTCAACGGTTGCAATCTCTAATGCACAGGGCAGGAACAGCAAGCACAGGACATGAAACCTCACTTCCCACTGATGCGAGTGCCAATCTCCTCCCCAAATAGCCCAGGATCATTCCCATGTGCAGGCTTGGCTCACAAGGCAATGTGTGCTGAACCTCCAAACTGTGCCCAGACCTGTTTTTTCCAGTACCAAATTTGGTCCTAGCTTGGGCAATTTGGTCCGCGGAAATAGGATCAAATCTAAAATGCAGGGGGACGCATCTTGCCAAACCTGATTTCGATTCAGACCAAGACAACTTTTTTTAAATCTGACGTTATTAAGCACCAGATAGAAAATGGCTGTGGAAGTCATCTGTCCGGTGATGAACAGTACATACATAAAATGACAAAGCTTCTCCTGTCTTTATCATCCCTCTAGGTGGTGGCGGGAATTGCCCTTGGTGTGTTTTGTTGGGTGTTATTGCCAGGGTCCCTTTGAAGGTGATTTCTTGACCAAGGAAGCTGCCTGTGTGTCTGATATGGGCAGCATCCTGCATTCATCATGACCCAGTGCCTTTTACCAGGTGACCTCAGTCATTTGATGTAGTTCTGCTCTCTTGTTTGGCGCAAAAGAACCAAACAAACCATACATACAGTATCTGGAACATGGATTGTCTGGCTGTTCAGGAGCCTGATATATGGCATAACTATCTGACTTCAAATGATTCCTGAAAGAAAGAGGACAGAAACTGAGCCAGTAAGCTGCTTAGACTGCAGTTGTTTATTCCAAAGACCCAGGATGCCTTGCTCTGATTAACTTTTCTAGTGATGGGGGCAGGCTTGCACAGATCTGAATATGTTTAACATTACGGCTGGGTTTTTTTCTCTCTATAGGGCTGTGTAACATTTCTGGAAACAGAAGGTGGTGCTGTTGGGATATATTTTCTCCCAGCTTTTAGATTTTAACACTTGTCTGCTGCTGTGATCAAACAGGAAGGTATCCTTCTATTAGCCTGAATGGGAAGCAATTTAAATGAGGATTATCAGCAGACTAATGTACCAACGCTCACACACGCTATGCCTGCATTACTGTATTGGAGGATTGCTGCCCCAAGACTCCACTAACTTATTCTGCTATTTCTGGATATTCTGGAGTAAAGCATAGATATTCCAGGATAAGGCACTCCTTGGAGTTGTTTATTCCAGAATACCCAAAAATAGCAGAATAGGTGAAACCTGGACACAGAAGTCTCTTAAGGAGCAACAGATGCTTTGCCTTGTCTCCTCCTTGTCTCCTCCTCGTCTCCTTCTCTCCGTTCTTATGTGTGAATATGACTTCCTCTCTGTTGATTTGTAGACTGCCATACCTAGAGTTCATGAACAGATCACAGAGAGTGTTGGCCAAACCTATGTAGCATCCAGCCAAGGAGTCTGAAGGCAAATGGCAGTGCTCCACTCATGCCTGGTCCTGTCCTGAGGTCTCAGGAAAGAAGCACTGAGAAAAGTGTTGGAAATCCTGTTCTTGGTGCATCTTGTCTGAGGAATCGTCCCTCAGTTGGTGTCTGGTACATGGGACAACACCTTAAAAGGGTGTGATTGCACCCACCCTACTCTTGCTGTGGCCAGGGAAATTTGTCTGAGGTATCTGCAGGTAAGTTGGTCTCACGAAGGCTGTCTGGGCAAAAGGCTAGTTCTTTAGAAAAGGATGCCGACTGAAGGTAAATTTGGAAGCAGCCCTAGAGCAGGTTCCTACTAGGCAATTTAATCTGATTTTAAATCAGGGTTTTTAAAATCAGTAGCAAGGTCTGATTTTTTGCATTCCCACTGGTAGCTTATAATATGTACTGACTCTCCAGCTTCAGTGCCCGACTTGGGAGGAACCACCTACCCGCTGTTCTCCCCTCAGCAAAATCCCCTTCCCATGCAGTCAGCAACTGGACACTGTTCATACCCTGACTTCATTGGGGCAGGCAATTCAATCCCCACCCTCTGTATAAACCTGCTCCCAGAGATCATGGAGTCCTCTGACAGCAGTTTTTGTTCACCACTTGCCCCCTCCCCACTGTAGCACAGCTTATTTCCCATATTAACCAGACAGTAGAAGATTAAAGATCACTTCCCTTTCTTATATTGGTGTTTTGTGTGAGATTGATAGATCAGAGCAGCGCGAAATGGAAGGGAGGGAGGGAGCAGGCAGGCTTTTACACAAGAGCTGGCAGTTTTGCGTCTTTCATGATTGCTGATCTCTTTGTAAAATCAGACTGTTCAATCCCCGATACATTGTTACATCTCACTACTGATATATGTATCTCATTAGCTACTGCAGGCTCTTCATTCCTCACCTCTCTTTCAGATAGGGCAATCTCTTTAGCATGTCATAGCGGACAGCCCAGGAAGAAGGGGCTAGGGCAGGGGAAATCACATCTTCTCATTGGGTCAGGGGAAACTGAGAAGAACACCTCTAAAGCATGGTTCCCTTCCCAAAACTTCTGCTTGCATTCTCATTTGCTAAATAAAGTGGAATATTTCTAAATCTAGCAGTGAGACCTCTTTTGATATGAATATAGATAATCCACATTTCAAAGCCTTTAATCCTCAGAAACTGCAGATTCTTTTAAAACTTTGGGAATGGTGCAAAACAATTTCAAAGCTCTTTAATTCTTGAATGGGAACATCCCTATTTGTCATCATGGTTCCAGATGAAATGATATGGCTGGAATTTATAGCTGCTATTCTTGGGCAGCCTTCAGTTCTTTAGCATCCAGCCATGACTCATGTTGAGGTTGCATCCAGACGTTGGTTACTTATTCTGCTATATTTGGATATTCTGGAATAAAGAATGAAATTTCTGAATTTGACCAAATTTTGAATTTTTGAAAATCTGATATGGATTTTTGAATGATTCAACTGAATAGACCCATTTATATTACATCAGAATATCGGTTCTATTTGATCATATAACATGGGATGACAATGGAATGGCAACAGGAAAAAAATGGGATGTGTGCGAATTCAAAAATTGGATACAAATTTGGATAATCTGGATTCAAATAGGATTTTTGAAAATTCGGATTTTTGAAAATTTGGATTTTTGAATTTCAAATCAAACTGAATACTCAAATATTCAAATTCAAATGGAAAAAATGCATTCATGCACATCCCTAATTAGGTTATGTAGCAAGACTGTGATCTGAAGCACAAGAGCAAATCCACCTCTAAATGACTCGCAAGAAACAAAAGCCTTGCTTTTGTAGTGGCCTACTCAAAGTTGTGACTTGAACTCCATTAAGATGCTGTGACAGGACCTTAAATGGGCAATTCATGCTCAAAACTCCTCCATTTAACCACCAAGGTGTTTTAGGCAGGTACCTTTTTCAGAATGTCATTCCCCTGGCCCCACTGGGTCATGTAAGGTGCTCTCCAGCTACACTTTCACTATTCAAGGCTTCTGAGCTTGCGGATGGAGGTCAACATGCTCCTATGTTCATGTGCACTGTTGCCTTGGCCCATATCCACAGGGCCACAGCTGAGAGACTGGGCTTTATCAGTGATCAAGGCCATGGTCTTTGTGTCATTCCTCACTCACTGTACTTGAGGCACCAAAGATGGACTGTAGATGGACTGTCCTGGCCAGTTGGCACGCCTGCGCAGAGAGCCTCCTGACGACCGGCGCTGCCAGAAGCAGCCCTGGCCAATCAGGAGACACACAGCACACAGGCGCGCAGCCTCCTGGATCCCCACAACCAGAATCAGGGCAACGCCAAAGAGGTAAGGAGGGGATCGCTCGGGCTCTCCCCTGGGGGGGCTAGGGAGGGCCTTGGAGAAGCTCCTCCTGCCACCAGAAGCGGCGATCCGCCACTTCTGGGGCGAGGGCGAGCTGCGACAGTAGAGTCCCCCGGCTCACCATGCTTGGCTCCAAGGAGCCAAGCATGGCGGGCCGGGGGAGGACCCCGGGTAGGCACAGTTTCATTGTGCAGACGCATCCTAAAAGGATGCGTTTTCACAGTGAAGCCCCCTTTAAGACTATATGTAGTCTTTTTTTAACACCCATTAAGCACACATTAGATCGCCCCTATCTGTCTCTAATGGGTACCACTGTGCGGACACGGTCTACCCATTTTGTCCTTAATGGGTGCTGCTGTGTGGATGCAGTTTCCCCCATGTGTGCTTAATGGGTGTTACTGTGCGGATGCTCAATACTAAAAGTGGCCTAAAAAGCTGCCGCTGTGCGGTTGCGTGCTTCCACATGTTTAAGGGCATGTGCGGAAGCACCCTACCATTCATTTTCATAACTACAGGGATCGAGCAACAGGAAAGCTCCCTATGTGCAAAGGGTATGGGAGGGAAACCAGCCTTTATTCGTGCCTTCTCATTGGCTGGATCAAAATAAACAATTGCCTCAAACAATGGAATAGATGTCTTAGGGGCATCCCCATGGAGTTAAAAAAAAAGCAGGATGGAAGCAAGACAGCTTAATCCAAATCATAATTCAGATTAAGCTGTCCCCATGGCAATGGGGGACAACGGGGTTCAAGGTGAACCCGCCTGTCCCCATGAAAACCACAGGATACTGAGGTTTTCTCCACCCCTCCCCCCTTGCCTGAGCATGCAAACACATGCACATGCACACGCACAGATGGGGGGGGAATCCCTCCTGTCTTCCTCCTCCCCTCCCCTCTTTCACTCCCTTCTCCAGCCCATGGTGAAAGCTCGCTGTCTTCTCCTTTTCCACAGCCCCCATCCATTTTTACTTGAGGCTGTAAAAGGAATGGGGGCACGTGGAAAAGGAGGCAGACAATGAGCTTTCACCACGCTAAGATCCTCACTCATTGTTTGCAGGGCAACTGACAGGATTTTAGCGTGGGTAAAGCTCACTGCCTCCCTCCTTTTGCAGCCTTGAGTATGCAGGGATGGGGGCCGTGGAAAAGGAGGAGACAGCGAGCTTTCACCACGCTAAAATCCTGTCAGTTGCTCTGCACACTTGCTGGCTACAAGTCTGCCTTATAGCCAGGAAGTATGCAAGGCAAACCACAGGATTGTAGCAAGGATTTGAGCGTAAGGGGGGGGGGACAGTTGCCATCGCAGCGTTAGCAGAGGGGACAGTGAAGCCCCACCCGCTAATGCTGCGATTGTAACCCCCAAGTGTCACCATACCCCCTTTATAACCTGCTCTTGCCCGTAATTTGGGGTGAGAACAGTTATAAAGGGGGGGGGTGTTCCGAATTAGAGAATTTCGTTCCTCATTTAGCCCGATTTAGGGCTTTGCATGTGGATGCTTGCTAGGCGAAGTAACTTTCAGCTCGCAATCTCCTTGCCATGCGGACACGCCCTTATCCTTTTGTGTACTTTTGGAGAAATAGCATCTTTTCAACTGGCTAACAGCCCTTATTTCAAAATATGAGCCATGTTAGCTTTATGGCCTTTTCTGCCCAGTGCCAACATGACCATGTTTTTTTTTTTAAATAATCTGAGAAGAATGCTCTGAAAAGCCTACAGAGCCACCCCTGGCCTCTCCAGGAAGGAAGGGGTGGCTGCTGGTAGCAGACGGCTCCTTCCCTAGATTGAAGAAGTTGGCACTGACAGGTCTCAGATTTCATCTGTGGCCAGGAGGAGGAGCTGAGTGTTTTATTCCACATCTAAAAGGGAGACAAGAAGGAAAGTGAAGGAGCTCTGCAGCTCTTGTTGCCTCACTCCCTCAGACCTCAGGTGTGCTAGGTCCATGTGGGGAAAGGTTATCAGCTGGCAGCTGAGAAGGAAAAGTCACATTCACTGCTGCGATTATGGCCCAGATGTAGCACTCCCAGAGAAGAAGGGGGGAAAGAGGAGGAGCGAGCTGAAATTTTGTCCTCTGCCAGGAGAGAGGGAAGTTGAAGATCTGAACTCCACAGCTAGAATACCAGTGGCAAAGGAGGTTCCGTGTCTCTATTACCCATGCCTGGTAAGTAGAAACAGTGGGGCATCACAGGGAGTTTTTTTTTCCAAAGGGAATGGGAGTGAAGGAATAGGAAAGGGTAACCTTCCTTCTTTCTTCCATTTAGAGTGCCTAATCTACTGTTCTGTGTCTGAGAAACAAGGCTAAAGGTGTCCAGAGAGGCAGAGAAGTCAGACGGATTTTCTCCTCTGTGTGCTTAACAAATTCTGCCATTTGGAATTCTCTGCTTCTGTAGAACAATACTGGGTGAAACTTGGTGTGTGTGTGTGGGGGGGCTACATTCACACCTGTTTTAATCCAGTTTCAGTCCACTTTCAGAATGTGAGAACACATCAGCAAAATGACCAGTCATTTTCTTCCTACTTTATCTAACCTACAGGATTTTTTGAGTTTGATAATGCTGAAAGAAAGTAGCTTGACTCTTTCCTGGTGTGTTCTCTTACTCCAAAAGTGGATTAAACCTGGATGAAAACTTAGGTGTGAATGCAGCCTCTGTGTGTGTGTGTATGTGTGTGTGAAAGAGATCTTGTCAATGCTTCACCTTTCCAGAGGAAGAAAAAAGAGAAATTTGAATTGAATAACAATTTAATTATTTTCAGTGTTTCAGAATACCAATACTCCTTGCCTTGCGAGCCCTTAAGACAAGCCGTTGAGGTGAAATGGTGGTGTGTATAAATGTTAGAAAATTATAATCCACCCATCCTGCTCTTTATCTTTTCCTTTCTCTTTTGATCACCGCAAAAAAATTTGCCAACAGAAGCTCCCTCTTCTACACACTAGCTTAAGATAGTGGGACTGAGGACCTTGGCAATCACTGATTGGCTAGAATGCAAGACCAAAACATGGGACATTAGGGGTGTGTCCCCATGGGCACTTTAATCTGAAGGAGCGTCCCCATGACTACTGTAATTAATCCGAATAGAATCCAAATTCGGCACCCAGCATCCCTACGCAATTTCTTATTGCCGTATTTTATGAGGACTATCCTGCCTAAATCCAGAGGGGGAAAAAGTCCTAAGGAAAACAGGAGCTGAGTCCGCTTATTTTCCTCCACATGGGGACGATACTGGGCTATTTGGGGTGGAGGTCTAACTTTCTGGCCAATGACAGCCAGCTATGGGTGGGGTTTTTTACAGATGGAAATCTCCCCCCCCCCCTTAAATCTCCACTTGTCACAAAACCCCACTAGTTGGTGATCTTCCTTCTTTCTGGCAATGCCTGCCCAGACAAGTGCCATTTTTCCATGGAGTCCACAGAAGAATCATGGAAACAGCAGGTGGGGTGCTTTTTTTTGGGTGTTCAATTTCTGCATTCCCTCTATGAGTTTTCATGATTTTTGCTCAGCTTGAAACCTGAAAGTCACCTTCAGGGAGGCCACAAATAGGAAGGAACACCTCTTCCATGTAAGCCTGCCTGACAATTTCTTCTGAGGAGACTCCCATTCCATCTTTAGAGGAGGTTTGAGGAGCAGAACTCCATGGGAGAGACTTCTCAGATATGGTGTTCAACCTTTGGGAGGATCTCCTCACAGAAATCCACTAGACACCAACAATGGGTAGTTTCCAACCACTAGACACCAACCATGGGAAGCTGTTTGTTTAACTTAGATGTTTGCAATTAGTTTACTGTATTTTATTTGGATTGTTTTACATTTATTTTAGTTTCTATTGTAAATCATCCTGAGACTGTGATGTAGGGCAACCTATAAATTCCTTAAATAAAATACAGTTGGACACCCCTATCTGCTGGGGATACTTTCCGGCTCCTACTGTGGTTATCTGAAACTGGGGATAATCGCGAACAGGCCTTCTGGTTCTGGGGTCATGTGACACCAGAACCAGAAGTGCTTTTCTGGCCTATTTTGGCCTCCGGGGAGCATAGGAATAGGCGTGTGATGCCACCGGACACCTCCTGCCCCTTACATTTGGGGACAGGCTCTGGCAGCATTACACACCTGTTCCAATGCTCTACAGAGGCTGAAATAGGCCTTCCGGAGGCCAAAATAGGTCTTCCGGTTCTGGGTGCTTTTCCCTTATGGCACCCATGGGGGTTGGGGTTGGGCTGATCTGGTAACTGTGGTTGACTGAAACCATGGTTACAGAATCAGTGAATGCAGGGATGCGACTGTATATAAATAAAATACAAATGAGATTTGTGTTGCATGATTTTGCATAACATGCTGAAAGTGTGTGAACAAGTCCTCTCAAAGAAAGGCAGGATGTCAATGCAAAATACATTGGAGTATAATACACTTGCATGCTCCAACAAATGCTCTGGATCATGCCACTTATTTCCCTAGTCGCTCTTCTGTTTCTTATGTCCACCTAGGATCTACAGTATCCCATTTCAGGGAAACTTGGGGTTCTGCAGGGCACATGAATTCACACAGCTTGATGGTGTTGACTAATTATAAACTCTCCCCAAAGCCAACCATACTCTTTTCTTTAGCATCCAGCCAGCAACCATCTGCAGTCTTTCTGGCTAAGGGGTCCACATGAGCTGCCGTGCAAGTGAGCTGCAGCTCACATGTCTCCCTGATGCGCAAAGCATAAACGTCACTGTAGCTACAGCGCTGGCACACATGCAGTTGCACAACCGTTAAAGTGAGTGACCAATTGCACGGGGGTTAGGCTATCATTGAGTAGTCTTTAATGCACCTTTCGCATCCATGGGAAGGGAAAGGAAGTGCAAAATCGCCCCTACTTCTGGAACCATTTCCTGTCTATCCCTTAGTAGGGCTAGACAGAAATTTAGAAACCAGGGAAGTTTAGCTTCAAGGTTCATAAAGGCAAGAGGCAGCAAGCACATGGATGGTACTGTGTGTAGGTCCTCTTTGGGCACATCCTCATGCACATTTGGTTCCAACCCAAAATTAGGTTCTGCAAGTAGATTCCCCATGTGTTTTAGATTTGGTCCAATTTCCACGGATCAAAGCACCCAAACCCGTGCCAGACCAAGACTAAATTTGGTACTGGAAAAAAGAAGTCTGGGCATAGTTTGGGGGCCTGGCATACATTGTTTAGCATGCCAAGACCTCGCATGGGGACAGGAGAGGCTTGCTTACTCCTTTTACCTGGGAAAGGGAGTAAGCAAGCCTGTCAGCCAGGATCATGAACATGGGGTTCACGATCCCAGGAAAGGCTGGCTTACACCCTGTAATTGGGAAAGGGAGTAAGCAAGAGCTCAGCTTACAAATAAGCAGCTTGCCTGGAAATCGGAGTAAAGCAAGCCTCTCCTGGGGTTTGGCACGGTTTGTGTGGGGACGGCTGAATCTGCCCCTGGTCTGCCCCCAGCCCATGTTACCGGGAAAGGCATGGGGACGGTTGAGATTCAATCTCATCCCGCACCCGGTCCCATGCGAGCCCAATCGGCACCCAATCGGCGCCAAACGGCTTGCATGGGAATGCGGCCTTGGAATACCAGAATCTTGCTCCACTTCTAGTGGTTTATATTATCCATGTTACTTTATAGCTGGAGTAATTTATTGCTTGCTTAATATTTTAAGTCTCAGACTGTTCTTCCCCTATTATCTTAGTGTGCATCACATGAAATGGGGAAAAACGCATTGAACAACTTCTCTCATAATGAAAAAGCAAGTGAAAATCACAAAGTCACAGGGCAGGACACCATAGATTGCTAGTGAGTGCAATGTCATGAGAAAATTTCCCTCTCTAAACTGAGTCAAGGAGTTGGGTGAACAAAGGCTTGCAGAGCCTCCACAACCTATGAAAAGAGGAACCCAGCAGGAAGCTGGGATTGGCTACTCTCAATTTGCCTTTGTTGTGGGACTCACCTGCACAGAGGAGTCAGGAGATTGAAATAATGCCCAGAAAGGATGCCACACTTCAAATGGCAGCAGATTTCTCTATGGAGTTTTGGTCCAAGTCAGGGTGATGGCTCTCTCATACCTATATCCACTCCTGAACTGAGACTTGTCATGGATGAAGCCTTGGAGGAGGAGAAGGAGGAGAGGAGTTGGCTTTTCTAGCCTGCTTTTCTCACCCATTTAAGGGGACTCAAAGCAGCTGACAAAGCTTCTGCTCTTCTCACAGCAGAACACACTATGAGGTAGGTGGGGCTGTGAGAGCTCACCCAGCTGTCTTTTTGGAGGCGTGCAGAATAAAAACGGGTATTCCCAGATAAGAGTCTGGCTCCCTAACTACTAGACCCCCTTATATGCTCTTATTTTGACTACATTTCTCATAGACAAAGGATCCTGGGATATCTTATGTCCAAAAATGAACTTTTCAAACCCTACTTTTTCCATGTTTCACATTACATGCTTGGTTTCAACTTGGCTTAAACTCAACACAAGCATTTTGCTGTGGTCTTTTCATGGGAAAATAATATTTTGAGGTGTATGTAGAGGATCATATAAATCTTAGCCCTTTGCAATGCATGTTCTTTATGAATTCTTTTCTAATGTTTTGCATTAATTAAATATAAAGAATCTGGATTGGTCAAACTTCTTCGATATTTCAAAGAAAGTATGTTGGTGCCTCCCCACACTTTTTGTTAAGTGACTGTCTAGTCAAAAGCTCCCACTTTTGATCTGCCTTTGGAAAGGTCTCGTAGTGGGTCTGAAGTCATTCTAGCAGTCTCTCTGATACTGTCCACCTACCTTATCTGTGGTCTTCATCTGCATCTGTTTTTCTCTGTATTTGATGGAGGCAAAATTGTGGCTTACTAACACCAGTCATAGTGTGCTTCTCTTTTGTCAGCTAAGCCTGTTTTTGTAATTTCTGCTTTGGATAACAGAAAGGAGTACTGATCCCTATCATCTCCAGTTTTCAGTTACTTTGAGATTTAAACAGAAAAATCGTAACTGATTTATGCTGAATTTCTATCTCTTAAAGTATGGTGACCTGAATGACAGCCTACTTTGCAAATATGGTTGTGCTGGCCCAGCTGGGTGAATAATTTCTCTCAGTATTAGGGATGTGCGCAAATATTCATAGGCATTCAAAATTTGATCAAATATGCCAAATTTTGACATTTGAATTCGAATAGTATCACCCAATATTTGAATTTAAACATTCGAATCGAATTTTGAATTTCAAGACTATTTGTTGGAGTTATCCAGACATTTGTATGTGTATGTGTTAGTACATGATACATAAATGGATCCGCACTTTTCCCGCGTCTGTACAGATTTGTACAGATCTGTATGGGACGAAAATGGGTTGCATAAAGACATGTACGGATACATACAGATGTGTCCGGATGTTGAGAAGATGTGTATGGGCATCTATGCATGATGTTGACATTTGTAAGTGCAAATTTGAATAAAATATTCAAATGAATAGATTCAAATTTGCTTAATTCGAATTGAATTTTGTTAAATTGGAATTTAAATAATTTGAATCAAATTGAATTTTTGAGTATTCAAATCGACTCAAATAGAATGTCAAAAAACATTCCTGCACATTATACTGCCCTTCACCTGAGAGTCCCAGGGTATGTAGTAACAGTAACAGTAAAAGGATATAATTTGTAATACTTGAAACATAATTAAAATACAATACAAAATATAACCCTTTTTACTTCCCTCAGCAGGACTACAAGGAAGCTAAAAATCAAAGAGATATGTTAACCAGGTACCAAAATCTACTTTACATTGGTGCCTACTGAACCTTTGCTGGGGGTCTGGGTTGTTCCGAGGTCTGGGGGCCACCACAGAAAAAGCCATCTTATGTATCACAACCTTGCACTTCTGAGGGTAGTGAAAGTCCTCACTTTGTGATCTTTGGCCATTTGGACAGGTACTCCTTCAGATATTTGGTCCTGACCGTTTAGGATTTTAAATGACAGTGTCATTTGATGTCTTGAATTCAACACACTAGTAAACTGGTAACCAGTTCAATTTCTTCTACACTGATGTGATGTGTGTCCAGCCAGAAATGATGGAGCAAGTACCCTACTGCAAAGGAAGATCGTTGAGAGGAAAGGGAGAAAATTTAATGAGGGAGCTTCTGTCCATCTCCTTCCCTCTTTACAACTTATTCCATCATCTATACAATGGAAGATCTTTCCCATTATGTCTGACCACTGAGAGCAGGAATTATGCCCTTTTCCTCCATGAAGCAACTTTCATAGACCTACCTGGGATGTGATTGTTTGAGCTGGATAGCATTATTGGTGTAGAACCTCGGATAGCAAATCTTCCTGTTCCTGGGCTGCAGGGAAGTGAAGGCAGAGCGGTGGCATGAGGAAAGCTATGTTTTCACCCACTTTCACTGGGATCTGGCACAGAATAAGCCTGGTTCTCATTCAGGAGGGTGAAGCTTATCAAGTGGGACCTAAATAGGAGATAGTGGACAATGGGATCAGATAGTAGAAACCCTGTACAATGAGATAGGATGGCTGTAGTTCTAGCCATATCTGATAGGAACAAAGTTCTATTGAACTCATTGGGGCTTGCTCCTGAGTAATATTTGTAGGACCAGACTGTAAATTTTTCAGATGTCTTTCAAAGCAATTAAATATTTCTCACCCCTAATCATCCTTGAAGATGATGTTCTCACCTCATTGTCTACAAGAGAATATTGGCTGCTTATGAGTTAACAGTAAATGAACAAATTAGTTGTTTATCTTTCTGAATATTTACCTTGTTCTTGGCCTTTGCTGTGCATAACCGGTTTTATTTGATTTGGAATGTCTTTCCATGCTGTAGGAGATATTCTACAGTATGTCTTAAAATGCAAAATAAGCAGAATTGTTAATGTCCACATTGATAGGAATCAATGCAAGGTGCAGTATGATCTTCCCCTCCGTGGTATTGTATTATATATCATTGACATTAGAGGACATACAGCTGAATTTTCTTGGGATCTGAAATAACTATACATGTCCAAGAGGTTCCCTTGCTTTTTCTATAAAGTAAGTGAAATAGGGGGGGGAGAGTAGAGGATTTGAAATATTTATTCTAGAGTCTTCCTTGGACCAGCCTAGTCTATGTCTTGATTTGTGTAATCTTATGTTTGCTCTCATTTTGCCATCTGAATGGGAAAACTTTCAATAGTACTTCTAAATGACCTAAGTCTCCTTCTAAGGAGACCTATACTTTGAGTTGGATGAGTTGGTGTAAAAAAAGAAAAAGAAAGAAGTAACCAGCATTTGGGCCTGATTGAGGATGGGCCAAAAAACAAGGCTGAGCAACCATTTTGATTCATGAACAGCTCTCAGTCTGCTGAATGTCTGTCTACAACCAGAATGTCTAACACGCTCTAAGTTCACTTGGGCTGGATTGTTTATTACAGTACAGGATGGCCTCCCCTGTGCCATAATAACAATGGTAAGTGTGGAAACATCTTTGGTATTCAGTTCATAAAAAGAATGATGCAAACTTTGAATGCCTTCAGGATAGAAGAACTGCAAGTAGTCATGAAACAATACACCACTCTCAGTGTTGGTTGTGCCAAAATAAAGCATTGTGATTGGCAAGTTTTGTTTTTTTAAAAAAACTTGGGGACACCTCTTTCTCCTCTTTGGGGAATACCGTTTCCAGGCACAGGTAATTCAGGGCACATTTTCACCAAAACAACAAGCCAGTCTAATGTCAATAAATGAACTACAAGTGGTTGAAATCTGGGTTTTCTCCCCACTAGCACTAAGTACCCATTAAGTACCCATTAGGAACCCATTAAGAACCCATTAGGCTCAGAGCAGGAAGACCCTGTTTCCACTGCAGACCCCATTAGAACCTGATTTGTTCCCACCTGTACTAGGGAAATCCGGATTAAATAGGTCCTTCAGGACCTATAATCCAGATTTCCTGTAGACCCCATTAAAGGGGTCTACAATCCAGTCTTCAGGCATCAAATCTGGATTAGAAGCATCATCCCCCCAAAATGTGGTGTGATGAACATCTCCCACTTGGGTACAAATAGATGCTCCTCATTGGTGCTCCAGCGTTCCCACTGCGAGCTTGCCTAGCACCCATTGCTATTGTGTACTACATTGCCCATGGAAATGCATCGGGTACTTCCTTAAATCCAGATCTTCTAAATCCGGATTAGTTGAAGGACTCATTTCTTAGATCTAGATCATCTTAGATCTGGATTAAGGGAGGTAAGTGGAAAAAAACCTCCTGGTCTGCTAGGAGTACAACAGGATCTTCATGGAAGCTCATATTCTAAGGTGATCTCTGTGGATGAGGCTGGCTGGAGTCTGCACAAGTGTATTTGCTGCTTGTGTAGGGCTGGCGCTGCAATTGTTTTCTCTCCCCCAAAATGTGGTAGACATTTTACAATATTATATTTTATATTTTAATTGCAGCATTTATCCCCGCCTCTCACGGTAAAAAACTCCAAGGGCAATCAGCATTCTAAAGATTAACGATAGTGTATAAAGTGAATCCCTTGACTGATTATTTATACAACTGTTGACGTGTGCATCTTACATGTATCAGAACAGGTAGCTGCAGTAGCTGGAGGTGTGGTTGGAGGAGTACTTCTTCTGCTCCTTATTGCCATAGCAGTGTACCTTTTTTGGAAGATAGTGTATCTCAAGACCTCTTATGAAGTACTTACAAATCCTGCATCTCCAGTTCAAGCAGCAGTCCAACTTCAGGAGCCAGATGTTGCTCAATCATTTCCTATACTTTCCTCAGAAAATACAAGGTAAGTAAGGTTTTCGATGCTTGCCTGCTATTGATCATCCTAGGGATGTGCACAAATATTCAAAAATACAAATATTCATTTCAAATCCTATGAATGTCGACATTCAAACTTGAATTGAATTTCAAAAATCCAAATTTGCGCATTTGAACTTGAATACAGATTTTTGAAAATCCAATACAGATTTTTGAATGATTCGAATGTATAGATTAGTGTCTGTCATATATGAATCTGCACAAAAATTATACATATCTTGCGCTTAAAATACGGGATTAAAACAGGATGCAGACAGGATAATACAGGATGCATACAGAATTTTATGGAATGTGCACAGATATGTATAACAGATACAAATGTTGTTGACATTCATATCTTTAAATGTGAATCTAACATTTGAATGTACGGATTTGAATGTTACGTATTTGAATCGGATTTTGTGACATTCGAATCTTGAATATATGAATTGAGTTGGATTTTATGACATTTGAATCTACTTGGATTTGAATGTCAAAAATACATTCATGTACATCCCTAGATCATCTGGTTCTAAATCATGGTCAAAAACATGGGAAAGAATGTCAAAAGTAAAACACTGCAGTGTGAAGTGGTCTTCTGACTCATTTGCCCTCTCACAATTTTCTGTTAATGATTGTGATTCTATACACACTAACTAGGATGCTCAGAACTCAAGGGACTTCTTTTCGTTTGATTTTACTTGTTTGCATTTAAACTTGTATGGGAATGCAGTCATTGTACAGTTCAGTGCTCATTAGAATGCTATCCTGGCAGAGCAATGGGAAGAGCTTTGGTAACACTTCCCACTGTTATCTTATTCTACAATGTACAGACTGACTGTTTCACAGCACTCTTCATTTTGTAGAGCACAGGAAATGGGAGACATCTGCTGCCATTTCCTGCGCTTTGCAAAAAGCTTCGGGTAGAAACATCAAAACAGGCAACAAGAAGTTTCCCGGGTTAACATTGTCATTGCTGGGAGCGGTGATGCTTACTGAGGTGTTTCTGCCATACTGGAGAAGCTGTCATGTTTCCTGACCTTATTAATCTATCATACTTATAGCCTTCTTTGCCATTGGGGATGGAAAGAATTTCTGAGAAACAATGGGATGTAATCCACTGAAAGCTAGTTGATTTTTTCTGAAAAAATAAAGAACTGTAAGTAAAATAAAATGGTGAAGGACACACAAATCCTATTTTAGGCAGCAGGATTCAGAAGGAATTTGTTTGGCTGAACTTGTTTCAAAGTAAGCTATGATTGCTGCTGATACCTTTTTGCTTTCCCGATACGGCGGCTGTCTTTGGCTAGAACAAAAAGCGTTCCTTTCGTTGTTCCACCAAAATTTAACCGGCAAGCATGGATAGACATGATAAATGGAGAAGAAATCCAAGAGGACAGTGACCTCTATGTTACTCCTGACTCTGGGCCTCGATCCTCCTTCCATTCTTTAAGTAAGTTGGTGTCACTCAGATGCGTAACATAGTATATTTACACAACTAGCATGTTATTTGGGGGATTCATCAGTATGTCACACTAGATACAGAAGAGATGTTGTAGCTCAGTGGTAAAGGACATGTTTTACCTGCTCCAGGGTCAGTAGAGCCAAGGAGGTACCTTAGTTGCCAGCAAGGGCATGACTTAGGAGGTGTCTCTCCCTAGGTATCTTCATCAGAGGCCTTAAAAGGAGGCTATCTTGGTTCACCAGCAGGTCCATAGAATGTTTCCTTCCATGAAAGATTGCTACCCATCATGAACTCTGGCTCATAATGTTGTATCAGGCAGATTGAAGCTGCTCCTATACACTCAGTTGCTATGATACTCTGGCTTCATTAACATGCTGTAAATTAAATAAATAAGTAAATAAAGTGCATAGGATGTGAGTTTGTTCAAGAGTAAAGCACAATTTGAGATGTTTGAGAACTCTTTCTTGGATGCTTGATCCATGGTGTCTCATTTAAAGGTGATAAATGTTCCTGTATGAATGGTTGAAGGACAGAAATCATACTGAGTATCCTTCATAAAGCTGATGTTCCAAATTCAGAAAGGCTGGGTTGTTTGTTTCTTTCCTTTCCTGAAGCTGGAGCATACCTGGTAGGAGCCATCAATCCAGAGCTGTACAAATGTTCTGAAGACAAGAGTGAGACAGACTTCCCTGAAGGCAACATTGGTCGTCTCTGGTTCTCCGTGGAATACGAGCAAGAGTCTGAAAGGCTCCTGGTCAACTTGATCAAGGCACGGAAGCTTCAGCCTCCCTCCAGCTCTTGCAATCCTTTGGTGAAAATCTACTTACTGCCTGATGAGAGGCGTTATTTGCAGTCCAAGGCTAAGCGCAAAAATCTCAATCCTCAGTTTGATGAGAATTTTGTGTTCCAGGTAAGCTTGCAAGTCAGTAGAAACTAGCTTGGGAGTGAGGATTTGGCTGGTGCCTCCAAAACCTTTCATGGTCAAAAGCTAAGCCTTCTATAAAACATATATGAATGGTAACTTGGTAGTCAGGGCTACCTTTTGGAAAAGAGGGCACGCATACTGTTTTTTTAAATATATATTTGTTTTAACATTTTGGTTTTTAAATGTTGTAGATATTACTGTTGTAAGATATATTGTTTTGTTTAATGCACTGAATTTTGTTACTCACCCTGAGACCTACGGGTATAGGGCAAGATAGAAATACAAGTTGTTAATAATAATAATAATAATAATAATAATAATAATAATAATAATAATAATAATAATAATAATAATAATAATAATAATAATAATAATAATAATAATAATACCCTTAATGATTATATAGAAGATATAACTGTTGCCTCCATTTAAGCTACACTTTCTGAACCATTAAAAGTATAACATTCCTGTCTCCTCTTTCAAATGGTAATCCTATTGGGGATGTGGTCACACCCTCGATATTCCATCACTTGATAGGGAATCCAGGCCATTTTCAGCTTGCACCTATCGGGCTGCTGCCGCTGCCCTCCCCAAGTCTTCACCAGGTGAAAGTTAAGCTTTAGCATGCTTGGGGTGGCAGCAGCATGATGGGTGTATGATGGGGGGAGAGGCTCAGTGTGGTGTGGGGGAGTGTAACTTAGCGTAGGGAGGTGTGGGAGAGAAACTCGTGGTGGAAGGTGACTTGCTGCAGCAGGGGGAATGACTTGGTATTACTTTGTGGGGAGATGGAGAAAGGGGCAACTCAGCATGTGAGGATGGAGGAGCAACTTGGCATAGCGAAGGAGGATCGGCATGGTGGGAAGGCAGGAGAGCAGCATGGTGTTGGCTTCCATACTCCAACTGGTGAGCCAGTTTCGTCTAGTGGTTAGGGAGTCGGACTCTTATCTGGGAATACCGGTTTCGATTCCACCCTCCCTCATGAAGCCACCTGGGTGACCCTGGGCTAGTCGCAGCTCTCTTCTTAGCTCTCACAGCCCCACCTACCTCACAGGGTGTTTTGTTGTGGGGAGAAGAAGAGAAGGTTTGTCAGCCACTTTGAGTCCCCTTAAATGGGTGAGAAAAGCAGGGTAGAAAAGCCAACTCTTATTCCTCTTCTTCTTCCAGCGTGGGTCCGATTTCTTTTTCTTTTTTTTCCCCACTCGGCCCATTTTTAGCAGATACAGACTCAGTGCTGGGATAATCTCCATACTGGGTAGTTCCAACCTGGGAAAGAGAGTCTGTAGAAAGAAACAGATGCAGACTTTCATGTCTGACCTGTCCATCCGAATAAAAAATAAGGTGTGGCTATGGCTTGGGAGTTTTTGTCTGCCTCCCATCAAAATCCACAAGAAGGGCAACAGATAAAAGGAAGATTTGAGAAGATGACTCAAATTTTATTTATTTTTTTAATGTTCTGGCTGTTGTCTTCCAGATTTCCAGCAATTCTTTATTCCAAAGGACACTAAAGTTCTGTGTCTACCACATTGACAAACAAAAGAAGCCCATTCTCCTAGGTCAGGTAATTTTCCCTCTGAGAAATGAAACGTTAACTTCTGATAGGAAAGTCGTCGTCTGGAGAGATCTGGAAGCAGACACCCTGGAGGTAGGCAGTGGAACAAAGGTTAAATTAATTAGATAAATGTCACTACAACGATTTCTTTAGAAACAGTTCTATCCTGGTATGAGAGTCTACTGACAGATTCTAGAGGGAATGATTAGATCTGAATATTTGTGGCACAAATTTGGGTGTCACACGTGCAGTTTTTGAAATGATGGTGGTAGAAGACACCTTCAGTGCTGCAGCATGTTCGCTGTCAGCTGTGGCTGGAAAGGCCTGTCCATATCTGAATCCAGGGCAGCAGAAGCAATGGGAACATTGCTTGTGTGAAGCACACCAAAATCTTTAATCCACTTCAGGGGTAAAAAGCACCTTCTGGTTGGATTTTATGTACATTTCAGAAAAATCCACATTTGGGTTAGATAATGTCGAATGAAAACAGTTTGCCCCTTTCTTGATGTATTCTCTCTAGGGATGTGCATGAATTTTCACAACATTTGTTATTTGCACGGATTAGTCTGAATTCAGACATTTGTGCATTAACATTTGTACGAATATAAATGTTCCCAGACATTCATACAAACGGTTTGGAAATTCGTTAAACTGGAGAGATGGGAAAGCAGCTGCGCCAGTCACATCTGCAATGGATCCAGATTGCATTCAACATGGATCGAGAGCAGATTAAAAGTGGATACAGGTTGGATTTGATGCTTTCAGAGTGGATATGTTACAGGATACTATCGTATTGGATATGTACGTGGTCGTGTCGGATACGTATCAAATATGTATTGCATATTACATAATATCGAATATGTATTGCATATTCGTATTAATTCGTACAAATACATTTGTATCAAATAGAATCCTACCAAATTCAAAGGGGATCTATTCGAATGAATACAAATTTTCTAACATTCGATTTGTTATGAATCAAATGTCATAAACCCCATTCATGCACATCCCTTGTTGATTAAAGGTGGATTACAAGATATGACCAGTTCCCAAATCCTAAAGTGCAAATTATAATCCATGGATCCTTCTTGTACCAATAGCTTCACTTTCCACAAATAGAAGTAGCAGCCTGGAAAGAACTTTTAATAACTATATAACCAGATATCTGGGTAGAAATAATTTATCTTGTGGTTTTGAGATAGAACAGCTTCTCAACAGTGGAGAGAGAGTTCCTTAATAATTTTGCATTTCTGGAAAGAGAGATAAGGAGACCAAGCTGTGTCAGATTCCCATTTTGGAATTGTTGGGCTGGAGACCACATAAATAATACCTTCTGCAGCCTTCCTTCTTCTTAAGTAAAAGAGATCTGCTCACAGAAGAAGCTTCTGCATTCAGATTCCCTTGCTGAATTTGGAACAACCAGAACACATTCCCATTGGAGGAATGCTTAGATCAGTGATGGTGAACCTTTTGAGCTCAGTGTGTCAAAATTTGCAAGAAAACCTAGCTTAACTCGGGTGCTGTGTCACATCTAGAAATATCCATAATTTTGTGATATTTGCAGCTCTAGTAAAAAAGTTATATTTTTGATATATGTATTTAATTAAAAGCAAAAACAAATAATTCTTTACATTTGCTAAATCTTCAATTGAAAGTTGATATTTTGTACACCTCAAGAACAAGCAAGCGCTACACACCCAGGTGCCAGGGTGACCATGTATGTCACCCAAAAGGGCTTGATGTATCACCTGTGACACGCATGTCATAGGTTGGCCATCACTGGCTTAGATGCATACCCAAAGCAGACATTTATTTGACAAAACATGATGCAGTGTGGTTGTGAGTTTGAAGGCTCATCTTCAGAAGCATCTTTAGAGGGGGTGTGATGATCAAGATTTACTTGTGGTCTTTATGTTGGGATCTCTTCAGAACCCCCCCCTCCCCTTCAGATCTCCCCAGAGGAAGTTGAGGATGATGCCAGACTTTGAATATCTGTGACAAACTGGGCAAGAATGCCGTGTTTGCCTGCTCTCCTTTATCTGCTGGTTGTTTTTGCTGGTGTCATTTTATTGGGTGGGAAAGGAGCACAGGAAGAGTTGTGGAGTGATGGAGAGAATATCTGGTTATTGATATGCAGCTGAGTGGCCAAAACCAAGCCTCCACTATGCCTCCAAAACAACTAAAATGAAAGCACATCCTTATTGATTAGTGAGTGTGCACTGATGGGAAGTAGTCATGGAAGTAGTAGAGCAAATGCTTGCAAAACAGAAAGTAACAGGTTGGATCCCTGATTTCACCCCTTAGAAGATGCCAGGGACATTCTGTTTCCTGGTCAAGAAAGCTGCACGGAAAGACCTTATGCAATAGGCAATCCTTGATTAAGAGGACAGTTGAAAGCTCCCCTTTTAAGCAGTGAGAGAAATAAAGTCAGTTATTACCTCTTAAATTAACTGGTAAGAGAAAAATGAAAGCTTCCTGTTTGTAATTCTGTATTTAATGAAACACAATGTCTGTGGCCCACATCTTCCCCTGTCTGAAAGGTGCCTTCTGAGCATGGAGACCTTCAGTTTTCTCTCAGCTATAATGACTATCTGGGACGTCTCACAGTGGTGGTGTTGCGAGCAAAAGGCCTGAAGTTGCAAAATGATAGACATGCTGCTGGTAAGTCCTGAAGGAAAAGTGATGTTCAGTTTTACCAGTTACATGGATTTGATTGTGATAAATCCAATATATTTAGAGTATATGATGGCTCTGACCACACTGGGGTGGTAGACCAGCCCAACAGGATCCATAGAATGGGTTGTCTGCACTACAGGAAGTCATCTCCCTGCTAGACTGCTTCATCCACAGAGGACAATAGATGGGAGCAGGACATGGCCCCAAAACAGTACTGTATCCAATTCCAACAATGGACTGCTTAAATTGCACAAAGTCCATGAAGCATTCTACCCTGATGTACTGTAGCACAGTCAGGATGCGGCCAACATGCAGAATGTAGTTGGATATACCAAGCCTGGCACCATTTTTCTGGGCACACAGAAGTGTCTCTGGAAAGGATGGGCAGCCGGCTAAATTGAGCTGTCTGGCTGGTAGCTTGGGGCTGAACCAGGTTTTTTGAATCGTACACACCACTAATTGACAGGTGCCCAAAAGAATCGGAAGACATCAGTATGTCTGAAGCTCTTTGAAGGCAAATGCATAGGATTTCTCAACAGCAAAATTTGGATAGTCAACAATGAGTGAATCAATGAATGAATGAAAGCACAGCTACTATTTCTATCATCCTACAGTTCATAAACAGCCTCCGCACATTCCAAAATAATTCCCAAGGAGCAAAAGCTGTTGATGCGGTATACTGAGTAATGATTTCTTATGGATGCTTCTGACCTGTTTGAAGTCACTTTGAGTCTTATCCTCTCATTTCAGAAACGTTTGTCAAAGTGTCATTAATGAATCATAATCAGCTCATCAAAAGCAAAAGAACCATGGCTGTTCTAGGATTTCCCAGTCCACTGTTCAATGAGACTTTCAGTTTTAAGGTTGACCAACTAGACCTTGATACAACAAGCCTGAGTCTATCTGTGTTCCAGGATGCAGATGGAGATGGTAAGGATCTGCTTGGCTACTGGAGAGGAGGTTCAGGGAGGGATCAGTTTTGGGAAACAATATTAAAATGCTTTAATTAAATAATAAATATAACTGGGGATGGTGTGGTTGAACTTGGGTGTTTTTCCACTGTCACTAGAAGTACCCATTAAGTACCCACTTCTAGTGACAGTGGAAAAACACCCCTTATATCATGCTTGGGGCTTCCTATGGAATCTGAAGTCAGTTCACACTTAGGCCACTAGTCTACAGTCTCTGGTGAAGAGCATGCACACGCCCACTAGGATGTTACACCCTAGAAGTGTGCCCGCCCTCACTAGAGGTGCACTAATTGTTGATTAGGTGCAGAGTACTAAATCACGCTCCACACCTATACCAACCTTAACTAGAAGTTCACCTGAAGTGTCCACTGGCACAACCATTCATTCTTCTTCTGGTTGCCTGCATGTGATGCGCTGGGGAGGCAGTGTCCACACAGATGTGATAGCAGTGGTGGCCGTGATCGATCCCATAATCAATCCCGTGATTAATCATAGGGTCGCAAGAGAGGCTTTTCATTGGCAATGGAGCAGTGGGCTGCCATACGTCCCTGTGATTGAACACTCAGCTAATGGCAGCCAATCACGACAGCGAGGAGGTGGGACTTCCGGCTTCAGAGGAGTGGTGCGGGCTGGTAAATGGGAGGACCATTTGCACTTCTGGCCAGTAAAAGACGCTTTGGGAAAGCTTTCCTCCTGGCAAATTAGAATAGTCCTTCTGTACCTGTAGTTTACCAGCCCTAGTTCACGGCAGCCAGATCAGGAAAGCGCAGAAAGCCCTCTGGTTATGTGCTGTAACAGCAAGGTGCTGAATTTAGTAGGTGTCATACCACCCACCCACCCATAGCAATCCCATACCATTTCCCTTAAAAATTTCACAGCATTAGAAACAAGGATAAAATGCTTAAAATGATACATTGAATGAATGAATGAATTGATTACAGTCACAGACCAGAAGTGCAAAACATAAATGAAGCAAAACCAACTATACAATTAAAATCAGCAAATTTAAAACCTATGAAACATAATCTGTAAATTAAAATATCTTCTGTAGGGTGATGCAATGGGTTTAAAACATATTAAGCACAGGATGGGATCAGGAAGGAAAGCCAACCCTTCGTGAAAGGAATGCTTGGGTAAAGAGATGCAACTTCAGTAGATGCCCAACAGGTGTAATGGTCGGCCTGAGGCTGCGGAAGGAGGGGCAGTGAGGAGTGGGGAAAGATGATTGGCGTGTGATGAATTGCTAGTAGCTGCTTGTGGGTCATAACTACAAACCATTACACTGTTTTCCTGCTTTAATTTAGAAAGCTGCTCACTTGGTTGCGTTGTTGTCGGGCCCTTCATGTACACCAGGGGCAAGGGGCTGGAGCACTGGAACGAGATGATCAGTAAACCCAAAGAGCTGGTGAAGAGGTGGCATGCACTCACTCTTGCCACCTGAGGAGTGGAGACCTCTTTTCCAAGGGAGAGACGCTTCCTTCCCACCTATCTGTAAATGACAATGCTGTTCTATTATGCCCAAGATGGATCCTTCAGTGTATCATTGCTTATGTCCAGTGGCTTAGATTCCTGAGGGCAGTGGATAACAACCCGTTGTGACTCTGAGGTCCTACTAACACTGCTAACAGAAATTCAGATCTTCAAACTAGGCAGGATCTTAAGTCAGTGAGACCCTCTAGTGAGCCAGTTTGGTCTAGGTGTTAGGGAGCTGGACTCTTAACTAGGAATGCTGGGTTTGATTCCACACTCCCCCATGAAGCCGGTAGGTGACCTTGGGCTAGTCACAGCTCTCTTCTGGGCTCTCACAGCCCCACCTACCTCACAGGGTATTCTCTTGTGGGGAGAAGAATAGAAAGCTTTGTCAGCTGCTTTGAGTCCCCTTAAATGGGCGAGAAAAGTGGGGTTGAAAAGCCAACTCCTCCTCACTACTGAAAATGTGTCTATTTGTACATTTGGATATCAAGACAAATCTGTAAGCATAAGTACAACTCGTGCATTGTTGGATGTTTTGTGATAGTTATTGAATATACATAATCCAACTAATATATGTATTAGGTTATAGCCTTACATCCTAAAATAAATGCCTTCTCCCTTAAATGGCTATTTAAAACATTCCTGTTGTATAAAGATATGTGTGGAGCAAAACAAATTGAATTATATACTGTATTTTCTGGTGTATAAGACTACTTTTTAACCCAGGAAAATCTTCTCAAAAGTCTGGGGTCGTCTTATACACTGGGGGTCATCTTCTTATATGGTGAGTATATCCCAAACTCTATATTTTAACTGGAAAGTTGGGGGTCGTCTTATACACCCAGTCGTCTTATACACCGGAAAATATGGTAGTTTAGGAAGTAAACTCACTATAATACAGAAATCATCAGCTACAAATCTACCGGTGGACTTGATGAGAGGAGCTCAGTTGGTAGGGAATTTTCTCTGAGTCAGCTTGGAGGAATGTCTGGCCATACAAAGTCTAAAATGTTTCTGTAATTGTTGTTCATGCTCGAAAAAGGAAAACAAACATCCCAAATCCTACATGATTCCCAGCTACTTCTGTGTTATAAAGAGCAGGGATATGCACAAATATTCAGAATATTCAAAATTTGATCAAATTCATTCGAATTTGAACATTCAAATTCAAACAGAATGTGTATGAATTCAAATTTAAACATTTGAACAAATTTTGAATTTTTGAATCATTTGTACTCATTATTTGGACATTCCTATGTGTATGGATACATACCCGATGCATATGTGCCTGTACGCATCTTTCTCACATCTGTATGCATTTGTACGTATCCGTACAGGACAACAACGGGATGCATTCGGGATAAATATGGGATGCATACAGGCACATACGAATGTTGTCTACATTTGCAAATACAGACAGAAAATTTGCACAAATAGATTTGAATATATTCAAATCGAATTGAATGTGAATACATTCAAATTTTAAACACTCAAATCAATTCAAATTGTTGGATATTCATTTCGAATTGAATCAAATCTCAAAAATTGCATTTGTGCACACACCTTAGAAAGAGTGATAAATTCGCACAATCATTCATTTATTAATGATTTTATTCAGGCCAATGGTATAAGGAAATCTTCCAGACATTGCCTCTGCATACAGCCAAAGGTTATTGGGGAGATTCTGAATGTTCAACGTTTCCTGACTCTCAGTGGTGCAAATACAATCTGCCTCTGTATTTAGCAGATTCTTGGAGTGAGGTCTTCGGAAACCAGCAGAGGTGGCAACTCTGGTGTTTACAAACAATTCAACTCAATGCAGCTGCTGTTTCTCTAGGAATGCTGCTGTGGAATAATTCCCCTTAGAACAGCCAAATTTTTGTACCCAGTGCTTTTTGGAGCACTCAAAGTACAGCCAGCAGCTGACCATTTTGGATGCCATGGAGAGCAATCTAGGCAGGAACCACACTCAGGAACCACTCTTCCCCTTCTTGCATTCTCACAGGGCTGCAATGATCAAGCAGCTGTGAACTGCCCTTGGAGTTCTCCAGGCTGGAGAAACAGGCAGGATGTATCTAAAGGCCATTTGCAAGGAGCTGAGAACAGGTGAAGGTTTTGTCTTCTGGTTGATAGTGCCCAGAAGCAATCGGTGGGCTGTTGTGTAAGACAGGTTGCTAGACTAGTTGGTCTGTGGCTTGATTCAGCAGGGGCCTTTTTATGTTCTTATTAGTTGTTCCAAGAGGATAAAAATAAGGACAACACTTGCAGGGCGTGCAACATCTCCAGGGCATCTCCACGTGTAGTTAAACCTCTTTCTTGGCCAACAGCAGTTACTACAACACAAACTGTTTCTCTGCTCCCAGCAGTTAATCAACTAGATGGGAAAGAAAGATTTAAAAACTTGCCTCCTAATTAGGGTCGACCCTAATGGAATTTCTACTATAGGAAATTGATGTTTTGTGTTATTATAATTATTTTTCTTTTGATGTCCCAAATGAGTGGAAAGAAGCATTTGAGAAAACTAGATTAAAAGTTTGGCCCACCAGCATGTACTTCTTATACAATCACATTATAAAAATGTGTATCCTGATTGAAAGGTCAACATGTGTATTTAAAAAAAACTCAACATTTCATAAAGTTCCTGATTAGACTCAGATAGTTGATGCAATAAGCTTAGATAAATACTGGCAATGGCCATTTGTTAACATTCATAAACAACATGCCAACTAGTTTTTATAAGTCAGAAACGGTAATTTAATTCTAGTAACTTATTGGATAGTTAAATACATGACCTTTCACAATCATTAAATTATCTCACAGGCCAACAGCCAGAGAGAGAGAAAAGAAAATCAGGAAATTGTTTTAGTTGAAATGAAACAGGCTTCCTTCTGAAACAGGATACTGTGTTAATTGATGCAACGCACGCTTGGAGCTCCCTTTCAAAAGTAGAGGACTTTGTTCTCAGTTCCACTTTTAATATAATGTAAGCATCAAAGATTTTGCTCAAAATACCTTGCATCTCATGTTATCGGACGCACAAAATCCTGGTTTGGAGACAGCAGTGATGCCTCCAGTCCATGGTTTTATGAATTAGACATCTCAGTTCCTCACTTCCTTGAGTAGTTGTCCAGCAGGATTCATACCCGTGCCCAGTATGGAAAAAGCATTCTGGGCCAGGAAGTTGAGGAGGGAGGGAATGAAGCTCATTGATCGTGTACCGAATGACTGACTCGGACTGGCCTAGTTTTGAAGCTGGGAGACAAAACCAGGGACATTTCATCGTACCCTCAGAATTAAGTCATCTTCTAGAACTGGGTGAAATACTGATGGGCTCCAAAACAGAGTAGAGGCTATTGGTGCCATTGGTACTTTCTGTCTGCACGGTGGTGCCAGGAACTTTAAAGCACTCCTGTGATGAAACACTCCTGGGCACAAATTACGCACCTGAGATAAGGCATAGACATTCCACACCAAGCACACATCTGGCACAGTTGAGAAAGACCACTTGGATGTTGCCTCCTCTTTTTGACCCTAGCTTCGGTATATTATGCCAGCTTCACCCCAAACTACAATCTCCCTGCAAGCTAAATAACAGTTTATCCATAGAAGATAATCTGGTTTGTATCAGTATTGATGAAGGTGGGTACCATAAGTGCAGTGGGGATGGCTGGACGGTGCTGAAACTGTATCCTAAAATTGCAGCTTTAGGGAGATGACATTGCACTGCCCAAACAATGTAAGGACTCCACATAGTGACTAGATCATGCTAGTGCAAAATGCAGCTGCCAGGGTGCTGACCGGGACAGCTAGCCGGATGTACATCACACCAGTTTTAGACGGGTGGTATTGGTTACTTACATTGGTAAAACGTTAACTCTGACTTATAAGGCTCTAAATGACTTGGGCCCCAAATATCTAAAGGTATGCCTTCTCCCATACCAACCTGCCCATCCTCTAAGATCCGCAGGGGAAGCCCTCCTAGTTGTCCCACCACCTTCAGTAGTGAGGCGAGTGGGAACCTGGGAGAGGTCCTTCTCAGTAATGGCCCCCAGGCTGTGGAATAGTCTCCCCCTTGAGGTGCGTTGGGCTCCTTCTCTGTTTATGTTCAGGAAGGTGGTGAAGGCGTACCTCTTTGCTCAGGCCTTTGGCTAAACAGTGGTCATGTTTCCCCCAGTGTAAACACTACTGTTTTAATTGATACTGTTTTGTTTTTAACATGTTGGGTTTTAAATGCTGTGATGGTTTTTATTGTTTTAATATATATTATTTTGTTTGACATGGTGGATTTTAAAGGTTCCTATCCACCCTGAGACCTTTGAGTACAGAGTGGGATATAAATATAGAAATATAAATAATAAAATAAAATAAATGTTATCAAGAAATCTTAACATTTCTGCTGTGTCAATACATGGGCTTGGCTAAGGGAAAAATTGGCCCTGTTTCCACTCATGCCTCTTAAAATGGTTTAAAAACGAAACAAACAAAAAAAGAAAAGCAGCAATTCAAACATGGATTCTGGCAGCCCCCACTTCAGTGGCTTTAAATTGCTATCAACCCCTCTGCTGTCCGCACCAAAAACTGTTCAGAATCCCATTAGGGAAAGGGAATCTTTTCTTCCCCTCTCTTGCCAGCTGGAGCCCCACCCCCTGCCTGCTGATTGGATCAGCGATGACGTGGCGGAGGGTAAGGAATTGCAGCTCCCGCCTCTCCCCTCTCCTCATGCTTGTGCAAAAGATGTCCTGCCAGTCCTGCGCATATGCATTCACACACAAACACGCACACCCTTCCTCCCCTTCACTCTCCTCCCCTCCCCATCGCCAGCAGCACTGGCTGGTATAAGCTCATACAGACACACACCTGAAACTCAGAACTGGTGCTCAGAAGGGGCACACTTAGTCACCAGTGGGGCATGGGGGTTGGAGGTGCTTCTCTCCTTCTCAGGGCTCAGCAAGGCAAAAGAGGCGCCTCCAGTGTTTGCTTCCCGGCAAGGAGAAAGCGAGGGGAAGTGAAAAATGAAATTTTGTTATCAGTGTGAAGTGTGGAGTGGGTGAATTGCTACATCTTATCAGGCTGAATTGTTACTTCTCTGCTGAATATGGAACTGGCACTTTAACAAATCTGGCAAGGGGCTGGTCCCCACGCAAGGTGAAAGCCCACCCATTGCATGACTTATTTGCCCAAATACTGCTGTAGCGTTCCCACAGCAATAAGGAAGAAGCGTTTTAAAAGCAAAAATGAAAAAAAAAACACCTGAAAAAAGGAGTTTATTTATTCCATGTTTTAGCCAAATAATCCTCAAAATACCCCTGAAACTGATTAGGAATGGGGATGAAGAGGATCCAAACCGTTTCAAAACCGTTTTAAAATGCCAATGGGAAGTGGGCCATTGGTTTTTTTCTTCTGTACTGTTCATGCTCTTCAGGAAACAACAGCTTAAGTTAAAGAAAAATGCCTTCTTTCATACTGCCTCAAGCTAGTTCATGCAAAAAAGGCTTCATGCCATGAAATAACTTATCAGAGCTGCCTGTAAAATGAGATCTAGTTTGAATTTATACCATATAAACAGTTGGTGATAAAAATTTTTGTATTGTTCTTACTGATGTAATAATGTTGAAATTCTTTTGTCACTTAAAATGAAACACCCGTCATTTATGTTTAGGGTTTTGTCTAAGACACACATTGCGTTATTGACCTTTAGCTTTCCAGCTGACTGTACACATACATAAAAAGTGCATTTTGTGTGATAAAAATAATTGAACCGAAACATTCTTCTGTGTTGTGGTATGCTTTACATTAGATTCTGTGGGGGTTGATACCAGTTTCTGGCTGGCTGGCATGCTGCAAAAAAAATCACAGCTTAATAACCGAGACGCACCCATTCCTTTCAGCAAATAGAAAAGTGCATTAAGATTATGGGGAACCAAAGCAGAGAGAAGGTTAAAAAATTGCATACACTGGAAGCTCAAACACTGAGAATGGCCAAGCAATAGTCCCCCCCCACCGATGATGATGATAAGGCCTCTCTCTGAATCTTATTCCACACCCAAAGTTGCAACATGAATTTAAGAGTTCTGATATACTATTTCAGTGAGTACAAAAGGCTGACTTGCAACTACCTCAGTCACAGAACACATTGCTTCCTCATTGAACCCAAATGTTGATGAGTCCTTACAGGAAAAAAAAAAAGCATTAGTTGAGCAGGACAATTTCTGAGCAATGTGTGACGGCTTCTAACAATCAGGAGGGTTACTAGGTTTGTGGATGAACATACCCAAATCTAGAACTTACTGGCCAGGTCTAAGAAATGGTTTAGAGGTCCCCGGCCTCCATCTAGATAGTGGCCTGGCTTCACTCAGTTCCTTGACTGCATCTTGCCAACCCCAGATCAGCCTCACCATCCCCTCCTTGGGTCCGACAGGGTAATTGCCAGGTTCCTACAAGTTCATGCTAGTCCTCTGTGATTATCTTCTCCAATTACCTACAAGGCTGTCTAGAGTGGAAAATTACAAGTCTTCCCAGAAGGCCTAGTGAGTGGACCTGTGCATCTACCTCATATGAAGCTCTTGAACTGATCAATTGCCATTTTGGAAGGTTTGCCTTCAGTATCTTGAACCACCCTTGTTCATTTCATGCTTTAACCAGATGTGGGCTCTGCTGGTGGTGACTGAGCTGCTGCAAATTTTGACTGTTGCAGTTGTGGATACTCCACAGAGGAGCCAAACTGTACAAAATAATGGTGTATGAATTATTCCTCTAGTTCCTTTTGGGTAATATCTGTGAAAAAGTTGCAGAAATTAGTTTCAAATATGCATTTTTTCCACAAATAATCTGAGCTCTCCTAGTTTCAAAGTACAAGCACAGCAAACAGATATCTATATCTGTTTATTAGATTTATTAATATTGAACACTTGAAATTGCTCTCTTCCTTTGCTTGAATGTTACTATAGAAACAAGTGTTTGCTTTGGAACATGCCTGCAATTTTGTGGTGCTACTTAGTCCCAGTTTTGAAATATTTGTAGTATGAATGCAAAGCAATCAGTCAGTCTAATCTGATGTATATCTTGATAAATAGCTGAAACCACAATCTACAAGCTCAAAGGCAGAATGCACTTCAGGGGGAGAAAGAAGTCAAACTAGAATTTGAGTAGTGAACTTCAATAAAATATAAAGGACTAGCATTTTGAAAAAATAGAATTTATTCTATTTAATAATACGTGCTTTGCCATAAGAACATTTATTGATAAATACATAACATCTAAATCCATAAATATAATACAAATTCCTGGAGACTTCATAATTCTGATCAAAAGCAGAAATTTAATTTCATCTTCTTTAATCAGGATGCGTTATAGTGCAAATTGATTGAACGCTCCTGTTAGAAGTCCTTGTATTAGAGATCAAGATGAAAATCCAGCAGACGGAAGTTCTTTTCCAAAGGACAGCTATTTTCATCCAAGACAAAATGGCTCCCGATAGTCAGAAGATAGTATGCTTTTATGTCTGTCAGCAATGAATGGCACAAATCTGCTACTATCATGCCATACGTTGCATCAATGGAAGGCTCTGCAGAATATAAGGAATGATATGACCATTATTAAAACAAGTTTATACTCCATATAGACTTCTTTCCATGGTCTGAATGCATATTCCAAGAAGGAAAAAAAACACCCCACATCTAAGTTCTTTCCTATGAAACCTAAAATCAATATTTAAAAAATAGGCCTACTGACTCTCTCAACATAAAATTCACAACTGATAACTCTGTGCCTGGAAGCAACTTGCCACCTGTAAGGAACCTTACTATGAGTTTCTACAGGACCCATAATAGAAGCGGTTTGGCCCCCTCTAGTCTGACCCCTGGAAAAAAATGGGGAATACAAATTCTGTGTTTGCAAAAGTTTGAGGAAGCCAAACTTCTTGTTCTGCAGAGAGATTTCTTCATTAACTCTCAACTATTCATCTTCTTGATTCAGGGCAAAATAATTAATATTGATTACCTATAGTCTTGTTCAGGCATTCTGCTGGAATATTGAGGAACATTTTCTCCATTAATTTTGGCATCACCCAAACAGAGATCTGATACCCTTCATCTTGTACAGTCATTAGTGCAGGTCTAAATGAGGAAACAAAAAGGCAGTTCGTAAACCACCTGTGTTTCACGACTTAATTTTTAAGCTACGGAAACCAAGAGACTCAAGTGCATTATGACGTACAGTAACATATGGAACACAGTATATACACATTCTTGCACATGACTGCACCAGGTCTTAAACACCCCACATTTGCTTCACAAATAAAGAATTTTGTTAGAATTCTGGTCATAAATGAACATAAGAAAGGACGTGTAAAAGAAAAAAAATCAGTTGAGTAGTGGATACATATTTTATCACAACTACTTATGTTACTGAAAAGAGCTTCCAGGGCTAATTGAGCCTCCAAATGCAAATGCCTCTATGTGAAACTGTAACACCAAACCTATCACATGACAGGGAATTAAAAGTATATACACACACACGCACACACATATCTCCCCTCTGGTAGTTCTCAAGTCAAGGACATTCTCAGCTTTGAAGTCCAGAACACTTGACTAATAAGGAAGCTTAATCAGTCCACTCTCTGTATGCTAGCAATTAATGTGAGCAGAATCTCTTGGCACCTGAGCTGGTATTTAAGTCCCCCACTAATATTTTTAATGAACTACAAATAAATGGCAATTTCAAAGAGATGTACGCCGACACATTTAATTTGAGAATATACTAAATAATTAACACAGGACATGAGCTTGTAGCTGGAACTAGATGAGGTCACTAGAGAAAGTTTTCATCAAGATTTTTTTATAAAAGCCAAAGGAAATTAAGGGATCACACAATATGCCAATTATTTGATTTCATTATGAAAACTACAGTATATTTTAACTCAACTACTAAAAAAGGAAGATGAATAAAAGAGATGAACATGGCATATATTTCAGCTACTAGGATTTATACTGCAACATTCCAAGGCTCATATGAATTATAGTTCCATTAATCATTATTTCACAGTCTTTGAAAACCACAAATCATAGGCCAAGCCCTGTTGAATCAGGCCACAGACCATCTAGTCCAGCATCCTGCCTCATAAAGAGGCCACAGCAGTTGCTGCCATACCAAATGCTTCTCAGCATTCTCAAGCTGAACATGAAGGCAAAACCTACGGCCACTCTTGACTTCTGGCAAATGGCCTTCAGAAGGAACCTGGATGTCTCTCCAACATGAAGGTGATACTTAACACACCCATTCTAGTAGACATTGGTATACTGTACCTGCCCTCCATGAATTTGTCTAATCCTTACTTAAAGCTATCTATGATGGTGGCTGCTACCACCTCTTCTGGTGATAAATTCCATAGACCAAAGGCTTGCTGAACACAGAAAGACCATTTAAGAGATGCACCTTAACCACTGCTCAAAATCATATTAAACTGAAGCATCCATCAATCAGGATCATCTAAGTATCTTTCCTGTATCCTTCACACATCACAGCCTCGTGGGAGTCATTTTTACCTGAATAAAGAACAGAGCTAAGCAACTGCTCTCCATTCTTTTGGAATTCAGTCTTGAATTCAAAAAGCAGTGATGGAAATGATCAAGGAAATTATAGCTTGAGAATAAATGTGGTGGGCCTGAACAGACCTACCTCCTTAGCATCTCATGGGGAGAACTGTCATAAAATCATGCAATTCTCTTCTCCAGCCAATCAAACTGATATGAAAAATACTGGAAATAGGGCCTTGTGTACAAGTTTACAGTAACTCTGAAAGGCTAGCTATGACTGCTGCATATTGTTTGCTCTGTAACTCAGAAGTATGGCATGACCTCAAGGTATCACCATGACCTTTCTGAGAAGTCCTCTAATCAAGTATTAAACCAATACAGCTAAGAAATAGTACCAACATTTTAGCAGTGACTTGTTTGCACAACTTCTGCAACTAAGGCTGCATCCAGAGTTAAAAAAGACTGCCCTGTAAGAGCTACTAGGATGTGGAATCTACTTGTTGCTATCCTTGTAAGACCTGTAGCCAGTGCCAGAGGTAGGAAAATAATCCTAAGAAATGCTCTGCTAGTAAAGTCCAGCAAATAATGCTGACAGAACTTTTAAAAATATCTCCTATGGCTTGTCATGTATTGTAGATTTTCCTCTGGTGTGACAGCAGCCTGCCCTCTCGCATTCTTGGCCTGGCATTTCCCTGGCAACTAGGATATCTGTTTAGACTTTCTAGGCCTGGCCTTGGACGCCAGCGATAAGACTTCTTCTTAGACCATGGCACAGTGTAACCTACCATCTTTCGCTATCAGCTCAATAAAGGAACATGTTTCTGCTATACTCCTGTGTGATTTCTTTGGGCGGGCTATTCCTGACATCTCCAAACCGAAGGAGTTTCACCTACTTATAACCAAGACCCCAAGTACTGTTTTAATGTTTTGGAAACCAAAGTGCTAGCTGACTGCATGGGGACTTGTTCATGACTGCAGAACCTCGACAAAAGTAGGGGCAGGTACTGGGCGCTTGAAGCCTCAGGTTTAAGGAATATAACTGAGTGGAAAAAGAAACATAGTTTGGGCATTCCATTTTCCTATGGCTCTAATGAACTGCCAGACCCTCTTTGCAAGCGTGGAATTTTGCCTTGGAATTGCATAGTCATCAGGCCAGCTGTGAGGTCAAGCCTATCAGCTATGGATCTTGATAAGAGTACAGAGACAAGATGAAATCTGAATCTGAAGGACCTGGGCAAAGTTCTGCCTCCCATGCCAATCCTCCAATTCCAACCAAGCTGTTGCCATTTAAATAGCTTCCTCAGAGTGCTGTCTTGTGAGGGAGGGAGGGAGGGAGAGAGCGGGTTATATATATTTTAATTGTTTTAATATTTGATATGTTTTATTCTTTATTTTATATTAAAGAAATAAAATAAATTATGCATGGACAAGGAAGCACATCACAGCCGTTACATTTCTGCTGGACATTTAGTTGCCCTGAGTCACCGCCCCCTCTGAGTTTGGTCTAGGCATAGGATCCTCGCTTGAGCTCCTGCCTCAGAGATGGATTCGGGTTGTCCTATGCGTCTTGGAATATAGGATAAAAGCCAGAGCCCACCTGTCTGCTCTTTCACATCTCTTCCTATTCATAAACTTGCCTATCCTTCACCATCTTCTTCATCTACTCCCCTTTGAGATTCAAATCCACCAGAAGCTCCTGGAAATGTCACCTTTCCTTTCCAGTGTTCCCTCCCTTCTTTCTTGATTTTTCAGTATATAGACTGCTGCATATTTCCATCCTGCTTGCTGACATTTTTCTTCAACAACTTAATTTCTCCTCAGCTACCTGACACCTCTCTCCTAAATTGTCTGGCTTCTTTGTAAATGTGATAGTGGACAGAATCACTGTTGCTCTGTCCTGCACAATCTAATACAAGCAACATGTGATCCATTGTATTTAAACTAAGTAATACTGGGTATACAGTAGGTGAAAAGATATACTTGCTATGATAAAATGATATGGAATCATGCAAATGTCTGAAATTCCTATAACACCGAGTTTGGCCCTTATCTATGTTTTAATAGCTAGGGTATATGCCAGTCTGAAATCTTCATTAAGTAGCAATATATTTATTCTGCAATGCTGTATGAAAATAATGATTTTTTTTTTAAAGGAAAGATTTCAATTAACATTTTTCGCTTCTCATATATAAAACTTTGAATCCTGGCTTTATAAATTTAGGAAATGTTAGATGAAAACAAAGGATGCAAATTGATTATCTATCAAACATTTGGAAACTACTTTCAAATGTTTGCTCTTCTCAAATGCATCTACCTGCATAATTTATCCACCACTGCCACCTTGTGTTTGTGAAAATTAGGTTTACTGCGCAACAGATGTTGCTAAAATAATTTACTGAGAATGAGAATTTTTTAAGGAACACAACACAGCCTAGGACAACTGTTAATTCTTTCACTTTTCTGGAATCCACTGTATTAGATTTCTGACCACAAACATCTTGGTCTGTTGTACTAAAATGTTTTGATTATACTGATAATCTTCAAAATCCATTTGCAAGGAAGATTAGGGAGAAGATAGAGAATGCCATGTGCACTGTTTATCAAAATAACAATACTGTAATTAAAAACGATAGATTAAAAAGTCTTAATACCCATATCAGTGTTTAGCCAATGACATTTTCAGTATCCCCATATGTGTTCAGTTTTGCAACTGTGGAACACAATCTTGCTTTTACACAGTAAGCAAGATGTGGCCTCTCTAGTTTAACATCTCTTTTTTTACAGCATGGTTTTGCCTTCAGATGACTGGTAAAAATGACTCCCACTGCTTAATATAATCCTGGTCTAAGGAGCAATTGTTTAACATATCCTAGAATTTTATCTCTCTTCTATGAGTTGAACAAGAGTTCACCCAGTCTATGTGAGGGTAGCCCATTATAACTGCCCTTCTCCTTTTGGGATCCCTTGCTGACCTCATTATCCGAATGCCGACCTCCCTCAGGAGTTTGATTAGGAGGGAGATAGCGCATTTCCAACATTAAGCTTGTTTTCTGGCTTGATATTCTCTCTCACTACACATCTTTAGAAGCATGTGATTCACCTAGGCATTCTAGTTCATTAAATTTTATCTCTTCTTTCATGTACAAGGTTACCCTATCTCCAATTCGCCCTTTCTTGTCTTTCCCATAGTCTTCAACCTAGGATATCTGTATCTCATTGGTTTTCAACATTCCACCAGATTTCAGTAATACCAATAATTTTTTTTCCATTTATCTCCAAGCACTCCAGCTCCCCAATTTTGGCTTGGAGGCTTCTGGTATTAGCATATACACATTTGTAGGTATGGATGCAGGTTTATTCCTCTAAGACCACATGAAGTCTTGACTACCCCTTATATCTTATGGCTTGTATATTTTTGACTAGTGCCCCTGATCCAACTTATGACTGTCCACATAATTCAAACCCTTCTTCAAATCTGAATTTTGCTGAACTAGGTGCTGCCCAACTCCTGTTGGCTTTCCCCCTGGGATCATTTTAAAATCTGCTCTGCAAGCTTTTTAATGTTAAGCGCCAGCAGTCTGTCTCACCTTCATTCTAGTGCAGAGATGGCCAACCTATGACACGCGCGTCACAGGTGACACGCCAAGCCCTTTTGGGTGGCACACCTGGTCACCCTGGCACCTGTATGAAATGCCAACTTTCAATTGAAGATTTAGCAAATGAAATTCAGCAACAAAAGTCACTAATGTAAAGAATTATTTGTTTTTGCTTTTAAAAAATACATATATCAAAAATATAACTTTTTTACTAGAGCTACAAATATCATAAAATTATGGATATTTCTAGATGTGACACAGCACCCGAGTTAAGCTAGGTTTTCTTGCAAATTCTGACACACCGAGCTGAAAAGGTTCGCCATCACTGTTCTAGTGTATTCTAATCCTTTTGTTCATGTTTGGCTTGTTCCAGAATGTCCTCTGGTGCCTAACCAGTGTCCTTCCTCTCAACACCAGTGCCTCATCCACATACTGAAGCTCCTGAAGTCCACACATTTAGCTGGCCTTGTGTGAAGAAACAGGATTTCTCAAACTGTACCCATGGATGTTCCAGACTTCAATATTCTATCTAACAAGCTAAATTTGGTTTCCAGAGGCCTTTCTGTGCTTGGCCTTATTCTGGAATATATTCTGGAACTGGGACCTGCTGTCCACATGCTAGTACATTCTATGGCAGACCCCAGGTGAGGCCTGCCATGGTCTGCATTAGCAAGTGGACAACAGATCCCTATCCTGACACACATTCCAGAATAAGGCCAAGTGCAGAAAGGGCACAGGACATCCTGCTTATCCTTCCCAATATAACTGGTGCTGACATGTACCTCAATCACTGGTTCCTCCCTAGCTCTTTTTACCACTAGATGCTGTGTGATGTTCACAGCCTTTGCACCTCGAAGGCAAGCCACCATGAGGTCAAAATGCCCATCACAAATCCATCTACCCATAGTTCTAATAGTTGAGTCACCCACTACAGGCAGCTCCCCTCCTACACCTGTGAAGCAGTAGTCTCAGCGCAAGAGGATATAGGTACATCAACTAAGCAAGGTGTCTCAACTAAGGGAACTGCCCTTCTTCCTCCATCTGGTGTCCTATCTCTCCGAGACCTCTTACAGCTGGAGGGCTGACCAATATTTCTGAAAGCCTCGCCCACTTGCTTCTCTCTTTTTCTCTGTTTCCTGAGGTTAGAACACAGGGAAGCCCCCAATTGACACGCTGTTTCTCTACATTACTTTTTTGTTTTGTTCTGTTTTGTTTATAATTTTGTTTCATCACAGGAAAGCAATTTTTTCAAACAGAATTTTCGCTCATACTGACTGTTCTCTCCCTGCTGAGGAATGTAGCTTCACCCCCAGCTTATCTGAGTCAGAAGCAGCTTAGAAACCAGTCACCCTCCACCTGCCAACCCACCCATACAAAAGTGCCAAATAAAACTCTCCTACACATAAAAGATCAACCCTACAAACTTACCACTCATCAGCAGTGATTCTGCAAATTCCCCTGTCAAGCTCCCATTACCTTTCCTTCTCTTTGGACACAACAAAACAACCCTTTTCAAATGGATTCCTGGCTCAAACTGATTCTCCTTGATTTTTCAGTGATATTTAAATACTGCTGACTATGGTACCTCTTAGATCACCTCCATGAGTTGAGAGTGAGAGGAGCTGTGTTGCAGTGGCTTGTTTCCTACCTACAAGGATGATCTCACAAAGTAGTGGTAGATGAACAACTGTGTGCCACGTCATAAACCCTATTCAACATCTTTATGAAGTCACTGGGACTGACCATCTAGAACTCTGGGAGAGACTGTGAATGTTCTGAAACAGGCACCTCGATGTAGTGAGGGACTAGATGAAGGCCGATAAACTGAAGATGAATTTTGGCAAGAGGTAAACTTTCTGTGGGCAGGAAGTTCTCAAATTTGGGAATTGTGGGTTTTGCCAATTTCTGATGGGGTTGGACTCCTTCAGAAAGAACAGGTGTGTACTAGGGAGAAATTTCTGGAATAATCACTGACAATGGATGCTCAAATGAGGCTTTTGGCATATCTAGTATGGAAGGTGAAACTGGTGCAAAATATAGCACCAGGTTGTTGAGCAGAGTACCAGTTTGAGCATTACATTTGTACCTAAAGAGTAGCACTGGGTTAGATCATTTTTAAAAAATGAATAAATATTGCAAAGGGGTGTTCCTGGATGGTCTTTTAATCCACTAAGATGTCATTCCTAGATGAAGCTGTTTCAAGGTAACAGAAGTCTTGTTTAAAAGTCCAAGAGCCAGACAAACCATCTTTGGCCACTTCAAATATCCATGGTAAAACCAGACAGTAGTAGGCATAGTAGTTCCTAACAACTAGTGCAATGCACCCTGGGAATTCTGAGCAACTGCACAGCAGATATAGAACCATAAACAGACATGCTGGAGATGCAACCATAAGCATTCTTTTTACAAGGTGAACCCAACTGAGCACAGAGGTCAAGACATCATCTTAAAATACTGCTACAGGAACAGGGAGAGCCACAATTAGCACAGGATTTGTAATTGCAACACTTCCACATTCAAGTACATGAAAGAGATGTTTCAAGCCAGTGTGTTTTTGGTGGAATTATACAACAAACAGCTAAAACAAGATAAAAAAGAGAAGGTAGGCCTTCCATTATACTGAAAGGCGAGAAAACTGCATGAACCTGAGGCTCCCTGTGATTCATTTTCATTGAACTATTTTATGGTGTAGCTCAGTGTCTACTGAGAAAATGCCATTTGGGGAAACGTGTTGGATTTGCTCTTCTTATTTCTACACTTACCTTTAGATCAGGATCTAGGGACTTCTGGTCCAGATCCTGGGCCTCCTCATCTGTACATTAATGAGGATCAAGGTAACCCCACCTGCATAAGTCAGGCTCCGCCTGCACAGGACAAAGCCAGATCTTCATTAAGAGGTCCTTAATCCAGATCTATTGTAGACCCAACTACACTGGTCTACAATCGGACTAAGGGTCATGTTCCAGGTCAAGGAGGTATGTACGGATGCCTCCAAGATCTGGACCTACTTGGACTGTTATTCAGCAGAACGCCATAGCACATCACTGAAAAGCAAACACACCCTAAAACCTGATGGCTAGGAGTAAAAGCTCCTAGTCATTGGGGGTGTTGGACGACTGTTACTTAGCTTGCTATTGATCCTGCCCCCCCAAAACGTTGTGAGGCTAGAATCTTCTGTTCCTGGCTGGTAGGGGTGGGTGGCTTCAAAGTTCACACAGATTTTGCAGTCGCAGGAGAGAGTGAACCAGATTAACACATTGATTCAGCCTCCACGAGCACATCATCTGGATTATTGGATTGGGGTTTTCCAGATCTACTGACCCAGATCCAAAAGAGATAATTACAAAAAGGGCTAAAATATTTTGCCTTTCACCAGAAGGTCCCACAGTAGGTTACAGCATTTGATAAAATACTGGGTATAACATGGATAACATTAGTAAAAAATCATTAAATAAAAGCATATTTAAAATACAACCCTTCCAACCCTAGCAGGATTACATTATGAGGGAATTAAGCATCAGAGGTCTGGGTGAAAAGGTACTCTAAGCCATACAATGTTCATACTTGGAGTACCTCTGTTTGCAGGTTATTCTATTTACTATTGGTTTGTTTAGATCTGCCCTGCCAATATGGACTACTGGTAGCTTTTGAAGGTCCCAGATGGCAGTTTTTCACAGGCCAACTTGTAGAACCCAAAAATAGAAACTAAAGACCTTTGCATGCAAAACATGTTCCAAACACTGCACGACAGACCTTAACTGGTACTGGAGCTATTATATTACTACCCCAAAAACCAGCTTTCTCCTCCCTGAAACTGCCTCATTTTCATTAAGCACTCCTGAAAACCATCCTGCTCTTCTTTCATGCCGGAGAGAGATAAAAATGGAACGTCTACTTCTCATTCATCATCTTGCCTCACTGAGTAAAAAGGCACCAAAAGAGACACTAAGGTGCCAATGGAACTGATACATCAACTAAAATGACTCCAAAATCTATTCCTGAAGAGAATTTACAAAGCCCGAAAGTGTCTTCTCAGGTTTGAGGTACATTTTAAAGTAATTTTCAACCAGACTCTTGGTTGGTATTTAATGTTTTTGTTTTCACAAGGAAGCCTGAATTTGTTTGACAAGAACTATGCCCTAATTGTAGAAAAAGAGAAATCCCCTCATACATATAAATTAATTTAGTCTTTCCCAGTAATTTAACTGTCGTCAAAAAGAGCGGCAAGATGCTTCATGGGCCTTTGCTACGGGATGCAAGTGCCCAGTCTTCTATTTGTTTGCAAGCTTAATCTGCAATTTTTATAAACTGCAGTATAGAAACCTATTTAGGTAAAATAAGTAAATAAGACCTCACATTTGTCCTTCCATACTGGAACTGCCTCCAAAATCTTTTCAGCCTGTTTTTACCTGTAGAATATTTTCAGTTTGTTAAAAGGTAAACAGCTGGCACATTGCTTGTAGATTTTGTTTTCATCCATCTGTAGTTCAAGTCCACACTTTGCACAGCCTGCATAGATGATCAGTTCAAGAGAAGCAAAAATGTGCAGCAGTGAAGTTCTTGCATCAAAGATGAGCTGTCCAGATGGGAAGGGAGCAACAGAAAACTTCAGCTCTGAGATATGGGCTTTCACTTGGACCAATCCTATGGAAATATAAGGTGTTGAAGTATCTTGTTTAACTTTTCAAAGCATCTTGATAACTTCAGTGTTAGCATGAACAAATGATTCCAAGTACAATCAGTGGTCTAAATATTATATATCTTTACTCAGAAGTAAATCTCATGTCTTATGGAGTTCATGGGGCTCACTGTCTGAAAAACACACACAGGACTGTTGCCCCAAAGTACAGTCACTGTACCATCAATTCATCAAACTGCACCAAAGGATATCTCACAATACAAATCTTTGGTACCATTCCACACAGTTATCTCCTCTTAATAATGCACACTCTGAAACATATAGCCTATTCGAACTTCACTTGTTTGAAAAGATTTTCATCCACGTGCTGGTGAAGCCAGTCTCCTTTTCACCACTGCCCCAGCCTCCTCAGTATAGGATAGCTCCTCCCTGGAGCAACCCAGTTGTGGATTGCAGCCAGTTCATGGCTATCTAGAAGCAGTTAGGTTTCTCCAAAGTGTGTGTGTGTGTATGACATCCTCTTCCAGGTGAGGAGTGGTCAGGGCGAGTAGTTGCACAACTATGCCTATACGGTTGCACATGGCTGTCAGGTCTCTGTGGCAATGTTGAACCATGCACTGAATGCTAATTTGGACTTTGCCATGGAGATGTGGTTGGCCCATTCACACTGTATGCACTGCTGGCTAACTATGGGGTTAATCCAGGGCACGCAGTGTGGACGGCCACACCAACTACTACCTTACCTAACAGGTATGGCGTTAGAGTACTATACCAATTGGGCAAGTATGAAATGGCCCGTAGTTTAACGTATTTCCCAGTTTAGATTATTTTTAAACCAACAAAATTATTCCGAAATGGGGAAGCATTAATTTGATATTTTGTTTTGCTTTACTTTTAACCACTGCGATCTGCAGGAGGAAATAACAGAAAGTTAAAGTTAAAAATTTGTAATCTCCCTCCCAAAATATACTGAGCAAGAATCTCACCAGAACACTTGTCTTCTAGATGTGTAGAAAGACTGGTCCTGTTCACCAGTAGTTTGTTTTTTTCAAACTTCTCTCTGAATTCAACAGCTCTTTTGTCATCATTAAAAAGACACGCCATGGATGACCATGGTGTTGAATGCAACTCTAGGTCACCAGAGACAGGGTTGTGCTTTGCAAATAAATATTTAATTTCCCAAATATAATCTGAAGGAGAGAAAGAAAAAAAAAAGCCTTTGTATACATTCCAATACACTGGGGGTAGTACCAAATTTGCAAAATATCTTTTATGTTAACATGATAATTTCAAACAAAAGGAAACCAGCAATTTCAGGTTTGTAAATATCTTCATTACTTAATAACTATATAAAATAGTTATACAGTTGGACCCCTGTATCCACTGATCCAGTAACCACGGTTTTAGTATCCCACGGTGACCGGATCATCCCCACGGGCATCATTAGGCCTTCCTTAAGGTCTTCTGAGGCCTGGGACAGGCAGAAAACGGCCTGAAATGGTGCACAATTACCCATAATGACTTTGAAATCCTGCAGGATTTCACAGGAATTATGGGAAATGGAGTGTATCTTGAGTGAAATTTCCCATGATTCCTGTGAAATCCTGCAGGGGATTTCACTAGAATTATGAGAAATGAAGCACATTTCCTGGCATTTGCTATTATCCGTGGTTTACGTTATCCGTGGTGGGGTCTGGAACCTATCTCCCATGGATACGGAAGTCCAACAGTAGTAAAATCCTCACTACTTCTATTGCATTTGTGACTGATAGACAGATCAATCTATTGTGAATAAATACCAGATTTAAAAGCAATACTGTAGTAGTAAAAATAGCTCCATACAAGTCCCATTGACAAGAAACGTATGCACGACAGCAATATTTTATACACCCCACTGTTACTGAACAATAACCCTCTTGTCACCTATAATGTGGCCAAAATCTGCATGGCAGCTGTTAAAATTCTTACACAATGCCTAGTCTAATGCGGATTTGGTTTGTGCCATTTTGACAGCGATTTGCTTCTGATTACACAGGCTGAAATAATTGGATCGTTCCGGAGTGCGTTCATATAGATGACAGTCTGAAACGTAGCACTGTACTAGATTTGACCTATTTTGAAAAAGAGCGGAAAATCCTACTGGGCACTGGCTGTTATTTCAGGTTCTAAAGAAAAGAATTCTGTTTAACTGTTGAAACAAATAAAACAACAAAAAATAGCTTGTCCAATGGCTGAAGTTTACTGATGAAATTAGTTTGTTTATTTTAAACCAGCCAAGCACTAGCTTGAGCAAAAGGTGACTTGGACAAGGGATAGGGACCGATCATACCAAGCTCTTGAGTCACTACCGAGCTCTGTAAGTGGTCAACCAGCTCCAAACTATAACTGGATTGAACAAGCACTCATATCTGAAAGAGACTAAGGGCTGCAACACTCTGGGGACACCTAAGAGAAGCAACCTGATACCAGCTGGACTTGACAGTTTCCTAGAGAAGGACTCTTGGAGTAAAAGAAAGAGAAAAGTTCTGGTAGACTGCACTATAGACTGCAGATTGCCCTTAGCTGTTGTAGAGGCTCAAGAGTAAGAGTTAGGAGTATAAATGTTACTATCCAGATGCTCATCCTGAGGAAACAGAGAGAGCACTGGAAAAACAGATGATTAACTGTGGTGAGAAATGAAGAAAAAAAATCAACTTATCTTATACAAAGATTTAGCCTAAGAATGTAGAGATGGGAAACAGATTTATACTGTGTTTGTCTAAAAGGTTTATTTCAAAAAAAGATTGTTCTGAAAGGAAAAAAAAGGGGTTTTTTTCTTCCACCAAAAGTTTAAAAATGGAGGGAGAGGGATGACATCACAGAGACAGAGGGAAAAAGAATTGTGGAGAATGGTGGGTCTCAAAAGTGATAACAACCTGTGGCTAAATGTTTACTTCCGTTTTACATTTACCCTGGCCATCAGCTGAGGGAAAACCCATATTTTATTCCAGAATATCCAAATATAATGGAATACATAACCAATGTCTGAATGCAGCCTAGTCAATTTGCTCAGGATATGAACGATGTGACATGTAACAACTTGGGGTGTTTTTCCACTGCAGCCCTTAGATACGGATCTAAGAAGATCCGGATCTAAGGAATGGGTACATTCCTTAATCCAGATCTAGTAGATCCGGATTAAGGGAAGCACCCAATGTGTTTCCACGGGAGGTGTAGCACCCATTAGCAATGGGTGCTAACACCCCTGATGTGGAAACAGCTTTGCACCCATGTGGGGAATCTGGATCAACCCATAAGGGGTTGGTCCATTACCCCAGGTGTTTTGGGGGGCGGGGGGGGGGGGAGTCTTCGAATTCACTTCGGAGTCACTTCGAAGTCACTTCGAAGTCTGTGCAAAATAGCTCCAGTGTGCCTTTGAAGTCTGTGCTGATCTTCGGAGTGAACTTCGAAATGACTTCGGAGTCACTTCGAAGTTAATTTGAACTGGTTTTGAAGTGACTTCGGAGCCTAGATTTAGGGGGGCCCAATGGGTGTATCCCCTCCCCCTAGCCTCCTTTGGACCCCATTGCCTGTTTCCAGTGGAAACAGGCTCCCTTTAATCTGGATTTTCTGGCAGAAGACCCCATTGTAGATCCCATTAATGGGGTCTACAGAAAATCCAAATTAAAGGCCAAAATGTACCCATTAGACCCGGATTTCCCCCACGGCAGTGGAAACAATCGGATCCCAAATGGGTGCCGTGGTGGAAATGGGATCATCCAGCTCACACCCAAATGGGTCCTAAATGGGTGCAAAAATGGGTACTTTTTGACAGTGGAAAAACACCCTTGGATACCTCTGAATTATCAAATATATTTGACTCCCCGTATGTCTGTTTTGACCAAGACCTACCTCTATAGAATCCAAACAACACAGACACATTTGCACTATTTGAGCCAATTCCTATCAAATTTAAATTTAAGGCCACCTAGTGGATTTTCCCTCATAATGTTACTTGCATTTCCCAACTCCCAACTCATAAACACAAATACTAAACAGATCTCTGAATAGGCATTTCCAACAGAGCAGGCAAAACTAATAAAACAGACAGAAATGAAAAAGTGTGGGCACTGGGATCAGAAAATGGACTGAAAAAGGTTTAAAGTGAAGGTGTGACCACAGATTGAAGGATGGTGACTCCTCAAAATTCTATTTCTATCTGGACTAGTATACTCCCCAGTAGAATTATTATCATTATAAAAGATTAAAAATATATATATTCAGAGATGATCCTACTGTGTGTTCCAAGGAACCCCTTAATTCTCATGACTTTCCCAGATAAAGGAAGGCCTTGTAAATACTTGGATTTCCAACCCAAATGACTGTCACATGCCACGTTATTTTCCTGTGCTCAGTACCGTTAATGGACATCACATGCTGAACCACTATGTTATTATGACCTCCAGCCCTGGCTGACACGAAGCAAACTCCTGATTCTAGTTGTCCTGATAGGCAAGTATAAACGTTCCTAACAGAGATAGATGTTTGGACAGTTAAGAACACAAGACTTATCTCTCGGTCCTTTAATGATTAAACCTGAAATTGTTTGGAATCTAAAATTACTCACAAATGTTAACTGTACAATGAATTATAAAGTTTGACTGACCTAGAAGGGGACAACGGATGTTGGATTTTATTAACTGATTCATTCAGTTTACTGCCCCATATAAATAATACCAACAAATGATACAAATGGCAAATGTTAAAATCAGCACCATTAGCAAAGTCAGATTTCAAAAAAGCAGGCAATTATATTTCACAGACAATTCAGGGGAACCATAAAGATATTCACCATCTGTGGTATTTTAATAGCTACTAACCAAAAAATTGCAGCAGCCTGTCTCAGCTATATAAGCAGGAATTGAAATAAAGTAACTTATTTGCACTTTTATCCCATCCTGTACCCAAAGGTCTCAGAGTGGCTTATGACTATAAAAATTTTTTAAAATGAACAGACAAAAACCAATAACAGTGCCTGAAAGAGGGGGAATGCTAACTGGGTTACCATGAACGTGTACAGGCAAAGAAGACAAAATCTGTGAAGATACAAAACAGTAACAGTGCAGAGAAGTGTAACAGACAAAACATAATTTATTTTGTCTGTTTTTATAATGATTTTATTGTGACCCACCCTGAGACCTTTGGGACAAGGTGAAACAGAAATATCAATTACTATATTACTTTCTGTTAACATACATTACTTTATGCTTTACTATTATTATTCAGTCTGTCTTTTGTTTTTATTTATTTAATAAATTTGTATCCCACCCTTCACCAAATGGTCCCAGGGCAGCTCACGATAAGAATAAAACATATCAAAAGGAAATATATTAAAAACATTACCCCTCCCTCCCTAACAGGACAGCACCCTGAGGAAGCTATTTAGATGGCCAAAGTCTGGTTGAAAAGATACGTTTTCACCAGACGCCAAAAAGTATACAATGTAGGTGCCTGGTGGACCTCAAGAGAGAGGCTGTTCCAAAGTCTAGGGGCTACCACAGAGAAGGCCCTCTTGTATGTCCCTATGCCTCGCATCCCTGCAAGAGAAGGAACGAGTGGGTATCACAAAGCTTTGGCAACTTTTAAAACAGGTAGCCAGTTGCTGACAGAAATTCATGCTATTCAAGGAGATCATAGTAACCCAGAGCTTATGTTCCCGTCCCGAGACAAGGAGAAGCAAAGAATAATATGATTGTTGAATCCCACATATAGGTTGCAGCTGAGAATAGACTGCAAGCCTGAATTACAGCATCACACACACACACAAAACAAAAAGCAAAAACAAAAAAAAACACTTTGGGCCTTTTCACACTCACCTGAGTGATAAAGATCGGGGTATCTCCCACATGCTGCATATGCATCTCACAAAGCTATTTCCTTACTAGAAACGGTTCGGTGCACGCCAGAGTTCCTCCACATGTATAGGTGTGGAGCAGTTGAAATTACTCCACACCTATACTAATGGGCGATCATGTGGCCAGCAGCACAGGCAGGACTGTGTGCTGCATCTCCTGGTCACCAACAGTGCTGGTGCCATTGCTGGGGCTCTGTGTTCACGGCCGTAATGCCACAATTCTACCTTAGCCAGTTCAAATGCATTGGGTGTCCACCACTGCGGACACCCAAAGCACTCCAGAACTTTGCCATCCAAGGATGGGAGGTGAATAATAATTAATAATAATAATAATAATAATAATAATAATAATAATAATAATAATAATAATAATAATAATAATAATAATAATAATAATAATAATAATAATAATAATAATAATAATAAATATTTATTTGTATACCGCCCTGTGGCGAACCAATCTGGGCGGTTAACAACAAGTGAAGTGTGAATTCACCCTTGATTTGTTGGCTACTTGCATTTGAAATGAAGAAAGATGATTTATTTTTGTTTTTATGTAGAGGGGCACAATGTCTAACCAGGGATCAAAGTCTGTGGTTGCTACAAAATAATTAAAACAAGAGCAATTCAACATCTCTGGCTCACTTTGACACACAAACTAATACCATTGTTCAAATAATGAAAAACATGTTTAAATCCACTGGCCCAAGTATAAATCAGCTTCTGTTTTTTTACCACCTACTAGCATCACACATCTAAGATGTATGTAGAAGATGACCTCTGCAGACTAGGGATGTGCATGAATATCTGAAACATTCAATATTATTTATTTATTTGTATTTCTATCCCGCCCTATACCCGAAGGTCTCAGGGTGAGTTACAATATTATATTAATCTTAGACAGGTCCCTGCCCTCAGGCTTACATTCTAAAGAGACAAGAAACAAAAGGAAAATGGTGTGGGAGGGAACAGGGAACAGCAAAAAAGCAAGCACTTAAGGTCCTCAGATCCAATTCTTCTGTTGGTTTCTTATGGCTGGAATTTTCCTATTCTCTTTACTCTGAATTTTCTCTTCACTGATGACTAAACCGGATGACGGTAGAGATGGTCAGCTGGCATCTACTCAGGCCTGCCTTGCTCCGCCTCAGGACCAGACGTTTTCTCAACTGGTGGATCAGCTGCCGTAGTCTCTTTGCCATCTTGTGATGGGAACAGTTGGAGGAGGGAGGGGCAGTGCTGGGAGCACGATGGCAGAGCCCAGCCTGCTGCCTCTTCTCCACTCCTCTCAGGCAAGATGGTTTGCAGCCTTGTGATGGCAGTTGGAGGAGGGAGGGGCAGTGCTGGGAGCACGATGACAGAGCCCAGACTGCTGCCTCTTCTCCACTCTGCTCAGGCAAGATGGTTCGCAGCCTTGTGATCATATTCATATGAGTTAGTATGAATTTGGACATCAGTATATGAATCAAATGTTACGATATTCATACACTGACATTCATATTCATACAAATGTTTCGGAACATTCGTACGAAGCTTCAGAATGTTTGTGAAATGGGGAGGTGGGAAAGCGGCTGCGCCAGGCACAACTGCAATGGATCCAGGGTGAATTCGACATGGTTTGAGAGTGGATTCAAAGTGGATTCAGGGTGGATTTGATGCTTTCGAAGTGGATATGTTACAGATACATGTTGGATATTCATACCAATTTGTACAAATACATTTTTATCAAATAGAATCCTACCACGTTCAAAGGGGATCTATTCAAATACAAATTTTCTTACATTCGATTCAATACGAATTGAATGCACAAAAACCAATTTATGAACATCCTGAATGCAGATGTCTATGGCTTGGAGTTACAGGAGGTTTTGGACACTAGACAGTACTGTACTTACAAAGCCTCCCCACATCCCAGCATTTTTATGGTTTTAATGTGTTCATTTTACATGCTGTCACCTGCCCTGAGACCTTTACGTATAGGGCGGGATAAAAAATTCAAACAAACAAACAAATAAATAAAGTAACACATTATTAGTACTGCCAGTTCAATCATGGCAAATGTCCTCTCATCAAATTCTGTGTAGAATGAAATCTTCCATAAAATTTATAAAAACATTTTTAAAAAAGAAGTTTATAGAACTGAGGAGGAATCAGAGGGTTTGATTTTGTGGAACATCAGCTACGGAATATAGACGAAAATAATCCCAAAGAAGTCATTCTGGAAGCACACCAACATTTTGATGACAAGGATTTTGATATTTCTGGCATAAGCAAGGACTATTATAAGCTGACAAAGATGTTACAGCCACAAACCTGGCTCACGCTGATTTGCAGAGAAGTATCTTTTTGAAAAGTTAATGATCCCTTCCAGTCAGAAAGACTGTCAGGTAGTTGTGCCGTACAGTGTAAAATAATGGTTTCAATCTATAATTGGAAAATGCTAAATGGCAGGCATCCAATACTGTTAACATTCCTTCATGATGCTGTATAATATTTCACTCAATTCAGCAAATACAGTATTATATTAAAAGATTAAAGTTTTTTTTACCTTTCTTCTTTAGAAGCCGAGGATAGCAGGATGTTAAAGCCCCCCAGAGTATCAAAGCACAATACTGATCCTTCCTTTGTTTTACTGTTAGAATAATTTTTGTTTCTTTTTCTCCTTTGTGGCTGTATGTGGATTCTAAAGAAAAAGATAAAAAACAAAAAAAGTATGAATTTGCATAAAGTAACAGAAGGCGCTAAAGTTAAAAGTTAAGCAACCTTTTGATACCTAAATGTGCTAAAGGAAAAAACAACAAAGATATCAGGTTAAAAATCACGCAGTTTAAAGCATGGGAGGTTTGTATCAGACTTCATTAAGGATGTTGACGAATGGGATTTTTGGCATTCGATTAGTATTTCATATGAATCTGTATGAATATCCAATATGAATGCTTATGGATCCTGCATACGGATCCTATACAAATGCATAAGTATTGACACGTATTCAAAACGTATCCCCAGTTTAATGAATGTACAAACTATTCATATGAATATTAATGCACGAATGCTGTAACATTCAATTCATTTGCGAATGTCCAGATTCATCCGAATAGGTATGAATAATAAATGCTACAAATATTTGTGCACATCGCTAGGTCTTGGCCATGGAGGATCCATCTGGTATCAGCTCTTCTACCCTCATTATTAGGGTAATGAAGGATTTGCAGCGGTGGTTGAAGATCCAAACTCCAAACAGCAGGGACAAGAAATTCTATTTTGTTTTGTTTTTGAGGACAGTATAGTTCTCTGTGGATGGCAATCTATCTACTGGGATTTCCTACCTTGTCATGTCACCGATGACCAATGGAGGGCACCCCTCCGGATATATTCCTTGGTCGTATCACCGACCCCTGGGCTGTTAGAGCTGTACAGCTTCAAGGAACGTTTATTTTCTGAAAAATGGCTTTGGATGACAGAAGTGAAGGAGAATCTTCGGGTAGGAAACTCTCCTTGCCTTCTTGCTGGGCACATTCCGCACATTTGCCTGGGGCGACCGGCTGTGGTCTGGTTTTGGAACGGGCTTCTGGCCTGACTGAGGGTGAATCAGTCACTACATAATTATTTCCTGAATGAAATGAACATATAACAGACAGAAGTGAGGGTGTATTCACACTTTTACTTCCCTGAAAATGTCCCAGGGAAGTGAAGATGGGGGATGGCTCTGGCACCTGCACTTTGGGGCACTGGATCCATTCCAAACTTTACCTGGCGCTTCCCCAAGTGCCAGGTAAGTATGACACACGTCTATACCAGAGATCGTGTTGCTGCGGCAACAGCACCAACAGGTATGTATGGCGCCATTCCCATGGTGATCAGGCAATTGGGTGTGCAAGTGTCCTGCCCCTCCCCAGTCTCCATCTGCCGGGAAAAGGTGCAAACAGAGCCATGCTTGGCTTTACCAGCCCACAACTAATATAGCTGAAGAACACATTTTTATGCTCTACACTTATGCACCCAGAGGACACTGGCACACATGGAGCCACTTCTACGATAGAAGCAGCTCTGTACAGTTCATATGCTCCATGTGGGAGAATACTAAGAGTGTTCAACCAGACCAAGTGTGAAAAAGCCCTGAATCTGTGTGTGTGTTTGTTCTTTCATATACCAGAGATTCCCATAAATTATCTCATTCCTCTCTCTTCATCGGTAAGATTTTAAGAGCTTTAGACCAGAGGTGTCAAACTCAATCCGGCCAAGGGCCGGATTAAAAAAAAAAAAGTGAGGGCCAGGGGGCGTGGCGGGGGGCGTGGCCTGGACACAGAGGAGGGCTGGGGGCGTGGTTGGGGCGTGGTTGGGGGCGGGGCTAGGGCAAAGAGGAGGGTTAGGGGCGTGGCCGTGGCCGTGGCTAGGGAGGGGCTGGCTGTTCATGGCGGCGCCTGCGCGCTCGCCCGCCGCGCGGTGTGTGTCAGCGGCGCGCGTCCCGCATCGGCAGGCAGGCCGCGTCGTCGGCGTCGCGCAGCAGCGGGCCTCAGCCGCAGGCGGGCCGCTTTGGCGGCGGCGGCGGAAGCAGGCGAGTTGTTTTGGCGGCGGCAGCAGGCGAGCCACAGCGGCGGTGGCGGCGTTGCGCGGTGGCGGGCCTCAGCTGCAGGTGGGCCGCTTTGGCGGTGGTGGCGGAAGCAGGTGAGCCACAGCGGCGGTGGCGGCGGCGGCGGCATTGCGCGGTGGCGGGCCGCATCCCGGCGGGCAGCTGCGGGCTGGATTGAAACGCCTCGCGGGCCGGGGCCGGCCCGCGGGCCGTATGTTTGACATGCCTGCTTTAGACTAAGCTACTCTATCTTCCTTCTTGAGATAGCTTTGAAGAGGATGTTTGAATGAGTATTGAACAAACAGGAATGTGTTCCTGAAGAGGTCCTGTGTCAAAGTCCTTATTTGCTGTTTCTATCAACTACATGAGACTTTCTGTGCATTTTTCCTATTTGCTAATCTTTTAATTTTCTGAATTCTGTGACTCCCACCACTCTGAATCTCAAGAAATTCTGAAGCACTAAACTCAGTGATCAATAGGGTCACATATCTCACTGACCTGTTAGCACCATGATATCGATAATTTTCACTACGGAGTGTAACAAAGTATCTGGTTTGAGCTGATCTAGTTGAACATGATGAACGTTGGTCAGAGTCTGTTTCTGTCGCTGAGGGAAGTCTTGAAGATAGGCATACTTCAAAGAAATATACTGAAGTAAGTCCTGAAGAGCACTGACATCCACTACACAGGAGACTGAAACGAAAAACAAAAAATATTCTGTCTCATTGGTCTATGGCAATTTAAGAAATATTATCTAAAATAATTTTTAGATATGCATGTTGTACTGCAGTTTCCAGGGTAGTTCTTGAATCCAGAGTCTGACTTTAACTCCGTTACAGGATAAAGCAGCATTCCCTTTATAGGACTAGACTCAGGACTTGAATGTGCTCCTACACTCAGTGCTGTCACTGAAGGCACATATGGTCTGATGATCAGGAGTGCTCATGTCCCGCTTAAATTCAAATACCACCTGTGGTCACTCCTGGGTAGGGATATCCTGCTTTGAGCAATGCATATAATAACAATGACTGGCTTTTTACAGTGTGATCTATCCGGGAACACCCTCAAAGATGGTTGAATTTGTTGAATTTTTAAGGGTTTTAACCATGCATCTTGCTTTTAATCTGTATTTCATTTTAATCTGTATCTGTTTGAATTTGTATCCTGTTTTAATTTGTTTTAATCTGTTGTTACCCGCCCAGAGACCTTCGGGTATGGGGCGGGATAGAATGACAAATTGTACTTACGTGAAGGTTCATTTTCGACGGGGTCCTGAAGTTGGTTACTGTAGGGTTGATCTCCTCCTCCTGCCTCTTCTTGACCGAGAGGGAGGAGCTTTTCCCTTGGGTATATAACCCCTGCTCCTCCCACATTCCCCAGTTAATCTCGAGACTAAAACTCCTGGAGACTGATAAATTAAGGTCTATAGAACCAATCCTAATGATATTCTATGCAGGGTGGGAAACCAACTTCGGGACCCCGTCGAAAATGAACCTTCACGTAAGTACAATTTGTCATTTTCTGACAGGGTCCTACTCAGTTGGTTACTGTAGGGACGTACCAAAGCAACCCGTCCCTCGGGTGGGTAGTGTCAACTCAATTTACCCTTCTTTACCTGATTACAAGGCGTGCTGCAAGACTCGACGCCCAAAAGCTGCATCCGCCGACCGATACTGATCCAGCTTATAATGCTTAGTAAAGGTTGACGGTGTGCTCCATACGGCAGCTTTACATATTTCTTGAAGAGAGGCTTGCTTGGCAAAAGCTGCCATCGTCGCTGCACTACGTGTAGAGTGCGCCCACACCTTGCCAGGAGCACGAGCATTCTTTGCTTGATATGCCAGAAGAATACATGACTTTATCCAGGACGCTAGGACTCTGGAGGAAACCTTGGTCCCCAAGCTGGTAGGATGGAATGAGACAAATAAGGCGGATGTTTTGCATATGTCTTTTGTCCGGATAATATAGGTCTTTAAAGCTCTTCTGGCATCTAGAGTATGCATATCCCTCTCCACTGGATGAGAGGGTCCTGGGCAGAGAGAAGGTAAATGTATTTCCTCGGAACGATGAAAACTTGAATTAACCTTTGGCACAAAGGTTGGGTCTAGGCGCAGGATTACTGAGTCCGGAGTAAACTGGCACAGGGATTCTTCCACTGATAGAGCGGCGAGATCAGATACCCTTCTCGCCGATGTCATTGCAGTAAGAAAAAGAACTTTAAACGACAGTAACTTTAACGAAATATCCCGAATTGGTTCAAACGGGGCTTTTTTAAGCGCGGAAAGCACCAAATGAAGGTCCCAGTTCGGATATCTATGTACCACTGCAGGAGTGGACGTCTTCACTCCTTTCAAAAATTTCTTGATATATTTGTTAGCAGAAATATTGGGACATGGAAAAAATTCCAGAACTGCTTGTAAAGCGCAAACTTGCCTTTGCAGGGTGTTGTAACGTAGGCCCTTGCGAAGCCCGTCTTGCAAGAACGCTAATACTTGCTTGATGGACGGATGTACAGGGTTTACGCCCCGCGTGGAGGCCCAGGAGTAAAATTTTTTCCATGTGGTATTATATATCCTGTTGGTAGACGGCCTTCTGGATTTTAACATGGTCTCTATTATGGATGACTCAAAACCTAAGGCTTGGAGACGCCTCCGTTGAGTCTCCAGGCCGTCAGAGCTAACCAAGATGGGTCTGGGTGGATGACTGACCCCTGGACTAGAAGATCCGGCCTGGGTGGCAGCTTCCATGGTGGCTCCACTAGCATTTGCTTTAGTAAGGGGAACCAGACCCTGCCCGGCCAAAATGGGGCTATCAGTATCACCGATGCTCCTTCTCTGCAGACTCGTCGAAGGAAGCGAGGCAATAGCGGCCATGGGGAAAAGGCGTATAGGAGCCCCCTTGGCCAAGGTGCAGAGAGGGCGTCTGTGTGTAGAGCTTGCGGGTCGCGATGTTGTGTAATGTAAGTGGGTAGAAGATGGTTGTCCGCTGATGCAAAAAGGTCTGCTACCGGCCATCCCCATTTGTTGACTATGGAGGCGAACACTTCTCGATTTAGCTGCCACTCGTGCTGCGATATTTTTGCTCGACTTAGCGAATCCGCCACGGTGTTCAAGACGCCCTGCACATGAATGGCACAGATAGATGTTACGTTCTGTTCTGCCCATTCAAATAGGTCGTAGGACAAAGCCATAAGGGCTCTGGATCTAGTGCCACCTTGTCTATTAATGTGGGCCTTAGCCGTCATATTATCTGTGGCTATTAACACATGAGACTGCTGAATGAGAGTAGCAAACCCCTTCAAGGCTAAGAAGATGGCCTTGAGTTCTAACCAGTTGATTTGATGACGGGAATCAACAGGGCCCCATTTTCCCTGAAGAGTGCGGCCTAATGAGTGGGCTCCCCACCCCGATAGGCTAGCATCACAAGTGATGAGGATTCTAGTAGGGTCTGCTATGGGAACTCCCTTATTCAAATTTTCGCTCTGGGCCCACCAAGAAAAGGACTTGCGTGTTCTCAGTGATAGAGCCACCCGGGCAGGCATCGTCTTAGAAATATGATAAGCCCAGGGTAGTAACTCCCATTGAAGCGGTCTGTAATGGATGGGGGCCCATGGCACCAACTGTAGGAATGAAACCATTTTGCCAAGGAGAGACGCGAGGTCCAAAATACCTGGTCTTACCGTACGTCTAACACGACGGAGGGTAAGTTGAAAAGATAATAACCTATCCTGAGACGGGAAAATTAAATCCCTACGGGTATCTATGAATGACCCCAAATGTGTAATAGTTTGAGACGGAATTAATGAACTCTTTTCCCTGTTAATGACGAACCCATGGTTCTCCAACATGTAAATAGTCTCTTGTAGACCCCACCGCGCTGTATGCAGGGAGGAGCCTATCAAAAGCAAATCATCAAGGTAGGCATAGACCGCCACTCCCCTTACCCTTAAAAGTTGTACCAAAGGCGCTAGCACCTTGGTGAACACACGGGGGGCGGAGCTAAGTCCGAATGGGAGGACCTTATACTGGAGGTGGCATCCTGCTACCTGAAACCGTAAATATTTCCTGTGGGCAGGAATAATGGACACATGGTGATAGGCATTCTTTAAGTCAATGCTCAGCAACCAATCCCCCTTGTGGATAAAAGATCTTAAAGAAGAAAGCGACCCCATCCGGAAGCTTTGCTGTCTAATAAATTTATTCAAAAATTTTAGATCTAGAATGGCTCGCCAAGTTCCCAACTTGCGAGGTACCAAAAAGATGTTAGAGTATACTCCCTTCCCTCGTTGGGAAGCGGGTACAGGCTCAACCGCAGCCATATCCAGTAACTGTTTAACTTCGGCCAACAGGGCCGCTTTTTTTGACTTGTCAGAAGGAACCTTTGTAATAACAATTCTACCCCTGGGAACTTGTTTAAACTCTAAAGCATAACCCTTTGTTACAACTGAAATGGCCCATGTATCCGAAACATTCTGCGACCAGGTTTCATGGAACAAGGAGAGTCGTCCCCCTACAGGGGGAGACTCATTCGACAGTCAGGATGAGTAATGCTGCGGCTTTCCGCCACGAAAAGAGCGGTTGTAGGTTCCCCTGCCCCTTTGTGCTTGCGATCCTGACGATTGGGGATAATGGCATTGGTAAGAACCTCCCCATGAACTCTGCGCCCTATCCCTTTGCCGGTAACTAGGCCTATTCTGGGACGAGGACTGTCTAGGAAAAGACCTTCTAGAGTAAGACTTCCGTTCTTTCCCCTTGGATGAACCTTGAGTTGCAGGGGCAGAGGGTAGGATCATCTTTTTACTTTTTGATTCGATCAGAAAGTCCTTTAGAACTTCTTCCCCGAACAACTGGCCCCCACGGAAGGGCAAGGATACAACTCGCATCTTGGAGGCAAAGTCTATGTTCCAGTGCCTGAGCCATAAAATACGACGTGCACCCACGGAGGAGGCTAGAGCCCGGGCATTAAGCTGAAAAGCATCCAGTGATGAATCAGCACAGAAGGCCAATGCATGTCTGATTTCCTTCATAAGGGCTTTAGAGTCCTTAGAAAGGCCTGGATCCGTTAGTATCTGGTCTGTCCATTTTAAGGCTCCCCTAGCAAACAGGGAGACGCTGGAGGAGACCCTGGCTGCAAGAGCTGAGGATTCAAAATCACGTTTTAAGAGCGTTTCTTGCTTGCGTTCCACAGCATCTTTCAGATTAGCCAATCCCTGCTGGGGAAACACATGATTTGATACAAGTTGGAGCACGGGCTGGTCCACTGTAGGCACCTCCCATAACTTTTCGTCACTATCAGGTGGTGCAAACATCTTTACTACAGATGCAGGTAACTTTTTTGAAGAGCAAGGGGCCTCCCAATCTCGCTTGAGCAGCCTTTGAAAAGCTGCCGGACAAGGAAGAGATGAGTGCTCTAAAGGAGGTGGAAGTAACAGGTCTTCATCCTCAGCAGCTTCTTTGGACTTTTCCCCTTTATCAGATTTCTGAAGGTTGAGGTCAACCATCACCTCCTCTATCATTTGAGGATATACGGATAAATCAAAGAGTTTTCGGCTTGAAGCAGAGGATGGTTCGCGATCCGGATCCTCTGACTCTGAATGGGACAACTCAGAATCTGACTGAGGCAGCTCTCCTTCTTCAGCAGGAGCTTGGCCAAAAGCACGAGCAAGATCAGCATGTGCTCGTGCAGTTAGAAACATGGACTGCTGGGAGTACTCGGATCCCTGCTCAGAAGGAACATCAGATCCCGGGGACTGGGCCCTAGGTGATTCTTCGCCCTTGCGTCCATGTGCTCTTCCTGGCTTAGATGACTGATGTCGCCGCTTGGAAGAGTCATCCTTCTTGGCACGCTTGGAACGAGGGTCTTGACTCAGCGAATCATGCGAATGAGATCTCTTAGTTGGCAATCTTTTTTCAATCTCTGCCTCTAAGAATTGAATCAGTTTTTGATGCAAGTCTGCTTGCTGATTCGACGAAGAAGTGGCAGGTGATGAATGGGAGACCTGGTCTACCACCGGTTCTGTTGATTGCTTTGACTTGCTATCAGACTTAGCAGACTTGGATGCTTTGGATGCTTTGGTGCCTTTAGCCTTTTCTGCCTTTTTAGTCAAATCCTGAGTATGCTTTGCTTGAGATGAATGAGTAGTAACCCGTGCCTTTGGGGCTGTAGGGATCTCAGAAGAGAGCTGGACCTCAGGACGTATCACGTCTTGGGACTCCATGTCTACTGTTTCCTGAGAAACAGAAGAGAAATATAGATAGGAACGTGTTAACCGAGTCCGTACTTGTAAGTCAGTCAAAATATACTGTTACAGGAGGACATGTCCTAAAGACACCACACAGCAACGATCAGGTTCTACAAGGAACACTGATGATGCAGGGGAACACGTCCTAAAAACACCACCCTGTGTTTAACTGTTACTACAAAGAGCACTGTTGTTACAGGGGGACATGTCCTAGAGCTACTACCAGGGTAGTAACACGCTCTTGCCAAACACCACCGATACAGGGGGACGCGTCCTTAAACACCACCAGAAAAAAACAACCCGCTGTTGCAATGGAATTGCAGTTACAGGAGGACGTGTCCTAGAGTACGCTGAAGGAACGCGGCTTTCAAGCCGGTACCTTCAGACTGAAAACCTTAAGTTTACTCGGCAGGTTTCAGTTTCCCGTTTGTTTCCTTATACATCGCGGCTCACTACCCTGACCACTGAACCGGTCCCGGGTGTGCCAAGGGGAGGGATAAAGCTCGCCTCCACGTAACGCTGCCGCCCCCCTGCGTTGTAGTTAGGCTCTTCTTTCGCCGAGTCCCTCCAAGCAACGACCGTTACGCTCCCAAAAACGGCGTTCGCTGTCCTCCGAGCCGCGCCAGCCCCGTTTTGGTGCGTTGAGGTTGAACAAAAAACGCGCCTGTTTAGCCAAAGGCTGGAAGCAGGCGCACGCCTCGGGAAACGGAGCGCTGCAATAGCGGCGCACCTGGCGATGGCTTGGCTGCCTGACGGAGGCGGCGGTAGAAGGACGCTAACGCTCCTACCCTGGAGGGTGGCTTAGCGTCCCAGGTAGGTGAGCTCCTTAACCTTTCCTCCCTAGCTTACCCGTGCGCCGCGGCTGAATCCAGAAGGCGGGGGGGTTGTAGAGGAAGGCTCTTCTTGCTGGCGAGCTGCAAGCAGCGTGGCCAGGAGCTCTTAAGGGCCCGGTCCCTTTGAAGGGAGGGAGCAGCGAGCAGGCAAGCTGCTTGGCTGCAGGCCCTGGCGTCGTCGTTCTTGATCCCACGAAAGGCAAAACGCTCAGACGAAGAGGCGACCGAGAGATTAACTGGGGAATGTGGGAGGAGCAGGGGTTATATACCCAAGGGAAAAGCTCCTCCCTCTCGGTCAAGAAGAGGCAGGAGGAGGAGATCAACCCTACAGTAACCAACTGAGTAGGACCCCGTCGGAAAAATGTAAATAAATAAATAAATAAATAAATAAATAAAGATGGTACAGAAACTGCATCTAATGAAGAATGCTGCAGCCAGAAATGTATGTGAGTCCAGAACATGGCCAGACATTACTCCTGTATCCTAGATACAGCTTTAACTGTCAACAGCACACTATGCCCAATTCAAAATGTTTGTTCCGATCTATAAAACCAAACTACAGTGAAGGCCAAGCTTCTTTTCACAGGTCTTCTCTCTTACCTACCAAATTAATGGAACAAACTCTAACCTGATCTCAGGCAAGCCTTTTTCAGCCATTCCTCTCTGAGCAATTCTTTTACATTTATCTCCCTGCATTTTAATTTTCTACTTTTCAAAACGTTTTCAATTATTTATTTTAAGTGTTTGCTTAAAATTAATTCTCTGAGTACCACTTAGTGGTAGAGATACAAATATAAATACATACCTATCTAATAGAATACATTCACTTAGGGCTCAGAACTTGTATCTCAAAAAGTCCCATACAAATACTCAATGATCCATACACTAAAAGGCATTGCCCTATCTTGGGGTATACAGTTAACCCTTGTTTAACGTCATGGTTTAGATTCTGCAAAATATATATAAAACCAGGTTCTAGGGGAACTGTAAATACCAGTGGCTCAGACAACCAGACATCCAACAAATCGTTCGTCTGTATTCAGGATTTCCCGGGTCTAATGTTTATAGCAAGCTTAAAAAAAACAATTATGGATAGTTGGGCTTCCAAGAGACATGGTATAGTGTTGGTTGGGAGAGGTGAGAACTAAGTATCTAATCTAAGGCTTATGCTCCTTGACACTCATTTGGAATAAAGAGAGAACAAGAGGCATTATGATGCCACTGGATTCTATCTCTCCCTCAGCAATTGACACACGCTAGGTAGACAGTAACACAGGTGGCACTGTTCTCACATGCTTTACTGACGTGTATATGTGGGTATTCGGCTGTCCCTGATACCCGCACATACGCAACAGCACTTCTGTGTATTATGTATGGACACTTGTTTCAGCCCCCAAGCATGTGCAGTGGACAGAGCTATGAAGATGGCACTGACCAGAAGGTAAATTAAAAGCCCTATTGCTTGAAAACCCATGACAAGCTCTGGGTTTTCAAGTGAAAGCTTTTAGCACTTTTAAGAGGGAAAAATGTGGGGCTCTGGAAGGGTTGCCTCAGATATGTGAAGCAACCCCATCACAGCAGTGCTGTAATGGCACTATATTCCTTCTGTCTGGACGGCACCCAAGTTGTAAATGTTAGTATACGAACTAAAGAACAGAGGAGGTGCTGTCATTAAGTTATTTAAATAAAACGTGGATAATACTTAAATAACTAAAGAAAACATTAAATGGGGGAGTAAGTGAAGAGGCCCTCCTGGTTGTTCCATCATCCTCAGCAGTAAGATGGGTGGGCACCCGGGAGAGGGCCTTCTCAGTAATGGCCCCAAGACTGTGGTATAGTCTCCCCCTTGAGGTGTGTCAGCTTCCTTCACTGTATATGTTCACAAGGTGGTGAAGACATACGTCTTTGTTCTGACCTTTGACTAAATGCAGTTATAATTCCCCCCACTTGTAGACATTATTATTTTAATATATACTGTGTTAGTACAGTGGTACCTCGATATACAAGTGCCCTGACATACAAGTGTTTTGAGATACAAGCCGCTGAGTGAGTGATATTTTGCTTTGAGATGAGAGCAAGATTTGAGATAAGAGTATGTAAATACAGTACAGTACATAACAAAAACAACTGAGGTGGTGTTTTGGGAGCTGGAATGGATTAATGGGAAAATTGCTTTGAGACACGAGCGATTTGACATAAGAGCAAGGTTACGGAACGAATTAAACTCGTATGTCAAGGTACCACTGTATGTCTGATTTTAAATGCTGTTACCTGCCCTGAGACCTTTAGGTATAGGGCAGGATAGAAAGATAAACAAACAAAATAAATAAATGTCCCCTCTATACAAACAATTAATCCTCACGTTCATTCTGACTAATACTTGAACAGCTTCCAAGATTTAACAGTTGACTAGTCCATGTTGATTGCAGCATCATTTCTCCAATCCAACTATTCTCATATATAACAACATCTGTAAAAAGAGAGGAAACCTCAGTTCAGATCAAAGAATGACAAAAGACATCACAGTGTCTTCACCCTCATTCAAACACCAAAATGAACTGCATTAGCTTTGTGTGCCAAGTCAGTCTTTAATCTCTTACTGTCAGGTAAAACTGCACATGTATGGAAGGCTAGGACTAGGGAACCATCTGTGAGGGATCATTCACAGCTCCATGCTTTTGCTAGAAGAAAAATCAATTCAGCTTTGTGGAAAGGAGAGAGAGTACAGTGGTACCTCGACATACGAGTGCCCTGACATACAAGTGTTTTGAGATACAAGCCGCCGAGCGAGTGATATTTTGCTTTGAGATGAGAGCAAGATTTGAGATACGAGTATGTAAATACAGTACAGTACATAACAAAAACAACTGAGCTGGTGTTTTGGGAGCTGGAATGGATTAATGGGAAAATTGCTTTGAGATACGAGCGATTTGACATAAGAGCAAGGTTACGGAACGAATTAAACTCGTATGTCAAGGTACCACTGTAATTTCTTAAACTGGACTGTTACGATGGAGATAAACAATTTTGAAAACAGGAAATCGGCCACTAACTCTTCCCATTATGGGCAGTTTTAGCTCTAACGTGTTAACCACTATTTGCCATCATACATAAAGTGGCAATTTTGTTTATGCTGAAAACCTATTCTAATATTATGTTGAAAATTGAAATGAAACCAAATCTAAAACTGAAGCTAAACCCAACGTGAACAGGATGAAATGGATGATGTAAACCAGTGGTTCTCAACCTTCCTAATGCCGCGACTCTGTAATACAGTTCCTCATGTTGTGGTGACCCCCAACCTCACCCTAACCCCCAACCATAAAATTGTTTTCGTTGCTACTTCATAATGACCCCTGTGAAAGAGGAGATCGAACCCCAAAGGGGTCGCAACCCACAGGTTGAGAACCACTGATCTAAACCCACAGTATTACAACTATAAGCTCTCCAGATGTTTCTGAACTACATCTCCCATGAACCCCAGCTTGCCTGAACAATGGCTAAGAATTGTGGGAGATATAATCCAGACACATCTGGAGGGCTACAGTTTGAGCACCCTTAGTCTAAAGTAAGGAGTTGAATGCTGAGAAAAAAAATGTTAGAAAAATCCTTGAACCAGTTGCGTTCTAAAATCAATTCACCTCTTGAATTAAGCCAGTATTAAACTAAATGAGGAGTTGGTACACGGCTCTTGCAGGACAAAATTAGAATACACAGTTGTTTAATGTGGTACATATAGATATTTTCTGGGTATTCCAGGTGGCTATAAATCCTAGGACTCAAATCTGTATACAATTCCTTCTATATTAACTATACTTATTATTTCATAACCTGCTTGGAATTAATGGACTGGTGGGCTAGCTCATGTGGAATAAAAAACTGCAGTACAGTACACAAAGCAATGAAAAACATCATAATGTACACCACCAGTGCCATATGTACTTGAACATACTACCGTATTTTCCGGCATATAAGACGACTGGGCGTATAAGCCCCAACGTTCCAGTTAAAATATAGAGTTTGGGATATACTCGCCGTATAAGAAGACAACACCCGGCGTATAAGACGACCTCCGACTTTTGAGAAGATTTTCCTGGGTTAAAAAGTAGTCTTATACGCCAGAAAATACAGTAATTAGAAATTATATATTTCCTGTGCACATTTGGTGAGAGATATTAGAGCCAATTATCTGAAAGATCACAAGCTGATTTTGTTTTACGATAACAGTTGTAAAAAGCATATGCCATGTAGTTCTAAACAAGTAAAAAAGTTTTTAAAATATATTTTAGATTATTTTTCTTTTTACCTGTGAGCAGTATGATATCACCAGGAAATACTGTCAGCGACCAAAATGCTGCTGTTCTCCATAACATAATTTTCCGTTTCACTTCCGATTGATCAAAAACTACAAGTGTGGATAAGGGGACTTTTGAAGACAATTTAGATTGTGATTTCATTTGTATTTCTTTGATATGGCAAGGGTGTAGAACTGTGACTAAGATGGTATACTTCTGGCCTTTGCATAAACAGTCTTTAAGCAATGATGGATGTCTTTGAACCTTGGGGCCTGAAATTACCGACTGCTCTATTTGACGAACAGAACAAACTGGTGAACACCATACTGAGGGTTTTATGGATTGGTGCTGATTTACAACTGTAGTATTTGCTGCTGTAAGGAACGTATCTTCCAAAACCTGGGCTATTTTATCAGAGTGGTTTTCCCGAGAGCAGGATGTTTTTTTCTTCCATGGTTCAATATAACCATCAGTAGGAGGTATAAAGTCTGCATATATGTATGCATTTTTCTGAAAGTTATTTTCAGCTCCATCCTGAAAATTTTCTCTTAGGGGTGAGTTATTTTTCACAGAGCTACCAGAACCAAAGAGTTCAAGAGAGCTGTTGTAGTCTTGATTGAAATCCTTCTCAACAACATTAGTATAATATACACCACTACTATCTTTGGAATGAATGTGCAAACCTGCATCTTCTTTATGAAGTCCTTGTGTTCTTTTCTGCAATGGAGATTTGCTTTGTATTTCATTCTGTCCTACAGCATGACTTGATGAAACGACTGTTCTGTTAGAGGTAAGACCATCAAGGAATTCAGGATCTGTTGATATTCCAGGTTTGTCAGTCTTCATTATTTGTGGAGATTTCTCCAAAATGTGACCCACAAGCTGGTTGATCTGAATGTTTGATTGTTTATCATTTTGCCTCACAGAAAGCATGCATCTTCTAATAGCATGGTGGTTAAATGCTGCACAACTAGCATTCCTTTCAGTATCCTCAGGTTGGTTTGTTTCTTGACCTGTTTTTATTTCAGCAACCTTTTCAGATAGAAGATGCTTTGTATGGTTTTTGGTACTTTCATCTTCATAAACCTGAGAAGTCTTATGAGTTGAATCATCTATCACCCTAGTTTTACTAGTAAGGAGTTTTAAATTTCCAATATGAGCTACATGGTCTGTCAAAGAAACACCAGTCAATTCACATTTCCTCCCAAATTTGGTTTTTAACTGATTTCTGAAATCACAGTCCAATATATCATCATCATCATCATCATCATCATCATCATCATCAGGTATCTGATGTACAAGGTCAGAACCCCTGCGTTTTCTAGAAGAAAGGTTACCACTCTTTTTTCTAAATGAAAAATACTGCTTTTTCCATGTTTCAGTGACACCTCCTGAAAACTTTGCTTCTTTAGGAGTTGGAAGAATTGGTGCACCAAAAAAAATATGAATTTGAGGTCCTCCAGACATGTTCTTGCAGGTATTTGATCGTGCCACAAGATTTCAAACAGTCATTTTTACATACATTAAAATTTTTGTTTTTAATCATTAATACATTTTTACATAGTTCATTCAAGGGTTGAAGTTGTAGTTTCATTAAAAAGGGTCCAAAAACCACCACTTCCTTGGGGGGAAGGGAAACAAATTTCATATATCTCACAACTCTTCAAGAACCTTATGAAGTCCCAATAATGTGCTCTGAATCCTTTTATGTTGTAACAATATCACCATGGTTATGAAGGACTTCTTCTCACCCTTTTGATCCCAGGCAAGCTTCATCGAAGGAAATATTTGTATCTGAAATGCAGGAGTTAATACAAATTAAAGTTCATTAAAGGTTCCAACACAATGAAGTGACAGGTAGTCATTGACATTTTCTTCTGACTTGTGTTTCTAAACTGAAACATTCTAATGCTCACAAAAAGGCTGCGTCCCCATGCAAGTGATTTGGTGCAATTTGGGCTTGTTTTTGACTGAGTGCAGGACTGAAACCGAATCTTGCCTGTCCCCATGCCAACACCATTAACATGGGCTGTATACGCATACAGCTGTCTCCATGCAGTTGAGCTGTTTTGCGCACTTCTGCTTCACCCAGGAACCTGCTAGCCTTGGATGTGAAGAGGGGGGGGGGGATTGCTTGCAGTGGAAAAGGGAAGAAATCAAGCCAATCTCCTCCCCAAATAGCCCGGGGCTGTCCCCATGCACAGGCTTGGCTCCCAAAGCAATGCGTGCCAAGCCACCAAACCACAGTGAGAACAGTTTTTTCCAGGACCAAATTTGGTCCTGGTTTGGGAGATTTGGTCAGAGAAAATTGGACCATATTAAAAATGCATGGGGATGGCCCCTCCCAAATCCAGTTTCAATTTGGGGCAAAATGTGCATGGGGAAGCACCCAAATTATCAGGTTTTGAACACTGATTCATTGTATAGTGCCTTTTCATAATAGACAAGAGGCATCAAAGAACACATTGATAGAAGGCAAATTCGTCTAATTAAAGCAAGAATCCCAAGAACTCCAAGTACAAATTTCATTTGTTTGATCCTCTGCAAAAAATTTTCAAAAACCTTAAACATTGTTTTTTATAAATTGATATATACAAGAAGTGGTCTCCTACATTCTGCATGAGAAAATCAAGTCATTCCATACAATGAAAAATCAGGGGTCCTTAAACTAAGTGGATACTACAAGGAAAAGTAGTCTCAATCAACTGGGGACCATTTATTCCCTCAGGATCTTGAAGTGGGTGTCCTAGAAAAAAGGAAATTCAAATGATTGCAACACGAGACCACTGGATTAAATACAGAGATTCAACGCCATATGAGATGTAAGCTAAAGAAAAAGGGGTTTGCACATTATCTGTGCTAATCAGCTTAACAAAGTCAGGATTTCTGCGCTACCAAGATGAGGCAGAAGCAGTCAGCTGGACAAGACCAAGAAATTGATTTGAAGTTACATAAGCAGCAAATTCAAGACAGAGGCAAAAGCAGGGTGTGAGTAAACAGGGAAATCCAACAAAACTGATAGGGATCTGAGAAGCCATCAGGAGCTGCCCTTGGAAGGCAGAAAAAAAATGTTAGTCTGAAAGTAGACATGCAGATAAGCAAGGCAAGAACTAGCAACTGAATATATTTTTTTAATTTTTTTCATCTTTAAAAGTTTTCTTCTGTTATTTCTTGCATTCTTGGAGTTATCTCCTGTTCTATTTTATCCATATTTAAGTCTTACATTCCCATGTGAAAGTAGGTTTTTTTTATTCAGTGGAATGTAGATAAAAAATCACCTGTGCAGAATTTAAAAAATTACCTCCATTAAGTATTGCTCTGTAGCAGAATCAAGAAAAAGTAAGTCCTTGCCATGCCTTGGTGAGTTAACCAGATCTCTCCCTCACCAAAAATATTTTTTTTTACTATCTGTTTCAGTCTATCTGATTTTCATTCTGAAACAAAACATCAAAGCAATATGAAATACATTTCTTTTTACTTTATTTAGATATAATGCAGACTCTTAGCAGCCCATTAGAGGTCACCAAAACCTTAGAAAAGCATACACAGATAATTATTTTATTTGCTTTTTATAATGATTTTATTGTGGCCTGCCCTGCCCTGCCCTAAGACTTTTGGGTATGCAGCAAGATGGAAAGGAATATATTCTATTTTCTGACACTGGAAAAAGAAATTCTAATGTGGGTTTCATTCGATCACATCTGATCAGTTTGGATACTGTCTTCCTCTGGTATTACTGTCTAGGAAACAACTCGTGGCAATCCTTGAAGCAGAAAAGCATGCTAACCTAGTTTTTACCAATAAAATATGACATCTTGATATCTGTTTCTTAATATTTTCTGAGCTGTTGTGTTAGATAATTGCTATGTATTTCTAAGAGCCAGTTCTTCTGCCCTACTCTTGTACCAAGCCACAATAACTACGGTACTTCTCTGTGAGGATATGTGACATTAAAGTATGTCAGATACCCAAGCTGCCTCTAGACATCAGTGGCTTATTCCTCTATTTGGTAATATTCGAGAGTAAAGCACCCCTGAAATTATTGCCTGTTGCCCAGATGGAAAGACAACAGTGCAGGAAAAGCGGAAGAATTTAACTGTGTGGATGTTGGTTCCCACAGTGATACGACATATACAACCGAGTATTTTGATAACTGGAAGTGTGTAACCGCCACTCTGCACAAATGCACGGATGCCATTTTTGACTGGGTTTGAGCCTGCTTATGCACACTGCCCATTCTCAAGGTGGCAGATTATGTGAGCAAGTATATATATAAGCTAAGTGATCTCACTTTTTAGGTAATCTGGATTGGGAGTTGATTTCCCACGACTTTATTGCAGGATATCATCACAATATCTCAATATAAGCCCTTTCTGCCTGCTGTCCGTATGCTAGAGAAACAACGGTAGGCCCAAGACAGGCCCCTGTTTCAAAATATAATCCAGAAGTAGACTCAGCGAAGAAAGTGCCACAGTCTCAAGATAATCCCAGGTTTTACACCCTATCTGGACAAATCCTCAATTTCACTCTTTAAGTTAGCAAACATTTATTGGCATATAATACATGCAGCATCACTACATTCATTTTGAGCGATACCCAAAAATGACATTTTAATACATCTGCTCTAAATTGAGAAAAAAAATCACACTATGAACGGGCAAGTAATCTGATTATTCCTCAACATACAATTTCTCTATGTTACCTCTTTTTCATAGGGGAAAGCGGTTTGCTCCAAAAAATTTTTTTTATTCCTAGTGCACCTAAGGTCACAGAGAGCATTTCTGGTTTCCATATTAAAAACCTAGGGACCTGAATAAAAGTCCAACTTCAACAAGCAATTGTCTCTCAAAACCATCACCTCTTCCCTTAAACAGTTGAAGGAAACATTGCCAAAATCTTCCCCTTGGGTTTTAACTGCATTTTTCCAGCAAGGATCAATAATAAGGATCAATAATAATCTAGAATGAAACTCACTACCCAACATTGGCATTTTCTGTTGTAGTTTGGTGGAGAACTTTAGATGACACTAACCAAAGACTAGCATCCGCCCTGCTTCCAAATCTATTCCTGGCATCCCAGCAAAGCAGTGACTAGAATGTGGTCACTCCTCCACTCTCAACAGCCATTCTTGTGATTATCTCATTACCTTCAATGAAGCAAACTCTGTGAATTAAACACAGTTTACAAACAAACCATGGAATGAAATGAAATCAACGGACAGAATTATACAAGGATGATTCCTTACTGGCTGGTATATGAGGCCGACAAGTGTGTTAGAAATCTCCCTTTGGCATGTAGTAGGGGGAGGCTTCTACTACACTCGCTGGTCTACCGGCCACTGTCTTATTTTAAAACAGAAACTTTTATGGACTGAGGATATTTCCAGACACACTTAAAGTTTCACGGTTGTTGGGCTACTGCCAGTCATGTGACTTGTGCCACAACAACTGCTCATCCGCTACTGCAGCACAGCAGCAGGGAAAGTGGATTATAATAAGCTGCTCATTAATCGGCAGCTTTTTACTTCACACTTTCCCTCTCAGGCTGTGAGGATACAGTGAAATATTGACCATCCCACCTGAATGACAGGACGTGGGTCTGCAGGGGCTCCGCCCTCCCTGCGCAACTTTCCCTTGTTGAGTCAGGATGACATGAAGCCCCTGTGTTGGGATTCAAAGTATTAAGGGTGTCTGGAGGGACCTGAATTTGATGGTTAGCCCAATACTGCAAGGATACAGAACCCTTTTTGTCCTGTCCCATACCCCCTTCCCTCCTCTCGCTACTGATCATTAACAACTTCACCCACACTCTGTTTTAACTATCACATCACCTATAGTTTATGATGTACACCTGCCCAACACCTTTTTAGAGAACATGGACAGGAATTATTACACTGAGGTCACAGTATGGATTTTAATTAGTAACCACCAGCTTAAAATCAATGTGTTTTCTATTAGTCTCAGCTCTTTATGATTTGAAGACAATTTCAAAAAGTAAAGATAAAAGGTCAGCCAGAAAATAAATTAATGCAATTATGTACTCCAAAGCACCATAAGAAGTATATGAAAATATAAAAAGCGCCACCCTCAAGCCACTGAGGAAGACAGTTGTCTCTGAAATGTATCTGGCTTTATTTTACAAACGACATAGATTGGCTTTACCCCTTGACAGACAGAGAACCTGTTCTTAAACAGCTGTTTCCAGTCTAAACCTGAATTACATTATTAACCTCCAGTGGAACATTCTGTTGACTACTGGTATTTGTTATACACAGTGAATACATTTTTGAAGGAACATCGGTTAACTTTTATGCTAAGTCTACACATATATATTTAGATCTTCTAGATATTTCTGAGTAATATGGTTTATTATGTCTTATGTAAGCAGACGGGTCAAATAATTCAGTGTACCATTGTATAACCCTCACACCATACTCGTAGTGCTTTTTATACTTTTATGTTTTCTTACAGAGCTCTTTATAAGTACAGAATATAGTATTCCTTTATTATCTACCCGACCTTTTTGATTTATTTTCTAATTATTGGCTTCAGGTAGTATTGACTTTTTGTGCTTTGATATTTTCAGATCTCATGAACATGAGCTTGGGCAAACTCCGGAAGCCAGTAGAGGACACAAAGGCATGTCATACTATGGTCCACAGGGTCAAGAAGAGTCTGACACAACTGAGCAACAACAACTTTCATACCTTACTAGGGATTACCAGTAAAAGACAAAGCTGCATTCTGTGTTCAACTTCTAGACATACTTATGGCATTGGGTTGTGAACAGAGATACACACAAACAAAAATTGTGGTTCAATTCAGTTTTTAACAAAGGTGAACTGCAAGCCAAGCAGACCATTCAACCTTCAAATCTAGAACTGGCTGGCCTATCTGTGGAACAGTTCACAAAACTACTACATCAAACCCTGGCTTCTCCCCCTTCCCTCATCATATTTGCTGTTACTTGTCCCACTATGTCCTTCCATCCTTTGACATCTCTGCTTCTTCTGAGTATCACGCCAGAAGGCCTTGCAGTAGGCTTAGAAGATAGTATGCTGACCAAACCACAGTCTTTCCATGATAACATGGCTGAAGACAGTGGAGTGGCACAGGCCCAAGAGTAATTCAAGAGTGGCTATAACTCAGCAGTAGAACAAATGACTTGGAAAGCAGAGGGTTGTAGGTTTGATCCCCTGCCTTTCTCTGGAAGTAGACAATGGCAAATCACTTCTGCATTTCTCCCAAGAAAACTGTACAGAGGTGAAGGCATCCATGCAGTCAGCCTGGAGTCAAAAATGACTCAGTGGTACCCATCAAGTACAATATTAAAAGATTCTCTTGACAACACCAGGAAAGGCCTTTGTACACTGATGTCTCAAATTACATACAAAGGGCTCATCAGGGATAACAGTAACAAAATTTTAAAAGTATTTGCAGGTGATTTACAAACACATATGCACAAAATGGAATGACATCTGTAAAACAGGACTGAATTACACTGAAATAATCATAATAATCACAAATTTCAAACTCTGGGAAAGGTGAAATACTTTTGGAAATAGTGTCCAAGCAGGGTCTAAAGATGATGCCATATTTGACAAAAGATATGATGAAATCTTAGCCACTGACCTACAATCAATGCAGTGGAATTTGGTATGTTTGTGTTGCAGAGTTCAAATAAGAGAGTAATGTCAAAGGTAAATAATTGGTTTGAGTTCAGTAAAAGAACAACTTGATTTCCCGCTTTCACCATTTCATTTCTGTAAATGCTGTTGAAGTGTAAAAAGAATGTAGTTTCAATTCAGCACATTATAAACCTAAAAGCTTGAGAAGAGAATAATTAAATATGAGGTAAAGCAGTGTCTACAGTATTATTCAAGAGCTAGAAGGTGGTGTGGGGAATTTTGGTGGTTGACAATATGGCACAAAAAACTAAGTGAGCAAAAACAATACTAAGAAGTGGACAAGAAATGAACAAGATCATCACTCTTGTTCAGGAGCTTACAATCTGAGGCTATCGGAGCAACTTCTATAGCTCCTAGAGTTCTCCATGGTGCTACACACTTCTTATGCCTAACCTGTCTGCTGATCCTTACTTCAGCTACTCTTGAGTCACTGCCTCAACTATATTTATTTATTTTTTATTTATTTATTTATTTAACTTTTATCCCGCACCATCTCCACCTTAGTGGACTCTGAGCGGCTAACAAGGTTAAAAATACACACTTCATTCTAGTGCTTTAAAAAAACATTGCAACAGACAGTATCATTTAACAAAAAGTTCCCCTAATTCAAGGGTCATTTGACCGGGGCATAGGAACCTTCGTAAGACCACCCCAATCCAACTGACTGCGATTTTGCCTATTAACCACCCTGACCAAAGGCCTTCCCAAACAGCCAGGTCTTACAGGCTCTCCTAAACGTCATCAAAGATGGAGAGGCCCTGACTTCCTGTGGGAGAGCGTTCCACAGGGTTGGGGCTACACAAGAAAAGGCCCTGGTTCTAGTTTGAACAAGATGTATCTCCCTTGGATTGGGAGTGGCCAACTTTATTTGGCTGGCTGACCTCAGGACTCTCCCAGGGATGTATAAAGGAAGACGATCCCGAAGATATGTATAACAGGTCCTCTGTGGGCCTTGGTCGGATTAACACTGGGCATTGGAAACTACATCAGAATTTACACTGATTAACATTCACTCATTGTTGGAATAGTTTCCTGAAAATGTTATGTAAAAGATTCCGCTGTTACACCTGTAAGAAACTGTAACATGAAGCACTGTTCCATTCCCTTTGTATAAATTTCACTGAAACAGCTCTATAGATATTGCTTATAGTGAACTGACACTACAGGTGGATTCTCACAAACTATGATGCAGCATAATGGGTGTGTATTGCAAACCAGGGATATGGGGGAACTATGGAGGTCTCATCCACCAATGTTAAGTCAATAGGACCACACTCAGGCAACTCATGTGCCTAACACGGAGGGGTTCCCATGCAACCAATATACACCAATAATGCCTCAAAGCCAAATCCCATGACTGAATTTCCAGGATGGCATTTAAAAAAAAACAAAAACCCAAACTATTTCACCAACCATCTATGATATATAAAGGTGTTATAGAAGGGATAGTTTCATCAATATTTGAGAATGATGGTTCCAGGAAAATAACATCTGTGCCACTCCTCACATATTTAATTTTAGCCTTTCTTATTGCTTCAATGGTTTTATTTTGTAATCTACTCTGAGATGTTACAATATAAAGAAATACAGTAACCCATAAGATACTGCACTGTGGGTATTTGGGCTTTTGGATGGCCATACATACTTTTTTCCACAATGTTCTGGTTTTCTATCTTTGAGTCCTGACAAGATACCCAGCGCTCGTGATATTCTATCCAAATTGAAATGTTAGAAATGCAGGCTGTTTCTTTTACTATCTTCCCAAATATATTTTTTTTCCTGGAAACTTTGGGATTCCTCTTAGCAAGCGGACATTTCTTTGCTTCTCATTGGCTTCATATCTTTTTTAGTTACTGCAGTTCAGGACAAAACGGCACTACTATTAAGGACAGGGACAGAAGTCAAGGTTTCTCACTTAAAGCTGCCTGCAAAGGTCAATTCAGAAAAAAGGTCAAATCGTTTTTGTTTTTTTTAAGTACCATAAGAACGTCAGATTTCATTTTTTAAAAATATCTGAATTCTAATTTCAGTAGAAGGGCAAGAAGGGAGAGGAGAGGGGGAAATCACTCCAAGAGGTCAATACCACAGATGGGAACAACCTCTTGCAAGTGGAGCACTGCAAATTGTTGCTAACAGATGTTTAATCAGACTCCAATCTTGACATATCCATGCCAAGGCTGCAGGGCTTTTATGTGAATTAACTTGGGCAGAGTTCATGTCGTTTATCCCACAAAGAAACATGGTGCAAAAAAGAAAGAAAACAGGCACATAATCTTTTAATAAGGTTTCAGACAAGACCCCTTGGATAGAACATTTTGCAAATTCTAAAACAATGAGAGCGCATGAAGAAAAGAAGTGGTGGTGCTGCTGGAATCTTTAACCTCACAAAAAGAAAACACTTCAGCAAGCATACAAGATCTTGCAGATTCAAGAATTCACACCTCATAATTAACAAAAACACAAATATTTCCCAGTCATGCATAGATTTAAAAAACTGTTAATAACAAACTGCTGATATGGAGAAGGAAGCCTTGTTAATTCTTGTTACTGAAAACACCATTTTAACTTCAGGTACTAAAACGTATGATTCAGTTTTATATTGCCTGAAACTTTATGTTAAATCAAGTAAAATACTAAACATGGGGCTGCCCTTGAAGACTTTGCAGCTGGTGTAGAATGCAGCTCCTAGGCTGCTGACCAGGACACTTGGTCAGATGCACATCACAACAGTCTTAAAAGAGTTGCATTTGCTGCCAGTTCGCTACCGAGTCCAGTTCAAGGTGTTAACTTTGACCTTTAAGGCCATAAATGAATTGGGCCCCAAATATCTAAAGGAATGCTTTCTTCCATATTGACCTGCCCGTGCCTTAAGATCCGGAGGGTAGGCCCTCCTGGTTGTCCCGCCACCCTCAGTAGTAAAAGAGGTGGGTACCTGGGAGATGACCTTCTTAGTGATGGCCCCTAAGCTATGGAATAGTCTCCCCTTTTGAGGGGTGTCAGGCTCCTTCAGTGTATATGTTTAGGAAGGCAGTGAACATGCACCTCTTTGCTCTGGCCTTTGGCCAAATGGGAATATCTCTTCCCACTTTACAGACACTATTACTCCTTTAATATATACTGCTGCTTTAATATATATCCAATTTTAAATGTTGTTACCTGCCCTGAAACCTTCAGGTATAGGGCAGGATAGGAATACAAATAATAAATAATACATAAATAAATAAACAGGAGAAAGTATGCTGTGCTGTCTAGAAAAGCAGAGATAGAATCCTGCATTGATCATTGTAGTTTAACTATTCTATTACAGTCAAACCAAGTCTATATTCCTGAATCAAATCCACCGCTTTCCTCCAAGACAGGATCAACCTAGTACCTGATCACCTTGTCTATATTTATATATTTACCTTCCTCCAAAATATCAATTTGAGACTAGGTTGTAATTGCATACATAAAGAAAAACAAGTATTTCCATTTTTGTTTTCAAGGAAAAAATATCAGAAATCTAAGTACCTGCTCTTTCAGGAAAATAGGAACGAATTCCTGAGCTCGTAAACCGTGCTTAATCTAAAACAAACATTAAACTTATTTCCTAAAAGCTATGCTAGAGAAGAAATAGACAACAGCAAGCAAGCCAAAGGCTCATCTACACTAGGGATGTGCACGAATATCCGTGACATTTGAACTCTTATCAAATGTTTTGATATTCATATGCTATTCAAATGAATACAAGTGTTTCCAGACATTTGTATGAATAGTTCAGATATTCATTAAGCTGGGGAAATGTATCAGATACGTATCCATTTGTATCAATACAAATCTGTTTGTATCAATACATACCGTATTTTCCGGCGTATAAGATGACTGGGTGTATAAGATGACCCCCAACTTTCGAGTTAAAATATAGAGTTTGGGATATACTCGCCGTATAAGATGACGACCCCGGTGTATAAGACAACCCCTGACTTTTGGGAAGATTTTCCTGGATTAAAAAGTAGTCTTATACACCAGAAAATACAGTCTCTGTTCATATCAGATATGTGTCAAATGTTCATACGAATACATACAAATAGTTTCATAGTGAATAGAATTTTACCACATTCGAATGCAATCTATTTGTACGAATACTATTTAAATGCTTTGTACGTTTGTATTTCTGTGCAAAGGGACTGGGAACCATTTTAAAATTACACTTTGAAAAAAACTGTACACAAGATCAAAGAGTTACCATTGCTAAAGATAAATCCTGCAACTGAGATATACTGGTTAGAACTCAAAGGCACATTGCCATTACCTTTGTTAATTATTATACCGTTTCTCAATATGTTCTACTATGAATGGCCAATAAAGCATTAGCTCTTTATCTCTGAAGTGGTCAGAGTCTTGCTGATGAGTCAATGATCTATTAAAATGCAACTAACTGCATCAGCAGGTTTTGAGCTTTGCTATGAGCTGTAACTGATTTATTGTAGAGGCTTTGGTCTCACTATTAAGAGCACATGAAAGCAAGGTGGGGGAAAGCTTGCACAAGCTACATAAAGCCTTTTTTTTGCAAAGCAATTCTATTATAGTGATTTATTATTCAACATCAGCCATCGTGTTTGTAATCTTATGCATCTTGGCCACTGTGTTTCTACAATTTTTCATTATGTACAATTTTCTTCATTTCTCTTCCCCTATCACTCTAGAAATGGGTATGTTGTATGTGTGGGGCCAAGCAAGAAATTCACACATTCGTCAGAATCACTGCAATTTAGTTAACATTTTCACCCATAGAGATAGTACTAGGATAGAACCCCTGGCCCTTTCTGCATTGGATCTTATTCTGGATTATATCCCAGAATAGCCACCTGCCACCTGCTTGCTAGGGCAGACCACAGATGGCCCGGGGGGGGGGGGGGGAGGGCTGCCATAGTCTCCACCAGCATGCAGATGACACACGCCTATTACGAGATATAATCCGGAACAAAGTCCAATGCAGAAAGGGCCCCTGGGCTTGAGACTCTGCTCTGCCATGGCTGTCAAATGTATCATTGCTGTGGATATATTTGGCATTTGGGGATACTTCAACCTCACTTAGCAGCTTCACATACCAAGCAGTGAATATTCAGAAGCACTACAAGGACTGCTGCATCCAGACATTGCCTATTTATTCTGCTATAACTGGATATTGTGAAATTAAGTATGATTCAGAAATATCCATGCTTTATTTTGGAATATCCAAATATAGCAGAATAAATAAGTGATTCCTGGATGGTAGTCAATGACTATGCTTTCACGCAGCACACTAGAAACCATGAAATAGTATTATATTCAGAATTTTCAGGAGATCTTCTCATCAGATTAGGTATAAGCAAAGGTAGCCCATGAGCTAGCACCTCTAGCAACCCCAGAACCAGAAGTGTTTTTCTGGCTGCCAAAAGGCAAATCTTGGCCTCCGGAGAGCATTGGAATAGGCGTGCAACCCCAATGGACATCTCCCACCCACCTCCCAGGCGCCACCTTACATTTTGGGATGGGCTCTGGTGGTGTCACGCGCTATTCCAACACTCTACGGAGGCAAAAATGGACCTTCCGGTTCTGGGTGCTTTTCCCCTATGGTGCCCGTGGGGGTGGCTGATCCAGTAACTGTGGTTAACTGAAACTGTGGTTACCGAATCAGTGGATATGGGGGTTTGACTGTACCACATTTCTTTTAGTCAAAGTTTTCTATCTCTAGTTCATCGCTCAGGAAAGAGTTGCAGTGCAACTGGGATGGCTAATATTAGTGTTGTTTAAGTGGACTTGCCAGATCTGATTGTTAAGGTTTTCAAAAACACATTGAATATAAACAAGAAATAAATAAACCAATTACCTGCTTGCTTATTAACAGAATGCTGATGTTAGCATATCAAACAAAACTGTTTTATATACACAGCTCTGCTAACTGGTTTGCTTCTAACTTAAAGTCAACAGCGTCACCACTGACTTATAGCTCTGTCTCAAGTGTAAATTATCCATAGGAAACTTTTGATTTTGGTATCCAAAACTGAAATATTACCCCCTCCTGTACAATCTCTAAGCAGCATGGAAAACATTATGAACACTATGTGTACACAGATTAAGGATTTCGTTTTCCAGGGACCCTGCCTAAAGGGTGGACTGAGGAGCTGCTCTAAAATGCACACCTCTAGTTGTGGTTAACAAATATTTCAGGTTCCTTTTCATATGTCATCATCTTTTATTTGCACAATGGATTCTTTTGTTCTAAATGCAATATCATGCACTGTCTCTGCTTAATTCATTTAACTTCTTTTCAGCTCAGCTCCCTAACTTATCTAGCCCATTCTGAATTCTGATTGCCTTCTCACATAATTGTTCTCACACAACTTTGTCATTTGCAGAATGATTAGAGTTCCATCTACTTCACTTTAACTACTATGTTGAAGAGTATGAGGCACTGGACCAAGCCTGAAGCATCCAAAAAGAACCTCCATCCAGTCAGATGGAGTATCAATGATGAACACATCAAATATGGATTCACCTGGTAGTAGTGTCATCCAGCCCACACTTAGTCAATTAGCTCTGGGATAATATACGGTACTGTGCAAGTGTTTTAAGCAGGTGTGGAAAAAATGCTGCAAAGTAAGTCTGAGAAGTGATTATTTGGCCCCAACAGAGCCCTAGTCTCAACATCATCAAATCTGTCTGAGATTACATGAGGAGACAAAAAATTTCATCAAGCCTGTATCCATAGAAAATCTTTGGTGAATTCTCCAAGATATTTGGAATAACTTCCTTGTGGAGTTCCTTCAAATACTGTGTGCAAATGTACCTAGAAGAAGTGTTGTTTTGAAGGTAAATGGTGGTCACACCAAATATTGATTTGATTTAGATTTCTCTTTGGTCATATCTCTTTGCATTTTGTAAACTGATAAAAATAAACTATTAACACTTTGATTTTTAAAAGCATTCTTACTTTGCAGCATTTTTTCCACACCTGCCTAAAACTTTCACTAAAACTGTCAAATATTTTCCTGGTGTCCAGGAAAATGACACCGATCATTCTTACAAGCTACCTGTTTTAAACAGAGTAATTTTAGTGGCTTGGCTTACTGTACAGTTGGCCACTTCTTTTCAAACAGCTTATGCTGATCTGACTGAATTTCCACCGAGGCCTCAGTCTCTTTTGATTTCAAATTGAGCTTATCTCATCCTCAAATACACGATCCTCCCTCTGGAGAGGTAACATTAAATATTCCTAGGTTTCCTATGCAACAAGGTGAATGATTTCAGCAAAGGTACAGAGGTATACTTTCTTGGAAATCACACTAGGGTCTCATTTAGCTTTTCTTCGCCTTCTTCACCACAGCAACTACACTGTGGTAGTTTTACTGGCACTACTTAAAGGGAAAACTAAAAGGTTATTGGACATGGGGGGGGGGACTGCAAGAGGAGGGATTTGGATGAAGGGCTATGACTTAGCCATACGCACACTTCCAGAAGGAGGACAAAAAATGTGACCAGGGCGTTTTCTCTGGCAATTATGATTCCAAAGCAACTTCCCAATCCAATCAAGCTGTTCTTGACTGACAGCACTATGGTTTGAGTCTTTTGCTTCAGACTAGAGTTTCCTGCCTTAAACTAATAATGCTGATCATCACAATTTCACCTTGCCATCCAAATGAGGCAGAGAGGTGAATATGTGATCAAGGCAAAGTTGGCAAAAATGGACAAAGAGGCTTTTGTCTTGGTTAAGCTTAATGCTGCAGCTATAACTGAGCTCTACCACATCAGCAGCTGGTCCTGTAACTCTGAAGCATACACATACATAAAGGCCATGCTCACACCTTCATTTTAAACCTTCTCCAGTCCATCTTCAGATCTGACTGCTCACAACTTTTCATTTCTGTTTTATTTGTGGACTTTCAACCCTCCACCTGGACTTTCCTGAATAGAAAGTCCACAAAATAAAACAGATGCAGATGAAAAGGTGTGAGCAGTCAGATCTGAAAATGGACTGAAGAAGGTTTAAAATGAAGGTGTGACCCCAGACAAAGATATCTGGGCATGTGCATCCCTGTTTCTCTTTCACTTCAAACCTACCCAAGGAAGTCTTTTTTGTGTTTTTCAGCATCTCTCATCAACTTTAGTTCATCCTCTGCATTAGACCTCATGATCCCTCTCTACATTCTTGGCAATCTAATTGTACACTTCCTTGTTGACTTGTCCTTCCTCCTACTTCTCACATGCTATTGTCCAGATCACTAGATTGCTTTATCCTTCTGTCAGAATCAAGACAAGCTTATCTCTTTGTTCCATCTTCTATGGTACCTTCTGAAAAAGAAAACAAAGAAAACCATGAAATTTCCCAGAGGGATCATTATAACCGGAGTGTTTCACCCAGAAGTTTATCAGGCTAATTAAAGTCCTCTACTATTACTATTTCATGCTTCTATGTTGAGACATTTGCAAACCATCCTTGGAAAACTGCGGTCACATCTTCTTTTAACTCAGTAGTCAATAGTAGGTTCGAACTACTATTTTTCTTTTCTTTCTTTCAGTTCCATTCTCTATGTTGTTCAGTCTAGATCAGTGATGGCCAACCTATGACACGCGTGTCACAGGTGACATACCAAGCCCTTTTGAGTGACACACCTGGGCACCCTGGCACCTGGGCGTGTAGTGCTTGCTCGTTCTTGAAGTGTACGAAATACCAACTTTCAATTGAATATTAGCAAACAAAATTCAGCACAAAAGTCACTAATGTAAAGAATTATTTGTTTTTGCTTTTGATAAAATACATATATCAAAAATATAACTTTTTACTAAAGCTACAAATCTCACAAAATTATGGATATTTCTAGATGTGACACAGCACCCGAGTTAAGCTAGGTTTTCTTGCGAATTTTGACACACCGAGCTCAAAAGGTTCACCATCACTGGTCTAGATGCTCTCCACAAGGCAATCACTTCCACCATTTTACATTTCTGAGCACATCTGAGTATTTCTAAATTCATTGGAACAGCATTGGGCATACCTCTATTGGACCTTTAAGTTCTTGACCCTCCTGCAAATTCCAACATTAATGGGAAAAGCACAACCCACTGATCTGGATTGTGGGGAGGCATGGAGAGGATCAGTGCCACCTGCATGGATGGCTCTGATCCAAATTAGCCCACACGGTGACTGCAAAGCCTGTGCAAGCTTCATAGCCACAACACCACACCTCCAAGGCTACAAATGAAAGCTCCTTGTTTCAGGGCCTGGGGAGGATGCTTTTCAGAAGAGTGCTGTGGCACAATGAAAAGCACCCGCCCTCCAGTACTTATGGAACACAGAGGCAGAACACAATTAATATGGATCTCCGATAATACAATTTAAGGGCTTCTTAATCCAGAACAAGTTCCATCTTATGCAGAGGATGTCGAACCAGCATTGGATGGGGCCCACTTGATCGACATTAGCATGCATAAGGGAGCCCCATGTACTACAGCCCCCTAAAATGTAGGGTCTTTATCTCAATATGCATGAAGAGATAGGTATCAATGTAACTGATGAATTTGGAAAGTCATCTTGTTACTAGAGACCTTCCGCTTGACCTTTCCCAATAAATTCTTGTTTCCTCATCTTGTCTGTTTGCTGTCATCTTCCATCTTATCTCTCACATTTGAAGTAAACCTTGGGCATTATATGAGCAGCATTGATGAGATTAAGATAGCTTTTCAGAGCCTAATAAAACACAGAAATGTTGATTCTGGTGGCAACTGAATTTGCATTTCAACCAGCTATTCCATTTTCGCATGCTATGGAGGGCAGGAAAAGTACACAAAATCTTCAGCTCAGACTCCTCAATTCATGGTGCCACCAACTCCTCTATTTGTAATCAATGTACTGGTGTGTTTTACTTGGCACAAAATATGGTAATTTCTATTATCTGAGAAATTTAGCCACAACAATTCTACAACGGCCATGCCCCAGTGCTGTTTAATGGGAGGAAGGATGCATGTTCTTCTTAGCAACTTTTAAATCAGATCCTGAGAAGCATCAATTTGTCTAGATATTTTCTTAGGAGGAATTTTTAACACATATTACAATGTCCATTTAGCTGGAGTCAGAGTCGGTACATTTTTACTGATACCTGCTCCAGCAACCCAACCTTTGCCTCTGACTTCAGCCCTGAAGTAAATTTTGCATATCTCAGTTTTTAGATAATTAAAGTTGCTCTTTGCTGTGTGAAGTCTTATCAAGTTCCGAGGAGATACCTCTAGTAGTTTATATGTATATCTATGTAATTGCTATGTAAATAGTATAATTCTGGAAAAACATTCAAAGGGAAAACCCTGGTGCTTTTTTATAGAACTGCTATACAAATAGTTTATGTTCACAAAGTCCAAATGTGACTTGAGAATAACATGGCCACAAATGGTTAAGCACATTTCAAGTCAGAAAGTGATCCTTCCAGAGAAGCCTGTAAATAAAAGTTATAGCTGTTTTGGTTTCAAAAAGTCAGGCCACCAAGCATGCTACTGAGCTACACCAAAAAAACAAACATTATTCAAACACCACAGCCAAAGATTCCAGCTGGCAGTGCATATGCCTTTCAGCTAGGCCCATTACAAAATGCAATTCTAACCTGCCTGATCTGCTTATACACCTGGCAGTTTCTAATTTGATCTATTCTAGCTGGGCCAAGCCATAACCCTGCCCCCATTTTTGTTTTTTTAAAGAGAAGTTAAGGATAGCAATTATAAAATTCCGAGCCCAGCTGGGCACAAGTTATGGCCCCAGTCACCAGGATAAATACAGTCCTCATTCTGTCTTGCAAAAAGTATTGCCAGCTTCAGAGTTCTGGCCAGCTATTTTCTTTGCATGACTATTCAACTTCTTTTCAACTCTTTTTCTTTTCTGATTTGCCTCCACAAGCATCAGCTAGCTTTCCAGGCCTACTCAATGGGTTCCATTCTCACTGAGCTGCTTTTGTTCAATTCCTTCCTAAATATTTATTTTTATCTCTCAAAATTTGGAACTTTCTCAATTCCATTTGATGGAACCGATCTGGCCAAAGAGAAACAATCATTCACAACAATGCATATTGCAGAACAAAAATAAAACTCAGTGTTAGATCATATTTTTGGCTAGAAGCAAAACATAAGTTGAAGATAATGGAGATAGGAAACAGACTTTGCTCTCAAGGATGTTTTAACTAACTGCCTTTCTGCACGTGATCTGGAACCGCAGGTCTAGATTTTGCAGGTACTGTTCCATATTTAGTTCCTAAACTGCCCCAAAGCTCACATGAGCTTCAGAGCTAGCTCTGATGTCCAGGAACTAAAGGTTCTGGACTCAGAGCTCCTGGGGGACTCAGTTTGATAGTGCAAAAAGGTGTGCCGCTGAAATGGGTCCCCCTGGGGTGTTAACTACACTGGTAGACCTCTTTATCATTTTGCCGAAACAGTCATTTTGTGCAAGACAGAGTGTACCAGCAGCACTTAGCAGAGATGGGAGCTCTCTAGTCCATGCAGACAAAAGAAGTCCAGTAGAACAATCTGAACTAGAGGTAAGTGCAGAAAGGCCCCACATCTTGTCGAGCAAACAAGGAAGTCTGCCAGGAGGTAAGACTGCTGCAGAAAGACAACAAAAGAAATGTGATCATCACAGGTAAGTTTGCTTGTATTTCTATCATGCTCTGTACCTGGAGGTCTCAGGGCAGGTTACAATATTATTTTAATCTTAGGGTGTTTTTCCACTGTCACTAGAAGTACCCATTAGGTACCCATTAATGGGTACAAGAATGCCATTATGTACCCGTTAATGGGTACTTTTAGTGACAGTGGAAAAACACCCTTAGACAGGTCCCTGCCCTCAGGCTTACAATCTAAAAAGACAAGATACAAAAAGGAAAATGGTGTGGGAGGGAACAGGGACACTCTTAATGATAATATTACATACAAATTAAAATGAGTTTCTTAAAGATCTTAACTTGACCAGATACGAAACAATTTAAAACCTTAAGGTGTATTGAGAAAAAACACACAGGTCTTTAAAAACATGTTTGTCCTCCCGAAAGAAGAGTACTTTAGGTAAAAATAATAAAAACCCCATGCTGCATAGATAATGCAGATAGTTTGTTATCTGTCCAACAATAAAAAGCAAGTACTTAAGGTCTTCAGTTCCAATTCTTCAGTTCAGGCAAGTGACTATCATTTACTCTTATGGGAGGAAAGCAAATAGATAAACGCAAAATATGACCCAACATGACCCAGTGGCAGGACTTCAATAAGGACCAATGCTGTTTCTGTACCCACCATTACTGATTTTATTCAGTTTATTTGTATAGCACCTTTCCCAAAAAAATTGTTCAAGATGGTTTACAGAATTATGAAAATATAAATCAATATAGTTCCATAAATCATAATCCAAATGTAACAAATTATACAATCAATGACACATGCAATTAGTGTTGAATAAAATAATATAGCAAACTACTACGCCAAAAATAAACACAACCCCCAAAGCAGTAGGCGACAGTCCAACAGAAACAGCTTTCATTAAGTCTGCTATAGGAGTATCTGCAGAACTCAATTCATCTTCTGACTGCCCCCTCTGATGAAACAGCCAACACTTTGCTATAACACTGTTTAAAAGGACAATTTAAATCTTGTTTTTATTAAGAAATCATTCACAGGGTGGTGAAACTGTAGCAGCGTTAAGTACGGTGCTTACAAGACCAACAACGTCAAAGTCAGTCTTCACCAATCTTAATGCCCTCCGCATGTTTTCAGCTGTTCCTCTCATCCACTCTATCTAGAACTACTCACATTCCAGGTATATTTGTCATCATTTTGCACATTTTCAAAAAGTTACCAGAGAATCTACTTCATTTATATGTGAAACGGGAAGTAGACAGCAGTTCAGTTTCTGCCACATGTTGTATGATACATAACCAGTACGGATCCATAGGAATACACAAACAGGGACAAACAGAAAGTTGGGGGAGGGAGGGGGAACCCATACAACATCAGAAGATTTAGTGATGACAACACTAAGCAGACTGATCTTCTACTGGGTGGACAGTATTACAGAGGAAACAAAATGAATTTTAGGAGCTTATGGGGCTTAGCAACCATTCACGCAACAAACAGCTGTACCCACACGCAAGCAAACAACTACTATTTTATCTTGGTTAAGAGTGATCTTGGCTGCACAGCTCAAGTGGAATATGTTAACATATTATAGCCTAAAATCCCAACTTTTAATTTAAACTTCATGTATCTCTACAGAATTTCCAAGAGCCTACACGTATCTCCACACAGTCAGCAGATGCTCTAACTGGAATTCTCCCTATTCATATATTACATCATAAATATAATGCTTCTTATTATTTGGTTACATACCCCTTGGATATACTCTGGATAAATAAAGGCACACTCAGACAACTACAAATCCTACTCCTAACATAGGATGAATTCTGAAATTTGGCTGGGTTATGATTTTTCACACTTCCGTACAGAAAAAGTGACAATAAAGGGTGTTTTTCCACTGTCACTAAAAGTACCCATTAAGTACCCATTAATGGGTACATAATGGCATTTTGTACCCATTAATGGGTACTTAATGGGTACTTCTAGCGACAGTGGAAATACACCCATAATCTCTTCACTGATGTAATAGATATTCATGCAAGTGTCAATATTAGTTGCAGGGCTGAGTTGATGAGTTACCAATACAGCACTTAGATTATTCAACAGCATTAAGCATTCACGAATATGCTTGTGTAGAAATTCAAAGTACCGTTGACTGCCGTGATTCCAAGTCCCCTGAGAATTTGGCCAGAGGATGTAAAAGAAAAGCCTTCTTTATTGTGCTAAAAACATCAATTATTATTATTATCATTTACTTCTAAAGTGCTATATATGTACTCAGCGCTGTACAATATTTTATTAATCTTAGACAGGTCCCTGCCCTCAGGCTTACAATCTAAAGAGACAAGAAACAAAAGGAAAATGGTGTGGGAGGGAACAGGGAACAGCAAAAAGCAAGCACTTGAGTTCTTCAGTTTCAATTCTTCTGTTTGTGTCTTATTGCTGGAATCTTCCTATTCTCTTTACTTTGAATTTTCTCTTCATCAATAATAATAACAAATCCAGTAAATGTCACATAAAAACAAAAATAATCTTTACTAGCTTTATTATTATTATTGGTATTTTAGTGCAATAAAGAGGTACTTCCTTTTACATTCTGCCAACTGTTGAATGTACATCCCATCAGCTATATATTGCTAGATTTGAAGCTCAGAACTGGAAAGAGTTCTATCTCCACTATTTTAATCTATTTTCTTTCCTTCCTTTTTTGTTTAGGAAGTCCTTGTTGAACCCAGATGCCTCAAAATGACACAAATGACTAGGCACAGAAATCAAGTTGTCCATGCATGATCTTGTATATTTGGATAATATGCTCAGCTACTGATGCAAATATTAGCCAATATGTAGCTATCCTGCTCTGAACTCTCTGAAATGTGGCTAATTCTAGTCATCTGATGAGCAAACGCAGTAGCCAGATAGTTGCAGCAACTCTTTCACTAAAATATATGGAAATTCACACAGCTTTCTGAATTATACTGTTGAAGACTGCATCTGTTTGAATCTTGCTGGTGAGAAGATCTTCCCATCGTAACTACAGTGGTACCTCGACATACAAGTGCCCTGACATACAAGTGTTTTGAGATACAAGCCGCCGAGCAAGTGATATTTTGCTTTGAGATGAGAGCAAGATTTGAGATACGAGTATGTAAATACAGTACAGTACATAACAAAAACAACTGAGGTGGTGTTTTGGGAGCTGGAATGGATTAATGGGAAAATTGCTTTGAGATACGAGCGATTTGACATAAGAGCAAGGTTACGGAACGAATTAAACTCGTATGTCAAGGTACCACTGTACATACTTCCTTTGGAAAGTTGTCTGTGATACTTCAACAGATATTGTTCTTCCAATAACTGGAGATTAGTCACATTTCTAAGGAGGGACTTTGGCCCACTCTTAAAACACAACTGTTTTAATTCAACCACACTGGAGGGCTTTGGAGCATGAATTGCCTGTTTAAGGTCCTTCCACTGAATCTCAATGGGATTCAACTCAGGAATTTGATGAAGCCACTCTAAATCTTTTTGAGCCATGCAGGAGAAGACATCCTCTTGGACTGATGTCTTGCTGCAAACCCAATTGTGTTTGAACTTCAGATCAACGAGTGATAACAGGACATTCTCTCGATGGAGAATAGTAGAAAGCAGAATTTATGGTTCTGCTAATCATGGCAGGCCCCGAAGCAGCAGAACATCCTCACACCATCACACTACCACCATGACAATTGACTGTTGCTATGATGTTCTTATTGTGGAATGTTGTGTTAACATTACGCCAGATGCAATAGGATCCATGTCTTCCAATCAATCCATAGAAAATTACCCCAAGATATGGGGGTTTTTGGAAAATGTAAGGCAAGTGCCTTTATGTTTCTCTTCATTAATTGTGATTTTTTGCCCTGGCACTCTTATGGATGCCATTTTTGTCCAATGTTTTTCTAATGGTGGAACCATGAATACTGACCTTATCTGAACTGAGACCTGCAGTTTCTTAGATGTTCATCTGTATTCTTTTGTGATTTCCTTGAGTCATCAATGTGCTCTTTTAGAAATTTTGGTAGGCTAGCTACTTCTAGGATGAGTCACCAGAACCCTGGGAAAGGCTTTGTAAGCCTTTCCAGACAAATATATTTCTATAATTTCTCATCTCTTCCAGAACTTCTGATTGTGACATAGTGTGCAGCTTTAGCCTACTTCACAATGCTATCAACATTATATAAGTGATTACTGGATTCAACAAGCTGGCTGTTATGAAGCCTGGAAGTGTCTAGTCTGATTGAACCCAAGTAATTAAATTTGGTTCATCAGTAACTAGTCGATTGAAAGCTGTATTTTGTGTTTACTCAGGTTATCTTGGTCTCATATTAATTTTGTTTGAAGATCTGAAATAACTGACAAATACAGTATGCATAAAGAGAAGAAATCAGAAAGATGGAAAATACATTTTTCATGGTGCTGTAGTACAGCAAATTCAGGCTCTTTTCTTAAAATATTGTAATAACTGATTGGTGGATGCTTTTGGATTCATCATTGTCACCTGAGACTCAGATGGTAACATCTGAGTCATAAGCTTAGGCCTTTCCTGGATCTCTTCAGAGGGACTTTGGAGGGGAGTCCGCGCGGTCTGTGCTAATAGCGCATGGACCGCACTGACAGCTCCGGAGCCTCTCTGAAGTCCTTGGCGATCTCTTCCGAGGGACTTTGGAGTCATTTCGAAATCATTTCGAAATGACTCCAAAATCACTCCGAAGCTGGGACTTGGGATATCGCACCCCCCTGCCCCAGAGACACCTGGGGTGACGGACCGACCCCTTGGGGGTTGATCTGGATTCCCCACATGGGTTCAAAGGTGTTTCCACGGCAGGGGGGTTAGCAATAGGCTCACTGTAAAGGAAGTTCCTTCACTATGTCCAAAAATCTTACCCTTCTGGGATATATTTAAAGAAATAAAGAAAATAATGGGTATAGAGGTAAAAAAAGTATCCAGAGATTGCATTATTACAGCTGTATAAGGGTCAAAGCATACATGAAAGTAAGAGGTATATGTTAGATCACTTGTTTATGGTGGCATTATCAACTATAGCTGCATCTTGGAAAAATATAAGTGTACAATCAATACATGGTATTATTATATATCTGAACAGTTTAAATATGATATGATCAGGCAAAGAAGAATGAGGATTTTGGGAGGGAATGTTCAAACGTTAGTTGAAGATAGTTGGAAACTCTTATATAGCTATATTGCCAAACCAGAAGTACATAAAAACTTGAAGGAAATAATAAATAAGTTTCTTATAAGTCTGAGGTAAATGATACATGATGTATATAGTAAGTGTAAGGGGTTTTTGGTTTTGGTTTTTTAGTATTGGTTGTATTTTGTTTGTATCTTGCATTGATTTTGAATGTTTGTATATTTGGAAATATATATATTTTTAAAGGAATTTCCTTCTACTTAATTGTAACTTCCAAAGGGGCAATGGGATTTCTGAACAGTATCTTGGACGTTTGCAGTTAGGTTTTCAAGGGACTTAAGAGTGCAGTCCTAAAGTAGAAAAGCTGCAGCTATCTTGGGGTGTTTTTCCACTTAGCGCTAAAGGACTCATTAAGGGTCCTTAAAGGGTACTCTAGTGCTAAGTGGAAAAACACCCTTGATCAACCATGATATGGGGACATGCAAATCGTGACCTGGAGTGCGCTCAGGTGGGCGGGATCAGGCTTCTAAGGACAGAGCACACCTGCCCAAGGACAAGGCGCACCTCCTGTCGCAGCCCACCTAGGCAGCCTCAGAGAAAGGCACCATCCTTCAGTCCTCCGCCGTGCAAGGGAAGCAAATTCTTAACGCCGAGTTCAAGGATATTCTCAGTGTGCTGCATCAGCTGCACAACAATATCCCGCATCAGCAACGGGCCATCCACGCGCCATCACTTACCTACAGCGGGATCGAACCGCCCGCAGTGTCGGAGCCTCTGAAGCATCTCCCGCCCGCGCGCTTTGGAAAAGCGTGAAGGGAGGCGGGATGAAGGGCAAAGCAGTTACCCAATCAGAAAGCGCTCCCTCCCCGCTTTCACCCACCCTCCTTCGTCGGGCGCATGCGCACTTTAAAAAACCCGGCGCCCCCCAGCACGGAGCGGCAGGCAGGCCGCAGAGTTATCGCTCTGGCTCTTCCTCGCCCAACCGTGAAAGTAGCCATCCGCCAAAGCGCCTGCGCAGTAGAGAGGTTGGGCCTTGCCCCGCCTCCCCGCCCCAGACAAGGCCTATTTAAAGGCAACGGCGGCGAAAGCTTAGCCCTCTCCTCCGCTGCGCGATTGGCCGAGGGGGGTGGCGGCCGCTCTCCCGCCTCCGCTCCGCCCCCATATTTGGCTCCTTGGGCCCCTCCCTCCTTCCCAGCTGCCGCGTCGACGCCGACGCCCTTCAGTTTTTCCCTCAGACAGCGTCGGGCGGCGCGTCCCAGTCAGTCAGGCTCCTGCCCGTCCCGTTAGCTCTGACGAGGCAACCGCCGTCCCAGCGCCGCCGCCGCCGCCACCATGTACCGTTGCCTGGCGGAGCTCTGGATGCCGGCTCGCGCGGCCGTGGGCGGCGTGGGCTCGCCTGCCGCGCTGGAGCCTTGCGCGGCGGCCCTTTCGCTGGGCGGCGGCGGTAGCGGCGGCGCCCGGCGTCGAGACGGCGGGAGCGTCCGCTGCTGCCGGCGCCGCTGCTACAGCCAAGCGGCGGAGGGGGCTCGCGAGGACGACCCCAACTTCTTCAAGATGGTGGAGGGCTTCTTCGACCGCGGCGCGGGCATCGTGGAGGACAAGCTGGTGGAGGGGCTGCGCACCCGCGAGAGCCCCGAGGAGAAGCGGCACCGCGTGCGCGGCATCCTGCGCATCATCAAGCCCTGCAACCACGTGCTCAGCGTCTCCTTCCCCATCAAGCGCGACAACGGCGAGTGGGAGGTCGTCGAGGGCTACCGGGCGCAGCACAGCCAGCACCGCACCCCCTGCAAGGGAGGTGAGAGAGAGAGAGAAGCCAACGGCCGGGGAAGCGCGCGCGCAGGCGCGCGCCCCCAACCTCAAACCGCCTTTCCTGTGTATTATTATTAATATTAATACGCACCCTCAGCCTGACCAGATTGCTCGACGGCGCCCTCTCGGGCTGCGACCACGCTTAAGGTTTAATGATCTAGCTTCGGTCCACTTTCAGAGCGAGAGAGAATACCTCAGCAGAGTGACAAATCCGTTTTCTTCCAGTGTTAAATGCCACCTTTGGGGTAGAAATATGCGGAAAGGAAATCACCGGTCGCTTTGCTGAGGTGTTCTTTCGCTCGGAAGGTGGACTGAAGCTGGATTAAACCTTAGGTGTGACCATAGGCGAGGCTTAATCCAGCTTTCAGTCCACTTCCAGAGAGGGAGAAAATACATCAGCAAAGTGACAGGTTGTTTTCTCATTATCCAATTCAGAACATCAGCCCTTGGATTAGTTAATGTCCAAAGAAAATGACTTGATCCTTGTGCTGATCCATCTTCTCACTTTGAAGCATTAAAATTTAAGTATAAGTGGGCACCCAGTGTCGTATAATAACATGGGCTTCGCCCCCTCTTGTTTATTTCCAAGGCCTGCTCTGTGGCAGGCTGGCTATATGTTTGGCAGGCTGAACGTTTCATGTTCCCTTGTTGGTGCTTCCAGCTGTAATGTAGTTTTCTGGGTTCTCAAGTTGTATTGTATCTAAATCCATGACTATGGATTCCCTTGTCTTTGAGATTTTTTTTTTTACTCCTTTTACATTTTGTTCTTCTGGACTGCTAAAACTGTGTAGTAGCCTGAATTTTCCCCCTCCCCACATTGGTTTCGGTAATAACTTTAGTCGTGTGCTTTTCCGTTTGTGTGTCTGGCTGAAATATTCCAGTGCTGCTGAAGTGGACTGCTGCTCTGAATGGGTTCGCTTCAGTGCATCTTTAGTCATTTCCCTCTTGAGAGGACAGTTGCCATCTTTCTTCCTTAGAAGTTCAAAACAAGGATGACAAGCTTGTGTTATGTGCCAGAAAACATTATTAAATCTAATTGGGCATGGCTTTAAAGTTGGCGAGATGTGTCAGTTTATAACTTAATGATTTTTAATGATTATTGCTCAGTGTAGAGAATAATTCCACTGTAAAGTATTTTAAGGGAAGCGAGGCAGCTCTTTGTTGCAGTTGTAGCTATCTGGTCTGTAGCCACCACTGCTACTCTTCTGTGCTTTATTGTTGGGTTCCTTTGAGTTGGGTCTTGTTGAAGTGGACCGCATGGGCAGTTTTCTTGGCAAAGATGTAGAGCTAGTTTGTAGGCTGCCCAGTATTTTTTAAGCTTACAATGACAGTGCGCATCATGTTAGTGACATAATGAGGGCTGCTTGTTGAATTTTTATGCAGGTTTCTTTGTTACATAATGACATTCCTGAATTGCCCTGTCTTACCCAGTTGTATGAAAAGTTTCACTTGTTGAATCTCTGCCTGATGGGCATTTCCAGAAACTTTTTGGGAAAAGATTGCAAATAGAGCTGAGTGAAGTGAATATATGCTTTTCAGACATTCGCTTTCATTTTTGTAAATAACAGTGTAGAGCTACAAATGTTTCTTGAATGTTTAGATGACTTGTTGGCAGAGAAACATTTATTACTTTTTATTTATATCATGTTCACCTGAAGGTCTCAGGGTGTATAACAATTATTTTTTAGTTACTATATCAGCAGTAGCTCATTAGCAAGAACTAATTTAGAAAAGAGAAGGCAGAAAAAGGGCAGAATAATGTTAAGAAAGAGACTTTAAGAGTCAGAGGAAAAAATATTTTTAAGCAAGCGCCGAAAGGTACATGGCAGGAAAACTCTTTTGCATCTTGGGATGCAGAACACTCCCTTGAGCGTGGTCATCTCTGAGGGTGTCTGAGGTTGAGAAAGCTACCAGGAAGGCTTCTCTTGCTGATTTGAACAAGAAGTTGGGTTTCTCTGTATGGAAGGGATCCAATTGTTTGAATATAAGAGTCAGCATCTGGAACTGGGTTCTGGAGCTAATAAGCAATGATGCAGATGTTTTTAAGTGGTCATGATGGATGGCAAATGAGAAACAGTGATCAGCAGGCTAGCTGCTGTATTCTGTGTTTGTTCAGTTTTCCAAATCATCTTCAGCTCCTGCCCCATATAGAAGGCATTAAAGTAGTCCAATCTGGGGGTTATGAGAACATTGGTAACTGGTGAAATTATCTCTGTTTAGGAAAGCTGCTGAGTCAACCAGATTTAAAAATAGGATGAGGAAATGGGGCGGGGGAAGGCAAGGAAATACTCCAGTATTTTTTTTAAAAGTGAAGATCACTAACAGCAGCTGGGAGGTTTACTGTTTTTAAAAGCAGTTATTTGCTGCTGTAAGTCCCAGTAGCAATAGTAGTAATAGCCTGGCCACCATTTTGGGTCCTTCATAATGTCCCAAACCTAACATTGTTCTAGAATAATGTTGCAGGTGGGTGGGAATGGCATCTACTACAGAACAGAGTAAAAAGTCTTAAAGTTGCCTTTTAGTGAGATGTTTTCTGAGAAACTTCATCTCATCTCTAAAATGAGAGATACGCTTCCTGGTTTGTTCTAGGAATACATATCTGCTACCTTTACACCGTATTTTACAATTTGTTACCTACAAAATGATATAATTTGATTTAGGGTGTGGTTTTCTTAGATTGTTTTAATCAAAAAAGATTTTGATTACAGTTGTAAAAATTGCAGTGTTGTAGGCATAAATAGCCTTGATTAATACTATATCACAAGAAAATAGAAAAAAGTCTTCAATCAACCCACCCTATCCATCCCAGATGCATAAGGCACAGATTAGCTTCCAAAAGAATACAGAATCTTAACCATATAATAATTAATCCATTTCAGTAGAAAGATCTTTTCAAGAAATGCATAGTCATCTATAATTTTGACAACCTTAATGCAAGGTTGCCATAACTTTATATAAGCATATGCTGGATTTTCTTCCTTTTTCTTTTGTTGATACTCATTTAACATCAGTTTCCAAACTGTGCTATACTCATCTTTCCAGTTTTTAGCTATTGGATGTTGAACTGTAAATATCTTTAGTGCAACAATGCTTGTGTCTGCAATTTAAGTTTTAATTCTGTAAAAATAAAAATACTGATTGAAAGTATGTAGGTTCTTACACATTTTTTCAGCATATCAGCAACTGCTTATTGGGGATAGTCACTAGTTTGGTATTAACAGAACATTGTGAAAGAGCAGGAGTCACAGCTATCCAACAACTGTATTAATTTTTGCATTCTTTAAGTCCATGAGAGATCAGAATAAGTGTTAATGTGTTAGGATAATAGACGTAATTGTTAGTGAGAGATGCACCTTTATCTCATGATTGGCAATACTAATACTTTCTGGAAAAAGAGAAGGAAACTGTTTATCCAAAGGCAAACTATGTTGAGTAATCCTGTAGGGATTATTTAGCATTAAGTGTCATACTGTTTTGCAGTTCATGCTGGAGCTCAAACCTTTTGACTTCTGCTCACTGAGGAAAAACAGTTATCGGGATGTTTGTGAGCAAAGACTTTTCTATCTGGGTTTTATTCTGGATTCTAGGGACTTGTCATCTGCATGGTCATCCAAACTATGACAGGCCTTTCCCAAAGCTTGCTGTAGTCTGCACTAGAGTGCAGATGGCAGATCCCTATTCTGCATTGGGCCTTTTTCCAGATTATATCTCAGAAAGGGCCCAAGTATGCTTGGTAATATATGCATATGTGAGAGAAGCAAGCAAATGGAGAAAGATGAAATATCAATTTTTGTGTTGTCATACTTAAAGTATAGTGTAGGAATGAGGCCCCTATAGACAAATCCTGCAAGAGCTGTATGAGAATTCAAAAATTATCTGCCAGTAAGTTGTTTACTATTGTTTTTCCATTATTGCATTACCACTGCTGGAACTTTGTGCCGCTGTATCAGTTGCGGAGTTCCTGACATTTTTTGCACCAGGGCCTGGCTTCCTTTTCTGTGGCAGGGCGGGGGCAGGGCGGGGGCAGGGCGGGGCAGCAGCACTGTAGACCAGCAAAAAACCCCTACATCCCGGCCCCAGTCCATGGACCAGTGCTTGGGGATCCCTGGTTTAAAGTACATAAATGTAGTCACACAGTGTGACCTTTCTCTTTATCCTCTGAAAGAGGGTAACTTCTATGTTTCAGAGGAAAGGCGAAGTACAAAAAGACCCCACAACATAGTTCTTACCCATGAGCATGACTTGCCACCACCAGTGAACATCATTTAGGTTATATTTCCAAGTAACAAAAGTCCCTTACAGATGGTAGTGTGTAGTCCTTGTGATCACATTCCATCCCTTGCTTACCTTTTGTAGCTTATGTTCATGGGGGGAGGGGCAGACTAGTCCATGAACAATCCCACTTGGAAACCACCTCTAAGCTGTCTCTAAACTGCCTCAAAGGTGTGTTTTTCACTTTATGAATGCAACCTAAAATTCCCTACTTCAACAGATTTTTTCACATGGTACATTAAGTGAACGTTAAAAGTTAAAGCTGGCAAGTGAAGGGCTAATATTCAGTAGTTTTAACATCATTCTGAGTTTGAGTATGTAGATTTACATTTCAAGTACTTAGACCTACAGGTGTGCAACAACCAGATAAATAACTAATGATAGATTCCCTCACACCTTCTGGAGAATGTCCTGCCTCCCTCTAGATCTTTTCTCTTTCTGTTCAGTTCTGTATTTGTAGTCATTAAAACTTAGTAAACGTAAATAGTATCTGGAAATCATAAGTTAGTAGCCTAACCTTCATTATGTTGTCATCTTATTATACCTGCTGATCAGATACCTGAACTTCACAAGAACTTAAGTAGGTATTTAATGGTGCTGCTGTTTCAGTCATGGATAATTCAAGAATAACAGCCAGTTGGGAACTCACAGTAACTCTTTGAATAAATCAGAATGATCCATGGGATTAGACTTGCCATGGTGAGAGCAAAAATGCTTGTTTGTTGTTTCTGATGCTTCTTCATTTAATAGAGTTGTTGCTGTACTCAAGGTGCTGATATATGGTACTTGATTCCAAATTTTGTTATTTATTAACACTTAGAAATATTTTTTGTTATAATCAAATGCAGAATTTACTTGTATTCTGGAACTAATATTTGTGCAATAGAGGTTAAATCCCCTCAGCATCTTGAGTAAATGAAGCTTGAGTAAATTCAGTAGAGTTTTAGGCAACTTTGAGCAGTTGACTTGCCGTTTTACGACTACTTCAAAAGGAACAAATTGAGGTGAAATTGGCTGATAGAAATACATATCCATTAATTTTGCAACACTTTTCAGAATCCTAACTGAATACTTTCCCATTCTGGACAGCTGCTTGTACAAACTTCCTAACGACTAATGCAACATAAGGAAAGTTTTGTTACGATCCAGATACCAGGTAGAGAGATTCACATTTTGACCAATTATTCAAATAGCATTGAAGTTTCAAATTAAACTTCAGTTCGACATATACCTGCATTTAGTTTTTAAAAATACAACCCATACCTGAGGCATAAGTATGTAGGGTGGCATTAGAATTACAGGAAAATGCATGGATAAGAAATTATTTACTTTCAGCATAGCTGAAATAAAAAAATCAAAGATAGAATAGCTACTAAACTAGAAGGTAGTGTTTGCCAGAATCAGTGCTAAATACTTTGAAGGTTAAAGTCAAAAGGTCAGAAATGTGTGGAGGAGATAGGTTTATGTACATTTAATGTTTAAAGTTTCTGAATTATTTTTGTCAGTTGCCAGCATTTATGGCTTGTAAGTCTCAAGACTCAAGTTCCATCATGTGAGGATGGGATATGAGTTTTTAATTTGTGGCAGTCTCCTTCTTAGTGTAATTAGGAAGAGTGCAAAATAAAAACACAAGCAGAAATATAAACCTGGACATTTGAAAGGGCCCAACTAGTAAGTCTTTTGAATAAAACCTAATACAAGTATTAAGAACTTAGATCAAGAAATATGTAAGTTTAATAAAATTTTGTCCTGGAACGTGTTCAGCAACATAAATGGGACTTTTAGAACAGAGGTGCCCATTAAATGTTATTGAACTCCAGTACCCAGTGCACATCAGGACGACCCAGATAAACATATGGGACCTCGTAGAAGTATTGTGGCATGAACAAATTCCGCATTCTTTGCTGGAAGTGCCAGACTGTTTCTGAGCATTTTAAAGCTCCTTTTCATATTTTGCTTAGAATGCTCTGATAACTTGTCCCTTCTTTTGATTATTTGCCTTCACTAAATTGTTTTATTCTGAAAACATAAATCATTTTATTCTGAAAATATACATTTTTACTTCAGTCCTAAAAATATTTACTCATAAATATTGTTGCATTCAGTAGGACTTGCATTTTTCTTTACAATTATGATTGAAACTTAAAACATTTAGCTTCCTAATTCATTGGGATAAGTCTTTTTAAAAAAGCATTTCTTTAAAGATGTTGAAACAGCCATTAAAGTAGAACAGGGAATTGCAAATCCCCTGTAAGCCAAGCAAGGGGTGGGGGTGGGGGCTATTTGATGCAACACTTGACACTGAAGACATAACTTGCTTATGACAACAGTTGTTGATATAAACGAATGAAATGATTCTCTGAGATCCCGTCTGTTTCATTGCGTGCATAGATGCGGTGCCTAACAGGAAACCACAGCTGCTCTTGTTCATCATATGGACAGCTGCCTAGAGAACTAAGTGTATCCCGATAGAGTGCTAGAAGTGCTACTTCCCTTAGTGAAAACCTGTACTAGTATGCTTTTCATACAGAGTTTTAAATAACTTGGGTTATTTAATTTTTTCCTTTAATGCATGTTCCTCTTATAGTGTAGTTTTTTACTACACAGTTTTGGTATGCATTGTTGGTAAAAATGTGCTTGCCTGTCATATAACAAGGCTATGCTGTTGAAACAATGCTAAAGAAGTCATTGCTGGCAGTGGGAAGCTAGCAGATAGGGGAAGTGGTGATTGGGCTGGTTCCTATTAGTGTGATTTGTTTAATGAAATGGTTTGTGAGAATTAAACCACAACATTGTAAAAAGGAAGTTGTGTACAGTATATCTTGCTTGTCCAGTCTGTGCTTGTCTTATTGTTTCTTTGTGCTGCTCTCTGAAAACGTGATAAAGGACAGGTTGTAGAAATAAAATAAAATCTTTTTTTACTTAAGCAGGATTGGGTGCTTGTCCTGTGATCAGTTTGCCCAAGGTAAACTGAAGCCAGAGCTTGCCACTTTTCTGCATCTGGAGGAGTATCAAAATTTGAAACTTGTTACAAAAGCAATGGCTTGCACTAGATATTATATATTGTACCATATGAGATGCACTGATGCATAAGACACCTCTGTAATTTGCCAAGTAATATTTAGGAATGATAAATAAAAAGTAGGGTGCGGGGTGATCCTAAGGGGAAATGTTCTGGAAAAGATGTAAGTCTTTTATGACAGAAGTGGCTAAGCTGGAATTAGTAGTTAATATAAATTTGGTTCCAATAAAGTAGTGTCCAAACATATTGCCAGTTGCACGCTCTTCAACATCATGAAGGGTTCTTTTCAAAGTGGTAGACTCTAGGGCCTTTTCCACACTGGGCTTTATTCTGGTTTATATCTTGGGTTAGGGATTTATCATTCTTGTACTGGTACAAACCATGGCAGAATCTGCCCAGAGCCTGCAGTAATGTTCCAAATACAATTTAAAAAAACAAAACAATAAGAGTTGCTTAAGTGATTAACACCTGTAAGTCTCCTGGTATCACATTCCTTGGTGCAGGGGCCACAGCTGAAAAGGTGCTCTTCCTGCCTCGGGCTCCTTTTATTAGATGTGATACAGGAATGTGTAAGAAGCATTGCTGTAAACTCCTCAAAGGATGGGTCCTGCTGTATAACCTGTGGGCAGCTCTTAAAGACCAGGCATAAATTCACCTTGGGACAGGACATTCAGTATCCTCCACCCCCAAACATTCCTATTACTCCAGAACTTCCTTAGCTCTGTGTGTGTGTGTGTGTGTGTGTGTCCCTGTTAGTTCATCTTTTCTCCCATTCTTACAGACCTCCTGCCTTCAAACCTTGGAATAGTGGATGGTGTTTAAACCATTTACAATCAAATGCATGCATTCTGTTTGTGGGTCACAGCAACTGGAAGTGCAAAAACACTTCAAATTTTGCATGTTCGAAGCAGATAACATTGCCCATTTAATCAGTCCAGAGTAAGAGCCATTGTTCTAAACATTCTCCTTGTACTCAGGGGGAGTGAACTTGAACTTCCAGGAAAATGAGGTTAGGCATGCAGTTGTTTATAATACTGTACTTTCCCATGGTTGGCTTGCAAATTTCTGAAAGCAGTGTAGCTAATTATTCATTGTCATTATTGTGCTGCCTAATTCTTTCAGAGGAGCTGTTTTTGTTTCTGTGGTGTGAAGCCAGAGGATGCAGGTCAATGGGGGAGATGAAACTTTCCTCTCAGACTGCTTTCCTGTTGCAAATCAAACTCTTGTGCTGATTTCATTGGCCAGGTGCCAAAAAACAAAACAAAACCCACCAGCCTGGATATTAAGGAACTGTTTTCCATTCTGTGCTAGTCTTCTCTTTCAGCTTGCATTCTTCTTTCGGTGGCTTCTGCAAAAACAATACCCCGAGTAAGAAAAGCAGGATGACATGCAGTACTATGGTATGAGTAAATTGTGATCTTAAATAAACTGACTAGCCAAAAAGAAGTATTTTGTAAGCACTGGCTCACATGATGATAAACTTGCATGGAGGTTCCTTTTTTTTCCTGCTCTGGGAGAAAGGAGAAGGAGTGAGTCTTGAATAAAGTGCTGATAATTAACATTTCATTCATGATATGAGTTAGCATTGTTGTATATGCAGATGAAGCACTGGATACTGTGCTGTGTCCCAGTAAGCTTTAGGAATACCAAAGAGAGAAGACAGCGTACATCAGGTTTCTTTAGCAATGCTGGCCAGATGGTTGCCTAATCAACTGGCCTGCCCTTCTGCCTGCCTATAAAGCCTGGTAGCTTTGGAGTAAATGTCCTAGTAATTCTGCTGTGTATACCAAAACTCAGCATTCTGAAACAACTTGGAGGTCAGCATTCACCTAATTGGTTTAACTGCTTTGGTTGTGAAAAGCATCTATCTGAGGATTTCAAAACCTGAACCATAATTTGAGTTGATACTACTTCCATGGCCAGAGGAGGCAGGGTTAGTCACATATTTTGGAGTGAGTCAGATACTTATAGAAGAAGCAACCTCTTTGTATGCAAGTCTAGGGAAGGGGATTGCTAAATCCAACTCTTTACTAGTGAGGAGCCTCTGCTAAGAAGAAAAAAGTTCATTTTTCTTGCACTATTGCTGTCATGAACAGGCAGCTCTGTGAAGTGAGGCTGGAATATAGTGTATCCTGTTGCTCCCCGTGGGAGAATTCTCCAGCTCCCTTTTTGAGACTACCATAAATAGCAGCTGGTGTAGCAGTGGGGGTTTCCTCTGTTGCACCCAAATCTAGGTGGGCCAACACATGTTTTGGATCACACTGTAAATTGTCTCCAAAATGAGTCACTTGGCTTCCTTTCCTGAGTTTGTTGTTCTCTTCCTAGATACTGATACTACTTTTTGGGGGGCGGGGAAAAATTGATCTAATTTTTTAGGAAACAGTTATGAGAGAACATGTCAAACAAAAATATTTATAATGTCCTTCTGTGAAGGAGAAATGGAGTTCCAAAGCTACGTGGTTGTTCTCAAAAGTTGCTGAAGATTCAAAAGTAACATTAATTTACAGTATTTACATTTGTGTAGCCTGAGGCCAGAAACATTTTTACATTGGAAACACAAAACGATAAATATATTCTCATATCGTCAAAACAGAAAACAAAGAGAGGCCAGTGTACTCTTTAATGTTTCATTGATACAGACTGTTCTTGCAGGACACTGATATTGCTTTAGCTTTCATAGAGTTCTTTGTGTCTTGCTTTTATTACTGCCACTCTGTTCTTCAAGTTCCAGAACTTTAGCCGTAGTCCCTTTTAAGTTTAATTATGTCCCCTGCAGATGAGTTAAATCAGTTGTGAATGAACTTCACTGTCTTGCTAAGTTAAGTTACATTCTTGGGTGTGCCAGGGAACAAAAATGCTCAACAAACAAGATTCTCTTCTAATTCAAGTGGAAAATATTTTGTATGGCTATGAGTCATTTTGTAGTCGAAGACCTTTGCAATAGAAACATCTTTTACTTTTGAGTTTTAAAAAGAGACTGTAGCAGCATTTTGTACAAATGAGATGTAAGTGTCGATCATGCTGTGTATCTTCCGTATAACGGTGATTTGTTTGTGGTACAGTTTGTGGTTGCTTCACTATTAAAGCAAAACATGTTTTGCATCTTATTGTGGTCTATCATCTCTAGTTAAACCAGTTTTTCAGTTTCTGTTGTACTTAAAATGATATTCTGATGAGCAAATGACAACTTCTTCCTAATAGAATCTAATGCAGTATGTAATTCAGTTTAGCTGTTCTGTCAGCTAGGGACAGGTCACAGCAGGAGAATCCCATAAGAATCAAGAAATATATGCTAAAATGTATTGACTGAAGTCAGTTTAAGTACAAAACAGAAAAAAATAATTGTGTAGAAAATCAGTGGTATAAAAAAACAAGGTCAAGTAACCTGCCTCCTACACAAATCTTGGAGCAGCTTTCTAGTATCTGTAAATACAATAAGCACTAGGCTTAGAGGAATATTGTGTTATCCAGTCTGCTGCTCAGATGTGTGTTTCACTATTACCATACCATATTTTCCGGCGTATAAGACGACTGGGTGTATAAGACGACCTCCAACTATCCAGTTAAAATATAGAGTTTGGGATATACTTGCCATATAAGACAACGACACCCGGCGTATAAGACGACCCCCAACTTTTGAGAAGATTTTCCTGGGTTAAAAAGTAGTCTTATACGCCAGAAAATACTGTAATTGCCAAAATAAGGTGCCAGCAGCATAGGGCTGAAGCAGGCAGGTTGGTAGCACCCAGTAGATAAGGAGTGACAATTCAATATGCAGAACAAACTTTAAGCCTGATTCAGGTTTTTATTGAGCCTAGTGAGCAATGGGGTTTTATGGCAACATTTTTGTTAGTGAAAACTGTCTTGCTTAGTTCAGTTACTGTTATTTTAGTTTATTGAACATATTCCAAGAAGCTGAAATATTAAGCTGTCTTCTAGAATAGTTTTTTAGTATGATCTTGTAGGTTTTAGACAAGTGAGCATTGAAAGTTGTCCATTTTTTTAAGAAGTTACTTGCTTGAATAAAAGAGACAGTAAGCTGAAACTTTGCTGTTCAAGCATGTGACACCAGAGTTGCCAAGGGAATATCCTCATTCAGAATGCAGTAGCAATAGGGAGAACATAGTGGTTGGCTCTTGTTTCATAACACTGACTTAACCTTTTTCCTGTAGTGTCCCTACCAGGCATTTCATGTTCAAAGTGCTCTTCTTAAAATTGCATGTCTTGCCCTTTTGATTGTTCAAAAACAGCAGTTCAGCATTTAATTTCCCAATGATGAATTATAAACAAAATTGTACAATCACATTTTCTTGTTGTATCTCTCGACTTAAATCTAAATCAGGTTGCTGGAAACATGTCGTGTATAGAGTTGGGGTCTTCTTGATCTTTCTTTGTACTATAGAATGCCCGGATATGGGCTTGGAATCTCTTTCGAGATTTAATGGTTTGGTAAATTAAATCGGTAGCTTTTCATTCTTCGGAACTCTTCTCCTTTAATCAAGGTTCTAATAATTTAAGAACTTTTTATCTCTTTTACAAATGTACTTTTTTTTCCCCTTAACAGGTATCCGTTATAGCACAGAAGTGAGTGTAGATGAAGTGAAAGCTTTAGCTTCTCTAATGACATATAAATGTGCAGTGGTTGGTAAGTAGTTATAAATTACATACCTGTTTTCCATTGAATATCATATTAAATAAACCTTATTTATTTATTTGAATTTTTATCCTACCCTATACCCAAGTGTCTCAGGGCAGGTTACAACATTAAAAACATTGAAATGCAATTATTTTCATTTTCAGTGACCACTTAGGACAGTGATGGCTAACCTTCTGAGCTTGGTGTGTCAAAATTCACAAGAAAACCTAGCTTAACTCAGGTGCTGTGTCACTTCTAAAAATATCCATAATTTTGTGATATTTGTAGCTCTAGTAAGAAAGTTATATTTTTGATATATGTATTTTATTAGAAGCAAAAATGAATAATTCTTTACATTTGCTAAATCTTCAATTGAAAGTTGGTATTTCGTACTCTTCAAGAACAAGCAAACACTACACGCCCAGGTGCCAGGGTGACCAGGTGTGTCACCTAAAAGGGCTTGGTGTGTCACCTGTGACACACGTGTCATAGGTTGGCCATCACCGACTTAGGATGAGGAGAAACTCAGGTTTAGCACTGAGTTTGTGCATTGTTAAAATCGAGGACTAATTCTGACCCATAAGCAGCAAAATCTTACACGTGAATGAAGAAATTTAGAAAAGAGAAGCACCTTGTCTCTTTTTGCTCAACATACAGTACTTTGGCTGCCAAAGCAGAGAACATTATTTCAAGTAATCAACCTGCCAGATATGGTATGGGTTGGAACCAATTTTGTTTTTTTTAAAAAAACTTTATTGAAATACAAAAAACAAAATAGCACATAAAAACTTCACTGACTCTGAGACCAGCAGTCTAGATGCTGCATATCACAGCCAACTTTCATTCAGCTTTCAAGGGACAGAAGTAGTACAGCTGCTCTGAAAGCCAATCTCCAGAGCTTGTCTTGTCTGTTAGCATTCCTTTTGCATCTTCACAATGTATTAATTGACCAAGGAGCTACACCAAGCCTGGGTCCTTTAGTTTCTAAATAATTTTGGACAAGTCTTTTGTGCCAATGTTTGCTTGCCTTTAACAGTAGTTGTAATATTTTCTTACAGCCCTAGACCAAGTCCACAGAGCAGAACAAAGCAGCAATACACAGCAAGATCAGCAAATAGCACTAACAAACAGCATAAAAAACAAAAACAGAAAAGTATAGAAAAAGGGAGTTGGTTTCCCTCCGCCACCCACCATGAGCCTCTTCCCAGCTTTGCTGAAATTCATTGCCATGACAGATGTTGCTTATTAGTTTCTCAAGGCTGTCAGGGCTAGGGCAGATTGCCCACCTTTGCTCAGAGTAACTGCCTTGTACATCACCACATATTGTGTGCCAATAGCGAGTTTAAAGTGAGTGAATGAATATCTTCCATGATTTTCGCTAGAATTACAAATAATAGAATTTCCATAGGTACTGAAAATATAGAAGGCTCCTCCTGGAAAAATACTGCCCTTCATTTTAGGGTATCGCTTTTAGTTTAATTTAGAAAATGTTCATGGAAACGTAAGGTATCTTACTAATTGGCAAAGGACAAGGAAGATCTTTTATTTGATAAGGTGCTTCCTTAGGTGATACGACTTCCTGGCTTTTAGCAAGGTATATATTTCTGATCCACATGTGTTAGTCCAAAGTATTACAGCATTCGACTTCAACACACCTTTCCTTTGTGTAACTAATTTTTTCGCATATTTCCATTTTTTAATTGACGCTGCAAAGAACCTGGGGCCTCAGGAACAAAGATATGCACTGAGATATGTTGAAGTATATCAGGTAACAAACTGTAGATAAACAGCTAAAATATCCCATATATTTTGAATCTGCTAGTTCTTCAGCTATGACATTGAAGAAGGTAGTCCAGTACCATAGTACAGATATTTTGTCTTGCACACTGTTCACACAGTGATACCCTTACAGAGATCTCACTTGAGAATAGAATAGAAAGAGAATAGCAAGAGAATAGAAAAGCTTCAGGTTCCTGTGCTGTTCAACATGGGAAAGAAGTGAGAAATGCTGACTCTGCAAAATTCCATACAGACATGCTGTTTTGGGGTCATATATTTGGATGATTCTTCTCACTCTTCTCATTTTAACATAAGTATGAATATTTCTTTCCAGATGTGCCATTTGGTGGTGCAAAGGCTGGTGTTAAGATCAATCCTAGAAATTATACAGTAAGTCCAAATTGCATAGAAATCTCCTTTAAAACCATTTTATTTGGTAATTTTTAAAGAAAGTTGTTGTATGTCATGCATATACATTAGTTCCAATACTTACATTCTGTATTTTGGTGATGCAGAAGGCTTAAATGGCCAATAGATCCAAAAGTAAAGACTTTGGAACAAATAGATCTCTCTCTCTCTCTCTCTCTCTCTCTCTCTCTCTCTCTCTCTTTCTTTCTTTCTTTCAATGGTTGATAATGCTGCCAGGGTCTGTTTTACTTGGTGAAACAACTTAAATTCATCAGAACCTTTCTCTGTGGAATTCTTTTTTTTCTGCAACTTCCTGATTTCCTTGGAATTTGTTGCTCCATAAGGGTAATGAATGCTCCCTTCTGGGAGTGTGGCAACTTTGGAGTATGGAGGGGAGGGGGAATTTACATTCCCTGTAGTGGAATTTACATTTCCAAGGTCTTTGCACAAGGTGACTGTGGGAATGATACACTTCATGAAACTTAATTTTTGTACGGTAACTTAAAACTAAGGTACAATAAATATGCAAATGATTTTGAGTCTTTTTCTTGATAAAATCTTCCAGGTAGTCAGTATTAATTGATGTCTAGTAACCCTGGCTGTGCGTTCTTTTTTGTTACAGGATAACGAATTGGAAAAAATCACAAGACGGTTTACCATAGAACTAGCAAAGAAGGGTTTTATTGGTATGTAATATAGCAGCTGCTCTGTTGCTGTGATAAAGATGGTTCAAACTACATTCTGTGCTTTTGCTGTTCCAGAAGGTTTTGCAACAATTGTTAGCCATGCTCTGAAGAACTCATGATCAGTTGTTCTGCATTCATCACTTCAGGAGATAACATTGTCTTAATTTTTAACTGCTGTTCTAGGCCATGATTAAAAGAATAAGGACTACCCTGAAAACTGCCTGCACTCCCTTAAAGTGTATCTGGAAGTTGGGGGAGTCTCCTTCACAAAGTGAGATGGGGAAGCTTGGAAATATAAAACTTTTTTAAAAAAGAAATATGCTAAAGAGAATTTATCCTGGGCACAAACTTCACTTCTTACCTCTTGATCTTTTTCCAGGTCATCTTTAAAATAGATGGCTAGAGCAGTTGGCATTTTAATCCAAAGACTCACGGTGTATCCTGTTGATAAACAGGACCATCCTCTGTCCATGCATGTTTGCCCAGATATTGCCATAAAAGCAATGCAACTTTGTTGGCAATGGCTTAAATACAAGTAGGACTACTTAAGATCTATACTTAACTATAATTTAGGGTGGAGGCTTAATTGCTTTCATCTATTCTGATGGTCCTTCCTTGGAAAGGAAAGGTGCTGGTATTTTCCAACATCTTTGTATATTGTGTGGTCTTCATTAGGAATGCACAAGCGGTTTAGTCTGGCATTTGTTTTGGCAACATACAGCACTGCCAATGTCTTCCAACAGTGAAGCTCGTGCAGTAGTGCTTCAAAAATATTCTACAGAAATCATTTCATACTCGTGCTAGATGGTACATTTCTTGGTGGCATGTTTGCAAAGCTAATGCTTGAGTAGGTTGGCAGCCCAGCAAGCGCCAAATACTCTTATCAATAAATAGCACCAGCTAACACTGGCAAGAAATGCATGATGTGTAGTGGCTTGAAGCATTGCTACACTAATTACATTTATGTGGGAATTCGCTCAACTGAAAGGGGTTGGTGGGGGACAGAATCCTCACTGTGCATGCGTAGATCTCTTACCTCTTTGCCAGTATTGCACAATCTAAATATGATTAAAGATCTTTATGTAATCTTTCCTGAGTTTTTCTTCTTTCTAATTCTGAATACTGTATTTGCATTGTGCGTAGATGAGAGATTTTATTGGTTCTGTATGACTGGCAGCAGTGCAAACTTAGAAGTATAGCTTAAACTGTCAAATTCAAATCACTTTTGCTTTCCTTTAACTTCTTATCCTGGTTAAAATTATGTCAATATCAGAAGAAGTTGATCCTCCACAGCATAACTGCTCAAAGATTTTTGTGATTATTCTCCAACATAAGCACTGAATGCCAACAACAACAACCCATCTTATTCTGCATTTTCCAGCTTTTATTTTCTTATAACTTGCACAGTCTTCTTATTTGTAGCTGTTCCGATACTTGCTAGCTTCAAGAACACTTGATGTGGTTTCTCTTCATCAAAAATCATTTTGAATAAAGGAGCTCATTCCTCACACCCCTAAGAAAACTGTGCTACAGAGTAAAATGCTTTGGGAGTTGAATATAGAGTTGTCTTTCAGTTTCAGGATTCTTTTTCATGAATACTCTGTATCAGCTCTTAATTTGTGAATTACATTAATTGCCATTCTTAAAACAGTTACATGTCGAGTGCTTAAGAAAAACAAAGAGCATAAGTACTCTTTAACAACTTGTCTTGATCCTACTTAGTGCATAAATGTCTCTGCGGAAGAGATGCATGACTACTAATGCTTTCACTTGGGCTGTTTACCTTGTTCACTTCACAGCTGTGGCTACCATAATGCAGTCACACTGTGTTGATGCACAGGAGGAATTCTAATTCACATAATTGTATTATGGGAAATTTTAAAGCTTCACAAAGAACAACCAGTATTGTTTGAAAATCCATTTAAGAGTCCTTGAGGTATTTGATGCAAGATTCTGTGATGTTCAGCAGTGAACTGAGGTAATTGATGCTGGTGTTATCTTGCCAACAGGACCTGGTGTTGATGTGCCTGCTCCTGATATGAGCACAGGGGAGAGGGAGATGTCCTGGATTGCAGATACCTATGCCAATACCATAGGACACTATGTAAGTTCTGAGCGAAGACAAATGTTTTAGCTTAGACAAAAGTAGAAGTTTCAACATATTTTGACACTGTATTCATATACTGTGTGTATAGAGCATAATGTAACAATAGTTCAGTCTTATCCCTGTGTATCTCTGCTTGAAAGGAATTCATTATTACTTAAGTAAGGTTGGTTACAGTTTCAGCCTTAATTTGAAATGTAAGAAACTGGCAAAAGTATTTGCCAGCAGTTTGATGTATGTGAATTTTGCATCATAAAACACTTGTAGTTTCAAACATTCTTGGCACTTGGCGAACCTGTGTTTATTAACAAAACATTCCTATCAGTTTTACGACTGAAGTCAGTATTTCCTTTAGGATGTCAGCAGGCAGTCTTTTGAAAACAGTTAATGAAAACAGACTTAAATAATTCAGCTTTTTAAGTAGGATTGTTCTAACCTGTTCACATTGGACAAGCAAAATACTATAGAAACAGTTTCTGAAACAAAGATGAATAGTTGCTTGCAGAAATTAGCTTCATATACTGAAGATTCAACTAAACTTTTATATACAAAATATAAACTTAGATGTATTGAAATTTGGCTTGTAAGTATGTTGCAAGAAAGAGTAAATTCTAAGGTGGCAAAGTTTTCAGTATGCAACTCACTATCCCACCAACTTGAGTACAATTTTATGTTGATTCTGTTTATAAAATTCATCCAAAAATTAGTTAGAAAGCCCTATGCCAACAAGTATTTCATGAAATATTGTATTTGGCCTCAAGCATTTAATTTGAGACTTGGTGTCTCAAGGCCATTATTTGAATTCTTATTCTAGTTAATTTGCAATTAAATAACTTTATATTTAAGGTAAGAAATCTTAGTTCTGTGACTTTTAATGGTCTTTGTTTGCATTCCTGTTGACTCACTAGTCATTATTTGCAAAGTCCTGCAAGTACAACCACCCAAAGCAGAGAATAACATATACTTGCACCACAGTTGTTTCCAGGTTGCAGAGATCCAGTCATTGCAGCATAACTGTTGCATATTTTTCTCGTGTGCCTTGGGGCTTAAAACAGGAGGCATGCTCTCTGTGTAAATGTGTTGGAAGAAGACAAATAAAAGCACATAAGGGAAAATATTTGGTTCTACATAAACTAAGTTGTATGAGTCATCAGCAAAGGAAAACAGTTTTGAGCTTTGAGTCAGATGTTGTTTGAAGACTGGGACTTGTGTAGAAGAAGAAAACATTCTTAGTTACTGAGCTCCCATAAAAGAGATTTTAATTTCAAGATAAAGCAGTTATGTAAAAGGAAGTACAGTAGTTTTGTTGGAGAGATTCAGAATTGTTCAGAATATTCGTAAAATGCCTATTAAATTTCACATCTGATGATCGCACCTTTTTTTTACAACAGTGGGTAAGTGTTCAGTAGCAATTTTTGATGTCACAGGGTAGAGTGGGACTTGACAAGGGTACTGACAATTAGCTAGCTTTTCCTTTTCTTGAAAAGAATCAAAGATAGTATATCTGTTTTCAAATAAATGAGGTAAGCAGAGACTTAAATACTGTTGCAAGAAAAGCATGGAAATTATGCTTAAAATACATACAGGGCCAGACATAGTTGTTTTTATGTGCTTTCTATGCTACCTTCATTGTAGTTTCAAAGTAGTGTGCAAAAGAAGAATAATTTTTTAAAGATAGTAAATAATGTTATATGACTGTAAGCAAAAAAAAGAGCCAATCAATAAGAAAATTCCCTAATCTCCAAATGTCTAGGTGACAAAGCATAATTACCATATATTCCAGCTTATGAGACGACTTTTCCAGTTAAAATACAGAGTTTGGGATATACTCGCCGTATAAGAAGACAACACCCAGCGTATAAGATGACCCCCGACTTTTGAGAAGATTTTCCTGGGTTAAAAAGTAGTCTTATATGCAGGAATATACAGTATACAAGGCTGCTAGAGATTTTAGCAGAGGACACCTCGTAAATCTCCCCTGGCAGAGGAGGAGGGATTACTGAGAAAGCCCTGTTCCTATCAGGCATCCTCCAACACTCATCAAAGGACAGTACAGCCAGAAGAGAATTGCCTGACATTTGGGATTTTATGTGTTAGCCTTTGAACCTTGAATTGGACTAGGATACCAATAGGAAGTCAACACAGCTTTTTGTGGATAGAAATATCAGTCACTATCCTAGCTGTTTCAGTTTGTGTTAGTTGTAATCTCCAAACCATCTTCAAGGGTAGAACGATATAGAACATATTAAGATAATCCAACCTAGAGATCACAAGACCACGGGTTAGAGTGACTGTGTGATTAATCAAGAAAAGGCTTCAGTAGTCTAACAAAGCAAAACTGACTGTAAATGCTCTTCAAGATGTAGTTGCGTTAGTCAGGATAACCCAAAGAAAAGGATGGTTCTAGTAGCACCTTAAAAGAGGTTGTGGCATGAGCTTTCAGAGACAAATCTACTTCATTCGATGTGTGATATATAAGTGCTCTTGGTCACTGAGACATCCAGTCCTCAAGGGACAGCGATGAATCAGAGAATGTCCAAGTTTCCCGACTGCTCTTTGGTTTAGAAGTTAAAGGCTTGTCCTGGACACTTTCAAATAATATTAGTTTCAAGTACCTGTTGCCAGCTTATTTTAAAAGTGATTAACAGCTATAAGCACAGACTGCTATGAAAGCTCTAAATCCTCTTATGTGTTAGTATAAAATCCAGGAATGGAGTAATATCTTAAGAACAGTTAATTGAGTGGGGGATTACACTTGGAGTAGTTTGAAAATTCAGGCTAATGTATAGTTTTAAATACTTTGAATACGTAGGTGACTATGGACCTTAAATGATGTTGGGTTTGTTTATTTGATGCTACAGTTGTGGGTGGCCAAATGAACTCAACCACACAGTATCCTTGGTAGATAGAGAAGCAGTTTACCATTACTTCCTCAAAGTGGGGGCTGAGTATTGTGCTTGCAACTCTTTGCTTTTTAAGCATTCCTTCCTCTTCTGACCTACAGGCATTCCTGATGGTGGCTTCCCCAAAGATTATCCCATATATCTCCAGTAACTTTGAGGTTCAGGTGCCAAGTGATAGTAGGGCATTCCTCTACTGCTTTCAGGAAGGAACAACCCTGTTGTGTTGTAGTTAGTGTAAGGCTTCATTTCTAGTACGCCTGCATGAAGGAGGCTTGTGATAAATGAATGTCGACCTTACAGATCAGGAAACCAAAAGCCTTTTCATGAAACATAAGAGTGCAAGAAGTGCTTAAGTTAATCTGATTAATGTCCATATAGACCAGTGTTTGCTTTCCAGTATCACTCAACCGGATTATTTGTGCAATGTTTCTGAGCTATTAAAATAATGTTTCTTTCTACACTGAATATTGGTTCCTGGTGTTGAGCGATGTATTCTCTCTATGCTTGGAAGTTTCAAGTAAAAAACTTATGATAGCATTAAATCATCTAAAGCTGTGAAGGCTACAAATCTTTACCACCTCTTATATTCTAAAATGTGCAGGTTGAGCCTATATGAAAAGATTATACTTTATATACTAATCCTTTAAATTGGTGTGACTGGTAGAGAGCAGGGTATTTATGATAGGTGTGTATGTACTAGTGATGTGCACAAAAGTACTTTCATTTGAAAGTTTACGGTAGTTAGAGGTCCAGGCTTTGGGGGCTTCCTCACTTTCCTGGCTATTTTCAACTATACCTTCACTTGTCACCTCACCCCCCCCCCCCCGCCCGTGCCCCCGCACCACCACCCCTGTCTACCTTCATTACCTTAGCTTAGGAGTGACTGAACAAGGAAACTCAAACCCTGTGGCATGGGGAGGGGGGGAGGTAATGAGGGATGGTGATTCTTTTTGGAGCAGCAGAGCACAAAAAGAGAAGCGGGCGGCGTAGAGGCAGCCTTCAGGGAGTGGGGAGCAACAACTAGCCTTGTCAGAGCAGCAGAGGGGTGTGGCAGAGGGCTTCGCACCTGGCTCCTCCTCCCCCCCATGCCCATCTGTCACGCCCCTCAACCACTCCGCTTCAACAAGCCCATCCTCCCCTGACCCCACTCTGTCTGCTCCTCTTCTCATGCTCCACTGCTGTCTGTGTCACTAAATGGGCTCTCCTGGCAACTTCAAAATCTGGCAACAAACATTTCTGGCCTTCACACTGGGTTCGGAGGCTGGGTGCAAACTTCAAAGCTGGCCTCCAGAACTGGGCTGTGATGGGCTGTCTGAATGTGGACAAGTCTTGGACTGCTTGGGTGGGAACAGTATAGAAAGGGCCTAAGTGTTTTAGTACCAGTAGTGTGGAAAAGAACATAGTGTTTTAATTCCAGTAAAACTGAAACGTCTTAGGAATTACTAGAACTCGTGTATTTGACAGGTTCAGTCAGAATCTAATGAAACCTTTTATATTTTTTAGGATATTAATGCCCATGCTTGTGTCACTGGAAAACCAATTAGCCAAGGTGGTATACATGGCCGTATCTCTGCCACAGGCCGTGGTGTCTTCCACGGAATTGAGAATTTTATTAATGAAGCTTCATACATGAGCATTTTGGGAATGACTCCAGGATTTGGTGATAAGACTTTTGCTATCCAGGTACTTTAAGAGAAAATATTGAGAAAAAAAGTTGTGGTTTTATTTTAGCTTCTTTTTTATTAGTATAGTGCTTATTAGTATCGTATACTTGAAAAACTGAGGTATTTTGTAAAGAGTTTTTTTTCATTCCGGTTTTGATGTTTCTCAACCGGGTAAATAAGCTCTTGATTCTAAAGTAACATTCAGTTCGTAGAAGCTGGATGAACGTACAGTATAATTAATGATCTCAATTTCCCAGCTCTGTTCTACACAAATGTATTTCTCATTTCACTATTAGAAAAGAATCAGAAATCGTTAACTGAGAACCCACATTTGGGGTTGTTGAGTATCATTTTGTTATAGCCAGAGAATTCTTTATGGGAATATTTTGTCTTGTTTTTTTCTATCAGTTCCCTTAAGTAACAGATTCTTATAACACTGGAATTTTCATTCGTACTGCTAGTTGATCTTCTGGTAGAGCATTAGGATCCAAAAGTATAAGCTTACTTATAACACACCTTGACAAAGCATAGAAAACCCTAGAGACTCTTGGACTCCAGGTGATTAATTTTGAGCCAAGCATGCTGGCACACTTACTGCATGCCCTGCAGTTTTACAAGCTGTATTGCAACAAGAAAGTTCTCCAGTTGTTATACAGTAGGTTAAGCTGTCCTTATCTTTTTTAACAGGGCTTTGGCAATGTAGGTTTGCATTCTATGAGGTATCTTCATCGCTATGGTGCAAAGTGTGTTGCCATAGGTGAAAAAGATGGTGCTATCTGGAATCCTGATGGACTTGACCCTAAGGAGCTAGAAGATTACAAACTGGTATGAAAAACTGTTTTTTATTCACTGCAAAGCTGTGGAATGAAAGTCACAAAGTTATTGTGCAGGTCAAATGTAGAGGGGGACATAAACAATCAGTTTCAGAAGAAAGGCAGGAAATAAACCTGTTCCTGAGTAAAAATTAAAGTGGAGGCTAGCACTCAAAAGATCTGCCATCATAATATTGCAAGCTGTTCTGCTGCACTGATCTGATTAGCTAACTTTTAGATATTTTTAAATGGTTCCAAATGTAGCCAAAGTGCTTTCCTCACATTTGCTACTTACTTTAATCTCCCCCCCCCCCAGCTGTTCAGGTAGTGAAAGTAGTTGAATTCTCTTTTTCTAGCACATCTTTTCAGTTAAGACAAAGTATTCTTTGTCTTAACTACTATACCCAAGAGCACCTGCAACTCAGGCACATCAATCCTTTGAGAGCTGGATTATGCAGAAGCATGGATCCCAAAACCTTCCTGAGCTGCAGATGTTCCTGGGTATAGCTTTCAAGGAATATAGAATTTTAGTTATAAGGTTAGGCAGTTTACAACTTTTTCACCAGTCTAATGCATTGAAATGATCTTTTCTCTCACTAAACAGCAACATGGATCAATTCTTACCTACCCAAAGGCCCAGCCCCTGGACTGTCATATCCTTGAAGCAGATTGTGATATTCTCATCCCAGCTGCCAGTGAAAAGCAGTTAACAAAAGCCAACGCTCACAAGGTCAAGGCAAAAGTAAGAGGAACATACAAACTGTTTGCTCATTCTCTCCTCTCGTTGATGTAAGTTTTGCTGTGCTAAACTATAATCTGTTTTTTTTCTCCCCTGAGATCATTGCCGAAGGTGCTAATGGGCCCACAACCCCTGAAGCGGATAAAATCTTTTTGGAACGGAACATCATGGTGATTCCGGTGAGGTTTTCTTGCGTTCATTCAGATTATGTGTTTTTTCCATGTCTTCATAACAAGCAAAAAAAGTAGCAAAATCTTTTACAGTATTACCTGCTTCGTGGACTTTCAAGTGCATTTTTGCTCTAACACTAAGAAGGATATAAGCATGCAGTGTAGCTGGAAATCCGTGGCAAAGCTTCAGTTGGTTTCGAGAATGCTGGAGGAGCTCCAGGGTTATAGCATTACTCACTAAGGGATCCAATGTTGAAAATGGATTTTAGAGACAAATAGTCTTAATTGAAGAATATTTATTTCTCAAGTATTTGTTTTCTGAAGTATTTGCTGTCTAAGTCTTTTTAATGCACTTTTTGTGATACTAACAAGAAACCTTTATGACTACTGGAAGACTGCAATAGCATAGGTGTGGAATTCTAAACTAATTACAGCAAATGGATTGTGACAAATCCTTGTATTTGCCTGAGCTTTAATGGGATATGGCTTTTTCTGTTCCCTTTTTCTGAGTTACATCCTGTAAAGGTACAGCAAGTTCTTAATCTCAGGTTCTTTCTGCACTTACTTGCCTTTAGTCAGGGACAGTGGGTCCAGAATAGCTAGGGCCCTTAATCCCAACAGGGAAGGTGTGTATGGGATCAGTGCCATCTGCACTGAGAGCGCTGATCCAGATTAGCCTGTGCCATGGCCTCAGAGCTCACAGAAGCTTTGTGGCCCACAGTCCCACTCCTCCAAAGGGGGCCTCTGGAGGGGGGGGGGTGCTTTTCAATATGATCCCCAGCAATCCCAAACCTGAGAGGCTTGCCTTCTGGCGCACCTCCTGTATTTGGGTCTACCAGAGATCCAGATTAAGGCCTCCCTAATCTTGGTCATGTTGTGTCTGATGTAGGCATAGTGGACCATTGGGGAGAATGGCCTCATAAATCTGGATTAATGTGCAGATCTGGGAGGCCTACATTTGTACAACTTGGATCCTTAACCCACATTAACGGTCAGTCTCCAAGAGAAAGGGGTTTTGCTGCACCCTTGTTCTTGCTTATTTTCCTGTGGTGTGATATGACTTGAAAGAGCAGTGACCTTCCTCGCTACCTAGTCCCTTCTCATTCATGGCAGGTCCACCACCAGGGCTGGTGGTTTGTCATCACAATTTTTTTCTAAGGACTGTTGGGTAAGAAATTTCCACAGCAAGTGGACAGAATGTGCAGGCAGCATTGATAAAGCATTGTTTTATTTCATGCTTTGGAGTTAGGTGTGGTATGGCTAGAAACTTGCCTGAAAATAAATTGGTAGGTGTTAATCTGGATAAATTCACATCTTACTGACATAAATTCATCTGCTACTTTATCTGAATCTAAAAGCTAGATCGCTAGAAGCAATTAGCACCTAAAATATTTGGCCAGCACTTAACAAGAAGGTGTTTCTTTTCTTGTCCCTATTTAGCCAATAGTCTGCATAGTTCCTTTAGTTTTTTGTGTTATCCTGGCCATTCAGTTTTCTTTGTCTTCTTCCTCCATTACACATGAAGTGCAGTTTGGAGTACAAACTGCAATAAAGGTAGCTACCTGTCATTCTATGGTCTTAACTGGACCAAAAACGAATGTGTGATGTGCCCATCATGTTCTGTATTCATAGCACTTAATAACTGTCACTTCATTCATTTTTTTCAAGGCATTTAGTCTCAGTGCTTCTAGAGTTGGCATTAACTATTTCTGTCTAGCTTGTCAAGAATTGCAAAAACTTGGGAAACAATAACTGAGACTAACACGCCCAGTTTTCAAGGTTCTAAAAATACCTGTATATGTCTCTTGTAGGATCTTTACCTAAATGCAGGTGGTGTAACTGTGTCTTATTTTGAGTGGTTGAAGAACCTGAACCATGTCAGCTATGGTCGCTTAACCTTTAAATATGAGAGGGACTCAAACTATCACTTGCTAAGTAAGTCAAATAAGTTCTGAGTTGTTTTTTTCCCAGAAGCAGGAGGAAATAATTGTGTGTATGTATACGCATTGACCCACAATCCAGCAGCACATTGAAATCTCTGGGCACCAGTTATTTAGTAGCCAAAATAATGCTGTGTGTAGACAAAAAGGAGACTAACACAGCTCACAAAGACATCTGCTTCCACAAAATGGTTTATAATGTGTGTCGAACAGGGATAGACCTAGTTTATTCTTCATTTGTTTATGTGCAGTATCATAAAGTACCTAACATAATATTTGCCCAGAGTTCTGAGAGAGCAAATTCAGATCTAGGGAAAAAAATACCTTTTCCATGCTGTAGTAGGTGATTTTTGGCTGGCAATGCTGCACAGTAAATATCTGGTTTGGGTTGGTAGTGAGTGCTAGAAGAAAATCTAAGTAGGAAACAAAATACGCCTGTTGGCTATGGAATTATTTCAAAATTTAGCTTTAGTTTGTGTTTTAGTAGTAGCACAGCTTGCAGCAGTGATTGAAATATATTGTAGAAAATGTTGTAATAATTTAAAAGTAAGAACCGCTTTTGAGACTACAAAATCTGTCATTTTTTGCATACTAGAGAACTGGAATGCACATGAACTGTCTGGTTGATTCATTTGAAAGGGCTAAAGTCTGGCCGCCTGATAGGTTTGTTGCTGTTTTCAGATTACTTATGGTCAACCGTGGCACTCAGCTATCAAGAATGATTCAGTAGATGTTACCTCGTCCTTTTTGTGTGACAGATTGCAGGTAGATCTCCCATCATTCAGTCTTATCTTCTCCCTTTTTACAGTGTCTGTTCAGGAAAGCTTAGAAAGAAAGTTTGGAAAACATGGTGGAAGTATTCCAATTGTGCCTACTGCAGAATTCCAGGATAGGATATCAGTAAGTAGCAGCTTTTGTGCTAGTCGATTCCAGTATATAGAATTCAAGGACTAAGTTTCTTTTGGCATCAGGAAACAGAATTAAAATCACATTACTGAAAATGCCCCATTGTTTTCAGTACCAAGAATGTAAAGTCAGATAATTAAATTTAGCTCATTGTAGTAATTACAGTTCTAAGTATAGAGATGAATTTTTGAAATTTGCCACGATTGTTAAATATTACAGTTTCATAAACCTTATTTACCTGTGTAGTGCTTTATAGGCTAGAGATGATGAAATATGACATTCTAGAAATACAGTCCGTTCCTTTCTTAACATTATCTGGTCTACGACTGATGGGAATTATTATTTGGCAATATCTAGAAAGCTGTAATTTGTTCACAATAGAGAAGATAGTGAGTGATCTCCTATGGACAGTTTCCACAGGGCATAAATCCCCTAATCTATGTAATAATTATATCTTTCTGCCTGATTAGAATCTGTTATATCTACATATTATGAAAAAGATGTAAAATATTATTTGTAGCTGTAAAGTTAAAATGCAAAACCAAACCTGAGATTTAAAAAATGGACACTTTTTTCAATATAGGGTGCATCTGAAAAAGACATTGTTCATTCTGGTTTAGCCTATACCATGGAGCGTTCTGCAAGGGTAAGTGTTAAGTTGGAAGTAGTAAAAGTAATTATTTGTTCCTTCTCAGAGAATTGTTAATGAAATCTATCAGTCTTGTTAGATTTCCCTGAGTTCAGCAATCATGCTTGCCATTTTTCTTGCCTTTAATGAAGTAAACTGGATATGAACATTTTTATTCTTATTTGAACACATAGAAGTGTAAGGCTACTTCTCCAGATTGAGTAATTTGCAGACTGGAACTTGGGACCCTTGTCAACTGTCTTCTGTTGGAAACTCAGTTGTATACATATTGAAGCAAAGTCTAACTTAACATAGGGATGCATTGGATGACAGCTCAATCAAGATTGCGACACTGTGAGGCTTTCTGTTCACTGTCATCTACTAGAACCATCTGCCTTAAATGGCAGCTTCTTGAAAGACATTTATGCTTGTTTTGGAGGTTTTGCTTTGCAGATTATGTAAGCAATTGCAAAGTTCCTGTGTTTAAATTAGTGTTTGCAGGATAAATAGATCTTTGAACCTAATAAATAGTATTCATTTGCAACTAGAGATGCAAACTGATTTTGCCTAGTTTTAGTTAAACCTCAGATTTGGCTTGTCTGATTGGCTGGCTGGCTGGTTCAAATTCACTGAGGGAACAATGGAAGGGGTCAATTTGAGTTTCCCTTTTCTACAGAATGTCCTACCCCACCCCACCCAACTTCTTCTCAGAGGATTTGGTTGTTCAGCTGATTTTACAGGACTTTTTTTTTTTTAAAAAAATCTCTTTCACCTAATAGAGCTTTCTGTGTCCCTCAGTGCAGGTCTTCCTGCCAGTCATAAGTGCTTCCCTGTCAATTCTAGGAGCTGTAGCTCAACCGTAGCCATTGAGTCAATTGCCCTGCCAGGAATGCTGCCCAGTACTAGTTTTCCGTTTCCCACCTGCCAGTCCATGACTTCAGTCATAAGATCAACACTGTGGGTGATGTCAAACTCCTCCATATTCAGCATGGCCCAAAGGAGCCTTATAGGTAAAGAGGAAGTCTTATCACCAGCACCACCAGTGGCAGGTGCTCCCTCTCTTTCTGTCCCCACCAATGTACAGTGAGAAACAGGGAAGAACCAGACAGTCCACTGTTTCTAGTCCCCAAATGAACAGTAAAGTGCACAGTTGCCATGAGGGTATTTTCCTCTGACACCCATCTCCAGACTTCCTCTCTGTAGATGTTGTACACAGATAGTCCCACTCTTCTGTTGAATATGGGAATCCTGTCTTTGTGGATAACCAGCTGGAGTTATCAGTGGAAGCAGATATTCTTTGCCACAGATATTCTTCACCACAGACAGGCTAATCACCCAGAGCATTAATTTTGGAAATGCAAATGCTGATGAGATGTCTCTTTTGGCAATCACCCTGTTTGCTTGGCAGCAAATTCATTCACTGTGTTGCCAAAGTGAGGCTGCCAAGTGGCAGGTGGAGCACAGCCCCTAGTCAGAACAAGCCCAGCCTAGTACTCCCAGGAGCCTCAAGAATGCCTGGGTCTGCAAATGTCTCAGTGCACTAGGGCAGAGCCTCAGAGTGCATCCACACCACACTACCATCAGACCCAGGTTCACCCCTTAGGTGGCAGTGGTCCTGCCACTGCTGGTGCCTCCTGAGTAGCACGACACCACCATCTTGGCTAAGGGCTGTGAATGGCCAGGTATGAATCTCTGCTACTTCTCAGTCGTGGGTCACAAAGCCACTCCTGGTTCCTGAATATTGGGCCAGTGTCCTAGCTTCAAAATATAAACAGAGCAAAGTAGTCAATATTACTTTAAAACAGGCCAAGTAGATTGATGAACAGGCTCCAGCTCAATTCGTTTTTGAACATTTTAATGAACCACAGGGTTGGATTGGTTCCAAAATGAACTTACTGAACTGGTGATGGGGCGGGGGGTGAGGTATGTGAACAATTTTGCATAGAACTGGTTTGGCACATCACTACTGACAACTGTCCTGGCTTTTAGAAAATAATGCAAAGCCCAAGCTATTTTGGAAAAGTGAGAGCAAGAATTCAATGATTTCTTTGACACAAATTAATTAACTTACATTATGTTTCTGTTTTCTAGCAAATCATGCGTACTGCTATGAAGTACAATCTAGGATTAGATCTGAGAACTGCTGCCTACGTCAATGCGATTGAGAAAGTTTTTAAGGTGTACAATGAAGCTGGTCTGACCTTCACATAAATGGTCAGCTGCTGCTATCTGACACCCTGTTGCATACCCTCTTCAGAACGTATACTGCAAGTTTACATATAACCACAGAAATCCCTTTTTTTCTCACTTAACTGTACCGGATATGATTCTCAGTTAGTTTCAGTCCAATCTAGTCTTTTTTATAATAAAGGGAAAAACAATCCATGGTTTACGGCTTTTTACCTAGAGATGTCCTAAAGATAACCAGTTCAGCTGCACTTCTGTTTTTGGCAGGGGGTTGGGAGGAGTTCTGAGTATTTTTTGCTGCAAAGTTTAAAAAAAGGTACATTTTTATTGTATGAAACTGTGGTCTTGCCACAATAAGCAACATAGTAAAGCTTCAGATCACACGTACTGAGTACTGTTGGAGCAAACGCCTAACTATTCATGCACTTTGGTTTCAAGCAATGTTAACTCTTACCTGTGGCACTTTGAATTAAAGGCCTTGGATGATCAATGCAGTGGCATTATCAAAGACAGAATGGGCCTCCTGCAGGGAATAACTTTGATAGGATTCTCATTTTTATACTTAGCAGCACCATAGACCTGGTTTTCTTTAATCAACGTGTTGCTTTTTATAACATGTGCTCCTATTACAGGAGTGCCTTTAAATCATGTACTCATCCTCAACTTGACTCAAGCACTACAAGTGCACATAGAAAGATGGGTTCCAGGAGTTAGTATTTTTATAAATTAAAGCCGTATCATTGTTGTACAGGCATCTGATTAAATGAACTTGCTTCTAATCTCTTTATTTCATATCATAATAAGTTTGTTTTTTTAATGGTTTGTTCCTGAGCAGAACCTTAAATAGACTAAAGAATTTGTGTAGCCTCTTATCCTCCTCAGTTGCATTTTTATTTCCTGAGGTGCTCTTAGCATTAGCTATTGCCTCAATGAACAATTAAATCACTGGTAAAATGGAGGCAAGCTGCTATCACATACCTTGCATAGTGTCTTAGTACGCTGATTTTCTGTCCCTTTTTCTAGAGGTTTTGCATATCTGAACATAAAGAGTTTAATAAAGAAGGCCTCAAGGCAGGATTGGATCTCAGTTTGTGGATTTTTGACAAAGTCTTTTGTCCAGAGAAGTAATTTAAAGTGCCAGATTTATTTATGTAATGAATGCAAATGTTTTTTTAAAACCTAAGCCCTCTAAAAATTCATGCTTTTTTCTAGCTACTTTGTAACTCATGACATAACATGGCAACAAAATAATTATTAAAAGTTGACCTTTCCAAACACAGGCTTGTTAGTGTATTTTCTGATGACTTGACACAACAGGAGAGCTATGTAAATGGATCCAAGGCCAGACTGGAGAGGGAGAAGCGGAACAGGGCAAATATCACAACAGTAATGGGCAGGGGGGGATATGGTGATGCAAGGCAGAAGAGACAGTTTAGGAGAAGGGGTATTAGATACCTTGAAGCTATTAACCCCTTCTGTTCTGCCTCCCAAACGGCAGTGTTTGGGGAGGCATGGTGATCAGCCCCCTGCTCTGACTATGTTGCTCTTGAATGCCAGATCAGCCCAGAAGAAAACATCTGTTACCTCAGCGTGCTTGTGGAGCCCAAAAACCCCTTGGGTACTTCATGGAACTATGGTCTATGAAAGAGGCAGGTTGATGGCTAAAGCACAGGTGGCATAAATCCGGATGTGAGTCTGACCAGACACAGATTAGAGCATACTATTGTGCCTACCATGTGGCAGTGAAAAAGAACTTTTTCTCCGCCACCATTGAGTCCTCAAGTAGCTGTTCAGCAGAGCTTTTCAGAGTAGTAAATGGCCTTATCAAACTGAGCTCAAAGAAGCATGAGCCAGGACCAATTACCTGCTGTGACAAATTTGCGAAGCACTTCGAGGACAGCGTCACCCAGATTCATAGGGGATTGGGTGTCACAATTGGACAGAATCCAAATGAGGTGTCCAGAGAACTGTCTGGTCCAGTTTGGTTGGATCAGTTTCATTCGTTGTGGTCTGAGGATGCGGACAAGCTGCTCATGGGGATGCAGCTGATGATGTGCTCTCTGGATTCCTGCCCCTCGTGACTGATAAAAACTAGCGTGGCAAGGTATCACTGGGTGGATCCGGGAGGTAGTGGATGCCTCTCTTAACAGCCTGTGGTGTGCCCCCTCCTGAAGTGGGCCTCCCTGAACCCAGAGGATTTAAATAACGTATCACCTGGTGGCCAACATACCTTTTTTAGGCAAGTTTCTGGAGAGAACTATTGTTGTTCAGCTGCAGGCATGCTTGGAAGAAGCTGATTATCTAGACCAGTGGTTCTCAACCTGGGGGTCGGGACCCCTTTGGGGTCAAACTACCCTTTCAGAGGGGTCGTGACAAGTCTCCCACCGCCCTTCCCTCCCATTTCCCAGCTGCTCTACCCCCATGGTTGGGGGTCTCCACAACATAAGGAACTCCATTAAGGGCTCGCTGCGTTAGGAAGGCTGAGAACCGCTGATCTAGACCCATTTCATTCTTGCCTCAGGCCTAGTTATGGCACAGAAACCGCCTTGGTCGCCCTGGTGGATTACCTCCTTTGGGAGAGAGACAGAGGGAATGCTGCCCTGCTGGTTCACCTGGACCTCTCAGCAGTTTTTGATACCATTGACCACAGTATCCTTTTGTAGAGACTATGGAGTTTAGGAGTGAGAGGCAATGCTTGGCACTGGTTCCACTCCTATCTCCAGAGCAACACCCAGATAGTGGCTGTAGGAGACACTGATTCGACACTCTGGGAACTCATTTGTGGGGTACCTCAGAGGTTGATCTTATTTCCAATGTTATTTACCATCTATATGAAGCCGTTGGGAGAGGTCATCAGGAGATTTGCAGTGAGGTGTCATCAGTATGCAGATGATACGCAGCTCTGTCTCTGTACCATCTGAATCAGGAAGTTGTTGAAGTGCTTGACAGGTATCTGGAGGCAGTAATTGGCTGGACGAGAGCCAATAAATTGACGCTGAATCCAGACAAGACAGAGGTGCTGTGTGTCACAGGGTCTCGTGTCCGTGTAGTTGGTAGACACCCTATCCTTGATGGGGTTGCAATACCCTGGACGGGGCAGGTGTGAAACTTGGGGTACTCCTGGACTCCACCTTGACACTTGAAGCTCAGGTGGAGGCTGTGGTCAAGAGCGCCTACTCCCAACTACGAGTGGTGTGTCAACTGAAGCCTTTTCTGGATAGAGACAAATTGGCCACAGTCATCCATGCTCTGGTAACCTCTAGATTGGACTACTGTGATGCACACTACATGCGGCTGCCCTTGAAGACGGTCCGGAAGTTGCACCTGGTGCAAAATGCAGCTGCTAGAGTGCTGACTGGAACAGCTAGCCGGATGCACATCACACTGGTCTTAAAAGAGTTGCATTGGCTACCAATTCACTACCGAGCCCAATTCAAGGTACTGACTCCGATTTATAAGGCCATAAATGACTTGGGCCCCAAATATCTAAAGGAATGCCTTCTCTCATACCGACCTGCTTGTGCCTTAAGATCAAGTGGTGAGGCCCTCCTGGTTGTCCCATCACCTTCAGTAGTGAGGGCTTGAGGTGTGACATGCCCCTTTCTTACATATACTTAGCAAGGTGGTGAAAACACACCTTTACCCTGGCCTTTGGCTGAAATGATTATATTTCCATCCCAGCACAGATACCATCTTTTTAAACATCCTGTGTATTGTTTTAGAATTGTTGATTTTTTAAAAAAAGTGCTTTTATTGTATATTCTGCTTTTAATTTGTTTTAATTGTTACCTGCCCAGAGCCCTTTGGGTATGGGGCAGGATAGACATGTAGATAATAACTAATATCAGGGCTGGCATTAAGAGTGAGACCTTTCCTACCTTAAACCAAGCTCAGTGGAAATTTTGGAGCAGAGGAACAAGATTGGTTTACAAATGAAATTTGTGTCCTCTTGAGTCATTTCAGGAGCACTTGCATCTGTCTCCATGCAGAGTGAATGCATAGTCATTCTGGTTCTGCAAGAGCAGTAACTGTAGAAAGTGATGGTGCATTTATAAGAGTTGTTTCTTGGTTCAGGTGAATAAAATGCTGGAAGGCAGCAAGAGCAAAATAAATGTACAAGGTCATTGTATTGATTGGGGGGAAAGTGAGCAAAGGTATGAAACTTTCATTTTGACTGAGGTAGTGCAAAGAAGTTACCAATGTATTAAATTTGCCATGTGTAAATTGCATATCCCTCTCCATTCCTGCAAGTTTGGGGTTTATTCATTGACTGTTCTTGTTTTAGTTTCACTTCACTGTTGAACTGAAGCAATACCCTTAGAAACTGATGGAATATAATTTTCCAACTAATCTTGAACTGCAAGAGGGAAAAAACTCAAACTGTGTGTATGCATATCTACTTTTTACCTGCGATTGTAGCCAACAGTGGCGTCCTGTGTGAGGTTTCATAATGTGTCTGTATGTAGTTGTGCCTGCAAACAATTCGTGTTGCTGTGTCTGGTGGAGCTGAAGGGCTTTCTACACTTACCCAACAGTGATCTGGATTAAGCAATCCATTCCAAACTGGGGATGGATTGTTTTTGATGGGAACATAGCCATCCACATTGGGACAACACCAACACTGATCCCAAAGCTCACATGAGCTTCTGAGATAGGCCTCCATGCTTTTCTCTTTCTATGGAGACTCAAAGCACCTGACAGAGCTTTCTGTTCTTCTCCCCACAACAGATACCCTGTGAGGAAGGTGGGGCTGTGAGAGCTCAGAAAGAAATAGAGCCATATCTAGGCCAAGACCACCCAGTTGGCTTTGTGGAAGAGTGTGGAGACTACCAAATAAATGGCCAACACGCTAACCACAAGACCTAACAGTCTTACCCTTCTTGGTACAGTTTACCATTGGCTAGTATGCCAGTGGGCCTGTCTGAACAGGCCTACCAGTACCCCAAATCTAGATCAAACCAAGAGGCTCCTGGTCCAGACTCTGCTCCGTCTTATGCAGGTAGCACTAGCAGTGGGCAGGTCCTGTGTATGCAAAAGGGAGGCCTGTAGTCGCCTTATAAATCTGGGCTACCAGTTAGTGCATAAAGGTCCTGAGTGCTGTACTGGTTCTAGATTAATACAACAAAGTAAAATGTATTGCTTTATTTTCAAAGTGTAGAGAAGGAGCGGTTAAATATCCGAGAAGCATTTCCAAACTGAGCATTGTTCCTTCATTCAAATACATCGGGATCAGCCGAATGGCCAGAGGAACAATTAGGATGAAGCATTCTTCTTTTCTTCTTCACTCTGCCCAAAGCTTTTACCCCAGGTAGTCATCTGGCTTGTTACACTTTGTGTAGCCTTTTCACCAGCATCTTGTACAGTTTTGCAGACATCATCTACCACTTAGAAACAAAAGAAAAGTAATTCAGTATAGATAATGGATTTGCTCCATGTCTGGTTCGGCTTTTCTGTGGTCTCTAAGGGCCCATTTACCCAGTTATTTAGTCCACAGTTACCCTTTGTGGAGCCTGAATATACAACTTGATAGTTCACACAGAGGTAGAAATGGGCAGTGTCTGTATCGACACTGGTCAGTGTCCTGCAACCAACTAAGGTGTGGGGAGGGCTTCCATCTTTGCCCATTCCTTTTTGCTTTTCCCTCTCACTTGGTATGATTGAACATCTCCCTCTCATCGAATTTAGGGGGGTGGTTGGAGGGATGGGGTCTTACCCCTTTACCTCCACTTATCTAACCCCTCCATCAATCTGTTGCTGGGTGTGTAGGTAACCTGGAGGTGGCAAAACAGCATTAGCCATTATCTCCTTCCCCACTGCTGATGCAGTTACAAAAGAAAGGTTTAAAAAGGCGGGGTGATTGGGACAAATATGCTAAACAAAGTGTCAATGAAAAAGAAGTAACACCTTCCTCCAGGCCCAGAGGAAAGCTTGGGTACCTCCAAAGCTTGGGAAGAAGAAGAAGAGGAAGAAGGAAGAAGAGTTGGCTTTTCTACCCTGCTTTTCTCACCCATTTAAGGGGACTCAAAGTGTCTGACAAAGCTTTCTGTTCTTCTCCCCACAACACCCCCCCTGTGAGGTAGATGGGGCTGTGAGAGCTCAGAAGAGAGCTGTGACTAGCCCAAGGTCACCCAGCTGGCTTCATGGGGGAGGGCGGAATCAAACCCGGTATTCTCAGGTAAGAGTCCAGCTTCCTAACCACTAAACCAGTAGTCCCAATGATGTCCCCATCAAAGAACAAGGCAGAATGAGAACAGAAAATCTGAACACTGGATACTAAGGATATGGCCAGACAGGGAATGGCTGAGGCTGCAGAAAATTAAAAATGAATGCTTCCCAAGAAAGTATTTTTGTGTGTGCAAAATTAATATAATCTAATTTTGTCTGAAGGACCTATGTTTCATTTCAATCCAAAGGGGAATAAAAGCACTTGAATTGCTAGAGCATCAGATTCGAATTTAGAGGGACAGAGTACAAATGTTCACTCATCTATAAAATGCCTTGAACCAAGTTCAGATAGTTACAGTTCTGAGTATTAAAAAACTTGGTAGAAAGATGGAATGTGGTTGATCCAGATGTCATGAAACAAGAAGAAAGGGAAAATATAGCTTTTGAAAACCAGAAATAAGCAAACAGAGATATCTCAATATATAAAAACTGGCAAAAACTGAAATCTGGCATCTTCTATATGCAAAGTACGTGTAGCTTTCTCTCTGACCTAAAAACTGCTAAAGGTTAAAATTTGTTTTCGTATAGAATACAATGAATTGTGAGAACAATCAACTTGCTGTTTCTAAAACACAGGTCTTTCGTAAGTGTAAGAGTTAATGGTGGGAACTGGCACCAAATAACCTTGCAATTGCAAGGAGCAAAGCTGGTCTTCCCGTACTGGTTAAGTTCACATTGGAAGAAAAGCTGAGTTTGGAAAGAACACACCAAATCTGTTCTATAGATGGCACCCCTTATATATCCAGCTGTGCCCATCAAGACCTCCGTAATGCCTTTATCAAGTTATGCTCCTTCATTCTCCATTCTATAACCTTTGCACAAATTTTAAAAGTGCCTTCCACCTCCCTTTCCTTCTCAGTGCTAGGTAGAAATCTAGAGATGAGCCTCCGTTCTTTTGCATGCTCCAAGGCAAGTGTATTGTGGCTGTTGCCCATAATACACTCGAAATTCCACATGCCCCCAGAAGTTAAGGAATACAGAAGTGTTCTGGTGCAGATGTACCACATATCAACAGTTGCCCAAATTTTTAGATGTCATCTTACCTTTCTGACCGGCCTCAGTCACCTGGTCCATTGTCTGTTGCACTGTTTGTCCTGCTGCATTAACTACAAATAATTTTAGAAAGGGGGCATTTTAAAAAATGCAGAGGAAGAATATGGAAAGCATGGCATAAGTAACAAATATATTTCTATAATCAATTTCTATGTGTACCATTAAATGCCATGGCACAGATAAAGCAACTTTTCATTTTATAGCATTGTTTTGCATAAGTTGGCTTTGCACAACAGGCTAACTTCCCAGAAAGCAGACAATTGGCAGCTGGGTCTCTAGCCTCTCAATGGAAGTAGGCTGGTTCAAGGGCCTGCAAAACGGAACATGCCGCCTTGTTCTGTTCTAGCAGGGGGACCTATTTTGGAAGCATACCAAATTGCATCACCAAAATGGGTCCTCCTGGAGTGTTCTTCCACTGCAGCCCTTAGATCCGGATCTAAGAAGATCCGGATCTAAGGAATGGGTACATTCCTTAATCCGGATCTAGTAGATCTGGATTAAGGGAAGCACCCAATGTGTTTCCATGGGAGGTGTAGCACCCATTAGCAATGGGTGCTAACACCCCTGCTATGGAAACAGCTTTGCACCCATGTGGGGAATCCAGATCGACCCCCAAGGGGTCAGTCCGTTACCCCAGGTGTTTCGGGGGGTGGGGGGGGGCAGTCTTCGAAGCCACTTCGAATTGACTTCAAACTCATTTCAAAGTCTGTGCAAAATAGCTCCGGAGTGCCTTTGAAGTCTGTGCTGATCTTTGGAGTGAACTTCGAAATGACTGGAGTCACTTTGGAGTCACTTCTGGCAGAAGACCCCAGTGTAGACCCCATTAATAGGGTCTACAGAAAATCTGGATTAAAGGCCAAAATGTACCCATTAGATCAAGATTTCCCCCACGGCAGTGGAAACAATTGGATCCCAAATGGGTGCCGTGGTGGAAATGGGATCATCCGGCTCACACCAAAATGGATCCTAAATGGGTGCAAAAATGGGTACTTTTTGACAGTGGAAAACCCCCTTGGAGTCAGGAACTTACAGCAGGCTCTGAAGCTTGCGTGAGCTTTGGACGTATATGTGGGCCTGTCTCAGCGCAGGCTGTCCAAATACAAACAGCCTGGTTCAGGGACAGCCAAAAAACTCCAGCAGGGAACTATTCCTGTAGGAACAGTTCCAGCTGGAGTAGTCCAGCCCCTGCAATGGAGAAACACCCTTAGGTTAAATTTTAGTTAATACATTTAGCACTTTATTGAATTGGTAACATTACAATGTATTTGGATTGCTCTGAGACATTGTTCAATACTGCTAAGAGACATCAAGCAAGTTTTCCAAAAAACGTGTCATGGAAGCTTGCCAACTTGCCCTGCCAACTTCATTTCAATTTCTCCTATTTTTGTATTGGATCTTTTATCTTGCACTTACCAGAACTGTGTAACCAGCATAGAAAACCTCTGAACTTTTTCCCCAACACGGTTCTACACGCTGAAAAAGCTTTGCTTGAATGTATTTGGCCCGCAGATATTTCTATTTGGCCCACAAGGGAAATTTGGGTGTTCTTTAAACCCTCTTTAAACGAACCCAGGAGCAACACTTTTTAATCAACACTTGTGCCAGCTTAGCAGCTAACTGCTTAGATGATACTTCAGGAGCAGCTTGATCTCTCATCAATGGCAGATTATGGTTTCCTTCTAACACAACAAGGAGTCTACAACCCTCCAAAACACAACTGACACAATCTATAATAGGTTTCGGGGAATGTCACATATTACCTTTATATTGATATATTTAACAAAAACTATTTTTAAATCCCATTAAAATCTTTAAATCATTTGGCCTGTGTCACTTTCAGGCTGAGGGGGAAAGCAGGACGCTTCTAAGGCCATTTGCTGGGATTTGAGAGCAGGAAAAGGTTTGTCCTTGTCTCTCCTTGAGATGCCCATGAGCATTTGGTGGGCCACGGGATTAGATGGGCTGTGGCCTGATCCAGCAGGGCTCCTCTTATGTTCTTATGTGTCCATCTGTGCATACGTAGTCCAGCAGCTGTAAAAGTTCTAATATAGTTGCCTTGTTTGCCTTGTTTTGCCTTAAATGTCTCTTTCAGGGGCTTGAGTTGTTTGGTGAGTTGTTTGTATGTATGTGTAATGTAATCTATATTTTATGAGATTCTGTATTTCTAATTCACTGTACACTCATGCCATTGAGGAAGAGGTTGAAGTCAACCGCATCTGGCAAGAGTGATTATACAACTTGAGTAATTCTCAGTCCGGAACACTGAGAACAGACGGCTGATCCAAGACAGCTATATTACAACTTCTACAACCAGTGGGCTACATATGCACAGATGTACACCAAGTGACACCAATCAAATGCTTTAAAGATTTTAAATGGGAATGATCCTACCTGCTGAACTAACAGGCCAGAGGTTTTTTCCTCTTGTCATCTGACTGTCCCGTTAATGTGTATCATGAGCATTATTTTTGAACTCTTTTAAAACAATTTGGGTTATGATTACAATTCCAGCATGAACATACTGCTTTTGTTTAGATATCTAGTTTTTCATTAATTTTAAATCTGGCATAATTACCAAGAGAGCTGCCTCTCTTCAAAGGGCGAAAAAAAATCAGGTTTTTTGGGGGTTTCTGTAAACAAAACTTTCTGTTTAAGGTGTCTTAAGACTTTTGTTTGATTTTCCATTAAGTCCATGCAACGCCTCTGAAAACAAGCATCTGCAATTAGGCACTTGTTTGCCTAACATTATAGGAATATGAACTTTTCATGTCCCATGTTTTTTTAACACAATATATTCACTTCGTTTCAAACCTTTTCCACACCATAAAAAAGGAGGAAGAAGAGAAATTGACACGTGTGGTTACAGAGGCAGAAAAAGACCTTGAAGTTTCATAATCTGTTGGTGGAAAGATGACAAGAACTGTATTTGTGTTTAGAGCAATAGTATGTTGCACAAACCAACCGGACAATTCTATGAAGCTGAATAATTCCTCTATGAAGACCACAGTGGCAGCTTCTGCTATGTGCATTTTAAAAGGCCAACAAATCTGCAGTCATGCCCAGTGTTTAAGACAGCCTGAAGCCGTGCCTAGTTCCCAGGGATCACAATTAAAAAATACTGCTCTGATTTTTTTAACCAAGCTATCTCCCTTCACCCTCCATCTGAACTATACAGTATCCTGATTATCCCAGCATTGGGGCCATTTCTACCTCATTATTTATTTCAGGTACTGATTGTGTAAGATGACTAGTACCTGTACTTTCCTGGGTGGAAAGGGAAGAGTTTCCATTTCCATTTCTTGTGGGCATTCTAGAGGGACAGACCCTGCTTCCTCTTTGCCCCACATCACCACCTACCTTCTTTGCTTCCCCCCACCCCTTGTTGCAACTAAGAGGTGTGCATGAATGCAATGTTCGGGATTTGATTTGATTTGAACGGAGTATCTGAAAATTCAAATCAGTTTGAATCTGTTTGTGCAAATGGTCAATTCATATGCGCAAATATGAATGGCGGCAACATTCATACGTGCCTGTACGCATCCGCACGCATCCCGTATTCATCCCACATGCATCCTGTTTTCGTCCCGGACGGATCTGCACAAATGCATATGGGATCTGAGAAAGATGCATACGGGCAAGTACGCATCATGTACATATCTGTACACATTGGAATGTTCAAATAATTTGCACAAATAGATTCACAAATACAAAATTAATTGGAATGGTTAAATTTGAATTTATGGGCATTCGATTAAAATTCGGATATTTTGAATATTTGTGCACATCCCTAATTACAACTGAGCTTTTCACAACTGAGGGTTCCCCCGTCCTGTAAAAGAACTTCTTGGAAGGGGTTCTGGGGCTCCACAATCCTTCCTCACCCTCTTCACTTTATTATGCACTTAAAGAGCAAGGACTCAGACTGGGGAAATGGAAAAGTGTGGACAAAGAAAAGTGATCTGAGTGAGCAATAAATCAGATGGGTGTGATGAAAGCCGATAATGGCCTCTATTCCCATGGTACCCTGTTGTGGTGTGACCAAGCCCACAATGTCACATTGGAATGACTTTGAGCACAATGCCAAAAAGACTGAAACACACAATCCTAAACTGCACAATATCTACTGATTCAAATAGTAGCACTTGCACAATAGCACAAATGAATTTAACCAAAATTAGGCAATCTGCCTATGTTATACATACAGCTGGTTTGTGACTTACCCTCCTAATTAAGTGATCATCATTGGATCTACTTAACTGCATTATATTTCCTTCTACCCTCACAGTTTGCCCATCCCCACTCAGTCATGGACATCTGTCTCTTAATGCAGGATATCTCTTCATGCCTCTGACGGAGGCAATCTCTTCATGCCACAATACATTAATTTGGCTTTAAGATGCCACAAAGATTTTCTGTTGAACGTGGCATGTGCTTCCCCAGGACTTTACCAGAGGGTTCCCTCCATCTACTGTCTTGAAAATAAAACTTGACAAGAGCCCGTGAAGTTCTGCATCTGCCACATTCTCCTGAATAATAGTTTCATCCAAATTTAAAGAGAAATTCTTTGTGTGAAGAGCTTGTATGAAGAGCTCAGGAACTTTCAAGCCCATAGGGCTCTAAGTGGTTTTGGCTTGCCAAAAGATTAGAAGAAGACTAAATAAAAACAAAGAGAAGCAAATATTATTTACCTTTCTCCTGGGCGGTGTCACCGGCCAGTTTTGTTGCTCCTTCTGCAAGGTTCAGTTTAAACATGTTTGCTTTTGTGGAGACAATCTTCTGCTCTGCAATATACCTAAGAGATGGTGAACAGCAACTTTCCTAAGCGAAAGGCAGGTCAGTTTTACCGTTCCCAAATGTGTTGGTTTTTATAGACTGAAAAACTCCTCCCAGAGGGGACCAAGAGCCTATAGGCCTCTATTAGCTGACTAAACTACCGACTTAAAACATAGCAGAGAGAGATGTTAGCAATTAGCAATGTTTTGCTCCCCAAAGGGGAAGGGTGTGGTCTGGCTTAAAAAAAAGAGAAAAAGTTCCAAGGTAGTTTTCCATAGCAGCACAATGACAGCTGTTATTCTGTGTGGAGTAGCTGGCAACTCAGCTGTTCTAAAACCTTTCCATAGCGCCGGAGACTAGATGAGCCAAAGGCTACAACGGCATAGCAGCATATTTCATTTTACAGGGCAAGGGTGGTAGCTGAGAAAAGAAGGAAGAATCTAACTAGTGGGTACTAACTGCTCCATTTGGCAGTACTTAAAGCTAAACCAAGCTTGCTGATTGTGTAAGCACACCGAATACAACCTACCAGTAGTCTGATAAGGCTTTTGTTGTCTGGAAAGGATAGGAAAAGAGGGTTTGGTGTATGTCAATGTGTGTCAATGTGTGCTTGAAATCCAAACTCTGCAAAGCTGTCTGAAAAGTTATCTTTCTATTGAATGGCAAGGGCTGGATCCAGTACAAACTCAGGCGTGAAAGATTCCTCTACAAAAAGGAGATGATGCTCAACTGTAGACCTCCTGATTTGCCTACCAGTTTGGCTGAGTGCTTAGGGAGCCAGACTCTTAGGCTGCGTCCCCAAAAGACTTATTTGCCTCTCTACTGTCCCTCTACTGTCACTCTATTCAAGTGGACTTTAAAAGTGCCATGCAAATCAGGAATAAGCGTCCGCATGAGGCTCAGCAAAATGCACATTTTTAACGCACCTTCCATCCCCATGGGAGCCGTGTTTTCTTTGCGTGCATCTTTTTCTCCACGCCCCTGCTCTTGTTGATAGAGTGCCAGCGGGAATGAGGAGGGACTGCGCTCGGTGTGGCCACAACCAGGAAGACAATCCCTGACAAGTCCAAAGGAAAAATAGCCATCGGTTCTCTGTTCGTCTTCCAGATCTTCCACCCCCCGAAATGGCTTCTCGTGCCAGCAGACATTCACTCTCACCACTTTCCCTGTTATTGCTGTCAAAATCCACCCTGTCCAGCGCACGATTGCTCATTCTCTCACCATTTTCCCTGTTATTGCTGTCAAAATCCACCCCTAGCAATAATCCACCCATTTCACACCTCATAGTGATTGCAGCAATGTTGCAATTCTGCGTGATTCTGGCTCTTTAGTTCTGAGCTTTAGAAAGGGAAGCTGCTTGTGTTATTGCTGTGTGTGTGGGTGAGGGTTTGTTTTTGTTTTTAAAAATTGTCTGAATGTAGCTGGAGAGGGAACTCAACCTCTGAGCTCCTTAGCCCACCCTGATGTTATGAGACAGTTGCCCTTGCCCATGTTTTAATCCTAGTATTCTACAGTTAAGAAAATCAGGAAATCAGAGATGTGGAATGCTTTTGCTTGAGTCAGTGCCAATAGTCCAACCCTCTAATAAAACATTTTCTTGGGCTTTAAACCTCTGGATCCAACCAATCCTGTGTTCTTAGTATGCTCAGACAAGAACCAAAAATAATTTTGAATTTGCAAATTAGAAACCCATGCACCAAATCCAAGCAACAATCACCAGTTGCTAAACATGCCATTGGTGCATTGGTGCATTGATGGATGGCCATGGCAATTCATGCAAGAGAATCTAGAAGGTAAAGGAGAAAGGTGCATCTGTGATTGGATTTTTGCTTTGGTGTTCTCTTGGCCATGCTTTGGTCGGTTTGGTCAAAATGCTATTTGACGAGATCGAGCCTCTTGGGTTCTACAGTGTATAATCCACAGTGGGAGTATTCCTGAAGCCAAATTCATCCTCTGGTGGCACAAAAATCTATTGTTCACAACTTGGCATACAGATAGGCTATTTTGTTTATGGATTTATTCATTGCTAACTATGGATTGCAGCCAACGAGAGTAACCCAAATGCTTCCTGAAGTGAAGAATCATATGTTGCCCCTCCACATTCCAAGTACAAAGGCCAAGTTGGGCTTTTAGTTAAATCCTAGTTTAAGACTGATGATGGGACATCATCTTGTGCCATACCTGAGGCCAAATGGGAGGGCAAGAGACCAACAAGGGCTGCTGCTGCCCCAGCATCTGCAGCCATGGGGAAACATTCCATTCTGCTTAGAAGCAGAATCAGCCTTGGTGATTGACAAAAATGAGCAGCCAATGGAAACAAACACATATCCGGATGAAACATCCTTTTTTTGTTCCAGAAAGAACGATGCTTTAATTCACTTTACAGGATATGGGATGGAGAGCACTTCTGAGCTGGTGAATCACTTGCTCCCTTTCTCTTTTATCTGTTCTCTGTTCCTGTAAGGGTAACGCCAAAAAAAAATAGTGTCAGCATTAAAACCACTGTTTTGATTATGGTATAAACCACTTTGTTATGGAAAAAGCTTTAAATGTAATCAATATTGCTGCTTTCACTAATCTGACCCTGTTATCCCTGACCTAGCACCAATGGATGGAGAACCCTGGGAAGCAGATTTTGGATAATATTGGAAGGGCTTATGTGATGTTGCTCTCTCTCTCTCACTGTGTGTGTGTGTGTGTGTGAGAGAGATCTTTTAGTGCTTGAAGGATCTTTTATTGCTATGGCCTTTTTAAAAAAAGGAAAGGAAGGCGAGGGGACCAAGTTGATTTTTTAAAAAATAATTCTTCCTGGAATATGCTGCATTTGGGGAGCAGAGTGGAATGGCTTCTTTTTCTTTTCTCTTTCTCCACCTCCTACCCCGGTGATGGCCAACCTATGACACGCGTGTCACAAGTGACACGCCAAGCCCTTTTGGGTGGCACACATGGCCACCCTGGCACCTGGGCATGTAGTGCTTGCTTGTTCTTGAAGTGTATGAAATACCAACTTTCAATGGAAGATTTAGCAACAAAAGTCATTAATGTAAAGAATTATTTGTTTTTGCTTTTAATAAAATACATATATCAATAATATAACTTTTTTACTAGAGTCACAAATATCACAAGATTATGGATATTTCTAGATGTGACACAGCACCCAAGTTAACCTAGGTTTTCTTGTGAATTTTGACACACCAAGCTCAAAAGGTTCACCATCACTGCCCTACCCCCTGCCCGCAATATGCTGCAATATTTCTGGAAATGCTTGTCTTGGCAAGTGGAGACTTTTTTCTCTTCCTCTCCCCTTTGATTCATAATGGTTTTGATTCTGTGGAATCAAACAGAGGCAGCAAAAGCAAGAGGGAGAGGGCAGGGATTCCCCACATCATCGGATCAAAGCCAATGGGGAGAGAGGGGTGGGAAAAGGGTGAGGAGGGGAAATAATTGCTTTCCCCAATTCGTTTTTTAGAAGTGTTTGAAGTGTGGGGACACAATTTGGGGTTGAATGTGATTGCCAGATGTGTGTTTGCTTAGTTTTAAAGCATTTTAAATAGCATTTTAAATAACATTTTATAAAGTGTTTTGAAACCGTTTTGAACACTCAAAAAAGTCCTAGTGGGAACTGGGTCTAACTGGCTCACTGATATGGTAGGAGACACCTATGATATTATAGGAGGCATCTATGAGTGGGCATCCCCATGGAACCACCCAACCTGCCTCAATCACCAGGTACTTTCCCATTTCCACTTCCAGCATACAAGGGTATCTGAAAATGCTGTGGATGAGACATCCATACAACAACCTGGCTGCTGTATTTGGCACTAATTGGAGCTTCCAGAGTCCCATATACAGTGCATTATAACAATCTACTGGGCACAAGTGATAGAGTCCAGGCGGTCCCTGCTAGCATAAAGGTCCTGCTGTTATGTTAGCTGAAGCTGGTAACAGGCACTCCTGATCAAAGAAGTCCTCTGGAGATTCACTGGCAGGGAGGACTCTAAGAACATCCCATCTTTCTGAGGAATTTCAACCCCTTCTCAAAGAGGGGTTCAGAAAGCAGAAAATCATATAAGAAAATGTTAAAATTGGGATGCTTTCTTTTGTGATTAAGAGAGCATATATATAGCTGTAGAAAAACAAACATTTTTTTTATCTGAGTTGCTTGCTTGGCACTTCTGTAGGTGAGTGACCAAAGTCACTTATGTTAGGTATGCATACTAGCCAGTCAGACAGCATGCCATGGCCTAAAGTGACAGATTATGCTTCTGATCCTTCTAAGTTACTGGACAGGATGGTTTTCAGTGTTCTCCTGTTGTTTTTCAGTCATTACATTCTGCCCTAGTTTTTGGTTAACTAATATGGAATCCAAGCAGTAAAAACTAAGTCATTCTGAAGAATTTTTAAGGTTTAAGTACCAAAATATACAGCTGAAACACAGGCAGGATCCACACTACACCCTAAGGGCACTATGCAAACTCTCAAAGAGCAGGGGCTTCACATGGCTTCATGCTCAAAGCAGCAAGAGATCACCTTAAGTGCTCTGTGTTTTTCTGCTCCACCCCCACTGCCAAATGGGTTCCGCATTCTTTGGGGCAGATAAGCATCCCTGATTTTCTGAACACAGAAAATGGCCTGTGCGTTGGAAAAAAACCAATCCCAGAAGGCCATTTTGAAGCTCGAGATAAAAGTTTCCAGGTTGTGATGTTTGTGCAGTTGAGAGGTGCAGTGGAACAGCATCCTTGCTGGTGTTAAGTGCCGTAGCACCTTCTTGCAAGTGCGCCAGCCCTGCAGCAGCAAGAACTGACGTCGTGCATACATTTCTTGAAGAGAGAGGTTTCTTTGAGATTGACATCATGTAGTGCAAAACTGAAATTTTAGCTAGGAGACTGTCATTGCAGATGGAGGATTTCTTGTTTCATCACCCCCCTAGCAGGATACTAAGCCGTGGTATAGAGACAGCCTTAGTTGCTGAAGCCAGTCAGAAAACTTTAGCCATGCCTGTGATAGGTGTTTTCGCATTAAGGTGAAGAAACCTCAGGATGCTTCAGCCTGAACAGGTTGAGTACACTTCCCCATCTGCACTGCCAGGTAGAGGGCATGTTCCAAAAGCATCCTTTCCCTGCCTACGTGTGAACGGGGAACTGTACTCAATGTGTTCGGGCTGAAGACCCTCCCCCGGCCTCTCCCCATTGGCTGCCTTGCAGCCAGGGATGGGGAGGCCAGTCGGGTCCTTTCCTTGGGGTCCTGCCACCTGCATCGGCCAGGATCAGGCCGATGCAAGTGGTGGGAGCCCCACCCAGCAATCCCTCAATCCACCCTGGAGTCACACAGGAACATAAACAGCACTTACCTGCTGCTACCAACTCGATTCTGACTAGAATAGGCCGGCGACATTCTGTGCATTCTTGCGAGGCAGCCTCTCATTGGCTGGGCACCCGCGCCTGCGCAGATGGCCAAGTGGGTGCCTGGCCAATGAGGGGCTGCCCCACGAGCTTGTGCAGAACGCTGCCGACCTATTCCAGCCAGAATCGAGCCAGAAGCATCAGGTAAGCACCATTCATACATGCACACAACCCAGGGTAGATTGAGGGGTGTTAGGTGTGGGTCCCCCTGGCTCTAGTAGCTGCGATCTTGGCTCCTGGAGACAGTGGGAACTGAGGGACAGGAGGGCCCTGGACTGCCACCACTGGCTCCAGAGGAGCCAATGGGAGCAGCCTGGGGGAGGGGCCCAGCTGTCACAAATGGAGAGCATGCAAACGTTCTCCCTCTGGAACAGCTGGGAACGTGCCGAATGTGCAGAGATGCTTTCAGAGCAGTTTTTTCTACTCTGAAAATAGAATGCATGGAGAGCACATTGGGGTGCCTGGGGCAGTGTTCTCCATGCATTCAAAACCCCCTCATGCGAAAAGGCCTAGGTTTTCTGCTTCTCACCTTATATAATCCCTCTCCTTGATAAAGTTTAATTCATCTACAAGACCAAGCCAGTAAAGATATGACTATCTTGCCGTTTTAGCTGAATCCTGAGAAAACATGTCTAGCTGTTATGAGCAACCAATCTGCGGCCAGATGAAATCTAGATGAACATTTGTGGACTTTTATGCCACACTGTGGCTAGAAAGAGAAACTGTAAGGAAATGACTTGCAATATAATCATTATGCCTGGGATGAGAGATAATGCAAAAACTCTTGGACAGTTTTAGATTTATTTATTATTAAAAAAATAAAAGCTTTTGGAATTTTTTTAAAAATACATATCTAAGGCAACAAAGAACTGCGGACTGGCCCTGGAAAGGAAGTGAGGTGCTGGGTGAGGCTTCTTCTAGATCATGGGCCTGAGGCCTTTTCACATTTAGGCCATGACACTCTGGGACACTTGCCCCATTCACATGTAGGCAGGTAAGGAACGTGTCTACAAGTGCAAAAGGGGAAAGCGTCCCAGAGTGTTGTAGCCTGAAAAGGCCGAGACGGGGGTGGGACTCCACTCCCAGGCCTGTCTGCCATTGGGTCCGGCACGCACACACATAGCACCCACCTCGTCCTCGCTGGCTCCTGAAATGGTGAAATGAGTGTGCCTGCTTTGTTTTTTACTCTCAAAGTGAGTTGGGCCTTGGGTGAAAACCAAAGACAGAACAAAGCTGGTGACTGAAAAATGATGGCTAAGATCCTGAATGTTTTTGCACATCCCGTCCTGTCCACTGGATGGGAAAGGAGCATGATTAACCAACGTTGACTAGCGCTTGGACTTGGAGCGCTGGTCACCTTTGGCTGTCGTCCATCCCCCCCTTCCCCTGAGATCAAATACTTACCCGATTCAGTTATAGGGCCGGTCCTCCTCTAGGTGCCACCATTTTGGCTGCAGCACTCTCTGTAACTGCTTGTGTGTCAGCACCATCACATGACAATGCTCTGTGCATATACAATCACGTCTATGGTCGTCTGAGGTGGCAGCGTACTTGCACAGCAGCTCCGTTGACCCCAGACCACCAGAAGAGATGCGGATGGTCGCACCGCTGGACACTCCAGGTAAGTTCCTGGTAAACGTTGATTAAGGCGTGGAGCACAATTTCATGCTCCACAGCTAATCAGCAATTAGTGAACTTCTGGTGAGGCAGGGCACCTCCTCGAAGTGCAGATGCTATTCACCAGAAGTTCTCTAATTGTTCACTAGAAGCCGTAGTGCAAATAGGCCTCCTGCTACTTAGGGAGAGAGAAAGTAGTCTAAGCTACTTGAAATACTTTGAGTAGGGATGGGCTAAACTTGTGTCTGTCAAATGTGAACAAAGGTTAGACCCCAAGTATAGTTGGATGCTTTCCCCAGAAGCCCTGGTTCTGTCCATCTTCCCTACTTCACTTGTGAGTAGAACTGAAAAGCAGGGAACCTACCAGCTTTCTCCATTTCTCATCACTGCCATTATAGACTTCTTTGTGGGCAGAGCCTGCATCACATATAGGCATTCATGTGAATGATGCTGATGCATATATTCATTATGTCATTGCACATTTCTGGTGTTCCCAGGTCTAGTTTTTGTGCCCAGGAGTGGGCTAGGCTCACAAACAATGAAGCCAATGAATCCCAATGGAGGGATTCCAATTCCCCTGCAAGGCACAAAGGATTCAGTGCAGAAGATGCAGCCCTGAATGCCCTGGTGTGTGGATTCTCCAGTTCCAGACCACATCTGGTGCTGTCCAAATGGACTGTGCAAATGCTGCATTGGAGTCTGTCAGTGAGTATGACTGGCAACGCCCTTTTCAAATTTCCAATACTTCACTAACAGGAATACAGCAACACATATTTGTCAGATCATAATGCATCTTTTATTTCTTTCTTTAAACATTGCAATAAAAAGAAGTGAAAGGCAAACTGACAGCAAATGCTGAATGCATATACACTATGTTTTCTCTCTTTGATTAGAAGAAAGCTAACAATGTGCTGTTGTGTTGCTATTCTGTTAATCTTTTAAGAAAACGTTGCATTTTTGAACCGCTGCCACAGTTAGGAACTCTTTAAAATTGCATTAATATTACATTCCTGTAGCGATTAGGATAAATCATTACATATCTCAGTTCAAGATAGCAGTTTGTCCAAACATGCAAACCAAAATTGCACAATTTTTGGAGTTTAACCGTGTGCTTAAAAAGAGCAGCTGGCAGTATAAAATTTATTTATTTATTTGAATTTTTATCCCACTCGATACCCAAAGGTCTCAGGGCAGGTTACCACACTAAAGCCAAAAATAAAATGCACATATTAACCAAATCACTGCTAACATCTCAGACACTGAATCGCAAATGGCAGCACATTTCTGAAATGGTAATTTCCCCACTGCTTTTGTGTGAAGGAGATTGTACACCCGCACACACACTTCTTTATCTCCTTTATCTTCCGTGAATATAATTAGTAGCCCAGTTTTAGAATCCATGCTAAACATACACTAACATTGCAGTAGATCAGGCCGCTTTCTCAGATTCCATGCTCCCATTATCAAGAGAAAGAAAATTTGTGGCGAATAAACTTTACATCAGCAATAAAAGTTCTGTCTTAATGGTGATACAGAAAATGTGCAGAATAGTTCAGTTTTGTAATGTTTTAAGGCATAAAATGAATATATTGGTTAGTGTTCATTCATGGCCTCATTGGCTAGTGGACTAATGGGTAGGGATTTAACTATCTTGCACTGCAGTGCTTTCATGAAAAACTGAATAAGGAGAATGAATTTTCCTTCCGTTTGAGCCAATCACTAGTATTCTAAGGTTGTGGTCACACCTAAGGTTTAATCCACCTTCAGATCCAGAGAACGCATCAGCAAAGTGTCTAGTCATTTCCTTTCCACATTATCTATCCCAAAGGTGAATTTTCTGAGTTATTTAACACTAAAAGAAAACAGCTTGTCACTTTGCTTGTGTGTTCTCTTGCTGTGGAATGAAGTTGGATTAAACCTTAAGTGTGACCACAGCCTAGGGGAGATATTTTATGGAGCAATGACATGAAGGGACCAAGATTCATTCATTTTACCAAAAGGTTTCGGGATATGTCACAATGCTGCGATCTGCCACCAAATACTACTTCATCAATATTGCTTCATGGCACGCCTCTTTCCTAGTTGCACTGGGCAAACACGAGAGGTGTGGGCCGTCATTGCAGGGTCCAGTTTTATCAATTGGGCCACCAGCTGATGATGTCACATTTTAGAGAAAGGAAGGCAAGCATTCCTCAACTGTATCCGTATACATCTGACGTAACGGCATCTTGTTTGCACATAAAAATGACAAATACCTTTGTCTGATGATATTATGATACAAGCGACATGACCATGCGCAGATAGTGTCCAAATACAAATGGGGGTGTGGAACTTTTCTTTGTTATTGAAAGTTACAAAATGAAATTTCTTAAAAAGAAAACATTTCTGAACTGAAGAGAGAAGTCAGGAAAGAAAAGCGATGCTAACGACTTTCTTTCTCTGCTTTAAATACACATTGCGATGTTCCTCACTTTTTGAGTCCAAACTTTTTCTCTATGTCACATACGGCATTTGCTGCTTGTCCAGCTGCTTTGTCCAGCCCTCCTTGGGCTGCCTTGCATGCCTGATCCACAACTGTAAAAGGTAAAGAAAGGCATTATAGACATGTGTTGGACTAACATTTCATAGGTAGAACAACTGCAGCATACAAATATGTATTAGTGTGGTCGCACCTCCAAACGGCATTCAAAGGACCTTGCAAGGGCACTGAAGTCTACCCATCTCCACACCACTCCATACTGAGGGACCTCGAGGACACATGGAGGGATTTCAATTCCCCTGCAAGGCACAAAGGATTCAGTGCAGAAGATGCAGCCCTGAAGTGGCTTCTTGTGCACTGATTCAGCCCTCACTTCAGAAAAATGCACCATGTTTGCATGAGGGTCCGCGTGAGGAGAACTGCAGCCTTGGCAATGGAGACATCAAACTTCTTGCTGAAGCTAGGGATGTGCCTAATTTTTTTAAAAATTCAATTCCTATCAAGTTGAAGGGAAGAAAATTTGTATTTGTTTGAATAAATCCCTTTGAATGTGGTAGGATTCAAATTCAATATGAATGTTCCATGCAAATTTGATATGAGTGTTAGATACGAGTCTTGTATGAATCCCATACAAATCTGTAGCAAAGCTTTACACGAATGTATCGAAAAATTCAATTTAACGACAAAAAGTAGTATACAGAAAAACAGATGAGGATGATGACCTCATGGTAGTGAATTCCAATGCCTAACTAGGCAGTGTGTATGTGTGTGAAAGGTGAGGTACCGTATATTTCGGTGTATAAGGTGACTGGGCATATAAGACAACCCCCAATTTTTCTACTTAAAATGGAGATTTTGCAAAACTGGGGTGTGCAGCCTAAACGCAGCCTTGAACTTGGGGAGAGACGGCAGCCTTACCTTTGCTTCTGGTGCTGGGGCGAGGGAAAAACCTTGCTTTGATAAATGGCCAGCAAAAGATCTGTGGCTGCAATGCAGCCTCGGAGTCTGCCACTCCAGCCCGATTCATCTATGACCTGGGAGGGGAGGGGTTGAGAAAAGGAGGGCAGGATTCTTCCTATTTTGCTCAGTGGAACACCCCCTCCCCTACCGGGTCATAGACGAATCGGGCTGGAGTGGCATACGCGGATCTTTTGCTGACCGTTTATTAGGACCTGGGTGAGGGTATTTCCAGTGTATAAGGCGACCCCCGACTTTTCAGAAGATTTTTCGGGGTTAAAAAGTCACCTTATACGCAGAAATATACAGTATCTTTTTGTCTGTCCTAACTCTTCAAAATATTTTTGTGCAATGTGATACCATCTGTCCACTCAATATACACATCTGCAACATAGCAATAGCTATGTTGTCAAACAAATTCAGAATTATATCCTTTGGTTCTGTAATGAGTGCCTAGATGCAAAATGCAGCTGAATTTCCGCATTTGCTAACCCATTCATGCAACAAAAAGGTGACCTTGAGCCAACCTCAGTTCCTGGGTTCTGTATGAACAAACCCAGTTGCAACCTGCAGATCTAGAACCACAGGGTACAGGGCCATCTCTGTCTGGAAAGCACTTTTGTATCCCACGGAATCAAATGGACTGGCATGGAGATCCTGCCCACCCCTGCTGCCCTCCTCAAAGTAGCTTTGCAGCTTTCTTGATTACAATAGATGTGATCTACTATTGTTTTGTTTTGTTTTTCCTTTCTGGGATTTGTTTAAAAAACCTTTCCAGGTCAGCTTGCAGCATCTCACATTGCCAAGTAAACTTCCATACCAACTACTAACATGTTCTTCCCTCCTAAGCTTCTGAAATTGAACAGGATCAGTGAGAGGCAGATACTATTCAATACAAATGTATTTGTACGAATTCATATGAATATCTGATATGAACTCATATGTATCTGATACATATACAGATATGTAAACAACAAAATTGACAAAAAGCTACAGATGAAAATCCAGTCTTTCCCCATCTAAATACCTTCCTCAGGGTGCTGTCCTGTTAGAGAGGGAGGGTGGATGTGGGAGGGAGGGAGGAGGTGGCATTTTTTAATTATTATTTTCTTTTTATATGTTTTTTTCTTATTCTAAGCCACTCTAGGACCATTTGGTGAAGGGCAGGATATAAATTTATTAAACAAATAATAAATAAATATGTATCTGACACGAATGCATATGTATCCGATAAGTATCCGATACATATCTGATATACTCTGAAAGCGTCAAATCCGACTTGAATCCACTTTTAATCTGCTCTCAATCCATGTCAAATGCACTCTGGATCTGTTGCAGATGTGACTGGTGCAGACGCTTTCCACCTCACCAGTTTCATGAATTTCCAAACTTTTTATACGAATGTGCGGAAGAATGTGAGAATGTTAATGTGCAAATATCCAAATTTGGCCAAATTTGTATGAATAACTAATGTTACGAATATTTGGGCACATCCCTACTATATTCTGCACCTGGCTGTTTTGCAGATCAAGGTGTGCATTCAAGGCCAGTCAAATTAGCTTATGACCTGTGGCCAAAACTCCACCAGTTCCATTTCCCCTCCCTGGCAGGAAAGAAGACAATCATGAAAAACTATTTGCTGCTGTTTCAGATTGGCTCATAGATCAATTGGTGGAGGTAGCTGCCTCATTTTGCCACACGATGGGGCTCACACGGCTCTCTCTCTCTCTGCTTATAAGGCTTTCCTACATAAACATAGCTTGCTGGGGCTGCATCTAGGCAGAAACGGGAACAGGGCAGTTTGGCATAAAAGCTGCTTCTCCACACCTGCATGGAGCATTCTGTGACTACAGAGTGAGTCAGTGGTATATGTGAGGTCTGGGAAGGTGCTGCCAACAGCAACCACCTGGAACATCTGGAAGAAGAAGAAGAAGAAGAAGAAGAAGAAGAGTTGGCTTTTCTACCCTGCTTTTCTCACCCATTTAAGGGGTCTCAAAGTGACTGACAAAGTTTTTTATTCTTTTCCCCACAGCAGAACACCCTGTAGGTGGGGCTGTGAGAAGAGAGCTGTGACTAGCCCAAGGTCCGTGGCGGTGCACTATTCCTAACCCCCAGATGGGACAGGGTGTGTAGAAAGGCCCCAAGATAATACAAAGTCAACAAAAAGCTCCAACTATCTTTAGCCCAACAGGGACATTTTCTCTCAGTTACCTTGGGCTGCAAGTAATTTCAGACACGCAGGGTTTTTTGTCTTTGTTTTTAAAGTGTTTCAAAAGCAGCTTACAGGTCGTAGTGTTTGCACACTAATGCCTTATTCCACATTAAATTCCATAAATTGCACTTCCAAAGTCCATTCTCTGGCCTTTAATTTGGATAGAGGCGGGGTTAGAACATTATATGTGTGGATGCAGCCTTTCAGAAAAGGACATGCACCCTGAGGCTGTGTCTCCACACTAAAAGGGCTGGAGGGGGCTGAGGGCAGGTGATTTGGCAAAATGCCTCTAGTGATACAGAAAGGGGCATCTCCAAGTATCCATTTCCCTTAGTGTGACCATAATGACACATTCACAATGATACCCCCCGTTGCATACCTTTCTGCCCAGCCTCTGCAGCTTGGTTCACAGCGTGCTGTGTGGCCTGTCCCAGGCTGTTTGCTGCAATCAGTAGGAAAAGGGTTTGTTAATCTACATTGCAAAGGAAAAGATGCTGAGGCAGCAGATAAACAACACCAAATGGATTTCTACATTTCTTTTCAGGGTGAGCAATCCTTTTGGGGTGGTTGGGAAGGAGATGTCAGAAAAAGGCTTGTGATGTTTGCAACCTAGAGGTGTCACGGATGCGTTTTTGACATTCGACTCAAACTGAATGTTTTAAAATCCGTTTTCATATGAATATACCACATATTTGAATGTGGTAAGATTCTATTAGATATGAATCTATTTGTACGTATTCGTACAAATATTTGATATGTATCAGATCCAAATGAATACATATCAGATATGAACAATACATATCCAATACATATCTGTAACATATCCACGCTCTGAAACTGAACCCACTTTTAATCTGCTGTCAATCCATGTCAAATGCAATCTGGGGTATTTTTCGACCACGCTCCTTTAATCCGGATCTAAGAAAATCTGGATCTAAGGAATGGGTACATTCTTTAATCCGGATCTAGTAGATCCAGATTAAGAGAAGTACCCAATGTGTTTCCATGGGTGGTCTAGCACCCAATAGCAATGGGTGCTAGCCTCCCGGCTGTGGAAACACCGGAGCACCCATTTGGAAATCCGGATCTACCCATGAGGGGTCTACTTGTCACCCCAGGTGTTTGGGGGGATGGGGGTGCAATCTCCAAAGTGGCTTCGAAGACATTTTGAAGTCATTTTGAAGTCACTTCGAAGTCACTTCGAAGTCTGTGCAAAACAGCTCCATTGAAGTCTGTGCTGATCTTCAGAGTGAACTTCGAAGTGACTTTGAAGTCACTTCGAAGTCACTTCGAAGTTCACTTGGAAGATCAGCACAGACTTCAAAGACGCTCCGGAGCTATTTTGCACAGACTTTGAAGTGACTTTGAAATGACTTCGAAGCTTAGGTTTTGCGACTCCCCCCTCCTCTAGACCCCATTGCCACACAGGCTCCCTTTAACCTATTAATGGGGTCTACAGAAAATCTGGACTAAATGCGAGAAAGTACCCATTTGATCTGGATTTCCCCAGTGCCAGTCGAAACAATCAGGTCCCAAATGGGTGCCATGGTGGATATGGGATCATCTGGCTCACACCCAAATGGGTCCTTAATGGGTGCAAAAATGGGTACTTTCTGACAGTGGAAAAAGACCCCTGAATCCATTGCAGATGTGACTGGTGCTCCATCTTCCCACACCCCCAATCTAACAAATGTCTGAACTATTTGTATGAATGTCTGGAAACATTCGTATTTGTACAAATGTTCACACACGAATATCGTAAAATTTGATTCATGTACGAATGTCCCAATTTATATGAATTTGTATGCATAACAAATATTATGAATATTCATGCACATCTCTTTTGCAACCACACTGAGCCAAACATACAACCACTGAGTGTGCTTTTGCAGTTAGATGCACACAGACAGCAATTCCAGAAGCTTTAATACATCTCCAGCATGCTACTATCCTTTGTTGATGAGCTATGCAATTAGCTTGGAGGATCACATGCTGTATAGGCCTGCATTAAATAGTTAAAATTATGTTTCAAAATCATGTCCTGTTATAACATTATCAGCCACATATCAGCAGACAACAACAAGATGTTCTTTGAGTGTCTGCTGAGTACATACATTTCGCATGCACAACAAGGTGTCCTTTGTCAGAACACCGGTGTGGGCGATTGACCTAGAAAAGCCGTGGCATTTGAGGATATAATGTGAAACATTTGTTTTTAAAGGGAAATAATTATTTATTAATTCAGTAAAATAAATTAAAAAAATAACGGGAAGAAGACAATTTCCCTGGGGCAAACAACAATGACAGTGATTTCACACCACAGGCAGGAACAAGCCCACAAATGCTGATATCCAAAAGCCTGCTGGATTCTGTTTTATATTATGGGATTTAGCGTCTTGATAATTTTGGCTGAGGCATCTGGCAAGATCTGCACATGAGGGGGGAGGAGGGTGCGTTAATAGTGCAAAGTTTGTCATGCTATTCTTAAAATGGCAATGTTGTAAGGATGGTGATATGATTTCTTTGTTTAATTTGCTTCCTTGAGCTCAAGGCCTGTGTGACTTTTTGTTCAGCAAGGACAAGGGTTTATTTGATATGCTGATTATTCCAACACCTGAAGTTCCTATCTAGTTAGAGAAATGAGAGCAAGCTCTGGAAGTAGCCCAAATTGTTCATTGCTTTATTTCTAACAGATGTAAATAATTAAAGTATACTTCATGGAGCTTCAAAGAAAAGGACAGGACACAATTCAATAAACGGAAGTATATATCACTCATATTGGCTTGCTGGTGTGCACGGGTTGAGGCTAGAACCTAGGACAACCTCCACATAGTGCACAACACTGTGTACAGTAGTGGGAACACAGTAGTTCCCATAACACTTCCCTGTAGATGTCTGTTGCTCCATTTTCCAACAACAGGAACAGAGTAAGGTGTTGCAGAATGAAACAACAGCCATTTGCAGGATAGTGTTATGGGATCTCCTTTGGACACATATTTATCACCATCCCCACATACATTCAGTATCTTTAAGACTACTAGTTTGTTTGATAACAGCTTGGAGCTGATCCCAAGGGAGGAGAAACACTTGGATGATCTTAATACAAAGTTTCTTTATTGAAATGTAAAAGGCATATAAGGAATAACTTTATTTCAAGATAAATAGCAAGCAAGCAGCAAGAGAAACACATTCATTGTTGGGTGAATTAGTCAAATGGTAATTTGTAGCAAGAAACATTTGGCAACATGTGCTAATGATAAGAAACTTTAAACACTTAGTATGTAGTGAGAGAAGGAATAACCGGCTGCAGCAGGGACACAAGGTTTTCTTGTCAGTCAGAGACTGAGGCTTATGTTTGACTCTAGTCAGGCTTAACACCGAGTAGAGAGTGCTCAATTAAATGAACAAAGAGGTGGAAAGAAATATACTCAGCAAGGCCCACTGTGTGGAGAGTTTCTTGGCTAATTATAAATCATTTGCCAAGCACAGACAAGTAGAATTCTGTCAAAAGGTAAAGCTAAATTTAAAACACTTTTGCACCTGAGGAGAAACACTGCCATGGGTCAGAGCCCCTCAATTCATCAACTGAATCTCATCAACTGCTGCTTCCCACACACTAACAGTTGTGCCCCCAAGATGAATGGGGGGGGGGACCACATCAAACCAAAATCTTTTTTCACTCGAAGGAGAGCTTCTTTAACTAAAATGTAATTTAGAAGCAGGAGGAAAAAGGGGCACTGGAAAGTAAAGCTAGATGCAAATTAAGAAGTGGTAGAAAGGAGTGGGAAAGCAATAAACTTGGAAAACAGGGGAAATATACCTTTCTTGAGGTCTTCTCTTGCTCAGAGAAGATCTTCTCAGTAATAAGCACAAGCACACAAATTAATGGGAGGATTGCAATTATCAGTGTGACACGCTTAAAGGTAGGCAGAAGTGCCAGCACCCTGGCTAACCTAGTCTCTCAGTATAAGCAAAATGAGATGTAGGATCTTGAAAATCAGTATGCTAATCAGTCTTGCTTGCCATCAAAGACTCGGACTTACAAAACCTGAAGTCAATTAGATTCTGCATCCAACACGTGGGTAGTTTTTGCCTCAAGTGGCAACAAGATGCTGGGATGTCACACAGCAAACTGGTAGGAGGAAGAATGAGCGCAAACCTCACCTCCCAAGTGATTTCAGCAGTGTAACTAGCCTCTAGTTGTATGGAATCAAGCATGCAGTACACGCTGTTCAAGATGAAGTTCAGCTCTTGTTGCAAGAAAGATGTAGTGGACTCAGAAGAAGCAAAAGGTGAGGATGGAGTGAGCTTGGGAATACTAAAGACTTGCCTTCGTCATGGAAGTAGACACAACAAAAGCCAGAGACCTTGTTTTAACTCTTGCAGTGACAGAGTAGGTCCCAGGCGAGCCAAAGATAAGGATTTGGGTGAAGCCAAAGATGCAGCAGAAGCAAAGGAGCAGATTTCAGCTACTGCAAGGATGAAGTGGGCCTCAGGAAGGGAAAGGATGAGGACAATGAATGGAGAAAGTCACCTATTTTATACCCCAAATCCTACCCTCAAGGCAAGGGGGAAATTAGGCTGTTCAGATGGAAAACAATGTGAACAAGGAAACTGACAACATTCAGGCTCTCCAAGTTGCACTAATCCAATCAGGTATTCAGTCTGGGCATCACATCATCCTTGTAGCTACTCTCACCCAAGGCATGAACCTTAACAGTGTCACCTTCCTGCAACAGGTAGGGTTGAAGATTCTTAATCAGTTGAGCTAGGAAGGGAGGGCTGCATTATGATGGTGTGTGTTCCAATTCTATCACCTTGAATGAGATTCTGACCTGAGTACAAGTTCAATTGCTGCAAATGTTCTCTGGCACAGATCAATAAGCGCAATATACAACAATATCCCACTCCATCCTGTCCTACCTTTGGAGCTGGGGAATCTTCATTCCATGAATTGTCTGTTGTATGCCTATGGGAGTAGAGCAGCACACTGGAAATGGGCATGGGAACAGGACATTTCTGGACCCTGACAAAATATCACTGGGGTCTGGAGTACAATGTTACCTACTTCTATCACTGTAGGCTGTATGCGCTGTAGTGGCAGGAAGGAACTCACCCGGGGAAGGCAGAGGGGGGGCACTTTAAAGTGGTCTCCCACTGGAGTGCTCCTGGATATGGTTTCTGCAACCAGGAGCAGGCCAAATCAGAGGCTCATGTGGACCTTCACAGGCCAGGTCAGAGGCCAATATGGACCTTAAAAGGCCAATGTCAGAGACTCACATGGACCTTCAAAGGCCAAGTCAGAAGCTCATGTGGATCTTCACAGGGCGCATTCTAATTAGCAGACAATCTCCTCAGGTATCCCAGGCCAGGAACTATAACCTCCTGCATAAGGCGTATCTACACTGGAGGCTTGTTGGGTGATATAACTCAGTATTCCAGGCTTTGTGATGTAGGGAACCAGAACCGCTTGGGAAGCAAAAGATTCTGTAAGTGTTGTACAAAGCCTGAGCTGCTTAGAACAACCTGCTATTGAGAAATATGGACAACCTTGGCCTTCTGCACATGGTACACAGGACAAACCATCAGTGGGAACAAAGTCCCAAGATTCTTCAGAAGTTTTGAAAGTGAAACAAAGAGAAAAAGTTAGACAAAGTGGAAGGTACTTAAACTATATCTTACCAGCATCTTGTGCTTGTTGGGCAAACCCCTGAAGACCCTTGCCAGACATAGCTGCTTCCTTCTACCAGTTCCAGTCTTTAAGTGAATGAAGAGTTCAGCCCCCCTTTTAAAGATTCTGTTTACATGATATGGGCTTTATGCATCAATAAAAGTCCCTCCCTAAAGCTCATTAGGAAATATTTTCAATGGGCAGAGCTCCTGGATGGTTTAACATGTTGAATAGAGTGAGCAGGACAAAAGGCATGTCTCAATATGCCAGATTCTTTGCCTTTGCCAGGCCTAGCGGGTATCTTGGCTGGCATGTTTTTCTGCACCAATGGAATCACCATCATTTCCATATAACTTCTGAATAGAATATGACAGAGTGCATTCCTCATGTGTCAACTCAAAAGTTCATCACATCAAGGATGAGTCTCTTCTCGAAGTCTTCTCCTTCCACTCTGTCAGCCCTTTATTGTGTGATTCAGCAGGCCTGATACAATGGCAGCAGATGTGGCAGTCTTCAGGGTCATTTCCTCATTCCCCCCTCATATCCTGGAGCAGTGTGTTGCTCTGTTCTGGGAAACCCAGCCTGTTCCACACTGGGATGGCTTGCTGGTGGAGCAGACTAGGCTGTCTACATTTCAGGTGCCATATGTTGTCCCAGCCCTGGCCATCAGCTCTAAAGGCTGGGCCCAGCTCTTGGAGGTGACACCTAGCATCTGAAGACTGTAGCGCGAAATACTCTGCTCTCCTGCATGTTGGTGGGAGAAGACTGATTATCTTGCAAACAACATAAATGTGTCTTGTTACTCATAAATATGATAAAGAAAACAACAGACTTACTTACACTTTTTGCATTTGACTTTATTCTGGAATATATCCTGAGGCCTGCCATAGTCTGCATAAACATGCAAACAACAGATGACTACTCAAGGTATATTCCATAATAAAGCCTAGTGCCATAAGGGCCTTGGTCTTGGCTTATGTGCTGTAGCATACTGAAAAATGTTCAGGTCAGTTTTGCGTGGTGGGGAGTAGGATATTCATAACATTCGATATGTGTACAAATCTGTACGAATTGGGACATTTGTATACAAATAGAATGTTACAACATTTGTACATTGACATTCATATTTGTACGAACACTTTGGAATGTCTGTGAACCTGGGGAGATGGGAAAGTGGCTGTGCCAGTCATTCGACATAGTTTGACAGCGGATTCAAAGTGGATTCAGGGTGGATTTGATGCTTTCAGAGTGGATATGTTAAGAAATTTGTATCAGATACCTATTGGATACATATGCATTTGTATTAGATATTTGTACAAATTTGTACAAATACATTTGAAGTGGATCTATTCAAATGAATATGAATTTTCTTACATTCAATTTGATACAAATTGAATGCAACTCCCCTCCCCCCCCCAATTTGTGCACATTCCTAGTGAGATCACAGGATAACCTTTCTTGTTTAGTCTGCCTTCTGTCTATTGCAAAAGACCAAGGTAGTATCCAGATTAGTGGAATAAAATCTGCTTTTAGAGAAAAATGTGCAATTTACCTGCTGTGAATCCATGGTGCGGCGTCCAGACTTTAGCAGCCTCCCTGCAGCTTTCTCAGAGAAAGCTGCAATACTTCCGTGGCATGCGCAGTGAGGTGTGTATCAGGTGGAATGGGGCAACCAATGAGAGCTGAGCTGCAGGCCACCCTGCCTGGACTGGTGGGAACATTTGAATTTACCTGGTACTACAGAACAAGTGTTCGTCATTTCACAGTAGGCAAATTGGAAGTAGTGGTGGTTTAATGCACTGCCGCTACGCAGTATCTGTCCCCATTGCGCATCGGAATATGCAGTATCTGTATGTCTGGACACACCCCAAATTGCATACTGTGGAATACAGGGGTCATTTTTGTGAGTTTTATGTTTCTATTTAAATGCATACCTCAGAGTTACTCCCCATCCATTGTCTATTATATAGTAGCTATTTCACATCCATACAGCACTATGAGTTTTGCATTGTGGAAATTTACAGCTCTTTATTGATCTGGCTGCATACCCTCCTAATGTGTCAAGTTACTAGACTCTACCTCATCCCATTGTAATGTGCAGATCTTTCTCTTAATACATTAACAGCTTTAACAGCTTTTATTTTTGTAGTCCACCAAAACCTACCCACAGTTCTTTCTTGCTTGCTTGATTCCCTTTGCAATCCTTAGATTTTGAAAATATTGGATGAATGTATTATTTTTGTGAGTTATGTTATTGAATGTTACTCCTTCATTCTGCTCTTAACTTCAGAAATCTGCATTATTATAAGGACAAAAAGAAAAAGAAAAGAAAAAGAATGGTCTTTCAGTTCTTGGCTACCTTAAAAATTCTTATGTTAGAAATGGTATAAACATTGCTTAAATAAATACACAGAGAGAGAGAGTACTTAAATTCCCACCAGGTCTTCTCTTTTGTTATATTTTCCAAATTAAGGCAAAATAAAACAAATGTGTCAAAATCACTGTGAGGCAGTTTTTTCCCCTTGAAGGTCACCGATAATAAAGCCCTCCTTTGTATACAGCTCGGAGTCGTGTGTTTATATTCAACTTTGTTTTAACACTTTGCTTATGGAGCTGATTGAATATGGAATTCCACTACGTTCATGAAAGTAAGATGGCACATGAAAGTGATCTTCCAATGATGGAGGAGAATGTTTGGCTTTCCCAAGGCAAGTCAAAACATAAGCACATTCTGCTGTTGGTGATAATGACCGTTGTTAGGGGGGGTCTGCAGCAAAATGTTCCAAAATTTTCACTCCTTCTTATGTTCACCCTTATTTGTTTCTATCCGCAAACTGTCTGTTAGCATCTTAAGGCCACTGAGTGCATGGATTCTTCATAGGGTTGTCTTTCACTGTATGCTCACCTGGTGGAAAAAAATGGGCCCAAGTATCTTCATGCTCATGACCCCTTTGGGCCCAAAGGTCACCCTTGTAGGCCCACAGGCACCCTCAGAATTATGCTCCTCAATGTGGACCACTGTAGAAGTAGTAGTAGGAACAGTAGTAGAAGAAGACGAGTTGGCTTTCTACCCCACTTTCCTCACTCATTTAAGGGGACTCAGAGTGGCTGACAAAGCTTTCTATTCTTCTCCTCACAACAGTCACCATGCGAGGTAGGTGGGGCTGTGAGAGGTCACAAAGAGAGCTGAGACTAGCCCAACTGCCTTCATGGAGAAGAGTGGAATCAAACTTGGTGACTTTGAGATATGAATCTGACACTCTGACCGCAAGACCAAACTGGTTCACCAGTGGTGACACAAGAGACCTTCTTTGTCCAGTGTCTAGTCCCATAAGATATATACAGAAAATGGCTGACTTCTGGGTCCATTTCCTTTATTTCCCTCAGTGAGGCTGGGCAGGAGCTCTGAAGTCCACAAACCTTTGTTCTCTGGCTTTGAATTTGTGAAGGCAAGAGATGCCCCTGAGATGGAACCACTTGTCTGTCCCGTCAAGTGGTTGTTTTCCCTTTCCTCTGTAGGGATGCAGATGATAAAGAGACTCAATCAATCCTTTCTCTTTCAGCTTCCTGAGCCTGCTGATGGCCTCTTGTAATAGCAGCAATTTCAGTGCTCCCCCCCCCTCTTATTGGTCTGCAATTGACAAAAGGAGCATCATTCACAAGAATGCAATTAGTACAGCCATTTCTCCAAATGCAGGAACTGTAATTTTTTTCTCCAAATAGCATGATTCCATAATGAGGTCAATGTCCTCCTGGCGGAGTTGAATGGTGACTTCTGGGTAGCTTCTCATCCTCAGCCTGAATGGTTTATGTCAACAATTACTGAAGTTTCTGTTAAATAGCATCTTCAGTATTGACCCTCGTAATCATGCTGCTGGACTAGTTTATTTTAATAAATGAAGCGTGGTTTTTTCGGCATTTAATGCAACATCCATCAGGCCATTAGTGTCTCTCATCTCTTGACTCAGATTTTTAAAAAGCAGAAAGAGCCAACAACCACATGAAGTAAGCAAACAAATATGAAGCATACCTTGGTTATAAGAGGGTGAAAAAAAATAAACCTGCACCTCTGCTGTGGGCTTCTGAGATGAAGCAGCAGAACTATCACCCTCTTAACTACGCACTCATGTACAGCCAAAGATGAGAACCAGGTTCACTATAGGAACTGATCCCAGGATCTTAGGCTGATGGATTTCTTCTAAGACAAATCTGGGACCTGTTTCTGCTAGTACTGAAATCTGGGCCCTTTCTGCACTTGGCTTTATTCTGGACTATATCTCAGGATACGGATCTATTGCCTGCATGATAATGCAGACTCTGGAAGGCCTGTCATAGTCTACACTAGCATTCGGACAGTGGACCCCTATCCTGAGATATGCTCCAGAACAAGGCCAAGTGCAGAAGGGCCCTGGTTGTGTATTGTAGCATGAGTGAACCATGAGCTCAGAACATGGTCATACTGGCCTTAGATCTATGCATCTTTCCATCATAGAGGTTTATTCTCTTGTCCAAAACTGATGGAACAGCATAAAAGACAGACTGAACAATTATGGGTTATAATACACATCAGGCACACATGTGCATCATTTAGGGAGTATTTAGAGGAATGTATATTCTGATGTTCCGGGAGAGTGAAAATGTGTTATTCACTGTGCTAATTCATTATTTTCTGCACTGTTTGTTTTAATCCTGATCTCCACCCAAGGGCAATTAAGTAAATCACATCAAATCACCTTTCTTTCTTTCTTTCTTTCTTTTTCTTTCTCTCCCTCTCTCTCTGTTGTTGAGTGACTTTTTCTTCCATTAAAAGGAGAAAACTATTGCAAGTGCTAATTGTTAAACTGGGAAAATGGCAAGCAGTGTTTCTCAAAGTATGGCTCCTGTGTTCCTTGTGGTAGAAGTGATAATTTTAAGTGGTACATGGATGAACATCTATTTTATTTTTTTAATTACATTTTTAATAAGCTGATTTAATGTCATGTGGCCTACACATGATATAATCCACAAATACAGCACAAATGATAAATGATAGTTTGGGAAATACTATCATGAAGATAAAAAGAGAACAATAGATTTTTATCTGTTGTAGGTTAGCACTGGTAGATGCATCTTACAACTGATAAACCTGTGAGCAGGTCCCTGGAAGAATATTCTCTACCAACCTGATAAAAATTGAAACATATGGAAGAGATTCCCCCAACCCAGGTTCACCACTGATATCAGAATTTTGAGGCACTGCTACACTCAAGGGTTCGAGCATTTTGTGGGGAGGGAGCAAGGAATTTACCTCCCACTTCAGTTCTTTACTGTCCTCACTGCCCATATGCTCTATCTGAAGGAATGCCTACTCCCATATTGACCTGCCCATTCCTTAAGATCTGGAGGGGAGGCCTTCCTGGTTGTATCACCCTCAGCAGCAAAAGGGGTGGGCACCCAGGACAGGGCCTTCTCGGTGATGGACCCTAGGCTATGGGATAGTCTCCCCCTTGAGGTATGCCTATCACCTTCACTGTACACATTTAGGAAGGCAATGAAGATGCACCTCTTTGCCCTGGCCTTCGGTTAAATGGAGATACATTTACCTTTCCCACTTGCAGATGCTGATGTTTAATAGATGCTGTTATTGTTTTAACCTGTTTGCTTTTTAATGCTGTTACCTACCATGAGACCTCTGGGTATAGGGTGAGACAGACAGACAGACAGACAGACAGACAGACAGACAGACAGATAGATAGATAGATAGATAGATAGATAGATAGATAGATAGATAGATAGATAGATAGATAGATAGATGATGGTTTGCTGACCAGTCACACTGACCCTGGGCCACAATATGAGCACTTCCTGCCTGACTGCAAAAACACTGCCCTGATTCTAGATGGACCACAGTAGACTGACATCAGGGTTAAACACTGCACTGGTAGCCAGAAGCAGAAGATCCAGACTGTGTGCTGCTGCCTTCCATGAGGTCTAATAGTGATAATGCTGCATCAGAACCTCAGTTTTGGAATTTGAGAAAGTACAGGGAAGTACTTTGTTTACATTTTAAACTTTTGCCCTCACCGAGTTCCTTATGTAAACTGATTCCGGCAGGTTTATTCAAATGTGATTTTGCATGACTTTCCACCAGTATAAGGTGCAGTTGAATTACATGATATCACCATATTGCAGACCTTTAGTCAGAGATCCAGTCTTCTGAGGAAGGAACTGTACTTCACTGTACAGGGCAAATCCTAGATCTGCTGTTCTCACATGTACCAGAAGCCTTATAAATACATAGCATTCCTAACAGACAAACTTTATAGCTAGGATAATGAATAAATGAAAAAAGTGAAACCAGTTGAAACCAGTTGTTTTATTCTGTCTGTTTAGAAAAAAAAAATCCACCATTTCTAGGGATCTTGAGTGATGCTAGTGGGCAGAACACATTAACCAGCAGTTCCAACCACAACCACACTAAACCGTGGCTATTCGAACCACACACTCTGAAGGCTTGAACATGGATAAGGAAAGAAGCCACAAAAGGGAAGGTAAAGGAGGCACAGTGTTGCCCTAAAACATATGATCAAGAGTCTGCCGGACATCTAAAATATGCTGAGGCAAATGGAAGATTGTAGTGCTGAATGCAGTTAGCCTAAGGTAGGGCCCTGTTCTGGTGTTAGCTAACAATTCTGTATTCTCTCCTGGGATCCTCACTTTTCATACTAGAAGACCTGAGGAGGCTTAATTTCCTTCATTTTCACCCTGGGAAGAAGAAAGATAAGGACACAGGTTAATTTCCCCTCCCCAAATGCCAGATGTACATCAAAGATTCCAAAGAACACAAGTAGGATCCCTGTATCAATGCTGAAATTCTTGTAAGAGAGCAGAAACATGGCTTTGAGGAACTTTCACCCATGATCATCATTAGGCAACCAGACTTCAGGAGGTATATTTGTGAGTAAGGGTGTGCACAAATGTTGTTTTTGCATTCGAAATTGAATTGGATGTCAAAACATTTGATTCGATTTGAATGTTTAAAATCCGAATGCAGGAAAAACTCATTCGAATCCGATACACTGGAATATATTCATTCGAAATTTAGATATGAATTTGAAGATACGAATATCGAAAACATACACATTTCGTATGCATTCTGTTTTATCCCGTATGCATCCCATTTTCATTCCATATTATAAGCACAAATGCAGACAGATACATATGATCGGAACCATCAGAATGTACGTACGTAACTGTACATTCGAATGATTCAAATCATTCAAATGTTTTGGAACATTTGAAATTTGTTCAAATATCTAAATTTGAATGTGAAGACATTCTATTCGAATGTCCACATTTGAACGAATTCGATCGGATTTCGAATGTTTAAAATATTCATGCACATCCCTATTTGTGAGCTTAGCTGCTATTCCTTTCCAGAAATGAAGCACATTAACACCTATGAACAAGGAGTAAAGGGGTCGGCCAGTGTCCATTTTAGAAATGCTGTAACATCACAGAAAATTAAAATGTAATAAAGACCTATGGTGACTTTCCCCCAAAGTAGGATTAAAAATGGGAGAAGGAGAGATGATCAACTTTGTGCATCGATAGGAAACCCCTACACATTTCTTTTGCAGAAAAATTAAAATTTAGAAAAGCCTTCAGACACTGGGGATTTTTATTGCATGAGTCTGAAACTTCATAAAACAAAATGGGTTTTATGTGTGCCCCAACTGGGTTATACAGTAAATATGATTAATTAAATTTGAGGTATGTGAATACTTTCTGCCTAAGGGTGGTAGTGTGGAGAAATTGGTAAATAATGTTTTTAAAACCTGACATGTGATTTTAGTAGACATTGTTGCTTTTCTCATCCTGACATGTGGATCAGGTAAGAAAATATTTAATCTTCAAAAAGACACAAAGCATGGGTAACAGAAAAGAAGGCTCATCTCCTGGGGAAGGATATAAATCCTGGGGTGAATACATTGAAAAAAAAAATGGTTAGAAAATTCTCTTTTTCTGTGAACAATCATTAACCAATTAAAAATATCTAAAGGGATCAGAGGGTATAGTTTGAACCAAAGTGGGCACAGTTTGCATTCTGGTATTTGCATTCTGAAAATGTTGGAAGTCCTGATTAATATAATTACGGCAGTATCTGCACAGGGAAGGGCAGAAAGTGCTGCTACCATAGAGCTCCAGGTTCACAGTGCTATTGTCAATGCAATCTGACCATAGAGAGTCCTTAAACCCCAGGAAATGGTGCTGTAGCTACTTCCTGTGCTAAAGTGCCTGGAATGCTGCCAGCGGCAGCAGCATATGGCAGTAAGGTGGAGAAAGATGCCACACTCCTCCTCATCATCGATGGGTCCATTCAAAGTACCATACTGTGCAGATCCTGCCTATAAAAGAAGCACAGCTAATGTGATACCATCCAGATGGTGCTGGGTTCCAAATCCCATCAGGCCCAGTCAATTGCACCTTCTTCTTCGAGATGTAATGGCAGCATTAACAGTCCTCTCTGCTGCAATCAGGCCAATATATATTGTAAACCTTTCTCAACAGCATTAGGACCTACGGACACTTGGGATGTACAGCATTTTTTCTCCAACTCATTCAAAAGGGCTTCAGATTATATAAGAAAACAATCCCTTAACACAGCAAGACTGCGGCTGGGTCCCCCATGCATGATGTAGGAGAGGGCTGGTGGGTGGGTGTCTCCAAGGAAGTGCCCTTCCCCAAACCAGGCACTTCTGGAAGTTGGGTGATACAGGAACATCTCCACAGATGCTGGGGCCAAGACGCTGGCCATTCAAGTGCAATTTCACCCTTTTGCCCTGGGCACTTTGGGTGGGCATTACACTCTCTGGCAAGGCACGTCATGCCACTGAAAATGGAGACATAATAACCAAGCCATACACACCCAGGCACCCATAGCAATAACTGAAAGCATAGAACTAACATCCATAAACTATGTTTTAGAACGTGCATAGAATACTTATATAGGGTATGGGGCCTATACTCAGCTGTCAACATGATTCAGATATGTAGGGTAAATACCCATCTTGTTGCTGCCTAATGGGTTTAGGCTTGTCCAATGGGAAATTTTCTAGGATTTGTTTCCAGACTCCTTGAATTCCATGATGGAAGGAGAAAAAAGTTGGAAATGCAACGCAACGCAAACAAATTATTTCTTCATGCAAAGTTTTTCTAATACTCTTTATAGCAGTAAACAACTAAAAGCTTGATTGTAGATATAGGGTGTTTTTCCACTGTCACTAAAAGTACCCATTAAGTACCCATTAATGGGTATGTAATGGCATTTTTGTACCCATTAATGGGTAGTTAATGGGTACTTTTAGTGACAGTGGATGTCTGAATTTGTACGAATAGAGAAAAAAAGAATGCATTCAAATTTGAACCGATTCAAATACTATTCGTATCTATTCGTATGAATATTCATAAGAATATAAGAACATAAGAGAAGCCTTGCTGGATCAGGCCACAGCCCATCTAGTCCAGCATCCTGTCGCACACAGTGGCCCACCAAATGCTCATGGGCATCTCAGGCAGAGACAAGGACAAACCTTCTCCTGCTCTCGAGTCCCAGCAAATGGCCTTAGAAGCGCCCCGGTTCCTTCCCACCCCTCCAGCCTGAAAGATGCACCTAGGCATTCGTTCTAGTAGCCATTGATACATCTGTCATCCATAAATTTGTCTAACCCTACCTTAAAGCCATCTAGACTGGTAGCTATCACCACCTCTTCCGTATTTGATGATATGAATGTTGACAACATTTGTATGTGTCTGTACGCATCCATAGGCATCCTGTTTTTATCCCCTATGCATCCCGTTTTATCCTGCATGTATCTGTGCAAATGTGTACGGACACAAATAAGATGCATACAGATATGTATGTAATGCGTATGTATCTGCACACATACAAATGTCTGAATAATTTTCAACAATGATTCAAAACAATAGAATTTGTTTGAATGTTAAAAAATGGATGTATAGACATTCAATTAGAATTCGAATATCCGAATTTGAACAAATTTGATCGTATTTCAAATGTTTTGAATATTCTTCCACATCCCTATTCTGTACAATGTCAACCCTTGAACTACAAACTACTTACAGAATAATATCAGTATGTAATCTGAAGGTAATAAACAAAGCCTGGAAATGGAAAACAGGGATTTCCCCCTAACCTGGGTTGAAAGTTATTTATTCTCTGAATATTCATCACATTCTTCTCTGGCAGCCAGGTTCTGCAGAGTTTCGCAATTGTATCTTTTCAGAACCCTGTGAAATCCACTCGACCAAAGGCAACAGTGGGAAGGGGGGGGGAGAAAGGTCTGCAGTGGGAATCTAATGGTCAATCCATGTTCAATTGTTTGTCTGCTCCTAGCCATGCACATGTCAAAATGAGCTAAGAGTGGGTCTGCAGCTGGAAAATCACTATGGGACTGTTTTTGGCAAAATGATCAGCAGAAAAAAGATCTGAAATCACCTGTATGCAGAAAAGAAATGGAAACCAGCTGAGCACAGAGAAAGTAAGGAAAGAACAATAGATGGCGAGGAAAAGCCCAGACCAGCCTAGGATTCTGGGATTAGCTGGGCTGTAGCTGTGCTTTACCTCTGCACTGGTTTCCGTAGCTTCCACTGGGGCATCTTCTTCTGGCTCTTCAGGCTGCGCTGCGGGGTGTAAGTCCTCCTGCAGAACAAAGGCAAAAGGAGGAACACCATCTTTACCAAGGAGCTCTCATTTGTCTAAGTCAGTGGGTCTCAACCTTCCTAATGCCACGACCCTTTAATGCCATTCCTCATGCTTTGGTGACCCCCACCCTAACCCTAACCCTAACCCTAACCCCAACCATAAAACTATTTTCATTGCTACTTCACAACTGTAATTTTGCTACTGTTATGAATCGTAATATAAATATCTGATATGCAGGATGTATTTTCATTGTTACAAATTGAACATAATTAAAGCATCGTATTCACATCAACCACAGCTGAATATAAAAGTGTTGTTTTACCTCCAATACTGCTGCTTTCCACACAGTAGCTGCTCTCTACTGTATTTGTATTGGGGTGCATGTGATGGGGTTGGCGCAATGATGTCATCACGCCAGGTACTCATACGTGGGCGTATCTGCATGTGGGCAGACCTGCCTGGAGACAGATAGAGGAACGGTGTCTCGGTTCCTACATGTTTTCTGATGGTCTTAGACGACCCCCTGTGAAAGAGCAGATCAACCCCCAAAGGGGTTGTGACCCACAGGTTGAGGACCATTGGTCTAAGTTTTGATGGAGGTGGGCAGGACTCAAGACTTTAGTGGACTTCCATTGCCCCTTATCAATGGAAATACGATATGATGCGTAAGAACATAAGAAGAACCCTGCTGTTGTTACTAGCAGGCAAAAATGTTATAACCAGAAATTGGAAAGCATTAGATGTATAAAATGTTCAAACCTGGTATAACAAAGTAACAGAATATGCTATCAACAAACTCATTACTTCTCAATACTTCAAATACACAGGAAGAAAAGAAAGTTATATATACTTAGAAGCATGGAAACCATTGCTAAACTTTCTAAAAATTAATCTGGAAGAATATGCTCTACTGGAGATTGCCATAAACCTTTTGTAAATTAGATAGAAATTGTACCTATTTTTATCTTAAGACGTGATATATCTATATATATCACTGCTAGTACTAAACCAAGAACTATAAATATGTTAACATCATTTGTAACACAACCCAAGCTTCAAAACTGTTGATATTGTTTGTTTAATTATGTTTTATTTGCATAATTCCTGTGTATTGTTATTCTTAATATTTTTACAACTTGTTTATAAGAAGAAGAATCCTGCTGGATCAGGCTACAGCCCATCCAGTCCGTCATCCTGTCTCACACCGGCCAAGCAACTGCGCTTAAATTCCAACAAATGGCCTTAGAGGCATCTGGCCTGTCTCCCCAATCTGGAGGATCTACCTAAGCATCAATTCTAATAGCTGTTGATACAGCTGTCCTCCATGAATTTGTCTAACCCTTTCTTAAACCCCTCCAGGCTGGTGGCTGTTACCACCTCTTCTGCCAGCAAATCCCATAGACTGATGACCCTCTGGGTGAAGAAATACTTCCGCTTGTCTGATCTAACCCTCCTCCCCCTCCGTTTCATAGCTTGCCCCCTGGTTTTAATAAGAATGTGCAGTCTAAGGCTGTCTCCAGATGTTCAGATGGCTGTCCCACCAGGAGGCAATAATGCAGGTGATTATCACCTCCTACCATGGCCAGGCGCTGGCTTTGTGCATTTTACTGTACCACACATCTGGGCAATCAGGTGTGCCTGAGTGTGCACAGTGGCACCTTTATGTGTGCATGGATAGCTGCTTTGGCCTCTATGAATATACAGTGGATGATACCAAGGGAGTGGCTCCATCCAGAACATAAGTTAAAAGTGCTATTCCTGGAAAACCTGTGATGAGCACTGGTTTCCATGTGCTTTTGAAGGAGGGAAGAGTGGGGCTATGGGGAGGTTCCCTTAGATATGTGAGGCAACCTCAGCATAGTGGCACCCTAATGGTGCTGTATTTCCACCACTACCCCATCTGGATGGGGCCTAATTCTCCTCTATCAAAAAGAAAACATGGGGTGTTTTTCCACTGGCGGTAAGTACCCATTTTAGCACCCATTAAGGACCCATTTGGCTGAGAGCTGGATGTCCCCATTTCCACTATGGACCCCATTAGGGACACATCTGTTTCCACCACAGCTAGGGAAATCCTGATCATATGGGTCCTTCAGGACGTGTAATCCAGATTTCATGCAGACCCCATTAAAGGGGTCTACAATGGGGTCTTTAGCCATAAAATCCAGATTATAGGGAGCCTGTTTCCACTGCAGTTGGGCAATTGCGTCTAGAGGAGACTTTGGGGAGGGGGCACCCATGGGGGGTGCCCCGAAATCAAAACTCCAAAGTCATTCTGAAGTCATTCTGAAGTGATTCTGAAGTTGCCTTTGGAGATTAGCAAAGGCTCCGAAGAGGTTTTTCTGCAGAGCCTGTGTTAATCTTCAAAGGCAACTTCGGAATGACTTCGGAGGGACTTTGGAAGGACTTCAGAGCCTTTGCTAATCTCCAAAGGCAACTTTGGAGATTGCACCCCCTGTCCCCCAAAACACCTGGGGTGACAGGCAGACCCCTTGTGGGTAGATGTGGATTTGCAAATGGGTGCTCCGGTGTTTCCACAGCAGGCAGGCTAGCACCCATTGCTAGTGGGTGCTAGACCACCCATGGAAACACATTGGGTACTTCCCTCAATCCGGATCTACTAGATCCGGATTGAGGGAAGTACCCATTCGTTAGATCCGGATCTTCTTAGATCCGGATTAAAGGAGCGCGGTGGAAAAACACCCATGGTTGACAGCTATAGTTAAAAGAATTTGCATTGAGGACATCGCTCATGCAATCTACTGGGTTTTTGTTTTGTTTTTTGGCCAAGTAGTGCAGTAATTCATCTGCTGATTTCTGAGTACAGCATTAAACTGAGGTTAAAGTCTCATCAGTGGGGTCTGGTGGCAAATTAAAGTGGGGGGAATCACATGGCCGGTGGAAAGCTTTGAAGCATCTTCCGAAAGCGATTATCTTGGAATTGTAACAAGTCTATTTAGAGGGATAATGCATCCATTTCCTCTCCCTAATTGGACACACACTCATTGTTTTGTTGTGTATAGAGGAACACTTTGGTCACCACCAACAATAAGTGTTTTATTCAGCTTTGTCAGAAATAGGTCATCATAAACCCTGCGATTTGAACTGTTCTAGAAGGACTCAGCTGGAACTAGAGGGGAGGTGTGTGTGGGCAGAGAGAAGAGGGATTGATGCTGGCAAAGCCAAGCCCAGAGGCTGCTTGGATACACCCCAGTGGAAATGCCAGGTAGCAGGCACCAAATAAGTCCCCCATATGTTGCTTACTTATTCTGCTATTTTTGGGAATTCCTGAATAAAGCAGGGAAATTCTAGGATGAAGCACTCCCAGAAATGCTTTATTTCAAAATATCAAAAAATATGGAATTTGTGACATCTGGATGCAGCCTCTCTGTCTGCCTGCCTGCTTGCCTGCCTTTCTCTCTCTCACCCACCCACCCACAAACCCTTTTCCCTCGTTCGTTTTGGTTGCTCTTATATTTTATATGATTCCCCCCTCAAAAAAAATATTGTGTTCTTTTATGGTTTGTCCTTGAAAAGGCCTTCTACTTCAAACACACTGCTCTTGCAGTAAATGTCTATGAGTTCCTAGCATTTCCTTTTAACATTGTGCATTGTTTTTTTTTGTTTTTTTAAAGAAGTCACCTAGCTGTATGTTGGTTTGCATTCAAGTTGTTGTCAAAATGAATGGTTCAATTTGCACCTCATTCACTGCTCTTGTATTGTTCAAAAACAGAAAAGAAGGCAATTCAGCCACTAGAGGGATCTGTGCACTTGCAAGAGGGGTTTACAGCCTAGCAACCCCTGCTTGCCCCGGTGTTAGCCTATTGCAAACTAGCTATGGATTGTGTTGGGGCATGTTCCCATGCAACTAAGCTAACATTTACTAGAAGCTTACCTGATGGATCCATGCTGTGACCATTCACACCATTTCAGATGACCCTAAACGCCAACTGCATGTGTGCAGAGTAGCATCAACACCATTCCAAACTCCACTCAACTATGGAAGCTAAGGGGTGACCTTGGGCAGGTATACAATGTATGTATGGTGTGTGTGTGTATGTATGAGAGAGAGAGAGAGAAGGAGAGAAATAAGAGTAATAGACCTGTTCACACTTACCTGTTAGCGAGCAAAAGTCCACTGAGTAAGCAGGCCTGCCTGCACTCAGCAGCTACTTCCGCTGCCCCAAAGTGGGACAGCCCCTCCTAGCAGAACCAGTGGGTGTGGTGGTGTGACTGCAGCTGTGCAGTTATGCACAGTGTCCAGACCACCCTGGCAATCTCAAAGCATGAGCCAGATGTTGTCTTTGGACATTGCCACTGCCCTGTCCTGACCATTCACAACTTCAAGCGCTGCTGGCTTGATGTGGGGTTTTTTCCAGTGCTCGAAGTACAGATGGCCATCGTGGCACTACTTCCTTACCCGGCTGATATAGTATTATTATACCATATCAGTCGAGTCTTGAGCTCTTTGTAAGAAAAGCAGGATATAACTGTAGAAGCAACAGCAACAACACAAATGAATCAAGGTTTTTCCTGTCTCTCAAATGTATATATTGTAGAGTGAATTTTGTTTGCTTTCGTGGTACATTCCTGTTTATGCAATGAGTAGCCTCACTCTTTTATAGATGAATTAGAATAGCTTGTGCTGAAGATACAGATTGTTCTCTCTCTGACTGTTTCTACTGATGGGTGGAAGTTTAGAGTCTCCTCTGTATATTTCTCCTGTGTCTTACAGTGCAGTTCATGACATCACATTTCTGACTCACGATCTATTTTTAACCAAGCAGGAAGTAAGCACCTTGAGAATTATTTTTCCTTAATAGGAGCAGCAGGAGACAACACAATTACAGGATGAAGAAGTGTCCGCTTGGATTATTTAAAACAAAACAAAATCTCCCTTCTTTCTCAAAATCCGATGAGTTGCTTGTTTAGAGACAGCAGACAATCACTGGGCATTTGTAGTTTGCACTACACACATTGCTGCTCATTTCATCTGTACCAGCTTGTCCTACACTCAACTCTATTGGTGGTGTGTGTGCAAACAGACCAGAATGCTTTTAAAAAAGGTGTGAGGGGGTAGAATAAGTAGAAAAGTTCCTCCATCACCACATGCTTCCAATTCTTATGCATAAATTTGGTGGCAGAACCCGATATCAAAATATGAGTGCTGGGGCACACAAAAGCTGAGAGGTTCACTTTTACTAATACACAGGCTACATCCCCATTATAAGCTTAATCCAGTTTCCCTAAACCGAAATAATAGAACCGGATGCAAACGCGAATTTGCCTGATCCATTACTTTCAACTCAATCACGTTGGATCCGGATTCTGAGGATCATACGTGGCGTACATGACTCAAGGGGGGGACTCAAGTGGCTACGTGGCGTACATGACTCAAGGGGGGGGGACTCAAGTGGCTACTTTCTAAAAGCCGCTTTTCGGGGCTGCCCTGTCCTCTTCCTCCTGGCGTGAACACGCCACCCATAAGGGACCCCTTCACGGAGCCTAGCTGGGTGGCTGGCGCTTGCCTGGATGGATGAAAATCTGCACTTGGCAGCCAGCGATTCTTTCCCCTGCTCTCCTCATTGCCCAGGGCACACAGCAGCAGCAGCAACTCAAGCCGCCTTGCTTTAAACATTCACACATCTCCCAGAACTTGCAGCTGCTTTCCTTTCCCTTTCTAAAGATCAGAACTCCAAAGAGCTAGAATTGCGCAAAATTGCAACATGTTATCAGGTGTGAAGTGGTTGGATTGCTACAGTGTAGTGGCTGCTGTAAAGGGTGGATTTTTACACTGAAATCACTATCTTTGGAAGCAAGCTATTGGGGGAGGGAAACCCTAAACATGGATTCTCATCCCTTAAAATGGTACGGTCCCCACAGTAAAAAATATAACACGTATCAAGCGCGCGAACTGGAGTGAGACCTGTTGAAATGAGGATTAACATTTACAACGCTTTGGGGCAATTTAACATGCGGAAAGCGTGTTAAGCCAAACTGACGTGGGGTCTGCGAGGATTGAAACTGTATTGAAATCGAATTAAGCTTGCAATGGGGATGTGGCCACAGTGGTCACACCTAAGTTTTAATCCAGTTTCACTCCACTCTCAATATAGGAGAATACATTGGTAAAGTGACAAGTTGTTTTCTCTTGGCATTATCTAACTCGGAAAATACACCGTTGGGTTAGACAGAGTGGAAGGAAAATGACTAGCTAGTTTGCATCTGCTATTAAGCTGAAAGTGGTCTGAAATAGGTGTGCGCACAAATGCAATTTATAACATTTGATTCAATTCGAATTGAATATTCGAATGTCCGAATTCGTACAAATAGAGAAAAAAAGAATGTATTCAAATTCAAACCGATTTGAATTCACTCATATCTATTCGTACAAGTGTTTGATTCATATTCGATACAAATGTCGACAACATCTGTCTGTGTCCATACACATCCGTATGCATCCCGTTTTTATCCCATATGCATCCCATTTTCGTCCTGTACATATCCGTACAAATGTGTATGGATACAAATAAGATCCGTTCGGATGTAATGCAGACATATCCTTACACACACGAATGTCCAAATAATTCATATGAATGATTCAAAACATTCAAATGTTAAAAAAATGAACATATAGACATTCGATTCAAAATCAAATGTCCGATTTTCGAATGAATTCAGTCAAATTTTGAATGTTTCAAATATTCTTGCACATCCCTGGTCTGAAATTGGATTAAAACTTAGGTGTGAACACAGAGACACAGGACTCTTTTTTCAAATGATATTTTAAAAGTTTCTGAAACCTTGAAGAATGACAATGAGCAAAACAGCGTCACCTTTCTGCCCATTAACAAGATGACCAACACTTCTTCACCTTCTTTTCCTCCCAGGGCAAGATTACAAGCCATTACTGGTCCCTGGGAGGCTTGGGAAGAGCCTTGGGGTGGGGTGGGGTTGGGGTAATGCAGTGGGGGCAGGTTTGGAGACCCTCCCAGACTGGAGGCCTGAAATGGTAGAAAGGCAAGCGAAATACCTTCAGAACCATACCACGTGATGCTGTGCTTACAAGATCTCATTTCAATAGCACTTTTGCGGGAACAACTCCGGATGGATAGATTGCTTTTGGCACATCAAAAGCAGGGCACTTAACTGACATAAAGGGCAGCAAGCCAGCTGCTGTGCGGTTATCTCTAAAACAACGAGCTCTTGAAAAGAAAGAAAGAAGCAGCCCAAGGACTACAAGATGAGAAAACAGTTTGATGGCAATTAGGTGCCATGCAGAAAAAAGAGGATGAACGACAAGTACCACTCCTAGAAGCACTTTGGCCTGTTAGCTTACTAAAAAAGAAACATCAATGATGCAGGCAGGTTCTATACGGGAAGTGGGGAAAAGAGCATAGCCATAGCACCGCCCCCACAGAGTAGCACTACAGTTGCAGCTCTTTGTGTGATGCAGGAACTCCACATCCCTGCTCACTGCTGTCAGTTTGAACACTGATGGCATGAAAGCTCTGAGTACTTTTTAAGGCATTCTCTTGCTAAAGCATCATGACAATACTTATGGCAGCATTGTGGGGGGAGAGTACAGGGTCCATTCAGACTTCACTCTCTTCTTGAGTTTTCAGCGCTCAACAAGAGGGAGCAAGAGAAGACCTGGACGGAGTTCACACTTCCTGTCCCATCCGAGGGTCGAGAATAGTGAACTTCCTCTGGGGCTTCCTTAGCACATGCCAACCTGCCCCCCCCCATATCTGGCTACTTACCTTAACTGCAGACATGTGTCTGCATGCTGCCATCTTGTGTCTGCATGCCATTGTAATGGCAGATGCACTGTCACCAGGATGACAGTGACACACTGTGCACGTGCACTTGCACTGTGTCTGCATGCTGCCATCTTGGGTCTGCATGCCATTGGAATAGCAGATGCAATGTCACCAGGATGACAGTGACGCACTGTGCACGTGCACTTGCACTGTGTCTGCCTGCTGCCATCTTGGGTTTGCATGCCATTGTAATGGCAGATGCACTGTCACCAGGATGACAGTGACACACTGTGCACGTGCACTTGCACTGTGTCTGCATGCTGCCATCTTGTGTCTGCATGCCATTGTAATGGCAGATGCACTGTCACCAGGATGACAGTGACACACTGTGCACGTGCACTTGCACTGTGTCTGCATGCTGCCATCTTGTGTCTGCATGCCATTGTAATGGCAGATGCACTGTCACCAGGATGACAGTGACACACTGTGCACGTGCACTTGCACTGTGTCTGCATGCTGCCATCTTGTGTCTGCATGCCATTGTAATGGCAGATGCACTGTCACCAGGATGACAGTGACACACTGTGCACGTGCACTTGCACTGTGTCTGCATGCTGCCATCTTGTGTCTGCATGCCATTGTAATGGCAGATGCACTGTCACCAGGATGACAGTGACGCACTGTGCACGTGCACTTGCACTGTGTCTGGATGCTGACATCTTGGGTCTGCATGCCATTGTAATGGCAGATGGACTGTCACCAGGATGACAGTGACGCACTGTGCACGTGCACTTGCACTGTGTCTGCATGCTGCCATCTTGGGTTTGCATGCCGTTGCAATGGCAGATGCACTGTTACCAGGATGACAGTGATGCACTGTTCACATGCACATGCAATGATTGATCATCTGATGACCCAGCCAGCACCATAGAGGGGGCCAGATGCAGAAAGGCTCTTCTTAATGACCATGAGATAAGATGCTCTCATTGATCAAGGATAAGTGGCTCTCGTCGATTTATTTCTCCTCTCCACAGGTCACAGTACTTGGACGGGGGTAAAAATAATATTCCAATCATTGCATCTAAAGAAACAAGCTCATAAACGTAACTTCCACTATAGCAAAATTACCTTTTAATTCATTCTGAGTCAAAAACAGGAAAAGTGTGGCTCAATCCAATACATTTCAGTTTAGAAAAAAAAATATTGCAGAGTTCAATGGAACTCAGGCCATGTATGTTGGTATTAGAATGTTGCCTTTAAGTGCCTAATATATATTTTTTAACCAAATAATATTTATTTGCAGTATTTATATACTTGCAATTAATTTTTGTATTATATTGGAGCTAGAGAGGATCTCTGCTTCTTAATCTTTCTTTTTATTCATACAAGCAATAAGAAGGTTGTTGTTTTGTTTTTTAACTTTTTGGGGTCAGTCCAAGTGGCTTTTCTCATCCAGACTTTGGGGTCTACATGTTATAAACTCAGGACCAAATTTATCTCAGAGCTATGATACTATTTTGATTAACGGTACTTTTCAGTACATATACTGTGTGCTTTTCCCCCCATAATTTTGTTATATCCTTGTCTTGTACTTTATTACATTCAGGCAAAAAGCAGCAAGGAGGGAGAAAAGCAAAGCATTAGCCGCTTGAGTTGTTTGTCCAAACTCAGAAGCTCATTTACAAATTTAGTGGGTATATTAGCTTATGATCACGTGGGTCACTCAGTGCCTGCAATGCAGCAAGTTTTTTGCTGTATCATCCAGACAGACAAGTTGATCTCTGTTTTGAAACAAGAATGTCTAAATGGAGATCAAATCAGCTTGTACTGCACTGAAATTCACTCAAGCAGAGCACGAAAAGATTAGGTGTGCTCTGCCTAATACAAATGCCTCTTTCTACTTGCCAGAAAGTTAGGCAGAAAATGGCTACTCTGAGAAATTATTCTGTACGTGCCCATGGCAAGTGATGACTCCATTGTGCACAGGCTTTGGAGCTTTGGGTTTCAGGGCACTCCCCCATGGGTGCACTCCACTGGAGCCCCCCCCCCGAGACCCCACTGCCCGATCGCAGTGCAAACACGCTCCATATAATCCAGATTTGGTGCCTGAAGACCCCATTGTAGACCCCTTTAATGGGGTCTACAGGAAATGTGGACTATAGGTCCTGAAGGACCCAGTCAATCCAGATTTCCCTAAAACTGGTGGAAACAAATGTGGCTCTAATGGGGTCTGCAGTGGAAATGGGGTCTTCCTGTTCTGAGCCTAATGGATCCTTAATGGGTCCCTAATGGGTACTTAATGCTAGTGGAAAAAAACCCTTGAAGATAGCTTATAAATAGGTCATCCTTGGTCTAAATATACTTAGTCCCTTTCTATTTATAGCCCAGCTGATCTGCAGCCAGATTAGATGTCACTAGGAATGTGTCCACACCACCTAGAACAGTGTCACTGGGATTACACTATTGCCAGTAGAGAATTACATTTAAAGGTTTACAGAAAACAGAAGATAGGATCAACAAATGTTTCCTCCCCTTTACCAGAATAGTGCATTAGCCACTTAATTTGGCAGTAAAGATAGTGCTGGATCTTTACTAGGTAGCATGTTTCCAACTGAATAGCTGTCTGGTGAAATCCTTTGGCACAGTGTCACAAAAAACTTCTGGGAGCTTGCCTTGCACAGACAAAAAAGGAGGGAGGGAGGGAGGATGGATGGATGGATGGATGGATGGATGGATGGATGGATGGATGGATGGATGGGAGGGAGGGAGGGAGGAGCTCCATCCTGAAGGTAAGTGGGTACCCTAAAGTAGGGAAGTGCAGAAATATTTGGCACATTAGAAACCTGTATGAATTTGTATGAATTTCAACATTTGCAGGTGAATTGAAAGGGGCCAACATTTGTTAGCTCCTATGTTCCGTGAATCAAATGGATCCATCCTGCATTAAAGCTTGGTTCTGCGAGAAAATCTTTTCTTCCTCTTCTGCAACTTCCTATGCGTTTCACTACTTTTTATGTTATATAAAGTAGTGAAATTTCCTGATTGCACTTTCATGTCATTAATTTTCTTTTACTGGAATCTGTAAACTGCCCTTTTCTTTTAAATAAGGAAAAGATTCACATAATAGTAGATGGGTAGTAAACCAAAAGGGCTGCAAAAGATGGTAGCCACAAAGGCCCATCTGATTTTTATCCAAATCGTTGGGTCCAGAATAGCCTGGCACACAAAACCAGATGCTGACAAAGCTTTTTGTTCTTCTCCCCACACCAGACACCCTGTGAGGTAGGTGGTGCTGTAAGAGCTCAGCAGAGAGCTGTGACTAGCCCAAGGTCACCCAGCTGGCTTCAGGGGAAGGGTAGAATCGAACCCGGTATTCCCAGCTAAGAGTCTGGCTCCCTAACCACTAGACCAAACTGGTTCACTAAAGATAAAGCTGAAGATAGTAAGGGTGGTGGTGAAAAATATAGAGGAAGAAATTCCAGGGAACAGTTAACTGTCTGTTCAACTGGCTCCATAAATGCTTATAGTTGTCACTTATCATTACTTAGTAAGCAGTTTGCTGAGGTACAGTCATTCCAATGTTTGCATCAGGCAGACCATGCCTACCATAACACTTGACCACTGTCAGATGACGCCACTAGATAGATTTATACAATGTTGTATTGGAAGGGCAAATGGTGTGTTATTACTGGGTTATGATGCACTGTACGCTAAAAAATTATATGGTTATATAACAGTATTGCTTCCTAATGTAAATTCGGATTGTATTGAGGGTTTTTCATTTGAAATGCCTCTTACACATGTTATGGATCCATGGTAAGGTATTGCTACATTCAGGCAGGAAAGGGTGGAACTGGCTATTGACCAGTGGAGCCACCAAGGACATAGTTAAGATACAGAAAAAGCACTCTCATTGGTTCAGTTGTATTCACCATATGCATAGTTAATATGCAGCAGGAGACAATCCAATTGGTTGAGCCATGACTTGGGACTGTATTTAAGTGTGGAGCCCGACTGAGAAGTTGCTTTGGTCAGGAGTAATCTGAGATGTCAACCGAAGCTGAATAAACTACCATTTTATCAATATTTGTGTGAGCTGAATTCATGCTTGGCAGGTTTGTAGTTATCACAGTATGGCAATACCAAAAGGCCAGACCTACCTTTTTTACAACCCCAGTGGTAGTTACAATGGTTTCTGCCCCTTCTACAGTCTGCTTTGCCACCGTGTTCACACTGGTCACTACTGATTCACCCACCAGGTTGGCTTGTTCTTTGGTTTTTTCAGCGACTAACATTGAAACAGAAGTAAAAAATATTGATGAGCTGAGGTATAGTTGTTCCTTACTTTGTTTGGAGACAGAACCATAGGAACTAATCTGCTGTTATTCTACGTAAAAGCAATAGGCTAGCTTGTTCATACTACTCTTAAATGGGTGAAGATTGTGCAAATCTGATGTCTTCTGCATATTTTTGTGCAGCACATAAAATCCTCATTGGGCTGTGTTCAGTTTGCACTATTCCATCCAAGAGGAGACCTTCCATTTTGGCACATAAATGTCAACAAGCCCTGGACCTTTCTGCACTTGGCCTTATTCTGGAATATACCTCAGAACAGGGACTTGCTACCAGCATGCTAGTGCAGACTATGCAAGGCCCAAAGTGAGGCCTGCCATAGCCTGCATTAGCTTGTGGCCAGCAGACTGCTATCCTGAGATATATGGACAATATATGAATATATTAGCTCAGAATAAGGACAAGTGAAGAACAGGCCCTGGACTGATAAATCGTGGGCTGCAACTCTATTAAATAATAAAGACATCTTAAGTAAGGCCAAATTCCATTACACCCAATGAGGACCAGCTGTTCTGAGGGCGTGATTAAGCTACCTTTATTATGTAATCTCATTTTCGGCATTTTCAGCAGTATCTCTGGATCCAGACATATGACCAAATGCTCATCCCCACTACATGAAACACTACCATTCACATTGAGTTTCACAAGTCCTGCTGTGAAAAACTATGGTGCACAGCACAAATGTTTCAAGAGCAGAGTCTCTATGTGACTGGAGTAACGGGCAGTATAAAAATGATCTAAATAGATAAGAAAAACCAGACGTGAATGCTGTGCTTACAAACAGTGAGATATCTCTGTGTGACAAAATGTGGACAGTGGTGGCAGAGAACACAACTTTTGAGCAAGAGGGGTATATGAGCCTACCACTACTTTTATCAACCTTCATGTGAAAATAGGGAAATGCGGACTAGAAAACTAGATTTGGGCCTTTATAATTTGCCATGCTATTTTTCTCGGTGTAGAGATATTTTTTGAAATGGCACAGCATTCAGCCATATAAGCTTTGACCTCTAAACTGACATAACACCTTCCTGAAGCAGTTTTATTATCCTTCTTAGTCAAGGCCAAAGGCTATACTATTAGATCTTGATACTATAATCTAGGGTTTGATTCTCATTGTGTAATAATAGCTCCTGAACATACAGCATTTTTATGTGATTGCTTTGATCAGCTTGCTTCTGATAAGGCAGCACAAATATGACCTTATTACCAATACTGAGATGGCCACTATTCCTAATACAGATGGCAGCCTCAAATGAGTATTGGCAACAAGGGCACATTTATATTGTACTAGAAAGTTATAAGCTAGTACAGTGGACCCCATCTCATAGAATTATAGAATCACAGAGTTGGAAAGGACCTCTTGGGCCATCAAGTCCAACCCCCTGCTCAATGTAGGATCTCCTCAGAGTCTGTCATGTAAGATGGCTGCTTCACTTCAGCTGTGGGTGGCACAGCTCTCTTGGGAAGAAGGATACTTCCTGGTCACATGAGACCTGAGGCAAAGAGATGCTTAGAGGTGTTTCTGTAACATAGCTGGTTTTGGGACTAGTCCTCACTATAGCTATGATGAGGGCTGTTTCCCCCCTCATTTATACCGTCCTTTGAGAATCAAACCATACTAATTAAAATAAAACTTTCCTATTTCTCCAATATATGAAATTATTTGGGGACATTGGAGATCTTTGTAGAAAATTATCATCTTCATCAATATCTTATACTCTTGGACACACAAGGTATAGATCGTCTTTGTAAAGTCTGTCAGCATGTTTGTGGCCTTTTGCTCACAAATGTGCATTCCAGATCACTGATACCACCTAGTTCAAAATAAAAGACTGGACCAAACATGCCATCAATGCTTTCCCCATCAGATTCTATGAAAATAAATTGTTCAGAAACAAGTAACACATTTATGCCTTCAAAGAAAAAAGGAAAATACACAAAGCATCACTTGCAGAAATGAAAAGATAATACAGTAATACATTCATGACAATGTCAGTTCCTGGTAGCTACATGGACTGAGCCAGGCTTTTTGGCAACAACACAGTGACAGTTTGCCATTGCCTTCTTCTGGGGATATTCTGCATGTGAAGCAGAGGCTCGATCACTCTGTGATTCCCTTATTTATGAGTTTTGCACTTCATTGGGCAAGGCTGGGTATATCATTGAAGATCTTCTGTACTGGCAATAGGCTTTGCATGACTAAGGCTATTTGTGCCGTTGGTGCTATTGGTATGAATAAATGCTAATGCACACTACGGGGATTCATTATGCTCTTACCTGAAGTAACACTCTGCACTACTCCCTCTTTGGTTTTTGCCCCTGTAAAAAGAAAAAAGTCCATCAAATCAACCTCATTTGCATTGAACATGGTGAGGAAGGCAAGTGCCATCAATTTACACTCACAGTAACATGACTGCATAGTGCACACAAATCACAAATAAATCAACCAGGAAAAAAAAGCAAAACCTGCATGGTTAGTGGGAATTTTGGATAAGTGACCTGTTCAAATGTACAGAAGACAATATTTTAAGCAACCTATTCTTCAAAGAAAAGAGAGGGACAATGTCACACAATGTCGGACCTCTTGTAGTACAGTCGGACTCCTGTATCCACTGGGGATACATTCCAGCTCCTACCGTGGTTACCTGAAACCATGGATAATCATGAACAGGCCTTTCAGTTCTAGGGTCATGCAACCCAGAACCAGATGTGCTTTTCTGGCCTTCAGAAGGCCTACTTCAGCCACTGGAGAGCGCTGGAATAGGCATGTGACGCCACCAGATGCCTCTTGCCCATCTTACATGCCCTTACATTTTGGGACAGGCTCCCATGGCATCACACACCTGTTCCAACACTCTATAGAGGCTGGAATGGACCTTCTGGAGCCAAAACAGGCCTTCCACTTCTGGGTGTTTTTCAGTTATAGTGCCTGCAGGGGGTGGGGGGTGGGCTGATCCAGTAACTGTGGTTAACTGAAACCGTGGTTACCAAATCAGTGGATATGGGAGTCTGACTATACTGGTGATATTGGACCTCCCCATTTTGTTGTCCAAGCTACAGTAGGGAATAGCACAGACTCATATCTAGATGTAGTTGGCTGAAATATCTTGGCTGGTGCAAGTTGTTCTTGACGCTGGCACAGTGGGAATACATGGTAAAGGTGCTGGAGTTTTAGAATCTGGCCTTTCAACCTCATATGTTGCCAGTGGTGTTGACCCTTTCTGCCACTCCACAAAAGCAGCTATTTTGGCATCAATTCATGCTTTACACCTTGAGCTGCATCCACTCCCAGACTTTGAAGGCAAATAAAATAAAATAAAAATAATGCTTCACACCTGATTTTCAGCTGATTCTTCCTAAATTGCTCCATTGTCCTGTGAACTTGTGAGAAAACTGAGGTTTAGGCATGAGATCAGGCTCAAAAGACAGGGCAACTAGAAGCCAGATTTGTACCCATTCATTGTCCACAAACATCCATAGGGTCGCACAATTAGATCCAAGTCCCAGTGGGAAGAAAGTGGAAGGATTTGATCTTTGTTCTCTCATGTCCCTAATGAGGAAGGAGAAGTTTTAAGGACCCATTAGGCTCAAAGCAGAAAGACCCCATTTCCACTCCAGACCCCATAGAGCCACATTTGTTTCCAACAATTCTAGGGAAATCCAGATTGAATGGGTCCTTCAGGACCTATAATCCAGATTTCCTGTAGACCCCATTAAAGGGGACTATAATCAAATCTGGATTATATGGAGCGCATTTCCACTGCAATCGGGCAATGGGGTCTGGGGGGGGCACACCCATGGGGGGTGCCCCGAAACCCAAAGCTCCAAAGCCTATGCACAATATCAGAAGCCAGCCCCCAAGAACAGCACAGGCTCTGAAGAGGACCCCATGCAAGAGCAATGCCAATCCTATGGATCTTTGTCAAAGGCTCTGGAGAATCTTCAAAGTTTGCGACAGACCGCTCTGGAGAATCTTTGAAGAATCTCCAGAGCATCTATGGAGATTGCACTCCCTATCTCCCCAAAAACCTGGGATGACAGATGGGCCCCACATGGGTCGATCTGGATTTGCGACATGGGTGCTCCTGCATTTCCATTGCAGGCAGGCTAGCATGCATTGCTATTGCGTGCTGCACCGCCCCTGGAGACGCATCGGGTACCTCCCTTAATCCGGATCTACTAGATCTGGATTAGTTGAAGGGCCTATTCCTTAGATCCGGATTAAGGGAGGTCAGTGGAAACCCCCCCTATTATGCAATGCAGCATGAAAGCAACAGTTTTTTTTTTAAAAAAAATGTACTGGAATGTTGCCTTCAAAGTTATTGCACCTGGTTTTAAAATGGCCAGATTTTCCAAAATTCTGAATATTTACCAGCCTCATAGATGGAAGCAAACAAGATCTTGACATGTACGTTTTCTGGAAGTAAGAGGCATTGGAAGGGTAGACCTTGGATTTAATTCCCTATTAAATAAAACAAGATTTCAGATGGTCTGAATGTGGTACAACACCACAGGAAAGCAGTTCTAAAAATACTGCCGTGATGTGTGTATTCTATCTGGTATGGATATATATATATATATTCTACAGATTTTCTGAGGTTGCAAGACATCTCACCTATTGGGGATCGTATCCAACAGTAAGGTTCCCCGCCACCAGGTAATTACTTGGTAAGTTGGACATTTTATATATAAGGCTATGTTCTAACTGATCTGTTGGGGTGATAGGATCTTTCTGTACTGGGCCAGTAGACCAGGCCCACGGACACGCCCGAAAGTTTCACATGCAATGTGAATCAGGAGGCAGATCAGACAAGGCATCAGAGATCAGATAAAGCATTGCAGAAGACTACAATGAAAAAATGGTGCTGACTTTGCCTCAGCCATGGACCACTTGTAAGCGGTCCATGCAGCAATCTGGGCAGGTGAGTAGGTGATTCAGGCCTTCCAACACAGGTATGATGGTGTCCAATTGATGACTGCATCGGGAGGGGATTCTGCTGAGGGGAGGAGGGAGGGGAGGGGTTTCCCCCCTGCAAGTTCACATTATAAGCTGGCAGTGGGAACCCTCCAAAACAGGCCTCACTGCTGAATTAAAAAACCCAGGTTAAAACCCTGATTAAATTGCTCAATCAGTGCCTGGCCTCAGTATACCGAGGCCAAGAATTTTCTGGCCACTTCAGAGGCTGGTAAGTTTCATTCCTAGCCTCCAAGGTTAGGCACAGGTGGGCTGTCAGCGATGAAGACAGTTCTAGGTGTGATTTTGCCACCAGCCTGGCTTCTCATGGGCCAGGACGCTTATTCTTGATCCAGCACAGCATGGAATTACCTGAGCTGTATGGACAGGGCCATAAGTTCCCACACCATGGCTCCAATGGTGTTAATTTTTGTGAAATGGAGAAACACTGCAGAAACATCCCCAAAGGTGGCAATTTGTGAACACTGCAGGGCTTGTAGTGAAAAAACGCACATGCTGCAATAGGAAATTTATATAACATGTACTTCTTGCCCTCAGATATATAGAATCCGTTGAACATTTCCCTTTTTCTTATTGTTTTGCACTGCACGTGTGGTTTTTTGCACGAGGCACGGATGTGAACAAGCCCATAGCATGAAAAGCCACAACTGAATTCAAACCTAAGATGTGGTGGTGGTGGTAAGAGAGGAGGAGGAAAAGGAAGTTTTAAAGAGAGGGACCAATTGGGAGGTGAGTTAGTTTTGCTATTTTTCTGTCCTATGTGCTGAAAGCCAATAATTTGGGCACTACTTTTTCCTCCTTGTTACAATCTTTGCTTTCAGCTGTATAGGCTTTGATGTGGCAAAGCTGCAGCATGATCCTCAAAGAAAGCTGAATCACTCCACCACACCCAGAGCTTTTTCTCAGCCAAGAAGGTAAAGGAAAGTGCATTGAAAGTGTGCAGTCCGGCATGCCAGTATAACAAAGGAAGGAGGAACACACGTCTATGCTTGTCTGACGCATTGATTTAAAACCATATTGTGAAGTTAAGCACATCATTCGGCTCTGTCTGAAGGTTTTAAAGGTCATCCGAGGCCAACACAGAGGGAAAAAGGAATACGCCCTCAAGTCACAACCATCTAAACCCTTGAATAGTGCCACAACCGCAAAGACGAGCGCACAGAGTTTAAAATGTTCTCACCCACTATTTTATTGCACCTGAAACAAGGCAAGAGTTTGACCAGAAGGTGGCAACTACTGCAGAGTGTAATTGTACAAGGTAAAGCACATGAAGTTAAATGGTGGGATATGAACTCAGGAAACTATTCATTCGTGAGGTTAGGATCGGTTGATAGGCAGTTGTTGTGTCTCCATGTGCTGATAAACATCTCTGCTCCCTCTACTGAAGGAGTGGTTCTCAACCTGTGGGTTATACACATATCTGGGTATCTTGACAACATGAAATATCTAGACGTGCATGTTCACCACTGTACATGCACAGCCATCTTTTTTTTTTTTTTTGCCTTTGCACATGCATGGTGGCCGTGGGAAAAATGGACGCTCTGTCCACAAGCTAAACAATAGCACTATCCAGAGGCCTTTCTGCACTTAGCTGATTAGTCTGCCATGAGCTAGGGTTGGTATGCTCCTGGGAAAGGAGGACCATTCACATTTGCTGGGAGGAATGCTTCCCCAAAGTGCCCCTCACTGGCCCAAAATGTGGATGGTCCTCCGTTGACCAGCCTGCACCACCACCAAGAAAGCCCAGAGTCCTGCCTCCCTCCTGCCTCAATTGGCCACCACCAGCCAGTGATGCATTGGCAGGCCAGTGTAGAGGGATGGGACCAACCCTGGTGTGTTGGGTGTGTGTGCCCCCCCCCCCCGGATTGGTTCCCAAGCAGCCTGCAGCTGAGGCACCAGACCACAGAGAACTGCTCGATTGTGGCAGCGGCAGGCAACTGACCAGCGCCGGCAATGTGGCCACACTTGCACAGATGACGTACTCCCCACCCACTGCAAGCAGTGAGCAGGAAGACAGGTGAATGGTCACACCACTGGATGTTGTAGGTAAGCCTGCAGTAATGGTTGGCAAAGGTATGGAGCATGAAATCATGTTCCACACCTAATCAGCAATTAATGCACCTCTAGCGAGGGCGGACACACTTACAGGCTGTAGCAGCCTAGTGGACATATGTATGCTCTTCACCAGAGCTGCACTAATTGCTGACTAAAGACCTAAGTGCGAATTGGCCTCTGCAAAGACCTGTGACCTGATTCAGGTTTCCTTGAAATAGTTCATAGCAGGATTCAGTGGGGGTCTGCCAGGGCTATGTTCGAGCTACTACTGATACATGTGGAAGTACTACCACAGCACAGACATAATTGTGCTACATATCCCGACTGGATGGGTCTCTCCTTTAATAATAGCCTAATACACTGGGAGAGGAAGACTTTACAGCAGGAAAACACTGCTTGCCAAAGACTTCTGAAGTGTAAAGGCTGTTGTTAAAAACACAGGAGCTGGGAGATTCAATAAAGTTGACATTATGAACAGGAGGACAAAAAACCTTGAAAGAATCTACCAAATAGATATACAGTGCAAAAACGTAACAGTTTGCCAAATAAGAGGACAAAAATAAATGAAACAAAAGTTGAATCTATTAAATAAATATAGGTTCCTGTTCAGTCTTTACTGTATCAGTTTTTTTTAACCAGAGTTAGACCTAGTAACCCTTCAAATAAAGGCGTCTGCCCTTTATCTAGGGACTTTCCTCTGTTAAGTAGGACACTTAGCCACCCCCTACAAGGATTAAAAATAGATAAGTACCCAGAAATAATTTGAATTAAAAACAAAAACAGCCCTGGACGATAGAATGCAGGAAAGCTCAAAGCCTGGCTAGGCATGCTCTGTTGCTCTATAGCTATTTTTTTTTTATGTCCATTTCCCCACCCCTTGCCTTCTGTAAGAGCCACACCCAGTGACTCAGACGTTTTGCTTGCTGCCCACATGGTGTGAAACCTGCCAGCACAGGGTCTTGGCAGCAAAGGAGAGCTGTGGCCAATGAAAACAAAATAGATTGTAGAAGCTTTAACCTTTGACTGTAACTTAAAGATTCAACTTGTTGGGCACCGCAGGTCCCCTTTCTCTTGTTTTTCTAAACTATTCCATTGGAAAAAGGAAACTGGGAGTGAGAATGTAAACAGTAATAAACAAAGCATGGCTATTTATTTCTGTACAAAGAGGCCAGGCATGATCTTGATATGATGGTGCTGGTATGATACCCTTCATTAAGGGGGTTGACTAGAATCTGTAATGGCCTTCTAAGACGCCATTAGGAACCCGATTAGTACCTGATTGGTACCAATGGGAAGGCCATGTCACCACCTGGATCCCATTGAAGGCCCCATCTGCAAGGCCCTGTCCCCATGAGGGCAGGGGAAATCTGGATTTAATGGATCCTTCGGGCCCTTAAATCTGGATTTCATGGGAACCTGATTAAAGGTGTCCACAGTGGGGTCTTTAGGCATCTTCAAGATCCAGATCTCCAGAAGGACCCCATCTCACAGATATGGATCTTGAAGATATGGATCTTTGACTGCTCGTGAAAAAAGGGGGTCAGTTGCCTGTGGTGTTTCAAGCAGTACCTCTGGTGTAGTACTATTATGAGGCACTGTTGCAACTTTGCTCCTCCTCTTCTCTTTTGGGAAGGGCAAATGCCCACGTCAGCACCACCACAATGTGGCCTAGCAAACAAGAAATGCGGATTCCCCAACAACTGTGGAAAGCTGGCTTGAGTATACCAAAATGGCATTTTGAATGCCTTTGCATGCCCTTAGTGACTCAGGACATGCACAGTGCTTTCTGTCCCAATTTGTCCTATAGAAGAATGGCTGTATGGTCATGTTTTACAGCTGTGCAGAAGAGTAAGTGTCTTCCAGGCAGTACCTTCTGCTATATTTTTTCTCTGTAGATTATTAAAGGTGCAGGAACCCTGACCTATTTTCCATAATTATTGTAGAGGCAACAGAACAAAGGGAGAAGTATGCTTTAAGCTTCCTGACACACACACACACACACACACACACACACACACACACACACACACACACACACCTTGTTATGAAATCTTTTTGACTGGTAATGTACAAAACTTGTGGTACTGCACAGTGGAAACCACTAAGCAGAATACTGCAGAAGTTATTGGAGGGCAGAGGAAGAAGGGACTCCTTTTCACTCTCCCTTGACATGCCCACATTCAGCCACTACAAACACAGAATATGGACACACTTTAAAAATAAACGTATTTTAGAAAAAGCAACACCCTTTCCTTGAGGGAAAAAGCATGCTGCAGAAAATGCAGAATAGAAAGGAAATACTGTACATAGGCCACAAGATCACACATTTTAGTGTGATTTCTTTGCTCCAGAAATAGATGTATTCTGCATCCGTAAGCTCTTTACCAGATATTCGCTAACTGTTGACTACCAGTCTAAGTGCAAATAGGCCTCTAGATTTTGATCCACTATAGACCACAAGGCTTGATGCCATCAAGCATCCTGGGCCAATTGTTCTTGTGTCTCTCCCTCGCCATTTCTGTTTTGCTGGACATCACTGAGTTTAAGCACCTTGGAAATGTCTTAAACCAAGCCCTTTCCAGGCTCCTCATCATTTCGTGCTGTTTGAATAGGTGAGCTGTTTGCTTAGGATGTATATGGTTGCATTCAGACATAATAAAAGGGCCACTTCAGAGACCTCTCAGAGAGATGATGTGTTTCCCTAGCGTTCCCAAGCTATCTTTACCCCACCTTTTCTAGCAAAGAATGTTCATGAGATGCTTGAACAAACCTGCCTCAGAGTTTCCTTTAAGCTGCCTCTGTGGTTCTTTTTTTGGGCAGGGGGTCTGATCACCACCTGAGCATGTATGGATGGAACCTTAGGGCAATTCTGCCCCAGCTGGTATACCAGACCAGCAAGTGAATTAGGAGCCTCCCTTTCACACACCTGTGCATCTAACGGAGGCCCCACCTACATGCAGAAGAGAGTCTCCTGGTATGTTTGCTGGTCTGATATACCAGCTAATGTAGAATCACCCTTAGTTACTCCTCACACATGGATAGTTAGTCTGCACTGAAGATATTGGACTAAGGTTGAGAGATAGTGGTTTGTTTAAGGCCTTCAGTCAATTAACGTTATAATTAGAACTAGAGGTGTGCACGGATGCAATTTTTAGGATTCAATTTGTTTAAAATCAAATACCCCAAAATTAAATTTGATTCAAATGTTTAAAGTTTGAATTTAAGCAAATTCGATTCAAATTAAGCAAATTCGAATCTATTTGTTCAAATTTTTTATTTGAATTTCCCCGGGTCCGTATACATCTGTACGCATCCCGTAGTTATCCCATATGCAACCTGTTTTCATCCCGTACGGATGTGGGAAAGGTGCGAATCTTCAAGTACACATTTCAAAAGTTTCTTTTGGAAAGGCAGTATATAAATAAAAAATGGAATGGAATGGAATATACGAACCTGTACGCGTACTAATGTCCAAATAATTTGAATGAATAGATCTGAAGTTCAAATCAAATCTTTAAATTCGAATTTAAGGACATTCAATTCAAATTCGAATGTTGAAATTTGGTTGATTCGATTGAATTTTGAATGCATTTGAATATTCATGCACATCCCCAATTAGGACCAGGGAAATGTCTTTTTACTGCTGTGCGTTAATGCATAGGATGCTGTTCTGGGTTGTGTCCTTGTTCCATTCCAGTGATTTTGTTTGAAGGAAAATACAGGTATGTGCCTATGTGTTTAATATTCCAGTTTCTGTTCACCAGCTAGGAACATCTTCTGGCTCATTTATTACTGATGATTAAAATAACAGTGCACACCCACCAGTGACACATTTTCTTAACCTGTGTTAATGCTTATTTACAGAGGTCCCCCACCCTCTCTGTTTGCTTTGAATGACTCAACAGAAGGGCCAAGGTCTTCTAAACAGCACCACACACATCAGGCGCAAGCTGCAGTGCACTCTTATGTATGTGAGGTGTGTGAAGTAAAAGCACAGGTGAGCCTAGAATGTGTCCTTGTGGCAGTGTATGTGAAAGGTGTTCAGTCCTCCTGCAGCAGAACTTCTAAGGACAGCAGCTACTGTGTTCTGTGCATCTGCAGTCAGTGACTCATCAGTATTGCTGCTCATTAAGCATGGTCAACAAGAACAAAGGGTGGTGGTGGTGGGAAGAGCCAAGAAATTCCCATCCGGGCAGTGAAAAGATGGTTGCCGATTGTCTGTGTGGTTTACTGCCAGGGCTGAAAGTATTGCCAGGAAAGAGGCCTAATTGCACTACAGCCACTAGTCAATAATCAGTGCCCCTCTGGGGAAGAGCATACCCACACTGAGCAGGCTGTTACAGTCTACAAGCATGCCCCAGAAATGCACTAATGGTTGATTAGGTATGGGGTACGAAATTGTGCTTTGCACGTTAACCAATGTTACCTAATTACTTACTTGAAGTGTCCAGCAGCATGACCATTCACTTTTGACGGTGCTCCAGGGTCGTTTGAGGTCCCACACAAGTGGGCTGGGACCTCGGATGACCATAGACGTGACTCACATGCACAGGGCATCAGTGTCGTCAAGGCGACAGGCCTGAGGCATGGGCAGTCGCGGAGCCACCACTCCCAAAATGGCGGTGCCCAGGGGAGGACCGGGCCCCAAGACTGAATAAGGTGAGGATCCGATCCCGGGAGGGGGGGGAAGGAGTGGGTGAAGTTGACTAGTGCTCAATTGCGAGTGCTCGTCAACGTTGGGCCATCGCACTCCTTTCCCATCCAGTGGACGGGAAGAGTAGTGCAAAAACACCTAAGGAGTTAGCTGTTTTAACAGCTCAGGTTCAGGGCAATTCTTAATATGTAAAGAATAAATCAATGAATGTGCAAATAAATAAATAATAGACTGGATAAAAGCATTCTGTCACATCAGACTGCAACACCTTTCCTCTTTAAGTAGAAGGATACAGAGTGACTTTAAAGGGCAACCCTTCACTATCCAAGACCATACCCCAAGGAGAATAGTGTATTTTTAAAGCATGTGTTTTGTGACTTGCTATTAAACTAACAAGGGGTGAACTGCGCAGGTGAAAGAGTTGCTTGACCCCAGTTTTCTGGAATGTGTGGAACTGCAGTGCAAAGCTGCTGTGGGTCCATGAGGCTTCTCCCACAGCCATGATATAAAAGAAGGCTGAGGGTATCACCTTTTCCTCGTCTTCCATAAAAAACTGGCCATCCACATTAGCAGAGAGCATGTTGGAAATCTCTCCCCTTCTGCCCCTTTGCAGCTGTCCTAGTACTTGGGGATGTTTTTGTCAGCTACTGCTCTCTACTTAGCGTGCTTGGAATAGTTCCCCTCCCTCTCCCCCAGCTGGGTGGGAGGAGCTGCTACCAGGATAGCTCCCACTCCTTGAACATGTGCCAGCAGAACACACTTGGGCCACTGGAGTTTGAAACTAAATAGGGGAGGAAACCGGGGACATTTTAACTCAATTCAGACAACTTTTCTTTTGATGTGGTCTAAAGTTCCTCCCACCCTGTTCTGGGAGACACAACTGCCATTGAGTAAGCTCAGCTTTCACCAGGGAGCAGAAACCTTGGTTGGTTGCTGAGCTTGTGGTTTGTACCTTGGCTTCTAGAAGGTGGCTTTGTCTTTGCCTGCCCCTGATTTCAGTGGTTAGAGTTGGCTGCAGAAAAACAATGCAGACTGAAGGAAGGAAGGAAGGAAGGAAGGAAGGAAGGAAGGAAGGAAGGAAGGAAGGAAGGAAGGAAGGAAGGAAGGAACTAGATAGTGCACTACTGCTGAACTTCTTTATGCAGTTATCAGTCTCTATCAGAGCTTCTGGAGCTCATTTCTCCATGACCATTTCTGGACTTACCTTGCTTGGTCTAATGGTCCAAGCTCAGTAGGTGCCAAGTGCTGCCTGTTCTGGACCAACATCAGCAGCACTCCAGAGGCTGCTCAAGCCCACACCCAAGGGACCACCCACCCCTGCCAGCAGTGGCCCAGGCTCCATTAATCCTATGTAGTGCTCAGAGCACAAGTGCAGTGCCGAAGAGAGCTGTCTTCAAAGGCATCATGCCCACCTTCTTGCGAGGGTGGAGGACGTGAGTGAGCTGCCAAGACAAGGCATCAGCCATAACATGTGGACATTTGTTTCCAGAATGCCCCCATTCTCCTTGTTCTTGACCAGGTGTGGAAACACCAATGCCTGGTCTGGAACAGACAGCATTAGTATGATTGTAGACCTCTATAGCTAAACTGGAATAGAGAGCCCTTAAGATGGTTTTGGCCCAGGACAGCACTTGCTAGTGATCAGCTTTTTCCAGGACAAAAGCCAAGTGCATGAACAGCCTTCTGATGAATGTCTTTGTTCTGAAATGTTTAAACTCTATATTGTTTTTGTTTTTATTTAAAGGTAACACCTTTTCTCAACAATAAATCACTCCAAAGCAACTTTTAATCCAGTGCATCCTCGCCTAAATTTTAATCTAACTTCAGTGCACTTTCAGAGTAAGAACACATTGGCAAAGTGACAGGTGGTTTGCTTTTGGCCTTATCCAATTCGGAAAATTCACCTTTGGGCTAGGTAATGTAGAAAGAAAACCATGGGCCACTTTGTTGATTTGTTGTCTAACTCTGAAGGTGGACTGAAGCTGGATTAAATCTTTGGTGTGGACTCAGCCTGTCACAGCTCCATGCTTAAATCCACCCTTAGCCATGGAGGCTAGCCAGGAAGTAACCTGTCATCACTGTTTAGGGAAAGGGAAAAGAATCTAATGTTGCTTACTGTGCTTTGGGAAGAAGGCAGAAGGTGAATGGCAAAAACAAGGCTGCCTCTCCAGATTATTCCATAAGGAAGTCAGGGCAGGGTGGACAGAAGTAAAAACATCAGAAGAAAAAGTATTTTACTCATTAGAAATCCTTCATCTCCAGAGCAATTTCAAGGTACTGAGGTTTTTAGTTGATTTTTTTTTAATCAAAAGCAGAGTTGTTTCTTCAGTTGAGGACCAACAAAAACTGCTGCCAGAGTTTACCTTTGTCAAGGCCACATGTAAGTGCAAAAGTGCAACTTATATGGCAAACTGAGCAGGCCAGAATCAGCTTTTGTGATTTCTGATAGCACAGAAGTAATAGAAGCTTTCCTAGTCCTCCCAGCTATTTCTTTTCCCCGTTAGGTATCAAGGCAAGAAATAGGTTGGGCAATATATATGTCTGTATAGGAGAGGAAGTTTGCCAGACAGGATCTACCCATGAGAAAATATCATGTACTGCTCTATTTTTGACCATCTCCTGCAAATGCCCTCTGGGCTTTCATGTAACTATTACATGTTTACCAAAGTTATGTGTAGTGGGGGAAAAGCAGGAGGTATGGATGAGAATCAGACAGAGGAGAAAAACAAGAAGTGGAAAGAGGAGATTCCACATCCAAAATGGATGAAGATAAAACGATCCAGGATTTGAGAATAGTATGGATCCCAAGTTAATCCTTTGCATTATTTACAGCTGTTTAAGAGGTATATTCAAATAACAGATCTTGTATTTATCCCCCTATAAGCTAGATCAATTTATTTCTATTTAACTTTGCAGTTAAGAATTAATTGCCTCCACTATATTAACTCTTCCAACTCTTGGGCCTTTCCACACTTAGCATTCTAGAACATGTCCCAGAACAGAGACCCCCTGTTTGCATGCTCAGGTAGGCTATGACAGGCAGCAGGTGAGACCTGCCATAGTCTGCAATAGCATGTAGACAACACACCTCTATCCTGAGATATATTCCAGAATAAGTGGAGAAAGGGCCCTTGCTTCAAACAAGATCCTTTAGTCAATCAGTGGCTTTAAATGTTAACATCTTGGAGTTTCCCTGAGCTTCTGGACACTGGAGATCAGTGGATAGTATAGGCCTAATAATATTCATGTCTGCCCATTTAATGAGTGATAGCTGGTAGCCACTGTAGTTGATGGAGCAGATAGCAGGGCATCTAGGGATGTTTTTCCACTGTCACTACAAGTACCCATTAAGTACCCATTAATGGGTACAAAAATGCTATTTCATACCCATTAATGGGTACTTAATGGGTACTTTTAGTGACAGTGGAAAAACACCCTAAAAGCAGTGGGTAGCAGGGTTCAGAATAGCCATAGCTGAAGGTGGGTCACTGTGAAAGCTGCAGTTCTATTCAAACACATGTGAAAATTGGTCACACTGGAAACAGTGGATTATGAGCACATTAGCCAAGCCTGAACACATTGGAACACATGTGAAGGAGAAAGAGAGAGCAGAGTCAGGCTGTAATCTGTTGGCCACAGTGTGTAGCACTGAACACTTTGAGTATCTTTAACAGAAGCACAGGTGTGATAAGCCCAGGTAGAGAGCATAAATCTCTCTCCTGCTGAATGGCATATAGCAAAGGAATTTTAATACAATTATATCCTGTCTACTCAGTAATGTGTTCAGAGGAGATATGAAAGTAAGTTCAGAGTGGTAGCATTACAGCAGTGAGAATGCTTATGTGCCATATACCGTAGCAGGGTTTCTAAATGCTCTTTCACCAGATAATCATCTTCAAGGTCATCTTGGCCATTTTCCTGGTAGTACAAAATGGAATCCAACACAAGTGTGTTTCCAGAAAAATCAGGAACTGAAGTACCTTCAACTGCCCTTACTTTTTAGCCCAATGCAATACTTGACTGTTGCCCAACAGCAGATTTAGCATACATAAAGAATATTGTCTCCTCAGCATCTTTGTAAGGCAATGGATGAGCAACTAAATGCAAAAACAAGACAAGGCAGAAAGAAAGAAAGAAAGAAAGAAAGAAAGAAAGAAAAGTTCTTGGGAATACTTATTTCCCAGATCCATTCAGCCTTACTAAACACCTTAAGAGGCCAGATGTGACAGGATACCTATGGAAAGGACACATTCATTTAGATGGTGTGGCAATGTCACGCAGCATCAAAATGCAACCATCTCAGTTAAAGTTGACTTTGTCCCATTATGCTTTCCCAGTTCCTGTAGTGACAAGAAATACATTGCTTATGCACTGCAAACTTATGCATAATAAGGGGGACATACTCTGAAGAAAATACTTTCAGAACTGCAGTTTTAGGGCCTTTTTACAGTAAAGGTCATGATCCAAACCAGTGAGTCTGAACCAGCAGGGCTTAATGGTTCAAACTATGGCAAGGTGTGGTCTGGAGCGGTCCAGACCAGCCCCTGTACCAGCCTGAAGACTACATGAGCTTTGGGGCCAGCTTCCTAGGGCTCTGAAGGAGTGGCCTCTGTGCCTCTGGGGAACCCATTTTGGTACGGCACTACAGTGGGCTGCCAAAATGGGTCCCCAGTAGTCAGGAACTGGTGATCCAGATCAAGGATTACAATCCTGTGTGGATGGAGCGAGCCAACAGTGGGCAAGGCCTCCTGGATCACACACGAATGTGCAGAACAGCTTAGTGCACTTGCTGGTAAGGAATACCGAGAAAGGCCCTTGAACTGCATCCACACACAATTTCTTTCCATTCCTTTTTAAAAGTGGCTCAAAAACAGTTTAGAGGCAGCAGTACCCACGTGCTACTGCATTAATCCACATTAAAGGCCAGAAAATGCACTTCTAAAATGCATTCTGTGGCTTTTCATGTGGATTAGAGGTGGGATAGGAAGACCAGGATCTGATGCTACCAGCTCCAAGCCTCTTTCAAGATTTTCTTTTTAAGGTCTGTGGATATAGCCTTAATTCCAGCATATTTTAGGCTGCAATTAAAAGGGAGGGAGGAGGGGAAATACTGCCACCTTCATCTTGCCAGATATTTTGTTTCCCAAATCAGTTGGTAGATAGATTTAACAGGGTGATTGTTTCCACCCTGGTATCCTTGCAAAGGTCCTTCCTGACCTTCCTGAATGGTAGAGAAGGCTAGCATAATCCTCCAAGGTCACACAACAAAATAAGGATGTTTCTTTAGTGCTGCATAAGGAAGAGAGGTCTTACCTACGTACATCACCCCTTCTTTGGTCTTCTCTGCAGCTTCAGTCACACCTTGCTTGGTCTTCTCGGCAGCAGCCACCACACCCTCCTTAGCAATGGAAAACCCTTTCTTGAAGACATCCATGCTGGCTTGCTCTTGTGCTACCTGCAGAGGAATGATTTGTAGAACACTTCCCTACAGATGCTGCTGCTCACTGCAGTTCTCACCCTGCTGCTTGGTTCTCTTCCCAAGTCTCTTGCTGTTTTTTTTTTTCTCCCTCCTCTGCCAGATGAAAGTGGTGTCTGTTGGATTGGAGCGCCTGCACTGCCAGCTCTTATTGATGAGAGGAGTTGCAGGGCAGCCAATGCCTGTGAGTGGCTGGTGCTGAAATATTAATCATATGGATTGCCTGGTAAGGATTTGGGGGTGGGGAAAAGGAGAGGGGAGGGTGAGGAGGATGCTGAGGTGAAATACTTTTGGAAAAGGTCCAGATTGTAGCCTTTAAAGATCTGCTGCAGTGCTCACTCAAGGACACACTGTGGACTGTGGAGGCTTTCAGCTCAAACCTTGCTCCAGAAATCTTGTTTTCTTCATGTCCTTATTCTCTCTCTCTCCATCCTTCTGTAAGCAAAGACCCAGAGGCCATACTATGTGCAGCAAATAGGAGATGCAACAAATCCTTGGAATTGTAGAAAATCATCTTCTCCTTCAGTCAGCATTTTATCTGAAATGGGGCTGACATAGCCTGAATGTCTGAAGCTTGTGCTATAATATATGTAAGGTGCGTTTACATAAGAACATAAGAGAAGCCCTGCTGGATCAGGCCACAGCCCATCTAGTCCAGCATCCCATCACACACAGTGGCCCACCAAATGCTCATGGGCATCTCAAACAGAGAAAATGACAAACCTATTCCTGCTCCTGAATCCCAGCAAATGGCCTTAGACGTGTCCTGCTCCCCCCCCCTAGCCTGAAAGATATACTTAGGCATTCATTCTAGTAGCCATTGATACATCTGTCATCCATAAATTTGTCTGACTCAGCAGTTCTCAACCTTCCTAATGCCATGACCCCTTAATGGAGTTCCTCATGTTGTGGAGGCCCCCAACCACAGGGGTGGAGCAGCTGGGAGGTGTGAGGGAAGGGCGTTGGGAGACTTGTTGTGACCCCTCTGAAAAGGTAGTTCGACCCCCAAAGGGGTCCCAGCCCCCAGGTTGCGAACCACTGGTCTAACCCTACCTTAAAGCCATCTAGGCTGGTAACTGTCACCACCTCTTCTGGCAGCAAATTCCATAGACCGATGACCCTCTGGGTGAAGAAATACTTCCCCTTGTCAGATCCGACTCTCCTACCCATCAGGTTCATAGAGTGCCCACTGGTTCTAGTGTTGTGTGACAGATAAAAGAAATATTCTCTATTCATTTATTATGTATAAGGGACATGGGATATAATCACCTCCTTGTCTTCAATCATCCTTCATTTAAGGCTTGGCTGCAGCATGTTCTTCTAGTTTATTCTTCCTTCCATTGGTCTTTTGTGACTTGATCATTGGTAGCTCAAAATAGGTTTTGATGTTGTCTGCCTGTGCCATTCGTGGTCTTCTTTTTGCTTGGGAACCTGGTATTTTGCTTAATCATTGCACATTATTGAAATTAAAAATAATAATCCAGCCCCAACTACATGGTCTAGAATCACTTCTTATCCCTCCCTTTGGCTTCATGCTCATATCAGAAAGGATTGGGTCCAGATCTGGCCAGAATTTGTTGGAAATTTCTTGGAAGCCACAGGTATGTCACCTTAGCTTCCATAGCAGCAGGAAGTTGAGAAACAAATGTGGGGAAATAAACAAGGAATCTAGCAGGGATTATAAAGAAGATTTCGAAAGAACAGAAGAAGACATTCTGGTTGACCTGAGTCTTTTATTTTTACTTTAGAATGTAACTGCTACTCTTAGTGAGGGGACAACACAGATAACTTTACTTCTCCAGCACAAGCCAGATGTTAGTTCCTAGAAGGAATGCACAAGAATATTCAAAACATTTGAAATTCGATCAAATTCATTCGAATTTGGACATTCGCATTCAAATGGAATGTCTACACATTAGGCTTTTAACACAGAATGAATTCAAATGTATTGAATCATTTGTATGAATTATTTGGACATTTGTATGTGTATGGATACATATGCATTACATGTTAGGCAGGGAAGCCCGAATAAGGAAAATGCACGGATGTGCTGGCAAAGGTAACTAAGAGTCACTAAGACTATCAACAAGTGCTCAAGGTTGGATTGAGCAAGATTGGATTGAGCAAGAATTGCGTAAGTCTGTGCAACACTTGCAACACAGGCTTGTGCAACACTCAGAAAGTGAGTCACCATCTCTGATAAGGAAAAGGTATAAAAGTGCCTATACTCTGCTGGTTAAGTTGTTATTGTTGTTGACTGCTGGACGAGAGCTTGGATGGAGAGATGTATACTTGTATACAGCAACCTTTAAGAATAAACCTCTGCGAAGAGAGAAAACTGTTTCAGTCTGTTTCTTAAACTGCGGGCAGAAGAAGGAGGGAGTTCCTGAAAGGCTGGACAGCTCCGGAGATGCCAGCGGAAAGTTTTCCGGGACAGCAGAGCTTGTTTTCCAACACGGCCGCGTATTCTGCTGATTTAATACCAACGAGGGGTGACCCCCCCCCCCAACATTACATATGTTTCCGTATGCATTTGTACGGATTTGTATGGGATGAAAACAAGATGCATACGGGATAAAAATGGGATGTGTACAAATGCTTATGGACAATACAAATGTTGTCAACATTCGTATCTTCAAATACAATTTGAATACTCGTACAAATAGATACAAATGTATTCGAATTGGTTTGAATTTAAATACATTCATTTTTTCTCTATTCATATGAATTCGAACATTTGAATATTCAAATTTTACCAAATGCAAAAATTGCATCCGTGTGGACCCCTAGTCCCTAGGTTGGTTCATTCTCAATTTCTTTACACATGTTAGCACCATCCTTAACCATATGCCAAGTAACTGCTGAGGAGACATCTGCATGTTTAATTTTGAGTAAGCTTTACTCACTTCCATTAAAAAACCAGAGGCCTATTTGCACTTTGGCTGGTAGTCAACAATTAGTGAACTTCTGGTAAACTTCTGTTACAGCCTCCAAGTGTGCCCTGCCTCCCCAGAAGTTAACTAATTGTTGATTAGGTATGGATCACTAAATCGTGCTCCACACCTTTACCAACATTAACCAAAAGCTTACCTGAAGTGTCCAAGAGCACTACCATTTGCTCTTCTTATGGTTCCCTGCAGTGGGTGGGTGGCGGAGGCGGTGTCTGCCCAGGCGAGCTGGCATTGGCAGCCATGATTGATCACTGACCTCTGACATGACTGGACCACCAATCCCCAGGAGTGGCATCCAGTCATTGAGTTGCAAGAGGGACGTTTGATCAGCAGCTGAGTAGTGGGCGCTGTGCATTCGATCACAGGTGCTGACGTGATTGGCCACAGTACGTCCCTCTGCTCAAACATGCCCATCTGCAGTGGCATCTGAGCATGTCACAGAACAGCTGATTGCAGAAGTGAGGAGGCGGAACTTCTGGCTTCAGATGCAGTGGTGCGTGCTGGTAAACAGGAGGACCATTCACACTTCTGGCCAATAATGGATGCTTTGGGGAAGCTTTCCTTGTGACAAGTGCAAATAGTCCACCTTTACTAGAAGTTTACCAGCCCTGTTCACGGCAGCCTAATCACTTAAGTACAGAAAGGCTCCAGGTTGTTTAACTTGAGCTATGAACACTGCTCCCAAGAGGGTTCCCACCCCTCTCTCCTGACTGGGTTCACTCCAGCGATGATGTGGCCGAGGGTGGGGAATTCTAGCTCCATCCTTTGATCCTATACCTAGCATCTTTTGTGCAACTGTGTAATTTCAGGCTAGCAATTCCCCCACGACTGCGGGGATCACTTCCATGATACTTCAATATTGCACACTTTCCCCTTGCTTTCTCCTTTCTCACCTTTCTCTCTGCTGTCTAGCTTTTCGCTCTCAGTCTCTCTCTCTATTTTTCCATGCTACCCCCACACAATCCCATTCCTTCAATCCCCCCACCTTTCCCTTTCTGGACGGGAACATTGTGAGATGGGCAGGAGAATCCTGCTGCCTTTTGCAATTGAACCTGCAAGACACAGAGAAGAGAAAAGAAGAAACACAGTCTGGGAAGCTGTGAGGAGTTGGAAAGGAAGTTGTGCCCACAGCAGATCGAGGGGTGGGGGGTGGAAGTGACAAAATGGGTGGAAAATAAACTTTTTATCCAGCATGAAGTGGCCTGCTGAGGGAAAGAGGGGAGGGGGAGGCTTAAATTTTTTTTAAACTTCTCTGCCTGATCTCTTGGTCTGGTGTTCACACAAAGAAATGGCAAGGGGCTGCCCTACTGGGTGAAACCCCACGCATTTCATGACTCAGCCACAACAGCAGCAGACATTGGGTAGAAGGCTATTGGGGGTGGGGGGGACAACCCAAAAGGCGTACTGTTCCCAAATGAAAAAAGATAGAAGTGTTTTAGCAGCAAAAATGGGAGTGAGAGCTGTTTTTTCAAGTGTTGTTTTAATGTGGTTTTTGGTGATTTACTCCTTGGAAAGAGCAGGAAGCCAATCTTTATTGGGGACAAAGAAAATTCAAACCATTTTCAAACCTCAATAAAACCCAGGTGGAAATGGGACCTTAGTGTATCATTTTGCACAGAAGAGCTGCTTGATGATTGACAGTTTGTCTTGACCAATCAATTATAGTGAGGAGGAGTTCCAGATCATGTATTGTAGGTGGCAGAGTTCTTGTCCTGAGAACAAATGCGCTTAAATGTGCTTTAATTATTCACCATTGTCCTTTTATGTGGTTTCATCCAGAATTCATTTTGTACCATATTGTAGATCTTTGTGTGTAGCTAGGGCCTTAGCTTTATTAATGTAGTTGGGAATCTTCTTTGATTTACTTTTCTGTTGGGAGGATTCTGAGCCCATTCAGTTGAAAGCAAAAAGACCTCCCCTTAGTTTTCCCACCTATAGGGACTGAGTTGTTATCAAGGCTAGAATATATGGATCCCAACCTACACATATTTCCAGTTGAACAACTGAACTGACATAATGTTATGGATTTCCTAACAAATTTATTTGGGATGGATTACCAGCATGAGTTTCCTAAAGGTATTGCCTGTCCAGTTTTTTTAATTCTCAAGATAACCCCTGCTGTCTCTTCACTTGTCCAAGTGAAAATGCACTGTGACTAGCCCAGTATTCCCAGATAAGAGTCCAGCTCCCTAACCACTAGACCCAACTGGCTCACTTTCTATTTTTGCAGGGGAAAGCACAAACGCTTTTGAATGGAAAAAAGCTCCATTTGAAACTAGGTCTGATTGTATTCACGTTCAAAGCATTGGACATTTATTGTTCAAACAAAATGAACATGACTAAAATTTTCACCCATATCTAATGGACAAACCACTGCCTCTTCCAAGGCCAGTGGGACTGCATCTTCATGCAAAGGTACATGATCCACCTAGTCAACCCCTCCCAGCTAGCTTAAATAAGCCAAGATGGGTAAAGTTCCAGCATGCATGTAATAGGCGAGATAGCCACAAGCCTCATGAACCAAAAGTGATCCCACTAAACCAGGTGAAACAGCTTGTTACTTCTAGCTCCATTTTGGGCCCAATCCAGTATGACTGCACAGAAGAAAAAGAAGTTGAATGAATATAACTTATGTAACTTGGGATTACATAACCTAACTCCAAGTTGCATAAGAGCCACTAAATAAAATTATGTAGCATGTCACAGCAAACCATGTAAGAACTTGAGACTGTAATGCCGTTGTGTGAAGATATAGGGTTGTTGGTGAAATTTGGCAAAAGCATGCATTATTCAATGTTAAAACAATAATTTTATTAATTTATGTAAATCTGCTGCACTTTTCGGTTCTTAGACTAACTTGCAAAATGTAACATTAGACCAATTTCTATAAAAGACATACAAGGGAGAAGAGGGATTAGGAAGGAAGAAGAAAAGGAGGGACCTTGAGAAGTCCTGTGGTTTCCTTTTTTTTACAACCTGATGGAGTGATTGCTTAAAAAGCTTTTAGGAAGGTGAATTTCAGGGGGGTGGGGATTACGGTGATGAAAATCTATAATTTCAAGTGATAAGCTTGAATAAGAGGGGTCTAAAAGTAAAGAGGTAAAAGTAAAACTCAACCTTCCCATTTTCATCCTTCAGTTCTATTCTTTGGACCATGTCCTTTCTGGTTTCCCTGCAAATACTTCAGATAAAGTTTGGATCTCACCACCTAGGTTTTGCTGAACATCTTCTTTGGTCCTAAGTGGTCATTCAGATTATATCCAGCAGTTGTAATGTTTTCATACTTGTAGACTCCCCTATTCAACCGATAAAGAAACAGGTCATATTTGAAGTCTCCAGATGATAAAATATAAATTGTGTAGTCAACATATACATATTTTCTTCCACTTGGAAATCCTGCTCTTTTCAATCACTATAGAAAAAAATGTGCCGAACAGGAAAATCAGACTTTCAGACAATCCTAACTGACACCATGGGTATACTTGAGGACTTCAGGGTCAAGATAACCTCACACTCACTGAGCAAGAAACTGGTGTAAATGCTCCCGAGAACATCTCAATGGCCCTGTCCCCAAAAGACTTATTAGCCCCTCTCGGCTTCCTCTGCCGTCACTCTGTTATAGCTGACTTTAAAAGTCCCCTCCACTTCCGGAATAAGCGTCCCCATGGTAGCCACGATCTAAACAGACTTTCTGTCCCCAAGGAAGCCTGTTTCCTTTCCCCGCATCTCCCCCCCCGCCCCCTCTCTTGTTAAAAGGGAAAATAGCCAGATCTCCGTCTCCTGAAACGGCTTCCCGCCCCTAGCAAAGGCAGATGATCGCTCATTCATTCACTTTCAGCACTTACTTTCACTCAGTTCTCTGTTAGAAAAGGCTTTCCGTTCCTGCAAAGTCAGCGTCTGCAGGCATCGGCAGTGCGATCCTTCGCTCATTCTCTTTTAAGGCTTTCACAGATCACTGATAACAATGTTGCAGTTCTGAGCAATTCTGGCTGATTTGCTTCTAGGCTTTGTTTTCAACAAGCCAGATTTTTTCTCACAATGCACAGAGTTGGATTTCACATCAAAGATATGCAATGCTCATGTTCCCTTTCCTTCAGCATGGCCCATGGTCCAAACCTGCCCAGTATCCACAGAGATATTTAACTTAGATGGCTGCATTCATCTTGGCTCTAGAACACAAGAGTCAAACTTGTCTCGAATACTAATCATACTGTGTATCTGTGAAGTAAATATTGCCCAAAGCACATTTGGTGTTCACATTGTATCAGATGCAGTTTGTGAAGTATTTGTATGGCTCACTCTGGCTGCAAAGGCCTGATAAAAGGCATTCTTCGCCCAACTAATGTCAGACTTCCATCTGCTAATGGAACTTGAAGAAAGCAAGCTTTTCTGCAGCATTCCTGACAGGTGTGAATAGGGCTTTAAATGCTTCAGTATATGGATTGTAGAGTTTTCAAAATGGGCATAAAAGAATTGATGCTAATGCAAGTGCATTGGATTTGCCTTAAAATCTAATTATAGATTTTTATTTCCCTGCCTTGATTGGTGTATAAGTGAATCTCAGCTTTTAAAGAGACCCTGAAACTACTTCAGTTAACATGACATGGCTTATTTTTTGAGCTGAAATTAAGGACTCAGTCTTCTGAAAAGAACACTCTGGAACTATATTTCATCATCATCAGTTTATTTGTATACTGCCTTTCCATTGAATACTGAAGCAATCAACAAAATATAGAGAAATTGTTAAAAAGAATACAAACACAAAATACAATAATCATGACTATATGTAATATAACGTAAAATGCATTTAACTATAAAACCCCAATAAAAAAGAATTTTCTCAAGGGGTCACGTAACATAACTTCACCGAAAAAATGCAAGTGTACCTCCATGCCAAAGCCTTAAATTTTGTCCTTTGGCAATCTAAAGTATACACGAAGGCAAACTAATTCTTCAAACAGTACAAGACTTGAAATAGCTGTTAAATTTCTTTTGCATGTATAGTTCTTCAGTTACTTTTTAAAAATAAAAATAAAAATATGCAGAACACATGCTCAGTTTTGACTACTGGCAATAAGATCGGGTTTTACACCTTCTGGGAATATTATTTTCTTCCTCCTCTTCCTCCTCTGTAGTAACCACAAAAGCTGCGCAAGTTTCCCTAAGTTTCACTTCCAGCCTCCAACTGAACAAGAAGACAAACCTCAGAATAAAGAACACCGGGAAATAATGGTGTATGAAAATACATGGCCCCAAAGGACAACAACCCTTTCTTTTCCTGTTTGAGGATTTCCCCCCCTCTGCCCACAGGATGTGACATCAGAAGGGCCCCTGGCTTGCCCACCTGACACAGCTCCACCAATCACCTCCACGGATTGTGCCTTTACATCACTTCCTATACACCTCCTCCTGGCACAGCTTATATAAACCTCTGCAGAAAATAAATCGCTCTCTTTTCCAGCTGATCCTGTCTCCCGCCTGACTTCTTTCACCTGTGCTCTCTGTCTTTAATGTGCCATAGGAGCACGTGGCGATCTCTTATCGCATGCCGGTGGCGAATAAGGGATTCACTTTTGCAACACCCGGTGGATCGTACCAGTAAACACTGGTACCAAGTACTGTTGCAACCCTTGGGTTGTAACCAAGCATTGCTGTGGTTTTCAGAACTGCAGCCAAGATCGAGGTAGCCATAGGCGGCCTCCAACCAGGTTTCCTAGAGCCAAGATTTCAAGTTGCAGAGCGTGACTGCAACACACCTCTTCTTCCCTCCTCCTCTTTCCTTTTATATTTTTTCACCTTCCTGATAACCAAACAATCTAAAGAAGTTAACTTTATATTATTTCTGGTATCATTACTGAAGGAGTACTGGATATAAATCAAATTAATTCATTCCAGCCTTTCCAAAGTCAGAAAGCCCGTATCTTTGGGTAACCATTCTCTAGTTTCAATAAAGAACTGCAGTACTGAGCAAGTTCTGAGCTGTTGCTGTTGCCTGACAATAGACCTATTCACATGAGGCCCAACAGAACACGTGTAGGACGCCCTGGAATGAAGCATTAACTCCTCTAGCCGGGTGGTTCCCTTCAGAACTGCCCCAGCCCATTCCAGAGCGCCCACACATGTTCTAGCTGTAGAGCACTTAATAATGCTCTACACCTGGCCCAGAGCATTCGGGGCCGTCCCGAGGTTGTTCAGGGGAAAGAGAGTTCACACACCTCCCTCTCTGACAGCTCCGGGCCCCGCCTCCAGCTGCCCCTATTGGGCAGGCCAGTCGCGTTCCTTCCGTGGGGCCCTGTGGGTTCTAGGGGATGGGATCATGTCCCCTACGGCCTGCAGGGACCCCACAGGCAACCCCCATGTACCCGGGCCTACATGGGAATGTGCACATGTGGCACTTACCTCATGCTCGCCAGGTTCCAAAGTGACCGGGGGGGCTGGTGGCACTGTGTGTCTTTGCACACCAGCCACTCTGATTGGCTAGCTCTGATTGGCTAAGTGTAGCTAGCCAATCAAAGCAGCCGGTGTGTGCAGATGCAAAGTGCCCCCGGTCCCCCCGCCCATTCGGACCCAGTGAGCATGAGGTAGGTGCCCTGTGCACACACGTGTCCCCATGTAGATCCATGCCCAGGGGGGTCCCTGCGGGCCCTAGGGGACATGATCCCGTCCCCTAGAACCCACAGGAACAGGGAAGGACTGCCACAGGCCTGCCTGCCCCTGGGTCAAATTTGACCCAATGGCAGCCTTGTCTTGGAGTGGGGTCCTGCCCCTGTGCTGGCCTTTTCAGGCTAGGACACGTGGGGATAGATTCCCCTTTTGCACGTAGGCAGGTAGGGATGCATGGAGATGCATTCCTTACCTGCCTATGTGTGAATGGGGAATCTATCCCCACGTGTCCTAGCCAAAGTGCTAGTGTGAAAAGGCCACCAGTCTCTGGAAATAATTTTAGCTGAGGAAAAGCACAGACTAGCTGCATGCTAAGAATATGCACCATCACAAAGTGCTATAGCACATTTCCTTGGTATTCTAACAAAGCACCATGTGAAGCCAAAGAGAACACGTTCTGTGAGCAATATGAAAAAGTAGAGTGGATCCCAAGGGTCATTCCACCGAGAGGCCAAGAAGGAGAGCGATGCTGGTGAAGAAAAGGCAGCATGAGGCAGCATTTTTTAGAGACAAGGGAAGGACATGCATTACATTTTTACTTTCTGAGCAGCAGAATCATCCTTCCCATTCTTTAGATTAAAACCAGTTTGATGAAATCATTCAAACTTAAGCGGAGAATTTACAAGCCTAGGGCAACTGCCACTTAGAACAAATATTTTTAAATAATTGAGATGGTTGTTTTTGGTCTCCGCCCCCCCCCCCCTTTGTGTTGTAGAGATGAAGGGAAGCAGAACTGGGACAGGGACAGTTGTCACAGTTGTGGCTTAGAGGCAGCTTAAAGGTGGCTTCCAGGTAGGATCATTCACAGGCCAGTCTGTTCCTCCCCTTCTCGCGAATGTTCTAGGCTAGAAAAGGTGGTTTAGAGATGGGATGAGAGCACAATGACTGCATGCTCCTGTCTCTGAAGTGCTTTCGTTGTTGTTGTTGTTGTGTGAATGAAGCTTGAGGCAAAAAGGAATCACCTTTCCCAGTGCCAGGGGTTGAAGGTAAAAGACATCATTTCAAGGCAGTCTAACTCTGTACAGATTGTTCCTTTGTGGTGGCGTGTCCATTTGGTGAGTGGCTCCTCCCGTGGATACATGAAACCGCAGATAATAGCGAGCATCATTGCCGGCTTCCAAAAAACACTGCCGCCGCCACTCAAAGCCACCTGCCAAAGCTGCCAAAGCTGAAGCCGCTGCCGCCACCAGCCAAAACCATCTACCTACCTAGTTTTGGCCACCTATCTGTTGGGTAGAGCAGTGGCATTTTGTTAATGTAATCAAGGAATTAAGCAAGTTTCACTCACCTGAGGGTTGATTGTCCAAGGATGGGGGAGATGGGAAGGAATTGTTGTTAGTCTTCTGATGATGAGTCCAAAGAGTAAGCGTCTGGTAACCGGCAAACTGATGAAGATGAAGGCTGTGGCTCTTCAGGTGTGCAGTCTTGTTCTTTCTCCTTCCTTTGGAAAAAAACATTGTGATTGGTAGTGGTGTGTGTGTGTGTGTGTCTTTTTAATTCTTCAAACACAACCTTTAGTGGCATCACAGCCTCAGAGATTGCACGGTTCACTTTGATGCTGCGTTCCATGGAAGGATCATATGCTACTACAGGTGCAGTGGCAAAGCTTTCACATATGCTTTTCCTATTCTTAAAGATGACTTGTTCTTGCCATACATTCTAGCTATCTCTGCAAAAGGATCTTTTCCCCACTTCATGCAAGTCTAGGATTTTAATCTTTTCTGAGACTGGCAGCTCTTTATGAGAGCACTTGGACTTGCCCTCACTAGCACTCTCACTGCTGGCATGTTTGGAGGCCATCACAACTGATTTTACCTGCGCGCAGTGGCTGCAGGTGTTGGCTGGCTGGCTGCAGGTAGTGGCAACAGTGGCAGCTTCAGCTGTTGGCCTGGTGAGGCCTTGCAGTGATGGTAGAGCCTTGCAGCGGCAGCGAAGCCTTGTGGTGGAGCTTTGCGGCAGTGGAGCCTTGCGGGGCTGAGGCCTTGTGGTTGCGGAGACTTGTGGTGACCTGGCAGGGCCTTACAGCAGCGGCAGTGGTGGCAGAGGCTTGCAGCGGCAAGGACCTCAATTCCAGGCACAATGCTTCAGCTCGTGGCATGCGGCACACGCCACATGGCACATGGCCTCAACTTCCACCAGGCCCCCAGCGACAGCAGCCAATGGCAAGTGGCTGCAGCAGGGAGCCAGCGGGAGCAGAAGCTGAATTGCTTTGATACAAGTTTGTCTGTTTGTACTGCAATTACCTTTAATTTATTTAATTGTCCAGAGAAACTGTGGCTACCCCAGGTTTCTTTAGGCACGGCATTCGCTTACAAGCCTGTTCTGTCCCTCAGTATTTTCTTTTCCTTGCCTCTTCATTAAAGCTAACATCCTTTTCCTGAACCCCAGCAAGAAAGCAGCTGATAAAAGTCCTGGTTCCTGTCTGTTGGTAAGTTCAGAAGCTAGTTTTTCTTTCTTTTTTTTAAAAAAAGTTATTTCCCTCTTGAATAAACCATTACACTATCACTAGTATATGTATGTATGCAATGTTATGTATTTATCCTCTCTCCCACTGAGGTTTTTGGTCCCCCACCGGAACCCGCTCCACATTGTCTGATGACCTCTGACATTTCCACTGTAACTGGGAGAATTGATGGCTGAGCTTCCGCTCTTTGTTAAATGTCGTTCCTCTTTCCAAGTTTTAATTTAAGAAATGTAACAAGGCAAATTGCTGGGCTAATTTGATTTGAAGTGCACGGAGGTATATGCCTTTGAATCCACAATGCTTGTTCATACTGTCCTCCTTTGTGCTACCCTGGGGCTGCTGCAGTCAGATGTTCACTCAAGATATCCAGGGCACCATGCCTACAAGCCAAAGACACAGGAACACAGGATACAAGCAAAGCCACAGCCTTCATCCTGGCCTGAAGAACACTGGGGAGAGGACCTGGTCCGTGAGGAAACTTTCAACCCAGCTTCCACTGTGGTGACTGGTGATGTGACTGATGTTGATGACACTGGAAACCACCAACCAAGAAATGAGTAAGTATGGCCCCAAAAGAAATTCTAAACACTGTTCTGGTTTTATTTCCAGTCCATTCAACCAAGACTTGGACTGCACAAAAAAGTAAGCCCCATAGATTTTACTAGATGTTACTCTCCGATGAAAGTGTGTAACACTGAAGCCACAAGGGAGGAATTCTGGAATTCTCCTCAGAATGGCAGCTGTGAAGTCCCAAAATGCATTCTCAGAAGGGATATTTTCATTGTTATATCTCACAATTCTGATTTTCAGTTTGAAACTTCACTGCATATCAAAAGTGCCTAGGTAGGATAATGACGAAATGGATGGTGGCTCATTTCTGCTCAGTACCTTGATCTATTTTACACAAATGTGCTAAGCACTTCCAGGAATTCTGCCAATTGGCTAGCTGAAGTGCTAGCTTTGGCTACTATTTTTAATATTCAGTAAAGTCTTGAGATTCCTTATTTATCTGTAGCAGTGAATTAGATCGCATTGGTTCCTCGGTAAGCTTCTATATCATTTTGATTTAATTATAATAAAGACATTTATTATAAAGACAATTTAGGACCCTATCTACCCAAAATTAAGTAGTGTTCTCTGTATTCAGGGATTAGAATCAAAATCTGTGTTTGCTTTTCCTATACAAATCCTGCACGTGTCTGCTGAGAAGTAACTCCAACTAACTCCATTGCTTATCTTTCCAGATGATGATTGCAACCTGAATAAGTTTTAAAATGTGTTGGGATATGTCCTTCACATTCTTAGTGATATACTAATCTTCATTGCACGCACACACACACATATAGGTTTAGTAAATGTCAAAGTAATTTATATGTAAAAATACACCTCTAGAGAGAACATCTCTAGTTTCTACTATTGCCTTTACTGTACTGTAATAGTCCTTAATGTTCACTTGGATCCTGCCTTTTTGGAACTTACTTCCATTATCCTATGCTCAGTACTCTGTGGCAATCACTCCTTTGTGCAATGTCAGCCAGAGAATGTGAATAGGTGGGAGAGGAGCCCATGGTGGTTGCACTGAATGGGTCTTTGAGCTTAATGCATCAAAGCCCAGATAGCTGTGATGAGAGAAGCTCAGGGCCTTTTTCCACTAGGGCTTAGAACCCTTCTAAGACTCCATAGGAACCTGATTAGTACCTGATTGGTACCAGTTGGGAAGGCCCTGCCCCCACCTGGGCCCATTGAAGATCCCATCTGAAAGGCCCTGTCCTCACAAGGGCAGAGGAACTCTGGATTTAACAGGTCCTTCAGGCCCTTAAATCTGGATTTCATGTGGACCTGATTAAAAGGTTCCACAATGGGGTCTTCAGGCATCTTCAAGATCCAGATCTCCAGGAGGACCCCATCTCAAAGATCTGAATCTTGAAGATCTGGATCTTTGACTGCATGGATAAAGGGAGTCAGACTCAGGGTTCCTGGCACCTTTAGGGGTGTGCAAAGTTTGGTTCATATTTGTGAATTCGATCAAGTATTTCATATTCACAAATGTTCACATCGAAAAAAAATTCAGTTTTTTGCATATCTAAAAGTTTGATCAAAACAAACCATTCCCTCACTTGCAAAGACATACATTTTGATCAACCATTCATGTTTTGTTGTGTTTTTTTGTGTCATGAAAAGGGCTTTTTTTATGGGAAAAAATGATAGTTTGTGAAAAAGTTCAAAAATGAATGTTAGAAACTTTTTTTTTAAAATTAAGCAATTTAACAGTGAAATGAACATGCAGTTTCTTCATGCACGTCCTAGTCACCATGACTTCACCAGCTGTTCCTGCTATTATGTTCCCTCAAAATGTCTTCTTAAGATTTTCACATACGGTTTCAAATCTCATATTTGTATTCTTAATCAAGAGTAATTACCACTGTCTTCCAGCAATGGCCAAGGACTGTGACCCTATAGCAGGGAAGGTGAGGCAGTGGCAAAATTGAAATTCAGGGTCATCATCCACATGGCCCCATTCAGGGAACAGTTCGGGGACAATTGCTGATACATGCTGTGTGCTTCACAGCACCCTAGAAATGTTCCTGAAGAACATTTGCTTACAGCAATGAGAACCCAGCCATGACTCTCAGGGATGGACTGGAAATGAGGTTGGACATAAGTTCCTGAGTTGCTTCTTCCCCACTGTTTATCCACATAAGAGTAGCCAGTTCAGTCTAGCAGTTAGGGAGCCGGACTCTTATCTGGGAATACTGGGTTCGATTTCACACTCCCCCATGAAGCCAGCTGGGTGACCTTGGGCTAGTCACAGCTCTTTTCTGAGCTCTCATAACCCCACCTACCTCACAGGGTGTTCTGTTGTGGGGAGAAGAATAGAAAAGCTTTGTCAGGCGCTTTGAGTCCCCTTAAATGGGTGAGAAAAGTGGGATAGAAAAGGCAATATATGTCCGCACCAAAGCACCAAGGGTTATCCTAAGATGATTAAAGTAAGAGTGCTCTAGTCAGGAGCTGCAGCACTGGTAGATGGTGGGAACATTTGGACATCCATGACTCAGTGCACCTGGGTACTTGGACGCCATGTCCTTTCTCATATGGGGAGGGCCCATTAGCCCTTGTGTGGATGGCGCCTTATTTTCAGTGATCTAAACCAGAATGTTCTCCATTGTGTGCAAGGCCTCATACTGGGTAGGGTGTACGCGAATGCAATTTTCAGGACTTGATTTGATTTCAATCAAATATCCAAAAATTTGATTCGATTCAAATATTTAAAATTTTAATTAAACCAAATTTGATTCAATTTAAGAAAATTTGTATCTATTCGTTAAAATTTGTACACATTGTGTACAAACCCATACACATACGAATGCCCAGATAATTGAAACAAATAGATCCAAAATTCAAAATTTGTTCAAATCTTTAAATTATTATGGACATTCTATTTGGATGCAAATGTCAAAATTTGGATGAATTCAATCAAATTTTGAAAACCTTCGAATATTCATGCACACCCCAATACTGGGTAGATGAAAGTGAAATATGAGCATGCTTCCTCATCTCATCGCTCTGATTTGTACCTAAGTAAATACATACAGGATTGAATCTTTACGATGGTTGATGATTCTGTTTGGGCGAATATGAAATATTTGACTTATGGATTATTGTTGATCTTCATATCTTGGGTTCCAGCTCAAGTGAACAAATTCCCCCAGTCATTTCACAATAGGAAATTTCCTCATGTATACATGACTTTCCATGCATAAAGGATGCTATTGACAGGGTGTTGGAGAAACTTTTCTCGGCAAAGGGGATGGACAGAGTGCTATCTTCAAACGTGATACTACGAGGATATGTTTGCACCTAAATTTTAATTCAGCTTCAGTCCACTTTCAGAGTGAAATAATACATCAGAAAAGTGGCAAGATGTTTTCATTCAGCATTAACCAACTCAGAAAATCCACCTTTGAGTTAGAAAAACTGGAAAGAGAGTGAATCAGTTTCTGGATATTTTCACTCATTCTGAAAGTGGACTGAAAGCGGATTAAAATTAAGGTGCAATGGACCTTTCTCCTTCCTGCAATCACCCAGCTCCTTATTCTTCTTTTTTCAGTTCCAGTTTTCAGTACTAATCTGAGAGGAGAGCACAAGACTTTGCCTGACTTGCATGATTGGCTGACATTCCCACCACCCTTTGGTAGAAGAAGAGTCAGAGTGGCAGGTGGCAATAAGTAGAGGCAGAGCAGCAGAGTCAGGGGCCATTGGCACTCAGCAGTGCCTCCGTTGGCAGTCTTCAGTATTAGCTGCCCGAATGCCAGCTATACTGAAAAATTTCACTGGCTGCTAATGTGCATTCATAAAAACCTTGAGAAAGCGGTCACCATGAGTTCTCTCTTATGTAGTTTTTACAACATTTTGGATCCGAGTCTTGCAAGTTTGAGGTGTATTCCCATAAGAAGCATGGGCTGGAAAACCTTTGGTGAATAGTGAATCGTGGGAAATAAACATCTGGAAAATACAATAAACATCACAACAGCCCCTTCCCTTCCCCAACACCATCATGGTGCCTTGATTCCTTCTTTCAACAGAAGTTTGTGCTCTTTTCCGCCTTTTGAGGCTGCCTGCAGATGACTAGATGCAACGAGGCATCTATACAAGATCTCATAATTGCCTCTCACTACCCCCTTAGCAGATGCAAAGAACAACCTCCTGCTCATCTCAGTGTCTGGCAAGCACCTTTCATGGCTGCATCCCCATGGACTCAGTTTACTTTGGGATGGATTTGGGGTAGCGCCAATGCAAATTGTAGCTTGAATTAAGACGTCCTCATGTGATTGAGGACAGCATGGGTTCAAGCCGAATCTACCTGTCCCCATGAAAAAGGCAGTAAAACCCTGTGGTTTCAAGCAGCTCATTGTGCATAGCCGCGGCTATGCTTCAATAAACATTTTAGCGGAGGAGCGCACCTCTGCTCGACAGTGGGCATACCTCCACCTGACAGAAGCTTCTTCTGACCAGCTGAGTGCAGGAAAGCCATGGGCTGTCAAGCACTCATGAACTAAATCAAGCCCTTTACCCACACATGCCTTGCCGATTGGGCGATCAGGCAAGGGTGTGTGTGTTATGCTTGACATGCTTCAGCAGAATTCCTTTGAAAAGATCCCCAAGCAGTTGTGATTGCAGCGCACACAGCAGGGACAGCTAATGCTGCAATCGCCAAACTGCTCCCCCAATAACCGGGGAGCATCTCCATGATTCATGATAATACGTGCTTGTCTTCCTAATTCAGATCGAGAACAGTTGGAAAGGGTTTTTTTTTTTTTTGCTTCGGATTTGTGAGATTTGTCCCACATTTAGTCTGGATTAGAGGCTTTCCGTGAGGATGCTCCAAGGTGAACTCAGGTTCGCCTCCGAGTATTTTGATTACGGGAACGCTCCCAGAGAGACTGGTACTATTTGAAATTCAGCCAAGCATCTGCCCCCTTCCTTGTTGGTTTCATGCACTGGGCTGACTTACGGTAGCCCCAAACACTCTAGTTGCAAAAGCTGCTCACCAGACACTGAAGTAAGCAGTGCCATTATGGAAAACCCAGACATAAAAGGGGTGCCTCAGAGGTGCCTCAGAGAGACAGTCTGTGGCCCTCGTGTTCCCAACCCTTCTCTAATTGACATTTTCTACCACAGAATGCTCATGAGAGGGGAAGACAATTCCATCTCTAAGCTGTCTCTGAACCACCTCAGAAATTCTCTCTTTTTTTTGCTGGATTTCTCATAGTAACAGTATATTGGGTTTTGAGCAGTTTCAATTGGGACTATATTGAGAATAACAGGGGAATGTCTGGCATTCCCAATGTAGTACTGAGAAGTTTGCAAGTTTTACTACATGTTTGGAGGCAGCCATGAGCTACATAAGGAAAAGAAAATATTGTTACATATTTTCAGAGTTTCCAATGACAATGCATTTCAGAAATGTCCAGGCCATGTAAGTAGGTCTTCAACTGATAAAATATAAAAAACATGGTAGAAAGCTTGATGAATATTTTATTGCAGAACCTCTTACTGCAGAACTGTGCTTAAGATAACAAAAGCAGTACTGGCAATCTATTTCCTTCTTTTCACAACTCTGTACTTCTTCCTAATATTTTGGGATTTTTGTTGGGACATCTTTCATTCCTTAGACCTCACATAGTTCCCTTAAACAAAACTGAGTAATGAGAATAGTAGGAAGTCTCTCATACTGGAGTATTGGCCCTCTAAAACACAAGGGGTCAACATTTCCCTCTTGAGTTTGTGTGAAGATCACCTCTGGAGTTCTGCTGAGCATTGAGCCCCAAGGTAATATGAGGGAGAAACACATGGCATACAGAGGATACAGAGTCAAGGAGGTACCATGGCTCTTCCTTCTCATTTCTTTGTTTCTAGTAATACAAGGAAGTTAGCTTCTTTCTCCCTGTTGCGTGTCTGCTAAGCAACAGTATAATTCTAGAGCCAAACTGTTTGCTAGCAGACTAAGGTCAATAATTTGAACGATCCACATGGAGGAGGAGACCAGCACTACTCAACAAATACCTGAGCATTAAAGCACCTATCTATTTACCAGTTTGGTCATAGACCAGAAGGAAGAAAGAACAAGAACATAATTGTGTGAACACCAAGTATCAGGCCCTTCTCCCCCCACAATGTGTGTATGTTGTTCTCTTTCCTTCTTCTGTCCATGTAATGTTCTCTTCACCCAAAATATTTGTCTGCTTGTGGACTCACCAAAAAAGGTACAAGTTTGATTGTTCCATAGTGATGATCCAAGTGTGGTTTTCACATACCGTGTAGCACACACACATACAGCAGTCTTTGAACATTTTACCATACAAAGTCATATGAAGTATTACACCAGTTTCTATTTAATTCAGAAGAGGAAGAGTCTCCGTTACTTCTGTCACTTTTCCTGTAATTTCTGAAGTTTAGTCTAGCTAAAAGGAAGATTAAAAAAGGCAACTTGGGGATGGGACCGGATAAGAAAAAGCTTTAAGAGCAGGAAATTTAAAACACCCCCTTTCCTGGTATTTTCTGCTGTTCTAAGGAAATTTTTGTACAAGTATTTCTTGCTCCTGCTAAGTGGTTTGTAATGTGAATGTGAAATGTATATTGGAAAGAATGCTCCTTTATTCACGTTCACAAATCTGTTAATTTCCCCCCCAGAAAAAACAAGTCATGGGAGATGAAGAATATAGACTTTGGAATTTAAAGTGGTTCTTTGCATAGCCAAGACTATGAGGACCTGTCTGTACTTGGCTTCAGTACACCAGACCAAGTAAATTGGACCCTGCTTGGAAAGATGGCCCCAAGTGCTGAACAAGGTCATCCATCTTGAGATGGACTGTTCCATTCCAGTCCCCACATCAGCTTCAAAGCTCATGTCAGCTTTGGAGCTAGCATGGGGTAGTTCTGAAAGCTCCAGGGCGTCCTTTGTGGCAGTGTCCCTTCTTGCACCAGAACAGTAGTTCCTGTGGCTTACCTCTGTGATCCAGTAAACCATCCTCTGGGATGCTGGTAGACCAAACCAGCTCACCATTTTGGGGCTCCTGGTTCAGTCTACTCTCTGTTCTGTGTAGACACAGCATACCAGCAGGAGGCAGCACCCCTTAAATTGCACCAGTGTGCAGAAGGGAGGCTCCTAGTACATTTGCTGGTCCAGTCTACCAGGAAGTACTGAATTACCCTGAAATAATTACCACGTAGAAACCATGATTACTATCAGGAAGGTAAAGATGGGATTCGTAGTAAAAATAACTCCGCAAAATAAAGGCAGAATACCTTTGTATTTGTTTTATAACTGAGCATTCAGAAAGTGATGTTAAGAACCTGTAATGGGTCTTTGAAGTATGATAACTTAATAAATAAACTTCAACCAAAGGCCCATTGGCGCTATGATATTTCAAAGTATTGTAAAAGGCATATTTAAATATCCATTGTTATTAAGTAGTAGGGCTGTGCACAAATGCAATGTTCAGGATTCAATTCAATTCAAATCAAATATCCAAAAATTCAGTTCCATTCAAATCTTTAAAATTTGAATTTACCCAAATTTGTTTTGAATTATGCAAATCCAAATCTATTTGTTCAAATGTTCGATTCGAATTTGCACTTATGAATGCTGACAACATTCATATGTGCCTGTACACCTCATTACGGATCCCATACACATCTGGACATGTCCGTTTGCATCCCGTACTTATCTTGTATGCAACCCATTTTCATCCTGTACACATCTGTACAAATAGGTATGGAAACGGGAAAGATGAGTACATGCAAGTAAACATACAAATGTCCGAATAATTCAAACGAATAGATCCAAAAAGTCAAAATTCATCCGAGTATTTACATTCGAATTTATAGGCATTCAGTCTGAATTCGAATGTCAAAGTTCAGACAAATTCGGTTGAATTTCAAATGTCTTTGAATATTCATGCATATCCTTATTCAGTAGTGTTAATTATTCTACTTTATGTTTCCACTTTATGGAAATAATTCTAATAACAAGCCACTGAAGAAGACCAAGGACCTTTCCTCATTTGCTCTGGTGGGACAGCCAAAGGATGTCTGTTTGAACATAGCCCATTTGTCATGCTCCTTAATATCATTTTATTTCAGATGACCACCACCACCACCAGCCCCATTTCTCAGTGCTATCTGAATTTGGTCAGGTGGTTGAAGTGCTCAATAGTGCTTGGAGGCAATAATAGGTTGGAAAGAGGTCAATAAATTGAAGCTGAATCCAGACAAGATGGAGGTGCTGTGTGTCAAAGGGTCTCAGGTCCATGAAGTAGGGAGGCACCCTGTTCTTTGTGGGGCTGTATTGGCTTGAAAGGGACAGGTGCAAACTCTGGAGGTGTTCCTGGGGTGTTTTTCCACTGTCACTAGAAGTACCCATTAAGTACCTATTAATGGGTACAAAAATGCTTATTAATGGGTACTTAATGAGTACTTTTAGTGACAGTGGAAAAACACCCCTGGACTCTGCACTGAAGCCTGAAGCTCAGATGGAGGCCTAGAATACCTTCTTTCAGCTCTGGCTACTTCGCCAACTATGGCCCTTTCTGGACAGAAATATCTTGGCACAATTATCCATGCTCTGGTAACTGCCGGATTATACTGTTTTCATGTGTATCCCATATCCCTCCTTTTTCCTGTATTTATTTTCTGTGTAAGCCTGAATGAGCTTTTCCCCCCCTCAAAAACGTTTTTGGAAATAGGAACAGCTATTCCGTTTATAACTCCATCTTCTTTTAGGATGGAATTTGGCCAGCAGAGGAGCAGTTCACTCTAATATGGAGATTTCTCTTTGTTTGTATATGTGGGTATGTGTGTGTGTTGCCTGAGGAATATTAGGAACATGTGCCCACTTCAGATATACATTGTTATCTCAAGGAGGGTAAGGATATTTCATCGAAGAATCGTATTTGTGTTATTTAAATATGAATTTTCAATAAAATGATGGCCAGTATTGACCCCCTGGCAAACTCTGTCATGTTCCAGGCCGTCTGTTTGCAGGTGTTTTATGCTCAGAACAATTTTAACAGTTTAACATTGCAAGCCACCCAAGTGCAGTTCTTAAGGAAAGGGAAAAGATTGTATTGATTCACATGTACTGATTAATTAATTCAATACAGAAAAAAAAATTACAGAGGGATTAATTATGCATTGGGGTGGTAATGCAACTCATTTTAGGCAGAAATAAACTGGGAGAAGACCTCATTAGAAGAAGATAATGGAATGAGCGAGTGTATGCCAGGAAGGCATTGGCAGCGTATCCTGAAGACAGTAGGAGTAACAGAAATAATTGTGGAAATAAATAATGCAGACTTAGATGGTAATGAGCTTAACAATAGTGCTGCTAGAAACTCAGGTTAGTTTTAATGATAAAATTGTAGTAATTACAGTTTGTGATAGAAAATGAAAGGAAAGACTGCTGTAGCAAAGGAAAAGAAAGAAGGAACCCTGAAAGTCTCTATTCTTGCAAGGGACACTTGGTCAAGTCCTACAGCAGTTTGATATGAAACATCATGAGGAAACATTTGCAGTAACTGTGTACCGTCTACTGTGGGAGGCCCATGAAAAGCCAGGCATTGCTTCCATGCTGGTGCCACCTGATGACATGTGTCCCCTCTATTCAAGCTCTATTCCTAATGAGTTTCCTTAAAGTTTTCATGGGGCACATCCCCATGCACGTTTTGTTCCGAATCGAAATCGGGTTCGGCAAGCGTCATCCCCACACACTTTTGATTTGGTCTGATTTCCGCGGACCAAATTGCCCAAACCAGATCCAAACCAAGACCAAATTTAGTACTGGAAAAACCAGGTCTGGGCATGGTTTGGGGGTTCAGCACGCATTGCTTTGCAAGCCAAGCCTGTGCATGGGGATGGTCCTCGGCTATTTGGGAAGGAGATTGGTGCTCACGTCAGTGGGAGGTGGGGTTTCATGTCCTGTGCTTGCTGTTCCTGCCCTGTGCATTGGAGATTGCAACCACTGAGATTTTTGGGGAGTACTTTTAGTGTTAAAGCTGAAACAATGAGGGGGTTGAATGGCCTTCACTGCCCACGAGACTCTTTTATACAAGTATTCCACCCCCTGTTTCCCTATTGCCAAGGCAGGCAGGATGATGGCTTGATTTTTCTTCCTTTTCCACAGCAAATATTCCACCCCTGTTTCTCGTTCACCAAGGCGGGCATGATAATGGCTTGATTTTTTTCTCCGTTTTAAGCTTGCAGGGTGTTCTTGCAGATCCCGGGTGGTGCGGAGGTGTGCAAAACTGCTCAACCGCTTAACTGCCACCAAACCTCGTAGCAGATTTGGGTTTTTTAAATTATTATTTTTTCATTTGGTCCTGGCTTCTCTGTGGCGCTAAGGAGGGAGGATGCGGCATTGCAGCGGGTGGACCAGCGGTGGGGTAACATCATTCTGGCTTCTAATGAGGAGAGAAGGGGTGGAGAGATGGTGCTGCTCCCCCATGCTGGGGTTTTGTGCGGTATGCATGAGGATGACTAAATACGCCCCCAGCCCACATTACCAGGAATGGAATGGGGACGGGCAACATTCGATCTCAGTCCCGCATCCGGTCCAATGCATGCTCAATCAGACCCAAATGACTTGCATGGAGACATGGTCATGGTCTACCCAGAAGGAAACCAAGCCCTTGTGGAGTTCAGCCTGCTCAGCTGTCCTTGGGTCTGTACAGGCACTTCTTCTCAAATGATGCTGGCTTGGCTCAGTCAGGACCAGGTGGAACAAGAGAGGGCAACCAAAACTAAGGAGAATACCTCTGCCCCTCTCCCCAATAATGCCTTTCTACTGAGCAAAGAGTGGCCATGGCATGGGTCATAAGGCTTGTTACTGCATCCACATAGTGCTGCACATGCAGAGCCTCCTGGATTCTTATTACAATGTGTCTGAGTATTAAGAAGCCTGGGTCATTTTGCTGTATTGTAATGTGCTTATGAAGGTGGAACTTTCAGTCTTTTTAAGGCAGAGATGCTCTGCAAAGATAACGGGTACATCCAGTCTTGTTAATACTATACAGTGGAACGCGCAGCTGCGTTGGACATGTCACACACAATGATCACTGGATCGTACTGACAGCGCATTACACCAATGCTACCGTGAATTTACTTAATGCTGATTTAACAGGGAGGGCAGCTCAGTTCCTACTGGCTGCCTCATCCCACGTGGCACATATGCCAGTGTAACTTCTCACAGCTTCCGATGTGGCTTCACAGCAGGTAAGCTGCAATTTTCCCTACAACTGCAGATTTATTCCTCTAGTCTGGAAGGTACCAACTGCTGGCAACTTAAAAGCCATATGCTTCTAGTCTTTCTCTGTTCTCATTCATTCTCCCAGCAAAAATCTCAAAGATCAAAATTATTAGATTCAAAGGCAATGTTTCCTGTTTTAGGTGGGGGTGCTGCAGATGGAGGAGTCTCCGTGAACGGAAGGCACCCTCCCTGACTCCAGTTTGGAGTGAGGAGGTGTCATGGAAAGGCACCCCCCTCCACGTGGGGTGCCTTCTTTGACCCACAAGGATGCTTGGAATCAATATCTGGAGATACAGCCAAATAATTTGGTGGCCAGGAGGCTAAACCTTTGTCATATTCTCCTTCAGACTTTTCTCCACTCTTCTTGGGAGTCATTCGCAACACGGTCTTGACATGCTACACCCTTCTAATAATTTCCTCTCTGCAGGATTACAGTTTGGGAATTGGCATTTAGGCATGGAAGAAAGTTGGACCTTGGGAGCTTGCAGGCGATAAGATATCCCAAGATGTCCCTGTTTCCATTTTATCAGCTGGTGCAAACTTACCAGCTTCCCCCTCTCATAGACACGGAAAGACAGCAGACCAAAATAAAATAAAATAAAATGGACAAACTTTTTGGCAGAACAAAAGTGTTTCCGTGTCTCTCTGTCTCTCCCTCCTCCCTTATTTTAAACTTGATGGGGACGGATGAACTTTTGGGGTTGTTGTTGTCTCTGTTACTACATATCTTTATTTTCTTCTGGCTCAGCAATACTGTTTTAAAATAGGGATGTCAGAGAAACACCGTAAAACTTCAGTCTCTCTTCTTCACAGTGAAATGGACCCTGGGGTGGTGGGTTCTGGAACTTTCTATGAGTGGGATAAGAGGCCATGAAACAAGATTTTAGATATGGTGGCCTTATCACAGAATATCATCCAGACTTCCCTGCTTTCAGTAGGCCTGTCAGCTCAGAAATACAGGCAGGACCTCATTTCCGACTGTTCTGTTTGAGTGATAAATGGAGGCTACAGGAACTCTCCTAAGTGCTTGAAGCAGATAAAGGTGATTCAAAAAACCTCGTCAGTCTTTTTCTAAGGGAAGTCAGAACAATGCTTTCCCTTAATTGCTTGTTTTGCCTTGCCTGATCTTAGTGGAAAACACTCAACGCTCTAATCAACCCTCTATTTCACACAGTTTAGATTGCAGCCAAAAGTGCTGATAAAAAGACCAAGATTCTGTGACTGTCTGGAAAGGGGCATTTTATCTGCACTCAGCTGTCTTTCGTTTTTGTTATGTTTGAATCTTGTAAAAGTACTAAATGAAATCAGTTAGCAATGAGTCCCTTAACTCTAAGATGGGAACCAGGTTTAAGCACAGGGAAGCCAGAAATATGTCTGGCCATTAGGAAGATTGGAGATGTCCAGTGATTTTTTTTTAAAGAGAATTTGTGGTTTGAGAGGAAAATATCTGATCATGGTATCCACTTTAGTTTCTCCTGTCACCAGGTTTATAAGATAGTAGCTTACATAAAGTTCTACCATTATAGTAGAGTTGTGTCTTTATGGAAGCGTGGAGGGAAAATATTAGAAAATCTCATATTGGTAAAAGTAATATTGCTGTAATGCAGTAGTTATGTAGCACATTTTGGAAAGCTGATACTCCCAGCTAAAATGCCCACCTGAAGCAGATAAACTAGAGGTTTTCTCTCAGTTGAAGGCAAAACTTAGGTTACCCCAGCTTGTGGCATGGTGAGGTAGTGTGGCCCTTCACTTTTTATCTAGCTGACCTCCTCCCCTCCCCCCCAAAAACCTTCTAGCATTGTAATTTAAAAGGCAAGGGGAGAAGAATAGCTATCATATATATATAAAACATTGGGGCATCGTTACGTCTAGAAAAATGTAGATGAATGATCATGAAAAGAGGATGGATAATAAGAACTGAAGGACCTGAATTACCTGAAGACCACATAGCAGATATACAGCACAGCTACAAATATCTGGTGATTCAACAGTCACATGGGCATCATGATGAAGAAGCAAGGAAACTCACAACAACCATATACCTTTAGAGGGTAAGGAAGATCTTGAAGTCCCAGGGTAATGGAGAGAGGAAGATCCAAGCCATCGGTATGTATGCAGTGTCAGTTGAGCTGGTATAACAAACAGGCCCTCAAAAAGAAAGAGAAGCTGCTGATATTAAAATCTGGAAATTCCTCACAACGTATGGAGGATTCTATGTCAATTCTTCTTCTTCTTCTTCTTCTTCTTCTTCTTCTTCTTCTTCTTCTTCTTCTTCTTCTTCTTCTTCTAGATGTAGCACTCCCAAATGATGGTTGTATCGGGAAGAAAGAACATAGAAATGGAAGAGAAATATCCAGGTTTGAAAGAAGAACTGGAGAAGATGAGGGAGATAATGGCATCAGTGGTCCCCTTAGTGATAGGAGCATTTGGAACAGTAATTTCCAAGTTAGAAAAACAGCTTCAACATGTCCCAGCAGAAAGACCAGAATTCTGTAAGTGCATCCAAAGAACTGCTAAAACGAGAACCAAGAACAGGAAAGGGAGAAATGTAGCATTTTAGATCAACTACTTCCATGCTCGCATAGCCTTCACTTCTCTGAAAAAAACTATCTGTCCCTAACTGAACATCTTTTGCCTCTCCCACTGCCCTGTCAAGCTTTTGCCACATTATTATTATTGCTTGGCTTTACTTAAAAACAAACAAAACTTACCTCTTTTTAAGCATGTGTCAGCTTTTTATTTTTACTTCTCTTCAGTCATTGTAATTAAATAGATTTTGGTTTATATCTATTTCTTTCCTGTTTCTTAGGTTTCAAATTGACAAATTTGTGTTTTTTGTTTCCTACTTCTTTTGATTTTTTTTCACCAGTACATCCATTCTTAATTGCTTTTTTTGGGGGGTCCTCTATTTAAATTCTGCTGCTCTCTCCTTCAAGCATCAATAGAAATACATAATTTTTTTTTTGCAGTTTTCCATTTCTGCTTCTGATTTGTAAACTATTCCTTTTTCTTAATTTTTGTAAAGTTCCAGTATGCATCCTTTTTAGAATAATATGTCCAAGCCTACTTTCTAAAGTTACTTTTTAGATAATATTTAGCAATTTTGCCAGAGTTTATTTCAAACTCATTCATTGATATGGTTCGTCAAGTGATGGCCTCCACCAGGTCACTGTGAGCAAGCTGTGATAACTGTTCCTGGATTCAGACAGAAATGTGGGCTTGTTTAATTTATGCAAGCAATGGTTTTCAGCCTGCCTGCACACAATCCTACATGACAGCAAAGTGCAAACTGTCTCCTGAATTGGCTGGTGTTTTTCCATTGTGGTGATGATAATGTGACTTGTGTAAAAACCAAAGATGGTTTCAAGATTAAAATTGCTTTATAATTGCAACAGCCTATTGCAAGAAATGTCTTGGAATCATCTCAGCAAATCAAAAATCCATTTCAGCCTCTCACCTCATGATCTTTGCTTCTTTTAAGCCCTTTGAATTGCTGCCTTTGGGTTTTAGTTTGATAAGAACCTTTACCATTAGGAGATAGTGCTGTGGAAGAAAAAAAAAAGCTTTGCTTAAATATTTGTGCTCCAGAAACACCGAGGAACTTAATTATGTTTATAGCTGATCCAGGTTAAATTAAGTTTGCACTCCAAGGAGAATGTTCATGACAAGCGAAGGGCAGGTTGACATGTGAACAATCCCACCTAAGAACCATCTCTAAGGCCATGGTCACATCTTCACTTTAAACCTTCTCCAGCCCATCTTCTGGTCTCCTTGCTCACACCTTTTCTTTTCTATCCATTTTATTTGTGAACTTTCCACCTTCCATTTGGACTTTCCTGAATGGTAAGTCCACAAATAAAATGGAAATAAATGAAAAGGTGTGAGCAATCAGACCTGAAGGTGGACTAAAGAAGGTTTAAAGTTGAGGTGTGATCACAACGTAAGCTGAACCTTCTCATGAACATTTTAGACCAGAGGGAATGGATCAGAGGTGGGATAAGAATATGAAAGCCACATGGCACCATCTTTACAGCATCTTTTATTTCTTTTGCTATGTGTGAACACAGCTTAAGGCTACTGGTGATTCAGATTGGGGGATCACAGGGGAAGGCTTCATTACAATGAGGAGTTCTAACCCATAATGTCATGTCTCCCCACCTAAAGCTAGTGTTACATAAGAAAGCCGTATACACAAGGTGCAGTCTGTACATGTGTTCAGTTATAATGTACAGACAATGTTGAGGGGTGGAGTGATTAAGGGATGGGATCCTGCATCTCACATTTTTTACCTGAAAATCTTGCTTACTTAAAAACCTTATACTTAGATGACAACCCCAGATGCTTGCCTTATAGCTTCTCCTAAGGTATAAAATTGTGTTGCTGACTGAGCCCCTAAATTAGCATAATTGAATCAACCTCAAAGCAGGAAAACTCACTTGCATGATGAAGCATAACAGTCATATAATATGGGATATGATTTTAAGATGCAAACTGAGGAAAATTAAATTCCACCTAGACTGGACGGACACTGTTTATTTACTTTTCCTGGGGTAATCCAGAGTGGCTTCCTCCTATTGTTAGGACTTAGCATGGCCTTAGGATACGTTCTGGAGGATAATAGAGGCAGGGATGGCATAGTTCAGTGCGTTCCTGCCAAGATCCACTACATGCTTTTCAAGGCCATGAAGGGTGCTTGCTTTGCTGAACTAACTTGGGTGAAGAGAAGTCTGTGTCATCACTGCTGAGGTTTTAATCTATTGTTGTCAAGATGTGGAGTGT